>OY720156.1:3431076-4631076 GCA_963082725.1 Pedicia rivosa | reverse complement strand
CTTATAAAATCAAATTAATTTATTTTCACAATTATTTTTAACACGAAAACTGAATTGAATTGAAATAAATCACACCTATTTTAAGTTCAAATTTTGTTTAATCATTTTTTTGCATAAATAACAAACAACACAGAAAAATTAATTAATTAAAATTTAATAAAATATTTAAAAGTATATTCTTGACTGGGTCAATAGACAGAGAAGAAAAAAAAAATTTATACTCAAATTACTTTATGTATTGCACATAGAAAAAAATTTATTGGAAAATAAAAATTTATTACAGAGTTCCAGAATAAAAACGTAATTAAAGGACATTGTTTTTTCTTTGTGCTATTTCCGTTTTAAAGTAAACTTAATGGAGTTTAATTTTTCACCCGGCACATTATTAAAATTTTAAACATTACTAAAAGCAATTAAACAGAGCAAAATTTTTCAATTAAATTTGTTAAAAACATAAATGATTTATGTTAATTATTAGAATTCATTTAATTTGGTTAAAAATTAGAAAATCTACAAATTAATTATAAAACATTAGTTTTTCTTCACATTTAAATTTTAATTAAATAATTAATTGAATTTTGTATATTGAAGTTATTACTTTAATTTAGATTACGTACCTGTACGTATAAATATTACTAAAGAAAGAAGAAAAAAATATAAAACAAAAAAACAACAATAACGACAACAACATCAACGAAAAACGATAAAAAATGGAAGAAATTATATTTATTTAATAATTTATGTTTATTTATTGATTATTTGACAGTATGATCGTGCAATAATGTGGGTGGTGATTTTATTATAAATCGTTGTGTTTTCATTTTTCAATAAAAAAAAACAAAAATAAAAAAATATTGTGTTTTTTTTTTAAAGAGATTTCTCATCTCACATCTTTCATCTCTGATTTCTCATCTCTTCATATCTTATCTTTTTATTTTGTTTAGCTCATCTTTTTCCATACGTTTTTTTTCTCTTCTCTTCTTCATCTTTTGTTCATTTCATTTCTGGCGATTAAAGCATTTTTCTTTTTAAATTGATTCAATTTTTTCTTTTTTTTTTCTTTTTTGTTTTTTCTTTTTTTTTTTAAAGGAAAGAGGATTAAATAATGAAGAAGAAAAAAAAAAATTATGAAGAGAGAAGTGAAACAAGGAAATAAAAAAAAAAATGGAAACAACAAAAAAAAAATATGTATAATTTTCATATCAAATATCAAAGTAAATTGTTGTCGACACATCACAATTTTTCAATTTATTTATTTTAAAATGATGATGCTGATGATGTACCTCTTCAATTTAATTTTTAACATTTTTGTGTATAATATTTATCGTTTATTATTTATTTGTAAATTTATTGAACAGTATTTTGTTTTTGTTTTTATTTTGTTATTTTATAAAATTTAATTTAATTTTATTTAAGGAATTATCAAGGAAAGAATAAATTTCTTATGTTTTTGTTGTAACAAAATATATAAAAAGAAAAAATGTTGACATATTAAATGAAAAATCGGAAATAAATATTTTCAATTCTATATAATTATAATTTTTATTTGTATTCTCTGTTTATATTTTTGTTTATATAAATCTCATCATCATTTAACAATTCTTGTTATAATCTAAATTGTTGACGATGTAAAAATATTTTACTATACCCGACGAAAACCATATTAAGGGGATAATCTTATATGAACCAGAAACAAAAAGATATTGATTGATTCAATTCCATATATTTTCATTTTATAAAAAATTTTAATCTTACACAAAAAATATAGTCTAAAGAACAGTGAGTAAGTATTGGGTTAGTATAACTCTAGTCTCAACATTTGGATACAGTAATTGGTTTCTTATAACACTCACTTAGTTTACATTCATGAAAACATTAATGAGTTTCCTCTACGTTTATTCTTTAGTATTATAAAATTTATTTTGTTTGTTCTTCATTTATTCTGTATTCATTTGTTCTTATACCGAACAATATATTAAAATAAACACAGTAAAAGAAAAACAAAAACAAGCAAAAAGCAAAAGTATTATGAGAGAGTTTTATAATCAAATATACATAATTCTAGAATTTTTTTTCTTTCATCTTCTTTTCGCTTCTTTTTATAAGAGTATTTTTCTGTTCACATATTTTTTTATTTTTTAAAGTTTTTAAAATAATACACAATCATGTCAGACAATTGTTATAAGTTTTTTTTTATTCTATATGGGAACGACCTTGAGTGATGGGAATTTTTTTTTGTTTCAACTTTGTAGATACGTCTAGTGTCTAATATGTTAAGAATCAGAATGAAAAAAAAAAAACACACACACACACATCTTAGGTGCCATGGTCATCTTTAACATTGTGAATTGGGATTTTTTTTTTTATATTTTATGGAAATGAAATATGTCAGACTTTTAGCTCTGATTGTGTTATGAGGCCATGGGCATAAAATATAAATGAACTTTTACTGATGTTAGTGCTTTTCTTTCGTTCGTTCATTAATTAATTATTTTACCATTAAATGCTAATATTAAAGGATATGTAAATTTTTGGTTCCCCATAATTGATTCAATTATTTTGTTCGAGTGATACTAATTGGGGTGTTATTTATTCACCCTAAACTTTTTCGATTACGTATTTCAATTAATGACAAAAGTTTCCCGGTTGTATGATACTCATTCTGACAGAATGTTACAAACACAGAATATTTTTAAGGTGATACTAATTAAGTAACGATGATCCTATAAAATAATGTAATTTTTGTTTGCGATCAAAAAATGCACAATGTCTAATTTTTGTTAAAATTAAATATGAATTTATAGTAAAGATAAACAATATAAATTCATCTCTGTTAAAAAAAATATATAAAAAGCACGTATATGCATTTAAATTTTTACATTATCCACGGTATATAAAATGAAACGTTTACATTTATAAGATTATTACACTAAATTCAACAAGATATATAAATTCTTTATTTATAAACAAACTATCTATAAGTTAATAACAATTTACGTTTATTGTTTATACATGAAAATATATAAAGACAAAAATAAAGTGCTTCCAGTCTATGATTATAATATTGTAAAATAAACAAAAACAAAAACAAAAACAAATAATATCAATAAACAAGTTAAAGTTTTATTTTTCTATCTCTCTCTGTTTCTGTCTCTCTCTTTCTCTATCATCTTTTCTATAAGAATATAATTTCTTTAAACTTCTTTAAATATAAGAAGAAAAAGAAGAAACAACAAAAAATAAACGTAACAATAAAAAAAAAATGTATATTATTTTCTTCTTCTTCTTCTTCTTCATCTTTTACTTTTTATGATTATCATTATACTATTTTTTTTTTTTTTTTTATTTTGTTTATTTGTAAGACATCATGACCTAAAACAGTAGCATTTATCATCCAATAGATGAACAGAATAGAAAAAAAAAAGAATTTCTACAAATAAAAAATAAAAACAAAAATAAAAAATATTGTTTGTGTAATTTTTGTTTTTCTTACTTACTTAAAATACGTGCACAGGATTTTTTTTTCTTTATTAATCATTGATTGTCGTTTTATTGTTTTTAAATAAGAAAATAAAAAAAAAATGTATAAACGAAAAATAAATGGAAAAAAAGACGAAAATTATTAAAAACATAAAAGAAAAAAAACTCACAAAATTCGTTTCTTTTCTTTAATTTTTTTTTTCATTTTTTTTTTTCTGCATTTTGTTCTTAAAGAGAAATTATTTTTATTATTTATACATTTTATACTATTTCTTATTATTTCTCAAGTTAACTTCTTTCATATTGATTTTATATTTTTGTTCTTATTCCTTTTTGTATTTATTCGATCGATAAGAGAGAAAGAGAGAGACAGAGAAGAGAAATACAAAAAGAAAAATTTGATGTAAGTTAATAAATATGTAAAAGATGAACAAATAAACGTGATTTATAAAACCGACGAATTGAGACATATAATCTGTAAATTTATTCACGAATAAGTAAGTTATATATTTTTTTCTTCTGTATTCATATATTTTTTTTTCCCTTGATTTCTTTTTATTAAAAAAAAATTTACTATAAATCGGGTGACTATTTTTTTTTATTTACAAAATATTTATGTAAAATTTTTATAATGAATTTATTTGGGAATAAATTATAAGTGGACCACATAGAAATCAACGTCAAATAATATGATATTATAAAGTTCAATTGGGTTCAACATTGTTTGACAATTAAAAGGTATAATATTTAAAAATTGTACACAAAAAGATGAGAAAAATCTTCTTACACCCCAAGACAAAAAGAACACAATAAAAAAAATAGAAGATTTATAAAATTACATCATTTATAAAATAAATAAATGGACATCAAGTCACTACTCTAGTCTCTAGTTTATCTGTTATTTTTTGTCTAAACGTAATACGTGTGCCTGTGTGTGTATGTGTGTGTGTGTATAAATATTATTAATAATTTTATTATTATTTATAAAGTTTTCGCAAAGGGTATAATTATATATTACTTGAATTATTATGATCATACAAGAAGATATTATAAACATGATTTTGTTGATTTTATAGAATTTTATTATTTTTTTTGTTTTATTTTTGTTTTATTTTTTCATACAAAATTTATAAATTTATAAATTTAAAAGGCTGATAAAGTACGTAAGTGTGAGTAGTAAAGAAAATGTGAAAATTGTAAAGTTTCAAAGTTTTCGTAGATAATTTTACGAAACAGAACTAATTAATTTAAAAATCTATAAACTTTTTTTTTATCTTATTTTTAACAACAACAATAACCAACAGTAATTAAAGAAATTATTAATTATTTTGTCTGTTTTTATCCGTGTTTTTTTTTTGTTCTTAAAATAAAAACTAAAATTTAGGTCAATAAAACACAACAACAATAACAGCAACAACAAAATACAAAGTTGAGAGAAATAACAAAATAATAACATTATTTATTTTTTTCTATATCTCTAAATATTTCAAATTTAACCCATTACTCAGTCTCAACTGTATGACGTCAACGATAAATATTTCTGTATAATATAATAAAGACAAAAATCTGTAAATGTAACTAACTATATAAATAAATATTGTGTGTTACCGTTCGTTTTCTTTATTTTCTTTTAATTATTTCTCTTTTTTTTCTCTCTTCTTTCTTTCTTTTTATTTTCTATTTTTTTCGATTTTGAAGATAGAAAAAAAAATTATTTCTGTTTTTAAAAATCAGAGAAAGAAACACATTTTTTTTTTCTAAATAATTTTCGCGCAAAAAAAAAACAACAACAACAACAGAAAAAAGATATAAACTAAAAAATAAGGCAAGCGTGATTGAATAATTAATTTAAATTTTAATTATTTTTATTTATTATAAATTTTGTTTTTTTTTTTTCTTTTCTTATTTTTTAAAGAAAACAGAAAACAAGAACACAACAAAAAAAGTATAGGAATAAATAATTGTGTTTTTGTCTTCACACATTTTTGTCATTTGAATTTTTGTAAGGAAGAATAATTTCTTTTGTATCTTTACATTTACACATATTTGTAAATTTGACGATTGTATAAATATGGATTCTTCAGTTATTTTAAATTATTTACTTGGGCCTTCAGTTATTTCTTGCAAAACGTGAGTTTGTATTATTTTTCTTTTTGTTTGTTTTTGGAAGAAAATACGATAAAATAATTATATTCGACTTTGTGTCTTTCTTTTTTTCTTTTTAAAACAATCAATTGTCTGTCTGTTTCACTTTTTTTTCTTGTACTTTTGTATTTATACAAAAAAAAATAAAATCAATTAAAAATTTATTAATCTTAATTTGAAATTTTATTCAATTGATTTTTATCTAAATTATTAATTAAAATAAAATTATAATTTATATGTGTGGCAATCACGCTTTCATAATTTTTTAAAGTTAATTTAATTTTCTAGCCCTCATTTTAATATTTTTATAAAAAGAAAAAAAAAAAATCAATTAAATTTCATTCAAAATAAAGTGAATTAAAAATTTGTGTTTTTTTTTATTTCTTCTTCTTTTTCTTTTATGAAAATGCCAACGTTGAAAGTAACAAAAGTAATAAAATTGGTAAGAAAGTTTTATATAAGCAAAACAAATAAATATTTGAACAAAATGAAATTAAAGCTGAACAACATCATTTGATAAAGATAAATTTTAGATTAAAAAAAAAAAACAAATCTACACACACAGAAATCTACCCAAAAAAAAAAATAGTAAACAATTTAATTCGTGTCTGTGATTAGTGAAAAGTCACAATTAAATTAATTAATTTTTGTGTGTAGGTGAAATAACATTTTTAACCGTCTATTCTTTATATAAATATATTCTGGTATAGATTAAGTTAAGCAATAAGTAAATGGTAGCGCACGCGCTAATTTGCATTTTATTATTGTTTTTGTTTTCAAAAAAAAAATAAAATTTCCAACAAACAAGAATTCATGGGAACAAAATAAAAAACAAGTTAAAATAAAATTATTCACTGATTTTCTTTAAATAACAAAACATTTCTAATGTTTCAATTATTTAATTTAATTTAAATTGTATTAATTATAATTATAGACGCTTACCATCACCGGAGATGCTTCCTTGTGAATTGTGATCATCTGAAATTAGAAAAAAAAAAATAAAATACAAATATAAATATAAAAAAAATTTTTTTTTTCATTTTATATTTATGATTCTGTATAATCCAACCAAAAACAAAAACATGTACCCACGATTTAATTAAAAAAAAAAATAATAATAATGAAAGATTAACGTAAGGGGTATAAAATCAATAAAAATAAGAAAATATTGAATAGAATATTTTTGTCGGCATAACTCTTTAGGAGTTAGATAACGTACACTTAAAAAAAAATATATATATAGTGTTAAACCTTGCTGTACTTATAAGGAAATAATAATAAATGTTTTTTTTTTTTGTAGTTTTACTGTCTCGACAATCGTCTCATCTTTTATTCTATATAAGATCTTTTCTTTTTATCAAAACAGAATTAATTTTTATATACAATATACAATCACACTAACATTACCTATTTTTTTATTGTTTTTTTTTTTTTTTTTTTTTGTAATCATTCAATTTGTACGATTTGTTTTTTGTTTAAAGAAAAAAAGTGAAAAAAACGCAGAAACAAAAAACAGAATTAAACAACAAATGAAAAATAAAAGAAAAATATTTCTAGTTTGAAGTAAACAAGAAAATAGAATTTATAAAAATTAACGAATCTTAAATAATTAAAAATTTTAGTAAAAGAAATTTAATTATTAATAATTTGTATGTTTGGATTGCAAAAAAAAAAAAGAAATTCTAAATATTTAACAGAATTAAAATCTAATTAACGATCGATGAAGTAAAATCACACCGTATTTTTTTTCATAATAAATACCAATTACACACACATACACACACATTGATTACAAAATCTAAAATATTTTTAATTATAATAAAGTGTAACTAGAGGTAGAGAGTGGTGTATTAGTTCAACATCTAATAAAACATAAAATATTTTAAAGATTTTAATTAATGATTATTGTTGTTATTTTTCTTAACTTTTTCTTTATTATTTCTTTTTTTTTTTTTTCTTTTACCAATTTTCTAAAATAAGTTACACCATTTCAATGTCGTCATCATAAATAAATAATTATGAAATATATAATTGAATTATTTATCAACCTCATATTCAGATATCAGAAAAATAAATAAGAAAGAATAAACAAAGATAATAAAGAAAAAAACAAGAAAGAAAAAAACGAAAATTTATGAATGAAAAATAAAAATAATATTGATGTGCATTATCAGACTAAATTATGAAGAAGAAAGAGAGACAAAAAATAAAACGAAGAGAAAGGAAAAAGAGGATAAAGAAGAAAACCTTCATTTAAATCTGGACAATATATTTTCGCTTGAAAAATGATATATCAATGCTATTTATTACATGTTTTATAATACTCTTCTGTTTTTTTTATTTTAGACAAAAAAAAAAAAGCCGCGAAAAAAAAAACAATAACAACAATATATTGTACACAAAAACAAACCGATTCCTTATTCTTGATCTTGATCTTATATAAACTTATTTAGGTAGATCCATTATAAAATATAATAATAATAATATACAATCGGTTTCGTTTGTTTTTACCATTTTTATTTCTTTTTTCTTTGATTTTCTTTTTTTTATATAAAAATATAATGTATTAGGTTTTAAACTTTCGTTTAAAAAAAACACCCACACATTTTCACGAATGAAACATTACAAAAAAAAAAAAAGAAGTAAAAAAAAAACAGCAATAACAACAAAGGGAAAATGAAATTGAAATGAAATCAAGAAATCCAAGAAAGAAATGAAAAAAAAAGAAGAAAGAATGAAAAAAAAAATTGCCACAACCAGTGAATCGTACAACAAAAAAAAAACAATAACCGATTAATAAAAAAACTTTTCCTCGACTTTGATAAAAATTAATTAAAAATTCTTATAAAATATTTCCTAATTAGAAAAATTTGTTACCCTTTGTTTAATATTATGTTGTATTTTTTTTTTAATTTTCTTTCAATTAATTTACCTTGATGATGTTGTGTTTGAAGTGATGTCAATCCATGGCCATGATTTAAGTGCTGAATATGCACGGCTGGCTGTAATTCCATGCTGATCATAGCATAAACAAACCTAAATAGTCAAATATAAATAAAGAAATGAGTTAGTAAAATTATAATCATAAAAAAAAACACATACACACACAAAAAAAAACAAACGAACAAAAAATTAAAAATAATGTTTTAATAAAAAAAAATAACATTTTTTAGAAAAGAAAAAAACAACAACAAATACAACAACAACATATATGTAGAATAAATTTCATCTTTATACACTATTTTCTAAGAGATTTTGAGAGTGTTATTGTTATAAAAGTTATAAGATTTTCATTTTAACGTTTAAAACACAAAAAAAAATATATATCGTTGAAACTAAAAATGAAAATATTTATTATTATTATTATTATTATTTTCGTAAAATAATAATTTTACAATAAGATCTTATAAAAAAATAAAGTGTATAAGAAAAGAGAGAAGAAACAAAAAATTAAAAACGATCGTATATAAAGGGAGAGAGAAAGAAAAAAATCAAGAAATAGAAAAACAACATCAGGTGTGCAATAACTAGGCTGAAGTCATCTTAAACACTATCATCTAATATTTAATCTTAGATGAACCATATTATTTTTTCTTTTATAATAAACGAATAGAAATATGCTTCTGCTATAAAGATTATTTTGAAATTTATTTATAAAATAGTAAGTATAAGTATATATATTTTTTTTTACTTCGATACTGATAAACTGTTTGGATATTGTTATATTATTGTTGGTCATATTTTTCTTCTTCTTTTTCTTTTCTGTTTTTTTGTTTTTTTTTTTTTTTGCTGCTGTTACAGGAATTCTCAAACTTTTCCAATTTTTCCAGTTGTTTGAAATATGTAATTTTTTTATTTTTTGTCTAAATTAAATTGTTACAACTGAAATTCTTTTAATTGTCACCAGTAAAAATATGTCATAGAAAATTATACATAAAATACGTTTAACTTTCTTTTGCTTTTCTAAATGGTTAAAAAAAATTCTGAAATAATATTAATGACAATTTTTGGTCATTTTCAGTTTTAGTCCTGAACCAGGAACCAGTAGCATAACTATGATATAATAGAAAAGAGTCTAAGTTATTTTATTTATAAAAGATAAACTAGAGACGAAGACCTTTACACTGAAAAATTCTTTAATTTATCTTCAATAAATCTGATATCTTTTATATTGTATCTTATTCTTTTATTATCGTCTTTCTTTATCAATTTTTTTTTTTTCTCTTGTTTTTTTTTTTTGTTTCTTCTTCTTTTTTTTTTGTGAATAAAATGTTACGTTGAAGAATTATAGGCTATAAAGATAAATCAGATTGAATTGAAGTTTGTGGTGTTTTTTTTTTTAACTTTTTTTTTTTGTTTGTGGTTATTTGTTTTTCTTTTAACATTTTTCTTAATCCATATTTTCATATAAAAATCTGATAATATTTTTTACAATACCAAAAATTTTTCTTATTTTCTTTGCAAGTAAAATTACATTGTTGTCTATATATATTGAATACAATAAAACCTGTCTAATCATATTAACAAATTTTAAGTTGACAGTTGGTTAAATTAAATGGTATTAGCATGACATGTGGCTCAGATTGAACGATAGAACCATTCAAAAAATTTTTACATAATTAAATTGATTTTAAATATTCATTAAAAATATTCTTTTGCTAATGATTCGAAGACATAAGGGCAGATCATTTTGACCACTCTCAACTTTTGTCCACACAGTATAGAAATTAAAAATTCCAACGTACCTATATAACTGAAATTTATTACAACTTTTAAAAGCAATTCACAATCCACCCCAAAATAAAAATATTTAAGAATGAATAAATTGTCTTATAAAATTAAAAACAAAAAAAAAAGTGTTCGCATGCGTCTTATAATAAAAAAAACAACTATAAGAAACGTCATCTGGCAAAATCGTTAAGTCATCAAAATGACGATTACGATAAACAGAGAAAATAACAACAACAGGAACATTAAGAAAACGGAAGAAAAAGTAAAAAAATAAAAAAAACGTTATTTTTTTTAACGTTTGAAACAAATTATTTTATAACAAAACAAGGGGTTGATTATTACAAGACACTGCTGTTGCTTCCGCGCAAAGACACAATCATTAGATCGGACAAAATGATTAAAGAAACAAAAAAAAAATAATATAAAATAAAGAAAAGAAAGATGGGGAAACACGTGCTACTCCAATACACATACACATGATATGTCTTCGCCGTGTCTAAACCTTAGAGTTATACAATTCAATTTAAAAACAGAAAAAGAAAAAAAAAACGTATAAAGGGATCGTTCTCGTTCAATAATTTGTCCTTCCCTATGTTGAAGTGTGGTTTTTATTGTTTTCCTTAAAAAAAAATATATAAAAATCATCAAAGAAAATATAAAGGGAATTCGAAAGTTTTGTTTCCCTTTTATTTTTTACCTGAAGATTTTACGTTAAAAAAATGATTAGAATTTTTTTTTGTTTATTATTAAAAATAGAGAAATTGAAATAAATAACAATTACACATCATAATCACACAGTTATTATGAGCATATAAATTCAACTAACAAACAATAAAAAGTAAAAATCAAATAACACTAAATTTTTATAAAAAAAAGAAAAATATAAGAAGAAAAAGTTTAACAAATAAACAGTAAATAAAACCACCCAAACATAACAATATAAAATTCCGATACCAGTTTATTATTATTCTGACAAATTAAACGTCTTTAATCGTCTTTAATTTAAATTAAAAATTGATTTTCACATACACAAAGTATTTTTATAGGTTTTATTTTTATTATCGTTGCCGCGTTTTGTGTATTCTTAAATAGATGATGTATTTGCGAAAAAAAAAACATACATTAAATTCAAAGTTCAATTGAAACGAATGATTTAAGTGTCTCCACTTTTTTCTTATATCTTTCTTTTTCTTTATATTCTTATTTTATATATACCTATATTCTTTCGGCTTTTCTTTTTATTTCATATAAAATATATTTAATAGAGTTCTGATTCTATTTTATTTTAATCATGTTAATTCGTTAGTTTTACTTAATCTTATTTCATGCAATTATTAAAGATTAACTAGTTTTAGTATTTCACAGTTTCTTTATACACATCTTTCCTTTCTTTCCATTTGAAACGTAAATTAATTTGAAATTTTTAAATGTGAATATTATTCTAAGCTATATACTTGACTCATATATTCATGTTAATTGTATATGCATTTATAAATTAATATACATCAACGTCATTATTCTAATCTAAATAAGTAATAAATGTTCTTACATTAACTAATAAATTAACGATGATATAATTAAAATATTTAATAAAATTATACAGAATAAATTTACAATTCTACAGACAGTCATATTATTGAGATCTTAATAATAGTTTTTCATTGAATATCTTTTTTTTTTATGAATGAATTTAACTTAGTTAAGATGTACATTTCATTAGAATAGATTATTATTGAGAATATTATATGTGCGGTAGTTAAGTTCAGTGTAACATTATTAAACAATAAATTGTTATCTATTTTCTATGAATACATATGATCTGACAAAAATTTTCAAATTATAAATTAAAACTTTTAAATTAAAATTATTTTTAAAGTTAGTTCCTGTTCCTGGGTGATACTTTTCTACCACTGACTCTATCTCTCTGATATGAAGCCATCAAAATTGAAATTTCAACGAGAAAATAACAAAAAAAAAAGAACCGAAACCCCAAAAACAAAAAGAAACATCAACAGAAAAAAAAACAAAAACATCATTACCTAAAAAAAAAGTATAAAAAGTAAAAAAAAAAAAAAATCATGAGATTTAAATAACCGAGAGAAACACAAAAGGTAAAAATAAAAAACAAAAATCAAAAAAATCGAATCTCTTTTTGTTTTTCCATTTATTCTGTATTATAATAATATTGTGGAAGCGTCAAAAAAAAAAAATGACTATAATACAAGGTTCACAAAATAATATATAATTCTCTTTTCTTTACCCTTCTGTCAAATTGTTTTAAATATTTTTGACACATTATTTAAAATTTGCAACACCAAACATTTAAATTAAAAACAACCGATCTTTTGTTTGGGTTTTTTAATAAGACAAACTAAAATGTTAAAAGGAAAATTTTTAATAGAACTTTACTAAAAACAAAAATATTTCGACGTCACTGTATTTTCTACTCATACACAATGTGTAATTTACCCCGCGCGCGCGACTTTAGAGTATTTTCATATTAATATAATTTTTTGTTCTTGTTGTCTGTCTGTTTGTCTCTCCAGCGTTTATACAACGGAAGTGGACAAGGTTTTTTTGTGTTTTTTTTTTAAATAAAATAAAATACAAAAATACAAAAAAAAAACAAAAAGAAAAACTATTGCAATACATACAATCAACTTTTTTTTTTATACCACAAAAAAAAAATAAAACAACGAAACGAACGAGAAACGAACAAAATATCCCATATCAAAATATATACGTGCGAGAAGAGGGAATCGTACATATATTTATATGTACAATACAACAACAATAAAATTTATAATATAAGAGCCAGAAAATGAAAAACAAGAAGAACATAATAAAAGATTTAAAAAAAATGAGTAACAACAAACTAACAAAAAAAATATACAACATTTCGCGTACATTCGCAAACAAATAAAAAAAAGTAGCAAGAAAATCAACACCGTATTTTTTACAATATTTCGTTTATAATTTTTAAATATTGTTTAATTTTCTAATTGGTCACTTTAATTAGAATTCTTAGTTACAAAAGAAAAAGGAAATTACTAACGTAACTAAAGTGACAAATATATTGGCTCTTTAAAAATAATGAAAATTTTTTGATTCCCATTCACATCCTATCTCGCCATTGTTTCCTTTTTCGACAATATTTATTTTATTGAAATATTTTTCAATTTTGTACAAATTAAATTAAAGTGATAATTACGACACGAAAATCTAATTAAAAATAACACAAGACATTTTTAGGGTTTCAAAGAAAATTCAGAAAATAAAATTAACACAATTGATTTAAAATTATAAAAGACAACAACAGGTAGATTAAATTAAATTAGTAGAATTAGTTGGACAGAAGAACCTAACAGAAAACGAGAAAAAATAATATTAAAATAAGAAGACATAATTAGGAATAGTTTTGAATTAAAAAAGAAAAACACGATAAAGAAATGAAAGAAAATAAACAAAAAAAAAAAAAACAAAAATTATTTATTAACATTTTATTTCATTTTGTTTTGTTTCGATGTTTTTTATTTTCCATTACTTGTAAAAGTTGTTTCATTGATCTTTCATTTCTTGTTATAATTTACACAAATACAATAAATACATAAAAAGTATAACTAAAGTAATGTCAAGTAGGATACGGCAAAAAGATATACATGAAAAAATGACATTTTCTTTATTACACCATTAGAAGAAATATGCAATTTTTATTTATTTATTTATTTATTTTTTTTTTTTTCATTTTCTGAAGAGGAGAATATTAAAGGAAAGAATTAAAAATAAGAGAAAAAAAAATCTATAGAAGAAGAAAAATGTAGTAAACTATATAATCGGATTTAAATTCATAAATGTGTCAAAAATGATAAAATAGAAAATCAGTAACAATAACACTATATAAGAACAACAACAATATTAAATGAATTTACGTTGAGAATGTGACAACCAAGTTGAAATTTTATATATATTTTTTTTATATAGAAAAAAAAAACTTTATTTCAATAGCTAGAATTTTCTTTCTGTCTAATTTCGTTATTTTTTATTTTTTTTTTTTTCACAGAAAATAAGGCAATGAACGTTGAACAATAATAATAAAAAAAAACTTATTTTATTATTCTATTTTTATCGCTTTAGTTTAATATTTTTTTTTTTATAAAATTTAAAAAAAAAATTTTTGTTATCAACATAAATCAAAAATTGTTATAAGAAGATTATTCTGATGACGTATAAATACGTAAAGGTGACGAATTTCTAATTAAGGAAAATGAAAAAAATGATTAATACAAAAAAAAGGTGTAGTAAAATATTGAATTATTTTATTTTATTTTCAAATTTTCAAAGATAAATATTAACAGTACATAAGTACGTCTGACTATAAATTCATAAGAAGTGAAGTGTTATTGCTGGTTAATTAAAATAATATTGAACCAAGTTAATCGGGGGGATTAAATTAAATTGAAACTATTAATCATAACTTAAACAGGTAATTACAAATACAAATATTTATCAGTTAGATTTTATATGAGAGAGAGAAAAAAAAATGCACACACAAACATTGGTGTGTTATTAACGTAACCTACACTATAAGTAGACAATTTATACTTAATAAAATATTTCTGTTGGTTGATTCTTTTTTTTTCCATATTTGTTTGTTTTTCTTTTCTTTTTGCTTTTTTTTTTTGTTTTTTTTTTTTTGATTCTTTGACGTAATGAAGTTAAATGAACAGAAAAGGAATAAAATTAAAAACACATTTTATTAATAATGATGGAAGAAAAACAAAAAAAAAGAAACAACAAAAAAATGAAACAAAAGTTATTATCATTAAAAACCAAAATTAATTAAATAAATATTGTCAAGTTTAAATTCATTTGTTTGTTTGCTTGTTGTTGTTTTTTTTTTTTTTTTGGCAATGACTTTTGACTTAATTGAATGAAAGAACAGAACAAAAAACAAAAATTATATGAAGGTTAAACATAAGAAGACTTTATTTATAATTAAATAAAATGGTAAGAAACCAGGATTTAATTAAAATATCGAAATAATTTAATTTAAAAAAGAAGCAAAATTGGGAATTTTTGTTAATCAAACAAAAAAAAGAAAAGAAAATTCTAATCGATTAAATTCAAGTTGTAATAAATTTTTCTGAAACGTTTCATTTCGAATTTTTAACAAAGTTTTTAGGAAAATTCTTAAGTAAACGAATCAGCAAAATTACTTCAGTAAAATTAATGGAACTAAATTTTATTCCTTATGTATTTTGGGGTAAAGAATCTTTTGTAATTAAATATTTTCCCTGTTCAAAATTAGCGTCGGAATATGATTTTACAAAAAAAAAAAAATTCAATTCCTTTCAACAAATTATCTAAACGGAGTAAAACTTTTACCTAATAATCAAACTTTTCTATTCTAAATATTATTAATCACTTTGATACTTTTCTATATTGTAAATATTTTTGACTCTTTGTAAGAATTATTTAAATTTCATTTCGTTGATAACACTTTTGTTTTTTTTGTTTTATTTTTTGGTTTGTTAAAAAAAAAATACAAATACAAAAAAAAAAAAACTATAATAAAAATAAATAAACAGAAAACAAAACAACTGGAAAAAAAACAAAACTTATTTCCCACATAACCTTGATAAAAAAAAAAAAAAAACATAGGAAAACGAAAAAAAAAAAAATTGTCTGAAGGTCTTCTCTCTTTTATGTGAACTTCTCTGAATATTATACCATAATAAAGCTTATTTACATTAAATTGTGATAATTAGAAAAAGAAAGAAATAACAAAATGACAGGTTACAAAAAAATGTATTTATTTTGAACTGACAAAATAATTCTCATTGATTGTATCTTAACAAAAAAAAAAAAAAACAACATTATTAGGGGTAAGAAATGTATGGGAGTTGATGTGAAAATTTAGTAAATATCGATTTTGATTATTATATTAATTTTATTTTATTTTTATTTTTTTTGTTGTTTTAGACTCAAAAGTGTGGCCAATTAATTATTAATAATCTAAAAATTATCACAGCTAAAAGAGTCTAAAAATAAATAAATTTTCTATTCGATCAAAATCAATTTTTCTTTTAACTAAAATAAAATCCTTTTTTTTTTTAAGTCTGTTGACTATAAAACGATGTATTTTTATAATTATTTGTTTATATTATGTGAAACAATTATAATTTGTCCTTCAACTTTAATGATTAAAAGTTCATTAAATTATTTTCAAAAAAAAAATCAGTATTTTCATATTTCTTCTTTTTTTTTTTTTTGCTTTCAAAATAATATTAATATAACTATGCGTAAAAAATCTTCGCGCAAATGAGTGATCATTAATGGTTCTGCGAAAAACAAAAAAAAAAAAAACGGCAGTGAATCATTACAATTTTTTGCACATAAGGTCAAGTTTTGTTAATTAAATATTTCCCGAAACAGTACGTCACAACTTAAGTATAATTGATATTTTCCACCCCAAAAGAAAATTAATATTTATTTGAATGAGAAATGTGAAATAAATGCAATACCAATGTTTCGTTTAGGATTTAGTTAAATTTCATAAAAGAAATCAATTTAGGGAATTAATTAAAAAAAAAAAAACACAAATCAGGTTCGTCGCCTTAAGTCTTTTGTATGGAAATCAAAAAATAATTAATGTAATTCATACAAAAAGATTTTTCTACATTTTTTATAAATATTTGTGTGTGTGTGTGTGTTTATTATTTACCTTTAAATAAATAATTTAAAGAAAAATCCTTTTAAAAGAAAATTTTTAAATTTTTCACTTAATATATTTGTTGAGGAAAATTTAATTTTGTTGATGGTTAATCCTTTTTTTCTTGATCTTTAATATATTTTTTTTCTGAATTTTTAACTTTTCACCTTAAAAAAAACCGTCACTATTTAATTTGAACACAAAAAGAAAATTCACTTTATTCGTTTGAAACTTTTCTTCTTCTTTTTCTTTTTTTTTATTTTTAATGAAAATTATTTATTTTCTTTTTCCACTTCAATTCACTTTAAACAATAATAAATTAAGCATGATATCCTCTTTTGGTTTTTTTTTTTTTGTTTTTTTCTTAAAATTATTCTTTTCTTAATAAAAAATCACTTTTGTTTTTAACATTTTTACTCAAATTTTAATCTTATTTCGGCAAAATAATATTTTTCATTTAAAATTTTAATTTTTAAAGAAAGTAAATCCCTTTTTTTCTCTATTTTTTTTTGTAAATTATAAAAATTGCAAATTAAATTAAATTTTATTAAGTTTTCTTAACAATTTTCACTTGTTACTTAATTTATTTTCTTCTTTTTCTTCTTTAACATTTAAAACAATGTTTAAGGAAAATTACTTTGCTTTTCAGAAATCGAAGAAAATTTGTCGATTTGTTTTTTTTTTTGTTATTTTACTTTTTGTTAAATATATAAAAAAAATGTGTTTTTAAACATAAAATATAAAATAATTAGTAGGAAAAATAGACACAAATAAAAGAACACCAATCGTTGTAAAACAAACAAATAGAAAAATTAGTTTTTTTTAAATCATCATCAAAAGTTCGTTTCAATAAGAAAAATTAAAAAGTTTTTTAATTTTTTAAATTAAAATAAAAAAGGAAAATCAACAAAAGATCACAATAATTGTTTTATTTTTTTAATTTTATTGTATTTATTTTTCTATCTTATTTTCTTTTGTTTTTTTATGATATATTTTTCGTTTTTCTTCTTTATTTTGTCTTTTCGTCGACGATCACCGATCTAGAGACGGTGAGATCTCGAACAAAACTGTGAACAAAAAGATATTCGAAATACGGCGATACGCTCGGACGGCCCAAGTATTCAAGTCAAATATACAAAAAAAAATAAAAAATAAAAAAGAAAAAAAAAACAGAAGAAAAAAAAATATATATAAAATAATACCTTTGTGTATATGCATACCTATGCATTATACACATTATACACATACAAGTATATATTTATTTGTATAGAGAAGAATGGGGTTCTTTTACCTCTCCTTCCTAACCAAAGTGTATTGTTTATAATATTTACCAGTGTAACAAATGTACATATCTGCGTATAGATAAATACTTTACTATACACCAATACAACAATATATATTATTTTATTCATTTGTTGTTGTTGTTGTTTTTTTATTCTTTTGTTTAATCATTAATGGAGTTTTTTTTTTCTATTATTTTTAACAACAACAAAAACAATCAACGAAAAAATGCGATTTTGTGGTTGGCTTTTTTTTTTGTTTTTGTTTTTGAATATTTTAGAGGTTTTCATTTGATTTCATCATTTTCTTCGTCTGTCATATTTTTTTTTTATTGTTATTATTTTAATATTACTTCCTGTTAGAATCTAATAAAAATGGATCTTCTTGAAAATAAATACTAACAACAACAACAAATTTAATTCTTCTCTTCATATTTGATATGTTTTTTTTTAAACATTAAATATTTTAATTGGCAGAGCCAGATGATTAATATCAATTGCTTAAGATTACGTCGTTTTATATAATTAAACAACTAACTAATTTTGGAAAAATCTTATACGAATCGATCTATAAAAATATATATATATAATAATAGTATTTAGGATTCTAAATAAAAAAAACGTTTAAAAATATTTTGAAAACCAAAAATTTCTAATTTATTTCTAAATATTCTTAAGAAAAATGTACTTAAGTCACTTTTAAAAAAAATCATAATTTTTAATCAAAACTAATGTAAATCTATGATTTACTTAAAATGACTTAAATTAAGTAAAGGGCCTAAGTCTATAAAAAAAAAACAACTACAAATAAAAGAAATACGAATTATATACATGCACAATAATATATTGCATATGTGTCTGTAATTTCATTACTTTTTTTTTTTATATTTAAATGCAAATTAATATTTAGCTCCACCTTAAGTATATTAAAGAACGTACGTGATTGGATAAAAAAGCAGGTAGATACGCCCGACTTTGTAGCACTCACCTGTAGAAGCTTAATCAAAAACAAAAACGACTTAAAATATTCATTCTCTCTCTCATATAATTTTTACCTATACTACAGACACACACACACACGCAAACATAAACACACACTAACATACACACACATGTATGAATGCACACACACGCATTCACTTACTGGCAAGCACATACTAAAACATAATCAAACGCATACTTCTGCATATAATACAAGTAGGCATAGGCATGCAATGCAGAAATACTTATTATGGATATTAATTTTTTACATAAATTTATAACGGTGTGCAAGGTAAATTATTTTAATTTTATATTAAATATTTTTGTATTTGTGCTATTTTATTAAAAATGCATTTGTTTGTTTACATGAATTGTATATCAATGTGTGTGTGTGCTAAAATACGCGCAATGTCTAGTTATAAGTTTGAACTGTGTTGCGCGCATGCAACTGTGACTTTATTTTTTTATTGCTCGTAGACGGTCACTTACTGAATATAACTTACGGGTGTACACAGTACATTATACAAGTGTGTATGTTGATGATTTTGATTATATTCTCACGATATTGATTTTCAATCTAATCTTTTATCTCTTTTCATTTTTTTGTTTGTCTCTGATTTTTAATTTTTCTTCTAGTTTTCTGTTTCACTCTTCCGTTGGTCAATATGATTAAGCTTCTATTGTAATAATTACCTCAAGAGAATCAATCAACCATCAAAAATTAATATTGATCAAAAAAAACATAAATTAATTGAAAATTTGTTGCATTTATATATTTGAATAGAAAATCTTCTCGCAAATAATTACTAACTGACAAAAAATAATAGAAAATACCAAAAAATTGAAATGACCAAACATTCCTTAAATAACTTGATCCAAGTAAAACACCGATAAATAATATTCCAAACATAACACTTAGTAAATAAGCGAAGAATTAAGTAATTAACTAAAATAATTCATAAAAAATAAAAAAGATAAACAAAAAAAATCAATCATGATTTAATACAAATATTTATCATTTTGTGTGTAAAACCAGAAACTTTTTTTTTTTACATGTAATTTTTTGTTGTTTTGTTACTGGCACGCTTCTTTGAGTACTCGTTCAAGTGCAGTGAAAATAACAATAATAAAATAAATGATTTACCATCAGCCGTCTCTTTGATTATTTTTGATTTGTTTCTTATTTTTTCTTTTCTATAATTTTTCCAATAGTTTTCAACTTGAATTAAATTATTAGTAAAATCTAAAATCTTAAAAATTCCAGGGCTGATCAAATTCAATTAAACTCGTATGAAAGTATTGTGAGAGAATGAGAAATTAAATTCTTTATCGTAAGAAGTGTAGACAAGGAGAGAGAGAGATAAAAAAAAAATGTACAAGAAATTTTTTTAACCACATAACCCTAAAATTGTATTTTTTCATTTTATAAAATTTATTTCGACGAAGAACAAAATTAATTTCTTATGTAATTTCACCTGCCATGAAATTTAATAAAAAAAAAAAATAATAATACAAAAAACAAACTCCAATTCCATGCTAATTCATTTTTTAATGAATTTCAAAAAAATAATGTGTTCTTAGATACAAAAAAAAATAACAGAAGTTAATAAAAAATATATTTGTACCGATATTGATGATTGATGTATTTTTTTTTTATATTTATTTATAATGAATAATGTCATCTACCTTCATCATTGAACCATCATAAAAAAATAAATACGAAAATAATTAAGAAAATGTATAAGTATTAAAAAATTTTAAGTTACAAAATTTGTTGCTCTAATTTAGTAAACAAATTTTTAAATGTCATTAAAATTTTCAATTAAATAAAATAAAGGCAAAATCAATAAATTGAAATTGAATACGCAAATATTATAAATTTGATAACTTTACCATAAATCCATAAATTCCATATGCACTTCTCTGTATATTTTCGCTGTTTTGTTAATTTAAATTAAATTATTTTTCACAAAAATATTAGGAGTCAACAAACAAAACAAGATAAAAAATTGTTTTTACCTTTGTGTATATTATAATTTATTAAATATTATTGCATCAGAGAGAAAAAAAAGTATTTATATTTAATAAAATTCGAATTACTTTTATATTTAAATTGTATAATCTATTATAAAAGTCTTAAAACATTTAGAAATTACACTAAGACGTTATATATGGTAGTGAAAGAAAAAAAAATATAATAAAAGGTATATGAAGGCATTTGAAATATGGTAGTGATTCAGTGTCAGTGTATCCCATATATGCTAATTGTGTTAAAAATATTTACTTAATTAATACGAGTTAATAAACTTCAAATTTACTTATTTAATAATATAGTACATATGGTACAACGTAAGTATAGATTGATATAGATTGTACAATACTACCCCTCACACATAAAATTTCTTCAATATCAATACGAAAATAAATAACTGATAAATATTATCAACCATATAACATCCATATATATGAATTTAATTAATATTTGACAGTTTGAATATAATTTTATTTAGTTGCAACAACTAAATTTATAAAGTCAGTGACTAATTTGATTAAAGAAAAATAAAATCGGTTAAAAAAACTTCCTGCTTTAAAATAAATCTTATTTAATTCTTTATAAAGAGAAAAAAAACAAAATCTACAAGATCTTAAAGGTTAACCTATTAATCTAAGAATGTAATTACTATGTAAATTAATGGTAAAATAAGTTCACATAATTCGGACTATTATCAAAATGGGGTCAAAGTACAAGAAACGATTAATATTAACAGTAATTTATATTAATTTTATTGAACTAAAAATTCGTATCTGGAGTATTCCTAATTAGTCGATGAGACATAACACAAGACACGTTAAAAAACAAAAAGAAAGAAAGTTGAGAAGACATCCTCAATATACCACCTTCTATTTATATAATAAAGAAAAAAATAACAACACTTTAGTTATTTTCATTTAATATAACAATTCACCTCCGTAGATTGATAAATTATAATAATCAAATCGTATTAATTTATCTTTATTTTCATACAAAAAATATTCAAACACATATTTTACATAGACAATATTTTCTATTTTTTTTTTTTTTTTCATTTTAAAAGAAATGAAAATAAGAAACAAAAACAAACATTTTAGAAAATAAATATAATGCGTAGGATGGTTGTTGTAGAAAATTGTAACATATAAAATTGTTTTAATATATTTACTGTATTTTATTTTTTTTTTTTTGTTTTTTACCTTATTTATTTATTTATAATCTAATATTATGAAGAATAATAATACTAAGGAGACACTTTACATTCTCATTTAGAAAATCCTATATTATTTTTTTTTTCTTTATGTTTTATTTATGTTTTATTTTTGTTGCATAATTATTTCAATAATTACAAGTACTATAAAATAAAAGTACATGAACATTATAAAAAATTGTTAAATTTATCTCACCTTTATTTTATTGATATTTTTTAATAAATTTACAATTTCTCTCATTCTTTCACTCTCTCTCTCTCTGTCTCTCTATCTGTTTTTTAAATTTTTCTAACAAAAAATATAAGGTTGTGTTTTATTGGAAAATCTATCAATTTTTACAATTAGAAATTCTGAATTAAAAGAGAATAATCCTTAACACTTTATGTTGAAATTCAATAAAATTTATAACAATAGTCAATAAAATATGTTTTTTTTAATCTATTTGTGAAATCATTGTAAAATTTTCTCATTATTCAAGATTTTAGCACAGTTCAAAAGAACACAACCATTATGAATTAAATAATCTCTTGTGTATTTTAAATCTTGTTATTTTATATAAAGTGGTACTGTACTGGAAACTGTATATAAAGTTATAATGCCTTATACGTACAAAGATAGAGAAAGAACGATAGAGAGGAGAGCAAATATTTTATATGTTATAGAAATTTGTATAAATTACAAGAGTCATTAATTGGTCGATTAGGTACAAATGCATACGAATCTCTAAATTTAAATATGTGTGGTCTTATGTATGTATATATTAATCCTTATTCGGTATTATAGAATACAAATGCTACAGATACATTTAGGTACATAATGTACATTTGTGTTTAATGTTTCTTTCTGTTTTTTTTTTTACATAAACACTTATAACAATCGGTATATGACTAAATTTAGTCTGGTGTCTGTTCAATATATGAACAAATTTTAAGAAATAGATTAGAAATAAATATTTGAATATTTATTTTATTTTCTATTGACTTTTGTCATTTTTTTTTTCATTTTATTGCCATAAAATAGTAATAATAATACAAGAAAAACTGTAGTACCTTTACCTTACGTTTGTATGTAGCCGCACATAATATTATTTCGTTTTGGTTAAAACTATTTTAATATTAATTTCAATCGAATTGAAAATCTATAAAAAAATAACGATTAAATGTGTAAGGTTGCCGAGATATTGAAACAATCGTATGTCACAAAAATTATTAGAACCAATAATCATTGAAAATTTTATCGATACAATTTTCTCAACTTATTTAAATTTATTCTACAATTTTCAACTAACAATTATAAAGTACTAATATGTTCTACAATATTCCTGAAATTTATTTAATACGAATAATAATATTTTGGCATAAAAGCAGTTTCGTTTTTTCCAGTTTCATATTAAGAAAACTAAATGTCGAAGAAATTTCTAAGTAGAAATAATAAATATACATGCACGTAGTTGAAATAAAAAACAATTTTTGGCTTACCTTTTGTATCCTATGTGTTGACCCAAGGTTCCACAACACTATTCTGCATTTCATTTTAGGCACAATATTTTAGCTCCTACGCACTATATTAACTGTTTGACCTGAAGCACAACACAATACACTTTTTTTAACACATTTTTTTTAATAAAACAAAAAAAAACACTTATTCACAATCACTATAATATCTTATTTCACTTTTTTAGTATTATTTTTAACGATTTTTATATTTAAATTTAAGTTACACTTTTAATTTTATGTACAACTGAACTTTAATTTAGTTGTTAGCTACATTTAAATTGACAGTTTGTTTTTTTTTTCTAATTTTTGAGGAATATTTAATTTAAAAATAAAATAAATTTAATCACAATAATGATTAGGATAAATATAATAATAAAATAAACGTAAAAATTGTACACTACATCTAACCAACCATAGTGGCTTATTTTCATTAATATGTAATAATAATAAAACTTAAAAATAATATTGAAAATGTCTTTATAATTCTTATTCGATTGCATGTTTGTTAATAAGAAAAAAAAAGCCCAGAGAAAAATAAATCAACATGAATAAAGTAAAAAGAATATTGAAAAGAAAAAAAAAGAAAAAAAAAAAACAAATAAGTAGTTAGGTATTATATTATAAAGTGATCCTTTCACCACATGAGAATATCATAATCACAGCTGGATTCAAATAGAATTTAACTTAACGTGCGATCATCTGTTGGATATATATATTGCTTATTTGTTAGTTTGTTTTTTATTTTATTTTCACTGTCTTTCTTCTTTCTTTTATCTTTTTGTTTCTCTTAATTGTTGTTGTTTTATTTTCATATATAATAATATTTAACATTATAGGATTTTCTAGTACTTATTTTACATATTTCAAATTATTTTACTTTAAATAATAACAAAAAAAAATTTTTGTGGGTTTTTCATTTTGTTTGTATTTTAGATCTGATTATAACAACAAAATAACTTTAGGTGTAGATAAAAATGTTAATTTAAAACAAATAAGAAATTATTTTAATGTGATTATTATTTGACATTTAGAATTAATTTGTTGAGTGTAGACCTATCGTAATTAGGATACACAATGGGCCCAAATGGACGTCAGGGTGCAAAGGCCGCACAGCTGTGCGTCCACCTCTTTAATACTACTACTACTATACAGAATGAAAATGATGCATTTTATTTATGAAAGGACGTTAACGTGAAGAAGTTTATATTCTAAATTTTCTAGCAAAATAAAACCGTATTAAACGTGATTCCTCTGAGTTCCATTAAAAAAAAAAAGTCATTTAACATTTTTTTTTCTTTTTCTCTCCTCAATTATTTTCTTTCAGCTTTTTTTTCCAATTTTAATTTTAATTTTTTTCTTTCTGTTTTATTTTTATGTCTTGGTAATTTTTAAAAAGTTTTTCTTTATTATTAATAATAATAATAATAATAATAATAATAAATAAGACTTCACGGTTACATTTTTTGTTTTTTTTTTTTTTTTTTTTTATAACTCGCGCTTGATATCACAAAATAATTAATTAAAAAACATGAACTTTTTTTTTTTCATATTTCATTTTTTTTTTTTTATTTTATTTTATAAATTTTTAATGTTTCAAATTATTTATTATGAATAAATTTTTTTTATTTTTATTTCTTTTTATTATTTTTATTTTTTTCCATATTTTGCAATAAAAACAATAACAACAAAAACAACAAGAACAACATAGAAAAAAAAAAAAGAGAAATTTATTCACCTATATTTTATATTTTATTAAAATTACCCAAATTTAAGTTTAAATTTTTTTTTTTTTATTTACTTATGTAGATTGGAACAAAGATGGAAAAACACAAAATTATAAACAATTACAATTACAAACATTGTAAAAATTATTTTTATTTTCATTGAATGTAAAAGAACAAATAATCGTCTACTTTAAAAATTCATAAATTCAATTACTTTGTTTTTTTTTTTGTGAGATTTATCTGAGATTTTAATGAAAATTTCATTTGAAGAAGAACATAAATAAATGTTGTCATAATTTTTATTGTTGTAATAAATCAGCTCTAATAAAATACATAACAAAACAAACATAAAATAAACTAACATTAAATAGAATTGAAATAAAGAAATAATGAACAAATCCTCATAATGTTATTACCTATTCTAAATATAATTTCAATAAATGTACAACACAAAAAAAAAAAAAAAAAAAAATAGCTACCTAAATACACCTACACTTTATGTTTCGATTTATTTTCTTATTTTCTTTATAACAACAAATATATAAAAACAAATATAATGTAACTCTATATACCAGACAAAATTTCAAATATAGATTTTCATTTAAATGTTTAACAAAAATAAAAAAAAGAAAAGAAGAAAATAAGAAAATAAGAGAAACAAATAATATAAAAAATTTCTTATAAGAAGTAAATTTTTATATAAAAAAAAAAATAAACATAATAATACGACAAGACACAAGAACATTTAAATTTTGAGTCTAACAATAATAATAATAATAAATAAAATACAATTAAATTGTATATTCGTTTTTTTTGTATTTGTACTTTTTGTACTTTTTTTTTATCGTACAAAAAAAAAATATTGAGAAACATTACTGTTACATGACACAAGAATTTGTTCTAAATAATTTATAAAACTTTATAAAATAATAAAAAGAAAAAGCACAAAACCAAAAGAACCAAAAAAGAAGAAGAGGAACAAAAAAAACACACACACACACACACAAAAACAAAATGCCAATGTTTGGTTAAAAGTAAAAGATTATTCAATAAAAATAAGAAGAAGAAGTGAAGGAAGACGATAAAAGTGTAAAGAAAATGTGTTACTAATGTCCATAGTGAAAATGTTAAGAATAAAATTAGAAATAAAAACAAAACAAAATATGAAAGACATAAAACGAAAACTTCATTAAATATTTTCTTCTCTAATTTAATTATAAGAAAATATAACGTAAGAAGAAGAAAATCAAATAACTAAAGAAGCAAAATATGAATATTAGACAAATAATAATAAAGTTAATTTTTATTTAATTTGAATAAAAAGACAGAAGAAGAAAACTGAACTTTTTTTTTAAATTTCAAAAACAAAAAAATGTGTAATCTTAGTTGGAAAGTTGTTTTCTTTTTGTTTTTACTTTGTTTTCTTTTCTTTTATTATTATTTTAAATAAGATTTTGCTTAAGGTAAAAATCATCATTGAAAAGATACATTTTTTTTTTATTTGATACTCAGTCAATTTCACACTCTCTATACACAATCTATACCTGCGCGTATGTGGTTTTGTTTAAAATATTTATGTATGTTTGCCTGAATTGTTTGGTTTCTGTTTTCTGTTTGTATTTCATTTTAATTTCTTTCGTTTCTTTTTAGTTGTATTATTTTGAGTTCTTTCTTTTGCTGTCACCTCCTTCGTCTTCTTCATCATCATCATCATCATCATCCTACAATATTATAGGTATAGAAACCAATATATTATTTATTTATTGATTGTAATATTATTAAAGATGATTCGTCATCTTATTTTCACATCATCTTCTTTATAATGGTTTGTAAACCTTCTTGAAATTATTATCCGATCATTTTAGGAATGGGACTGAATCCTTTTTCTTGTTTTTTATGTTTTTTATTTTTATTTTCATTTGAGACACAATACACAATCTTATACACACATACACACACACAATAATACCCACATAGAAGATTGAATGACTGAATAAAAATCATTATCATCATCATTCATTAAGAAAAGGAACAACAACAACAAAAATATATAAATATAAAAAAAAATGAGAAAAGAACGTAGCACAGAAGCTGAATGGAACCCATCAATTTACTGTAAATTATAAAAAAATAAATAACAGACACACACATGGACAGAGTCACTCGCGGTGGGCTATCTTCAGAATACCTGTATATTTTGTGTTGATCCATGTCGGTGTTAAGAAATAAAACATTAAATAAGAAAATATCAAAAAGAAGAGGAAGAAATACAAAAAAAAAGAATCAATTCTTTTTTTTTCTTACGTTTTGCCTTTTTCTCTTTTTTTTTTTTGATGAATGAAATCGTGAATAAATCTCTTGAGAATAAAAATGACGAGATTTTTTTTCTTTCTGTTTTATTTCTTATCGCATTTTTTTTTTATTTCTTTCGTCTTATGTTTTAGTCGGTTCTTTCTTTCTTCTCAACTTTCTTGTATCACTTTTTTCGTTAGTTTTTTTATATATATTTTTTTTTGTTCACTTATTTACATATTCTTATATTTGTCTACGTCGGGAGTTGAACTGCAATGAATTTATTTTTATTGTTAAGTGAAGGGGTTAACAAAAAAGCAGTTTCGGTCCTAGAACCTAGATTTATAGAAATGACAAATTTATGTATGTGCATATGTGTGCTTAAAATTTTTTTTCTTCATACTATTTCTTTTTTTTTTTTTTCTTTGTGTAAATCTCATCTTTTATTCTATACGTTATTGCGCTTACTACATATTTTTCTTCTTCTTCTTCTCCTTTTTTTTACTACAATAAATTTCATATTATTTAATCAATGCACAAAATCAAAAACTTGTTATTTTCTTCTTCTTATATATGAATAATAATAATAATAATAACAATAATAATAATAATAATAATAATAAAAGACTTTAATACATTTTATAGATATATATGAGATATTATTTATAAGAAGTAAAGAAATTTTTAAAACCATATAATTCCTTTCACTCTGCGCATATGTGTGTGTGTGTGTGTATGTTGGTGCTGTGTGTGTGTGTGTTAACACTGTTACAAATAGTGATGCTACATATTATACATTCTTTAATATCTCTCGGAGTTTATATTGACAAGAAACTAAACTGAAAGATTAATTTAGAATGAATTTTTCATCTAAGATTGAACATTTTCATAAAATTATTAAAAAAATTGTCTCATCCCAATGTTAATCAGTTACTGTAATGCCATACATACTCGTAATACAAGAACGTCATCAAATATTTATCAAATACCTTTTCTTTTTTTTTCTTTTTGATTCTTCTTTATTATTCTATTATTTTATTTAGATACGTTTTGCAATTTTGTTGAATATCCATGTTATTCATTTTATTAAACTTTATTGTTTTTAATCGTTATTTGTAAAGAAAATTGTATGCATTCCACATTTACGAGAATAGTCATCTTATGACATATTTTTGAATACATAAATTTTTTTTTTAACTTTCGCTTTTTGTGTGTATAATTTCTATTCATCCAGAATTAAGAAAAATCACAATAAATAATTCTATTACAAGTCAAATTCTGATAAATCACTTGCCCTTTAATGCTATTTAAATTTTCAAATTTTCAAATCGTAACTGTTATCAAAGATGTTAAAGTACAAATAATTTTTCATACTTTAAGACAATATGTAAACAAATTTTGTATGTATATGCCGTGTATGTGGTATGTGCAGGAATACATGCATGTGTATGTGCATAGGTAAAAATATTTCTATAACAGAAATAAATTTGTGTATCTTTATTAAATCTTATGTATTTATGTATTTAAATTAAAAGCTCTAGGGTGTAATCTTATGAAGTAAAAAAAAAAAGAAAAAAACTAAACGTAAATGTTTAAGCGAATATAAAGTTAAAAATTTAGTAACATTTATTTATTGTAAAATAAAACATTCGCTTTACATCTTATCTTATATATAAAATTATTCTTTCCACATTCTAAATTATGTTCAAAAAATATTTTCACATGATTCTTTCAATAGGGAGCCGTATTTTATATTATTAAAGGGTTCATTAATGTTATCCACCAGTTTTATATATACGATTAAATTTACGATAATTCTGAATGATTAAATAATGACTTATGAATTTAAAAAAAAATTCCATGCGTGTTGGCTTTTTTTTTGTGGTTTAATTAAAAATGAGTAAAGACAAAAGTAAAATAATGATTAAGAAAAATTTCAATGATTTTATAATGGCACAGAAGTCATATTAAAATCATAAGTTATTTAGCATATCACATAGTGTACAGTTATTATTAGGATTATTGAAACAACACACAAATATAACTAGCATAACCATATTGATGTTATATGCTTTAAATAAATATGAACATACTACAGATGAAGATTAGATTATAATACAAATAAATTACTGCAATGTTTGCCATATTATTTCTTTCTGTGAATGCGATGTATACATTAATTTGTAATTATTTTTTTTTTATATTCTATTTAAAATTAAAACAACAAATTATTGTTAACCTTCTTTTTTTATATAAATACAAATGAAATTATTTTATATAAATTATAATTTATTAATTCGGAATTCGGAATTCGCAATGAAATTCTCGGAATTCTAAATTATATTTATGAAAACGAATTTCGGTATTCTGGAATTTCAAATTCCGCATATGCAATCCCTAATACTTAATCCGATATCTCATCTTTTAGAAGAAAAATAATAAAAAAATGTTTTATTTTTAATTACAAATTGTACACAAAATAAAAACAAAAACATTATTTACATTTTGCGGAAGAGACACCCACCCTTATTCAACAATTTTAACTGTTTAACAATTAAAATTAAAACAATAACAACAACAAAAAATAGGAAATAAATTTTCCATTTAACCAACGCACAAAAAAAAACAATACTCCAATTGAACATTAAAAAAAAAACATATGGTACACACACACATTGGTCGTTCGTTTCTTTTTTCTGTATATAAATTGATATTTCCGTTTAATTTAAATATTTTGTTTCGTGTTGTATTTTTTTTTATATAAAACTCCTCTATCTACCTGTTTATAAAAATAAATAAATACATCACACGTGCGTACCTGTTGCACCTGAAATTACATAAAACTATCACCTACAACTCGCACACATACACACATATAATTTTTACAGAGAAATAATATAAAGGGGTTAAAACTTATAAAAAAATACATAAATAAGTGCACTGAAGAACTTCATTTTTTTCTCGCGTGTAGTTCTTGTTCTCTTTTTTTTAACAGTCAAAACTATAAATTATCTGAATAGGTGAGGGTGAGGTGGGTGATAAATAGGGTGAGTCTAATAGTATAGTTCGAGTATTATCAAATATAGGGGTTAAACAAGTAGTTGTATGACACAACGACCAAATAAAACAGAAATATATTGTTAAACCCATTCAGCAGAAATTATAAATTTTGTCTAGATTTAATAAAAAAAGAAAATACATAAATTAAAAAACAGTTTTTTTTTTTTTGTAAAATCAATTTGGTTGTTTTTGGTTCTCTGTTGCTTTGTTGTTTATTTAATTTTTCTTTTTCAGATATATTTGGTTAAGGTATTTTTACACCCTATTCCGTATAATTATAATTTCTATTTGCTATTGTTGTTGTTGTTGTTATTGTTAATATACTTGTATGTGTGTGTGTGTGTGTGTGTGTATATAACTAAACGGAATATTTAGTTGAGGGGAAATTTTGTTATATTTTTTTATTTTTCTGTTAACCTTAACATAAAATAAAGTAATGAAGTATGTAAGGTAGTTTAGGTACATTTCCTGTATGAATAAATAGGATATTAAAATTTAATCAAATAAATTCATTATCGTAATATAAATGACTTTTTATGGTTATAGCAAAGTTTTATTTAATAATAAGTAATAATAATTGTGTTGTATGTGGAACATGTGTGATTAGACAACAAGTGTTCATTTATTTTATCTTCTTATACATATTTTACGAATTTATTGTTTTGTTTATTCATTTCAGCTAAATTCAAAATAAAAAATCATTTCACTTTTTATTATAAATATTTCTGATAATTTTTCATCGTACCTACGAGTATACATTTTAATATGACAAAATTTCATAATCAATTGTCCTATTAGTGCGGTATTACTGTATTCTTAAAAGACGGTAGTAAATCTATAGAATATTTATATAATGACTATAATTTATCGGTAGTTTTCACCACATTTTAAAAAGGGATTACACTATAAAAATTTCTTTAGAAAATTATATTGTTTAATATTAAACTTGTTCAACCAAAATATAACCTACAGTTTTCTTAACTTAATATCAATGCCTGTTTTGTTTTGTTTTTTGTTTTTTCTATAACATTTTGAATATGAAGAAGAATAAGAAGAAGAAAAAAAAACAATGAAAAAACCAGAGGAATTTTGCACGAAAAGACAACGCCTACAACTATAAATACTGTGCCAAATGGATATAAAAATTCAGGGTTGCTTAATAATAATAATGAAAAAGTAACAATAATATTAATAATAAAATTCTTAAAATACAATTAATAATTCTACTAAATTTTCATTTAAAAATTAAAAAAAAAATTCACAAAGAAATTAATTTTTCAAACTAAAAATAGAATAGAAATTTTCCCATAACAATAAATTTATTTTAAAATTAAAAATGTTTAAAAGAAAATTATTTGTAAAACCCTGAAATTTAAGTATAAATGAAATTTTATTTTTCTTATCAAGATTCCCTTCTGGTATCCAACAAAACAGGAAGAAAACGAGGTGATGGTTTGGGTGTATGTTATTTTTGTTTTTGTTTTTTTTGTTTTATGCGCAACATTATTATACGTGTGTGTATGCTTTTGTGTAATATTCTTGTTGATAGTGGCGAAATAATATTATATTTGTTGTTATTTTATATATATATATATATATATATATCTATCTGTTTATATTTTATTATATGTACCTTTTATTGCTATAATTCGTGGGTGGAGATGAGAATGTTTTCTTTAACTTCGTTTCTAATATAATATATCACAATTCACAACTAGGATATGACAGCATACGTATACTGATTTATATTTGTATTATGTAGAATTTAATTCTTTTAAGTAAATGTAACAAATGTAAATATAACAAATTGTTACAAATTAAAAGTTATAATGTCTATTCTAAATATTAACTTGACCTGAACCGATAATTTATTGAAATTTGAAGATATCCCCAAACCAGAGTTTATACAACAAAGAATTAAGTTGAATTAAATCTATTCTGATAAAAAACTTTCAACAAAATCTAACATAAAAAAATATCCAATTCTAAGTTTCTGGCATAATTTTTTTTTTTTTTTGCGTAAAAGTTCAATCAGTTTTTTTTTTATTACATTTTTTTTTTAATTTGATTAAATCTTCTTAACACTTCTTCTTCTCTCTCTCTATCACAGTTTCAGTCTCTTTATTAGTCTCCTATATATTATTATACTTTATTTTATTTTTTATTCTTAATCTTAATTTTAGTTTTTAGTAAAAAGAGAATAAGAAACTTTATAAGTGTATATAGATATATTTTTTTGTTCTTTACAATATTCTAGTACATTAAGTAAGTACCTAACGATATTTATATATATATATATATATATATATCGATATATTTAACTACACTTTAGTTTATACAGATATTTTTGTTAATATAATATTTAACCATCAAAATCATAATAAATCATTGAAGTTTTATTTGAAAAATTCTATGTAGATATTTTTTTTTGTATTTCCACTTTCATAAAATATATTGGTAAGAAGAAGAAGATGAAGAAAAAAAGGTATAATAATAAAGGAGGTGTGATAATTTGGGTTGTAACCAAAGAACTTTTGAACTTTTAGTTGCAATATAAAGATTATTATTATTATTACGATTATAACGATTATTATTATTATTATTATTATTATTATTATTACATGTGCGTGTATTTTTAATATTCTTATTTTTCTTCTGTTGTTTTTTATTATTTAAAATGCTACAAAAAAGAATAATAAATATTCTTTTTTTTTATATTGGTAAGAATGCAATGGATAATGTGAAACACAGAAATGAAACGATATAAAATAAAAGGTAAACATATTATGTTAGTTAGGGTACCTGTATTTATAAAGAAGAAAATATTTTCTTTATATTTTATTGAAAATGTCCATCGAAAAGATAGGAAAAATATAATGTTTAGAATTTTTGGTATGACACAATTATTTATTCATATAAGTTTTTAGATTCAGTAACATTTTGCCGTTATCAATTTATTTCTGTCACATAATGTCTGTTTTTATCTGATTGTAATTTGTTTTTATAAAGTTATGTAAATTTTGTATTTGAAATAAAATTAAAAATAAATATTGGTGAGAAGTTTTAATGAAAATAATAAAGAAAATTTGAATAAATAATTAATTTCATTAATCGATAATATTAGTACTTATGAAACAGGTGAAAAAATGATGGTAAGACAGGATCAACATCAATTTGAAAACCGAACCCATAACCAAAATGAAATTTTAAATTCTGAACTAAATTGAGAAGTAAAACAATATTTTCCACTCTTGCCTTCTGTATTTTTTTTTTTTTTGTTTTTTTTTACAGTTTTATGTTGACACAAATTTCACTTAAAACAATCAAGTCATTAATTATGAAGTTTTTAAACTGTTAAGTAATGAATTATTTTTAAAAATGATTAAATAAAAAAATTTGAATAGAAATTTTTTTTGTCTATTGCCGTCATTCTTAGACGAACTAACTGAGTCTAACCAAAAGTGACTAACTATAATAAAAACTACTTTTAAAACAAACAAAGACATTTTTTAAATCACAAAAAAAAAAATCTACTAAACGACAGTACTTAATTATTTAACTTTAGAATAATTTGTCTCCCTCACAAAATAAACAATTTCTTCTTTTTTTTTTTTTTATTTCATTTACAAAATTTATATTTTCGCTCCTATTATTTTTCTGATCATCAATCAAAAATTTTTTTTAAATCACAACCAAAATTAAATATTTCATATTTATAAATTATTAATAATATTTTCTTTTAAATATAAAATATAGAAATTATATGCTACATATAATAATAACTTTCTGTACCTATTTGTTCATTCTACATTTTCAGTAATTTAATTTATTTTAAATCTTATCGCTAAGAAAGAAAAAAAAAACAAAACAGTTGCAAATAAATATACTTAGGTGCATTTTTTTTTTTGTATATTGTATTTTAAAAGAAAGATCAAAAAAAAAAATCAACCAACAAAATTATATTCAATGTTTTTTAATAAAACTTTTGAATTTAAGTGAAAAATAAAAAATTATAAAATTTAATTATTAATAACAGAAGAAAAAAAGAAAAAAAGCGTAAATGGTAAATGATAAATTTATATGCCAAACCTACCTACTTTATAGAAAATCTTAAGAAATATTTAAGTATTAATAATATTAATAAATTATAATATAATGAACAAAAAAAAAGTGTACATTGCGTAACATGTAGATATTTTTTAAGGCTGAATTAGAAATGTTCACCATTTTAATACTATATTAATTCGTCATTCACGTTTTTAGTTTTGTCTACTTAAGTATACATTATAAAATTAAACAATATTCTCATTCTCTACTTAAAAATCTTCTCTATAATTGATTGAAAATCATTTTGATTTCAAAATATAACTATTTTATTGTTTCTTACATTAAAAATAAAATTACTTAAATATTGTGTGTAGTAAAATGTATCGAACACAACCTGATTATCATATTTTTTTCACTATTTATTAGATCTTAGCTTCTATTATTGCTTTATGCATCATTTTCATGAAAATTATTATTTAGTTCAAAATTAAAAACAGTTTTTGACTTACCTTTTGTTGGCCCATAAAACTAAATATTTTTTTGGAGAATTTAGTCTGGAGTTCTGTCGCATCATTTTAGGCAGATTATTTTGGTAACGCGTAATATTCGCATTTTGACCTAAAACACAAAACAATGCACTTTTTTTAACACTTTATTTAAGTAAAACATAAAAAACAATTATACACAATCATTATAATATTTTATTTCAATTTATTTTCACTTTTTAGCATTATTTTTACCGATTTTTATATTTATATTTTAGTAACACTTTTCAACAGTTTTATTCGCGTCGCTTTAATTTAGACAAGTCATTGACCACTGAACTGAAATTTTTGCGGTGAATTTTAAATCGGGGGTTGTTTTTTTTTAAATTTTGTTGATAAAACAGTTATCTACCTTTATATTTTTAATGATTTTTATAAAATTATAATCAATTTATTTTATTTATTGCTTAATTATTTTTAGATAGATAATATTTTATAGAAATAGAATAAAGTTAATCATATTTATTCTTTATATTTTTAAAAACACATTATTTTCTTAAAATTCAGTATTTAAATTTAAAAAAAAAAGATTTTCATATTTGTATTTGTATAATTTTCCATGTGAAAAATTTTAAATTGAAATTTTATATAATAAGAAGAAGAAGACGATGCAAAAGAAGAAGAAAAAGCCGTCAACAGTAAAGATTTCAATAAGCGCATTCCATCACAATTTGTATGATTCGATTACCCAAAACAAAAAAAAAACTAAGAAGAAGATGACGGACGAAATAATAAGAGAAAAAAAACTATCCCGCGATGTAAAAATATTCTCAATTTGAATATTTCTTCTTCTTCTTCTTCTTATTCGTTTTTTTTTTTAGTAATTTTTTTGTTTTTCATTTCGATCGATCGAATTATTCTCACGAGACAGACACCGATCGATGTCTTTTTCTTGTGTTACACAAGAGAATTTGTTTGGAAAAAAAAACACGAAAAAACAAAAAAAAAAAACAGAAAAAATGAAGAAAAAACCAAGACATGTTTTTCTTTCTTTTTTTCATTTTCATCTTCTTCTACTTGACTTCTTTTAAAAAATTTTTGTTCTTGTTGTACTTGTATTTTATTGTTATTATACATATTAAATGGGCAATATTTACAATCAAACACAACAACAATAATAACAATAACAACAACAACACCCGTCTTCTTCTTTCATTTGAAACTTTTTTTTTATTTTTTTTCTATAGTTTTTTTTTTTACTTTTACCTTTGGTGTGTGTGTATGCCTAAACAAATTACTGAATGGATAATCTGTTTGTCTCATCTAAAATATCTAAATCTATAAAAAATATAATCAAAAATGTATTTATTTATTTTTTTTTCTTTAAATTTTAAAGAGTTTATTTAATAGTGAAAAAATTTAGTAGTAGTAATCGTTGAATAGTAGTAGAAAGAATTTATGTTAACTATATAAAATTATTTCAATCATAATAAAAGAATACCAAAAACAGATAAAATTCGTAATCATTTATATAAATGTCGATTACAAAAATTATGTTGAAATCAGGGTTGAACTCATAATTGTATCAATGTATAATTAGAGAATTTTTTTTCAACATGAGAAACTGATGGTTTGATTTATGTAGTGGCTTTGGTTTTATTCAATTTTCTCTCCTCACAACAGACAGATACCTTTGAAATTTTTAATCATATTAGTTTGAAGTCAGCCAAACATTCTGCGAAAATTTCAAGAAAATCTGTCTGTTGTGAGACGAGAAAATGAAACAAAAGTCATATGAAAATGATGATAAAATGATGGTTTGATTTATGTAGTGGCTTTGGTTTTATTCAATTTTCTCTCCTCACAACAGACAGATCCCTTTGAAATTTTTAATCATATTAGTTTGAAGTCAGCCAAACATTCTGCGAAAATTTCAAGAAAATCTGTCTGTTGTGAGACGAGAAAATGAAACAAAAGCCATACGAAAATGATGATAAAATAATGGTTTGATTTATGTAGTGGCTTTGGTTTTATTCAATTTTCTCTCCTCACAACAGACAGATCCGTTTGAAATTTTTAATTATATTAGCTTATAGTAAGCCAAAGATTCTGTGAAAATTTCAAGGAGATCTGTCTGTTGTGAGAAGAGAAAATGAAACCACCATCCTAAAATTATGATAAAATGATGCATTGATTTATGTAACGGCTTTGGTTTTACTCAATTTTCTCTCCTCACAACAGACAGATCCGTTTGAAATTTTTAATTATATTAGCTTATAGTAAGCCAAAGATTCTGTAAAAATTTCAAGGAGATCTGTCTGTTGTGAGAAGAGAAAATGAAACCACCATCCTAAAATTATGATAAAATGATGCATTGATTTATGTAACGGCTTTGGTTTTACTCAATTTTCTCTCCTCACAACAGACAGATCCGTTTGAAATTTTTAATTATATTAGCTTATAGTAAGCCAAAGATTCTGTGAAAATTTCAAGGAGATCTGTCTGTTGTGAGAAGAGAAAATGAAACCACCATCCTAAAATTATGATAAAATGATGCATTGATTTATGTAATGGCTTTGTTTTTATTCAATTTTCTCTCCTCACAACAGACAGATCCCTTTAAAATTTTTAATTATGTTAGTTTGAAGTAAGCCAAAGATTCTGCGAAAATTTCAAGGAGATCTGTCTGTTGTGAGAAGAGAAAATGAAACCACCATCCTAAAATTATGATAAAATGATGCATTGATTTATGTAATGGCTTTGTTTTTATTCAATTTTCTCTCCTCACAACAGACAGATCCCTTTAAAATTTTTAATTATGTTAGTTTGAAGTAAGCCAAAGATTCTGCGAAAATTTCAAGGAGATCTGTCTGTTGTGAGAAGAGAAAATGAAACCACCATCCTAAAATTATGATAAAATGATGCATTGATTTATGTAACGGCTTTGGTTTTACTCAATTTTCTCTCCTCACAACAGACAGATCCGTTTGAAATTTTTAATTATATTAGCTTATAGTAAGCCAAAGATTCTGTGAAAATTTCAAGGAGATCTGTTTGTTGTGAGAAGAGAAAATGAAACCACCATCCTAAAATTATGATAAAATGATGCATTGATTTATGTAATGGCTTTGTTTTAATTCAATTTTCTCTCCTCACAACAGACAGATCCCTTTAAAATTTTTAATTATGTTAGTTTGAAGTAAGCCAAAGATTCTGCGTAAATTTCAAAGAGATCCGTCTGTTGTGAGAAGAGAAAATGAAACCAAAGAAATACTAAAATGAAAATAAAATGATGCATTGATTTATGTAATGGCTTTGGTTTTATTCAATTTTCTCTCCTCACAACAGACAGATCTGTTTGAAAATTTTAATCATCTTAGTTTAAAGTAAGCCAAAGATTTTGCGAAAATTTCAAGGAAATCTGTCTGTTGTGAGCAAAGAAAATGAATCCACCATACTGAAATGATGATAAAATGATGGTTTGATTTATGTAATGGCTTTGGTTTTATTCAATTTTCTCTCTTAACTTATTGGCGATTTCTTTGAAAATTTCGCAAAACCTTTGTTTTGGTGTAAACTAATGTAATTGATTATCAAATGTGATAGGAAAACCCTTATTTCCTCATAATTTATCTTTTAATTTTCATAATTTTCCAAAAATTTATTAAATTTAATACAAAAAAATCTTTCATTGCTTATAAGCATTCTAAATTTCAATAAATTTATATGATGAAATAGCCGAGTTAGGAAGGTGCGTTCGTCGTGTCCGATAGGACGTGAGTTCAGTTCTAGAATGTAGTTTTATTTTTTTTTTTAATTTTAAATGTTGCATAAGAAGATCCCTGCAATGCGAATAAATGTATTAGAGCGCTTTATGTGAATATTTTTTTAATATTCTTAAATTTTTTTTTTAATCGTTTGAGTTGTTAAATTTATTTAGTTTGCCTTAAAAACGACATAAAACACAACCCTGATTTTGAACATTTTCATTTTCGATTTTTTGTTTTTTTAGAATTATTTTAAAGAATACATAAATAATGTTGTATGTATTAAATAATATGTATTTTCATTTGTATTTGTAAATTTTTTATTTATAAAATACGATGAATCAATTGTTGATTAAACAGGATACTGAAATTGGTTATGCTTCAAATGTAGAAAAGAACTAAAACCAGAATTAGAGAAAACAAGAAAGAAAAAATAGAAAAAAAAGTAATGTACTTTACTTGTGATTGAAAATGATTTTATTTCTTTTTTATTTTTTTTTTTTTAAATGATTTACATTTACAGACGCAGGTTATAGTAAGATTACAAAACGTATATGCAAAACTTCGGCTTATAATTAATTGAATTTACGGAAAAAATTGGAGGTCTTTCTTTTTAAAACGATTCTGGAATTCATTACATGAACAAATAAATTTCCTAAACTCGACTATAAAAATAATTGTTGAAATCTGAGATTTACAATGGGTCAAAAAATTATAGTCTGTGTGTCGATTTACAATACCGTTATATTGTTTAATTAAAGTAATAGTTTATTGGCATCTACCCCAATCCAAACCACTTTAAAATTCTTCATTAAAGACGTTTAGTCCTACTTATTTTTAAATATCGATTTAAATTGATTTTTTTATTTTTTCGTATGTAATTAGAATACCCTTGTTTCTATTCTATCTTTCTGTCTCTCTCTAAATGTGTACATATTTACATAGAAAAAATTTCAATTTTACACATTTTACGTATTATTGTTGTTTTGGTCAAATTCTTTGTTTTTCTTTAAGTTTCTGCTGTTGCTATTTTTTTTTTGATTTGTTGTTTTTGTTATTATCTTTGTTGCCTTCTATTTACCTTCATTTATATAGGTATATAAAACAGTATTTAAAGTATATTCACAATGAGAGAACCTAATCATTTAAATCATCTTATAATATAATTTGTGAACAATTTAGAATATTAAAGAAATTTCGCTTCTAAATACTTTTAAATTATTTTTTACTTTATTATATTAATTCAAATTATTTTAATCAAATTGAATCAAAGGTAAATCAAAATGTAACATAAAGAAAAAAATATAGATAAGAAAATTACAGAATCTTAGTAAATATTAGATTTTGTTGTAAGACAATTAATAAATGTTAGACAGAAAAAAATAAATAGTGAAACAAATGTAAAATCTATAAATAATTTTTTACCATCATTGTGTATGACTTATTATATCAGTAATATCTGTAATATCAGTAACAGTAAGTAAGTAAATTATGTGTACAGAAAAATGTATGGCGCGATTTCCCTACATTTTACATTTTTACATTTTTAACAATTTTTTTTTTTTTAATTCTTTTCTTTTATTTTTATTTGGTTTTTTTTTTTTGTTTTGTTTCTTTTTGAAAAATCTAACATTATTGTTGTTATACCTGTTTTTATTGCTAATTGAATTTGTTATAACAAATATTAGTGGGCGTTATTACATTTGTTGTTTTTTTTTTTTCTTATTTTGTTATGTTTGTTTGTTTTTTTTTTTCTCTGCTGTTGTCTATTCCTTTTGCCTCTACATTACAAAAATATTTTTCATAGTATTTTCTTAAGAGATATTTGAAGTGTGATTGCGTTGAATTTTTGGTTTGATAGTGGTTTTTGTTTATATGTTGTTGTTGTTTTTTTTCGTAAGGTTGTTATTATATTGTGCAAAAAAAAAAAAAAAAAGAAAAAAAGTACAAAAAACAGCAAACTATAATTAAACTATGTACATGCTCAAATACATCTAAACTTTTAAATTCAGTAAGATTTAGTAGTTTTTATTTTTTTTTTTTCTCTCTTAGCTTCACTGTTGTTGTTGTTGTCTTTCTAACATAACATATTACATTATTAAATGTAATATGCATTTGTGTGTGTGTGTTTGTTGTCTATTTCATTTGTGAAATTATATTTTATATAAAAAACACGAAAAAAACAAAAAAAAAATATATAGGTACTCGGAACAGGGAAGAATAATAAGAAATGAATTGAAAATTTATGACCATAGAGAAATTATGTCATCTTTATTTTTCATACATACAAACAATTTATTAACGAAAATTAGTGAATAAAAATTGATGATTTTAAATGTAACATATAAAATTAATTTTGTTTTTAAGTTAAGAAACAATTCATATCTTGACATATATCAAAATTTTAGTTTTGCATTATAAAAAATCATAATTTAATGATTATGTTTGTAACAGATACATTGAAACACAATAAAAATAACAACAAAAGAAAATAATATTAAAGTCATTCTGTTTTATATGATTTTTATTAAACAAAAAAAAAAAAAAATTTCTATCAAATTTAAAATTGTAAGAAAAGGAATAAGAAAAAAAAAATAAAGCAAAATAAAATAATAAAAAAAAAAACCGAAAAAAATGAATTCAATTCAATTTGGCCGCCTTTAGATTTCATCCATCTGATAAATCAATCTATACAAGATGAATTTGTTTTATTTTATATTTTGTGTTTCATTCGTTTTTTTCTTCTTTTTCTTCTTCTTTTAATTTTTTTTTCTTGCTTTTCTTCACAGCAGAAGAGAGAAATATTCTGTTTTTTCTAAATGTTTTCTATTGGTTGGTGTTATTTGTTTTATTTTGTTGTTGTTGTTGTCATTGTTATAATAAGTAAGACGCGTGCGCTTAGATCTTAATTTCTTACTTTTCATTATTTTTTATCATTTAAATATTAGTTGTTTATAAATCTTAAAACAATAACAAGATTTAAAGAAAACACGATAAGAAAATAATTAATGAACATAATTTTGTAATTGCAGAATTTATTTAGAATCATAATAAAGAAAAATAAAATAAAAAAAAAAATATTCCACGTCCTAACTATTCGAACGCCTTCCCATTTCGGTCACTTTATTACAAAATTTTATGATAATTAAATAAATAATGAAAGTAAAATTTAGGAAAATTATGAAAATTACAATGGAAGTTATAGACAAATAAGAGTTTTCTTATAGCATATGATAATCAATAATATTCTTTTTCTAGAAAAGTTTGTTCTACATTATACAGTGGTGGGCATGAAAATAGAGTCACTAATAATTTTTTTTTTAAAGATCACTAAAAAATACTATTTCAAATGTAATGAAAATGAAAAATTAGATAATATTTATATTTTTTTTTTGCTTTAGTAAAATTAAATTAATTAAAAAAAAAACAGTTCAATGAAAAAGAAAATTTAATTTAAACATAAAAGAATTAATTCATATAACATTAAAATTAAAATAATAAAAATCTATTTTACTTAACTAACGATATCTATTTTTTTTTTTTTAATAATCAAAAAGAAAATCATCAATTTATATAAATTGGTAACTTCTTTTTACATACAGTTTTTTTTTTGTTTGTAAATTTTTATAATCATTTAACCTAAATCAACTATATAATATTTAATTACCGCATATAATAACTGAATACATTTATTTAAAAGGACAATTATAATTATAAATCAGAAGTAAACAAACTACGGTCCGTGGACCAAATACCATCAACAATTTATTATTTGTGTACATAAAAATGCTCGCGCGTCAAATTTACAAAGAAATAATTTTCCAGATAATTTTTTTTTAAGATTTTTCACAAATCTGAGAAAATAAAAAAAAATTTAAACTGTAAAAAGTAAACCTTTTTGAAAATATTTATTCAAAATTTCTTTAATTACAAATTTTCAGCTGTCTCGATTTATCTATAAAAGTCCAAAATATGCATGAAAGTTTAGCGAGTGACGCCATTTTGATTTTAGTGGGTGTCTGAGAGAAATGAAAGCCAGACGTTTTAAGATTACGCAATATAATCGGTTTTTAGTTTTTAGTGAATTTACTTGTAAATTACAAGTTTAAAAGTGTAATTAAAGTGATCTGTAATTATTATTAATTATTATAAAACAAAGTTTTCACAAGAAACTGATTTATTTTATTAGAAAAGTGTAAAAGCGAAAAGCATTTTGAACATAACCTCAAATTTGAAGTTTTCAAAATGCATTTTTCTTTCACATTTATATCAAATAAATTTAGAATTAAATTATGTTTTTTCAGAATTTTTATGATCTATAGTTTTTAGTTTTGTGATTAAACTATTGTTTTAATAATAATTCTATGTATTTGTGTTTAAAATATCAGTTTTAAAAATTGTATTAATTGACCTTGAATTTAATTCAAGAATAATCTTTTAATATTTCCAGTAAATATTTTCTTCATTTGAGTATTTATATAATTAAATAATTGTTAAATTTTTATTGGGATTTGTTCATTATTTGTGTTTTTGATAAAATAAATATGTTGTAAGAAAATGTTTACTGGATCTATACTAAATCGTTCAGTTTTTTCTGTTTTTTTTTCTCAACTGTGTGTTTTTATTTTTTCCAAGTGTCCAAGTGTTTGTGTTGTTCTAATGTGAAAAGTAAAAGAAAAAAGTTACGTTCCAGTGTGAAAAGTTCAACAAGTGCCCAGAAAATTTAAAGTTTGGATTCATCATTTTGCTGAGCAACAGATTGTAAGGTAATGTCCCTTTTTTATATTTTTTTCTAATTTTTATTAAGTACACGATGTAGGTTTTGATGTTTTTTAAAGTTTTTTTAAATAGAGGTACAATTTTATTGTCTCTTAAAATTAAAACAAAAATCCTTACCTACACTGGATAGGTTTTTTTTAAAAATAAATTAGTCCCACAAACCCATAAAAATTCTGTCCTATTTCTCAATACGACACGTTTGTCTACACCTGGTGTAAATGAATGGATATTAAATTTTAATTAAATCGTAATTAATAAATAAATAAATAATTGTAATGTTATATTACACGGATTGTAATTATTTAAAAAAAAACTCTACTTATTTTGATTGATTTTGTTTGTTATTTATATTGAAGATGATTATAAAAAATATTATCAGATTGAAATTTTAAATTCATAAAATAATTAAACAACAAAAAAAAAATACAACTTTCTATAATTTAACAATATAAATTTGTACTAAATCTCTTACAATAATCTAAAGTACTAAAAACAAATATACGTACAAACACAAATTAGTAATTAAAAAGAAGAAAAAAAAATTGTTTCAAGGATATTTCCGTTTTTATTATTAAAACAAATATTGACCTGGTTTGATTTTATTTGTTGTTGTTGTTTTATAGTTATTTTATTAAAACAAAAAAAAAAATTTATGCTGATTGAGGTTAATAAAAAATATTCAAAAAACATTAAAAAAAAAATTCATTAACAGTAAAATATTGAAGTGTTCACTGAACTAGAATAAAAATAAATTTAATGTTTTTTTTTTAGAGAGTTCCGACTGTAAATAATATCTAAATTCTAATTTTCAATAAGTTTTGAATTTAAAAAATTTAAATTGATAGAAAATTTCTTGATTTCTAACAGCATTTTTTTTTTCTCAACTAAATTTAATTATTTCATAGATTGTGATTGGTAGAAAAAACATGAAAAGGAAGAAATTTTATGATAAAAGTACTGAAATAAAAGTGCTCTGAAGCATTAGAAAAAATAAACCAAATAAAGTCCTATTCGACATCAGACTATTGAGGAATTATTTTAAATATTTTCAGTCTAATTAACAATTAATTTGATCTATTGAAGTATGCAACATAAACGAAAGGGTTAACTGACATTATAGGAAAACTTTTTATTATTCTTTTTTGGTTGTTTTTGTTGGATTTTTCTTCTTCTTCTTCTTCTCTTCTCTTCTTTTATTTTTTTTTTTTTTTTTGAATGAATATAGAGTAGATCTACTAATAAGGTAGATTTGGTCTGATGATCATATTACGGAAATGACATCATTCATATGAGTATAGGCAAAAGAACGCGATAGATTTTCAAAACCAAAACAAAACTAAATAGAAAAAAGAAACAAAAAAATAAAAAAAATAAAAGGGAAACAAGAAGAAGAACAAAACAATTGTCCAGAATAAAGAGGATTGTGAGAGTGAGGTGAAAGATCACTTAAAATTATACATAGTTTCAGTTGTGATAATTGATTAAAATATTATGCACAAATGAAACTTTCAACATAATTTCTAATTCGTTTCAGTATTATAATGCAATACTAAAAGTAGAACATCGGAAAATAATTATTTGTATTTCTCTTATAGGATTAAAAGTACTAAAAAAATAAAATAAAACTATAAATATAAATGTTATATTTCAATTCTGTCACCAATCAAATTTCAATCATTGATAAAAGTTATTCATGATTGCGGAACATATCGCGTTTTTATGTACTAAGACATTAGTTAAAGAAAATTCGATATACTTACAATAAAATTCAAGCTCTGAATTTTTAATGATATAAATTTCTTGTTATTTTTTTTTTTTTTTCATTTTATAATTTTAATTTAATTCTTTTCTTTTTATTTTTATAAATTCATGAGAATTAACATTATTTTTTTCTCCATATTATTTACTGTTTTTAAGTCATCATTTTTTCTTTTATTATAAATAAATTTGTTTGTGTGCACATATTGGATATATATGGTTTAAATCTATCAGAGTCCACACCCTTTTCCTGTTTCAATCAAAGAAAATTGGTTCGTCCGGAAAAAAAAAATGAAAAAATTATACATTATTACTTTTTTTTTTTTTTCTGATGAATACAACGGGGATAAATATTGTTAAATTAAAAAAACAACACAAAATTAATAAATAAATAAATAAATTTTTATAACAATAAATAAATATCAGTAATCAAAATACTACACGTAGGTACTACATCATGTAAGTACAATTTATTTACTTAAGAATAAAAACCACGAAAAAAAAAATAGAAAACTTCTATTAAAGTACATTTATTATAATTATTTTCAATTTGATTTGTTATTTTTATGTCTTTTCCATTTTATATAATTCTTCTCATATTGTCATCTTTGATTTATCTCTCTTTAATATTATTTAAAAATAAATTTATAAAAAGATAAATCTATTTAAGTGACCGCATTTTCTTTATAATATAAACAGTAATCCCTGATTTTGCGCGGTAGTTACGTTCCGCAAAAAATAAAAATAAAAAGTACAGAAAAAAATAAGAAAAAAAACAGCAAGCCGCGCATACATAACAATTTGTTGGTATAATTGAGGCGCGAGAAGAGAAGAATATATAATGTAAGAGTATTTATTTTAATATTAGGAAAAATCGTTCCACTTAACAAAAAAAAAAAAAAAAAATTAAAAATTAAATGAAACCTAAGCAAATGTATAGGTGATCCGTAACAATTAAATATGTATATAAGTATATAAAAAATAAATGTATGGGAAATAATCATAAGGTAAAGGTATTGCAATTTTTAATGGAATAAAATGAAATGGTCTTTTGATTTTCTCTTAACCATAATATAAAATTCACAATTATAAAATCATCATAATACATTTTGTCTCTTTTTTGTTATTGTCATATAAATTTAAATCCTTTTCTTAAATTATTTTACAAAAAAAAAAAAAACACTAAAAAAAAAAAGAGTAAAATTGTCCCATAAATTACAAAATTATGTCCCATGGGAAAATACATAAAAACCAATTTCGATGTATCTCTTTACAACTAAAAAATATTTAACAAAAACAAAAAAAAAAAAAAAGAAGAAGAAAAACGTATAACTTTTATAATAAAAGGTAAAAAAATAAAGAGAAAAAAAAAAAAATCATCAGGATACATTTATTTACGTTTGTATAGATTTTTTTTTAGCCGCCCTCACAAACGCATGTAAAGACAAAAAAAAAAGTATACCTTTTATTATTTACCTTTAATCATGCTATCCAATTAAATTTAATAATAAACAAACAACAAAAAAAAAGAACAAAATTATAGAAGAGATGATTTAAAAAAAAATCTTTGTCCATTCCATATGTCACATCACGTCTCAGCGAACAAATTGTCGACAGCGTAAATAATGATTGTGACTTTTTCTCATAATCTTTAATAATATTTTTAGTTCAAAAGGGGAAATCAAAATATTAAATACGATGTCTCTATAATGTAATTTTCTTTTACATTTCTGTTGTTTAGTTTTTGTTTCTCTTTTATTTATTTATTTTATTCTTATATATAAAAATTATTTACCTTTCTTTTCTTTCTCGTTGTTACTCAGTCCAGTAAAATTGTGTCGATTTACTAAGTTGATTTTAATATATTTATTTTTTTTTTTAAATTTTCAACGTTTTTTTTTTGTCAAACGGTTATTCTTAATGTAAATTATTTTTAAGTTGAAACTATATGTGAGAAAAATTACTAAAAATAGACAATCATTCTCCAAAATTAATATGTTCGTTAGACAATTATGGTGCATCTCTAAAATAGCGGAGATTCTTTATAAAGAAACTGGTGCATTATCCTTAGAGAATTCACAAACAAAAATTGATTTGATTTGCAAGCGTTACATTATTTTTTTTTCAATTATTTGCCCCCCAACGACTTGTGATTTCTAAAAATTTACCTCTTTTCGTATACAATCTGCCGTTTACACCTGTCTTACACTTTCGATTACTGTTTCAATGAAGATGAATTCTAACCACAAAACTAATATCTTTTTTGTAAATTATTTTAAACATCAGACAAAAGTTGTAAGTTATTTTTAATCTCTCTCAAAAAAAAAAAATTCTTCAGACTATTTTATTATTTTTTAAATTAAAATTTCAAGAATGAAAAATCGGAAAAACAAAATTCCAATTAAAAGTCCTATGTGAAAGTACGGAAACAATCGAAAAAAAAAAGAAGAAAATTGTTTGTCTTCTATTGAATGAAATTTTTGAATTTTATTTAAAAAAAATTATTCTAAAGGCGTTTCAACTTATTATTTTTTCTTTACACAAACAAATAAATAAATATGTTTTATGTTTTGTGTTTATTTTTTTTGTTTTGTTTTTTTTTTTTATTGAATTGTTTCACTTTATGATTTTCATATTTTCATATAGAGTGAATCTCTTATGATCTCATATATAAGTATAAAATTTTAAGAGACTAGAGAATATTATTTTCTTTTTCTTTCTTTTTATTATTATTACTTATTTTTGTGATTTTATATTTTATGTGTGTGTGTGTGTGTTTTGTATTTGTTATTGTTTTTTTTTGCTCTAAGTACCTATATTATTATTAATGTAAGAAAAACAAGAAATAAGAAGAAGAACATCAAAGCGACATACGTGATCAGTAACCACGAATTGAAGTCACGAAGGATTATTTGAAAGAACACAAAAATTTATTCTTAGATAGATAGAGATATTTCAATATCATATTTTTCTTAAGGAAAATATTGAATTTATAAAAATATAAATAATAAAAGGGGTAAAAGAATAGGAGGGGGGAAGGGGGTTGTTGGATTTCGAATTAAAATTTTAAATGTAAAGAATTAGGCGAGAATAAATTAAGTAGAAAATTATTTGTTATTTGTTTGTTTCTTATTCCAGTTTTTCTTTTAATCAAGTGGGGTGGAGACATTTTTTTTAGTGCAATGTCAGTCGAATGAATTGTTCAAAATACAGTTCCATTGAGAAAGAATAATAAATTATAATTACATCGATTTAAACGTTTCAAATTATTACCCCCGGAAATAAATGCAAATTATGAAAGTGTAATCATCGTATACTTCATATTTATTGATAAGAAAAATTATAAAATAAAATAAAACAGAGAAGGAAACTTATACTAGACTATTTCTATATGCATAAAAAATATTATTATTATTTTTATTTTTATTATTTTGAAATTCAAATTGTAAATTCTAAAATATTTTTTTATATTCTTTAGTTTTAGTTTTAGTTTTATTTTTTTAACTTAAGGAGTTTTCTTCGTTTTTGTTGTGTTTCAATATATAATATTATTATCGGTTTCTTATGCATTCTTCTTTTATTTCTCTTTCTTTTTACTTATGGTTTTTTATTTTTAACAGCAACAGCATAGATTTATATAAAATAAAATCATCTTAATATATAAATATATATTACAATCCATTGTTTGTTATATTTATTTTGTTATACTTACTTTTTTTTTTCTTATCGAAATGGTATAATGTCAACGTGCAGCACCTATTACGCGAATTGAAATAGGCGCATAATTTACAACAACAAGAAAAACAATAACAACAACAAAGTATATATTTTGAAAAAAAATTAAAAATTCATTGTACTTAGGCTACATTTGTTGATTTTCAAAGAAATAAAATGTTTAAATAAAATCTAAGTAAAGAAGATTCGAGGGGTTAACCAAATTTCAAAAGACTGCACAAAGATTCACAAAAATTCACATAGATTGCACAAAGATTTCCCAGAAATGCACACAGTGGTTACCCCCTCGATAAAACTACAATAAAATTAATCATATATTCTGTAAATTTTTTTGGTTAAATTTATTGCTTATTTTCCTTATTTATAATTTTTAATAAATAAATAATAGAAAATACAATTTTCACTTAACATATTTTTGAACATTAAAATGAATGTAAGATGTTAGTTTAAAAAAAAATAGCATGTTGAGTATACTCTACCACCCTCAGCATACAATTTACATTTTATAAATTATACATTTTATAGAGACGAACTGGTTTATTGGACATCTTTCCGATTGACCAGTCTAACAAGAGTCGATTGAATATTACTGAAAGTTAAATTATTTGATCCTATTGATTATATAATTTTAATTTCAATTGATGCTTATACAAGTCTGATAATGACTCTGTTGATTCATGAGAAAATTTCCGAACCGTCTCTGTTAACAGTAGGTTATATTTATAAGAATATAATATACCACTGAATGTGTGGCACAAAACATTGATTCTAACACATATAATACATAAATCTGTCCTTTGATTATTTGTATTGAATAAATAATATTATAATATTATCGTATGGAATGTGGTTAAATTGGCGTATATATTTATTCAGTTGCGTACATGAGGGGGTTTAACCACAATAATGCATAATCTTTGTGTACCTTGAATATTTTATGTTAACATTAATCAATGGGGTATAGATCTTACTAGTAGACCCTTTTATTATTTTACCTTATATTTTATTTTTATATTGAATTTATCATGAACATGAACATGATTATCATATTGTTGTATTAATTCATACAAATGTATGGTAGAACTAATTTCAATATAATTAATTTTTCTACATTGAAGAATGTAAATCTATTATATATATATATAATGATCATACTTCTATAATATATATTTATTTCAATGAATGTTTTAGTAATACAATAACACAACACCACTGGAAAAAAAAAAAAAGAAAAACTTTAACTTAAGATTTAATTCTACGTATATGTATAGTTACAATTTATTTCTGTACATTGTGTCAATAATAATTATGGTGTATACTCTAATAATATTTTGCGTGTTTAACTATAAAAATTTTATTAATATTATCTGTAAAAAATGATTACAACAAATTTCTTTTTTTACTTGAGTAGCAAACTTAAAACAGATTATTATTATTTTAACATTAAAATTTATAACGAATATATAATTTTTAAAAATTATACTACTGAAAGATGGATAAAGAGATTTTTTTTGTATTAAAAAAAATAATTTAGAAATAACAAAATATAAACAATAAATTTTCTGTAAGCAATTCAAAAATTTTTATTTTCTTTAAATTTTCACAATAAGAAATAGTTTTCTTTTTGTTCGCGTTTTTATTAAATTTAAATGAAGAAAAGTATAATAGAAAATATATGAATAATTTACACAAAAAATGCTAATACCTAAGCTTATGTTATGGATTAAAGTTACAAATTATAGAAACAATAATCAAAAATCATCAATAAATTTTTTTAATAAATATATTTTCTATTCTTCTTTATTTATTTATTTCATTTTTTCTATTTTTTCTATTTTTCTAATATTTGAATTTTTCCATACAATAAAAAAAAAAATTTACGGACAGAAAAAAAAACAGACATAGGAAATACAGCAGAGAAATATACTTTGTGAAAGAGGAAGAAAACAGAAAAAAAAGAAATAAACTGAAGAAAAAAAAAAGAAAGAAAAATTTCCATTCACCTGCTTCAAGCGCTTTAAAGTAAGATCACGTTTTACTGTCTTCTTCTCTTCGTCTTCTTCTTCTTCTTCTTCTTTTTCTTCTTCTTCAATATTCATCTTATATTATTTCTTATATTTTTGATTCTATTCTTTTATAAAAATAAAATAAAAACAAATAAATAGAGTTACGAATATAATTTAAAATCCGGAAGTCTTTGGTTTTTTTACATTTTTAGAAATAAACAAAAAAAAAAACAAATGAGGATTTAATATTTGTAATATTCTTTAATCTAATAAAAAAGGTACTTATGCAGGGACGTACTGACCATAAAGTTAATCCATGTGAAAATAGGTGGGTCAATTTTAAAATTTTAATTAAAAAAGGGACAATATTGGACACGAATTAAACAGACAAGATGTTTTGTTTTATAAATTTTCTTCATAATTTTCCTCTAAAGGAAATTATGCTTATTTTGAATTTTTTTTATCATTAGACAAATCACTTGTTTTTATTATTCAAAATTCTGATGATAAAGATTTACGTTTGTGCAACTGTAATTCAGAGCTCTATGAATTAAAACAAAAATTATTTCAGTTGGCCCTGTAACAAAAAAAAAACAATAATTATGTCATCTCTTTTATTTGAAAAGAAAAATAAGAAAGAAAACAAAAAAAAAACTTTTAATTCTCAACAATTAATGTCAAAATAAAATTAAGAAGATAATTTTTATAAGTTAAATCGGAAATTATTAGGTTTATAAGTAAATATTTGTTTGTATTTAGTCTGGTCATTTATTATTGTGTTTATTTCTGTTTAAAGTTTAATAAAATTTAAAAAGGATTATTTTCTTATAATTTTTAATATTTTCGGTAAAACTAAAATGATTTAATTTAAAATCAAATAAGATTTATTGTTTAATAAAAATTTACAATCAACTTGTTTTATCAATACAATAAAAAAGAAAAGAAAGAACAATCAGCTTATGTCAAACGTGATCAGTAAAATAATGTTTATATAAAATTGACAACTTAACTTGACTTCTATATTTCATTGCATAAAAATTTCTAAATTCCTCTTCGAATATGATCTACGATCATTTTATATTTTTTTTTTTATTAAAAATACAATAAAATTTTCCTTTATTCTTTATTTCTTTCGTTGTTGTTGTTTATTTATTTATTTTTTTTTTTGTATTTCTTAAAGAAAAATATAAAATATCTAAAAAGAAAATAAACTATAAACAGAAAAATTGTATATACATATGGCATTAAATATTGAAAAGGTGTTGATTTTATTATACCAATTGGTAAAGGTTGAAAAGTGCAAAGTATTAAATAAATTTGTAAATACACAAATTGCCTATCAATTCTTTCGTTCGACACTTTATATTTATAAGTATAGAAAAAAAATAACAAAAAAAAAAAAAGAAAAATTATTATTATAAAAATATGAAAACATATTTATAGAGAAAAATAAAAAAAGTAAGAAAGATAGAATGAAAATGGGATTATGTAAAAGAAAAAATGAAAAAAGTAAGGTGTGAAGAATAAGAAGAAATAACAATAAATATAATAGTGCGGAAAAAATATATATGATGAATTTTTCACGAAGACATATTTTAGAGTTTATAAGGAAAGAGTAAAAGATGAAAAGTTAAAATAGCGAAGAAAAATAAAATAAAAATAAAAGGTAAAAATTTGCAGACTGGTTAAGTGTGAACGAGAGAAATTCACAAGTTTCGTGAATCTCAGTAATTCTGCACGTATAAATTTCTTCTAAAATTAAAAATATTTATAAGAAAGGAAAAATGTTTGTTTTTTTCTTTCTTGGAACACAAAAAAAAAAAACTTTATTCCCAAAACTCTAAATAAAGTAACATAATTATTTTGATTATAATTATTTATCTAAAATAAAAAAAAAAAAATAGAGAGAAAAAATAAAAAAAAAATAAAAGCAATTGTCATATTTTTAAGTACTTTGCGCATGAGCTGTATCAACTTCTTTCTTTACAATTTAATATTATTATTTTTTGTTTTTTATTCTTCATAGATGTACGTGCTGAATGTTTTATGATGAACTCTATGAAACATGCATATATGTACATATTATACACATATACAAAATAAACATATATTTCTTTTCGGCGACGCTCTGTTGATCAAATTCTACCGAGCATGAAGCCACGAGCCAAAGTACAATGTTTGTATTTGTATTATTATTATTATTATTACTATTTTTCTTCTTCTTCTTCCGTTTTTTTTTTTTTTTTAAACTTATTTCTTTCTTTTTTTTTTTTTTTGTTTTTTTAAACAAATACAGAAAAAAAAAACATAAAAAATAATAATAATAATGAAGAAAATCCTAAACATGAAAATCATTATCTCGATTTATTTTTATTCATTTTTTTTTTTTTTTTTGCTTTTTTTATATAAATTAAAACAACAATAATTGAATTGTGTTTGCTGTTAAAAAATTTTTCATTTTTTAAATATGGAACTTTATTAAAATTAAGAAAACTAATTTTTTGTGGACTCTCATTAATATCATCAATAATTACGTAATTCACAATTATTTCAAAAAAACTAAACTTAATTAGACAATACAATTTAGAGTTAATTTTGTAGCAGTAGAAATGAAAAGCTTTTACCTCATTTGACACAAGATTAAATAATAATAAATAAAGGAATATCGTTCGATTGTGTTCTAAATTTTGTTAATAAATAAAACACATTATTATTATGGATTTTTACAAATGTCACAACGTATTAGATTTTAATGTTAAAAAAAAAAAAAAAAAAATCAAAGAATTTCTCTTATAAAATATATTCTATTAATTCGCGTATAGTTCAATGATTTATTGTGACAGGTGTTTGCGCGGCATTTTACCTTTTTCATTTTTATTTTTTCTTTCTTTATTTTCGCTCTCTTTTAATCTTTTTGTGATTTTTGTTATTTTATTTTTTGATTAAACTTTTTTTCTCCTCTTTTTTTTTTCTTGATTTTTGTCTTTTTTTTTTTCTTGATTTGTTCAGTTTACATTTTTTTTAGTATATAGAATTTCTTCACTTATATGATTCATATAATATTAAGTCAAATGGAATATGAAAAAAAAAAAACGAATAATAAAAAAAAAACACATATAAAAAGATGAAGATGAAGAAAATGAAAAAGAAGAAGAAGAAGAAGAAGAAGACGAATAAAATATAAAAAAAAAACTAAACTAAATTACTTATCGCGTGCCATTCTATTGTACATTTTTTTATTATTATGTTCACGTATATGTGTGTGTGTGTGTATGCGTTGAGGTAAATCTGTATATAGCTGGTGTATGAATGGACACATTAAAAAAAAAAAATTATATGAATGGAATAAAAATTCATACATCACTCAGTTTTAAAATAATTCTTTATATATGTATTTACTTAGAATATGTTATAAGTTGGTTTTCAACTATCCATTGTATACCTCATCCTATGCCCCCACCACCCTCCACCACAATTTACTTTTCCTGTGTTAAAAGGTTGTTTTATAGAGACAGTCAGTACAATACGTAAAATACACACATATCATCATCATCATCATCATAAAAAAATATAAAAAAAAACCAAAGTATAATAATAATCAACCATTTCCAATATTTATCTGTGTGTGTGTGCGTGTGTGTGTGTATGGGTGTGTGTGTGTGAATAACACAGTGCGCAGTGTGCCTTATATGTTTTGTATGTTTGTAAAAATTAAATCACTTTTTTTTTTATTCTTATATAAACAACAACAACAACAACAATAACAATCAAAAAGAGTCCAACTGGATCTATCTTGTCTTTAGTTAGTAATTATATTCAACTTACAGAAAAAAAAAATAAAAACTTTATTCATCTTCTTTTTATATTTGATCACGGAAGCGAAACAACAAACATTAGTATGTGTTACGATGCGTATACCTTCCTCTCCTGAGGTAAAGTTAAATAGTGTTCGTTCGTTTTTTTTTTTTATTATTATTTTCTTTTCCTATTTTCCTTCATATTTCTTCTGCTTTTATTTTTATATGTATAAATTATTATGTGATTTACTTTAAAACGATTTTGTCAACAAAAAAAAAAAAGTTACAAAAATCACAAACAAAAAAAAAGTTACAAAAATAACAAACTATTGAGACTTATGTAGGTTTCACATTGTATGTATGTATGAAATATCTTTATATTTTATTATCAACAATGATAAAATGTAGTAACAAATGTAAAAAGAATTCATCGTTATTTTACCAGGAAAATGCAAAATTTTAACATCTGAAAAATGTTAACAATAACTTTGTAGGAAAAGCAAAAAAAAAATGTATTATCGCATTTTTTCCTCATCATCATAAAAAATTGCCTCCCATTTATTTTATAAAAAATTGACTACACCTGAGATAGACAAGACACACACACACACGTACAATTAAAATATTAAAACGCATTTTAGATTAGGTGTAGCGTGTTTGTCGCTTCGATAATTTTTTTTTTCTTGGATTTTTCTATCCTATAAGATATCCAAGATCCAACACAATTTATAGGATGTTTTTACTCTTTCAATATTATATTTTGAAGCTTTTGATATGATTTGTATTTTATTCAATAGTTGTTTTTTTTTTTTACTTTGACGTCTTATCGTTAACTGAATACTCTATGTTATATGCGAAGGGTTAACCACATTTCAAAAGATTATACAAAGATTCCCCACGAGTTCTCTTCGGATTGTACACAGTGGTTAACCCCTCGCATTTATGTAACTCTTTCCGACTACTTGAGGTGGTAACTTAATCCTTGAAGAACTGATGAGGAATCTTTACCATATTTTGATGAATATTTGATGATGAAGTTGATGGTTAGAGTGGACAAGGGACAAGTTTTGTACTTCTCACTAATACTAAATACAAAAAAAAAATTGAACATTAAAATTCTAATTGAAATTAATACAAAATTATTAATTAAAGTTAACAAATTTATTTATTAACTTTATTAATTAATTTATATAAATTTAACTTTTAAATTTATTTTATTGTTGTTATTATCATTGTTGTTATTGTTGTTTTTCCTTTATTTGTTGTTTAATAAATAAAAAAAAAACTGTAATAAATTATAAAATAAAATAAAATAATATATTAGAAGTACTGACTTATATTTTGCAATTCTTATATGGGTTTGGTCACGCTTTTGGAACAGGTGTTCAAAAAATCTATTTCCATTTTTGTTTCTTTCTTATTACTTACTTTTTTTTTTTAATCGTTATTATTATTTTTCTCTCATTCTTGAAAAGATAAAAATATACTTGTAAATAATCTGTAACTTAAAAATAAGTAAAAAACAAAAAAATTCACTACTTGGATTAAAAATTGAAACAAAAAAACATAACATAATATAATCGAAACCAGCAAAAAAAAAAAAAAAAGACACAATAAAACAAAATCAAATCAAATGAAAGAATTTACAAGAAAAATATAAAAGTTATATTTCTTTAGAAATGTTTAAAGAAGTTAAATAAGTTAAATGAACAAAGTTCATCAATCCAGGTTTATACCATTTTTTTTTTGTTCTTATTATTAAACGAATATTTTACTTAGGTGACATAATATGTGACATTGAGGAGTTTTTTTTTTAGTCAAATTACAAATAAAGACAAATTATTGAAGTCGAGTTTTACTGGAATTGAAAAATATAAGTTACTTCAATTAATTTAGTTTACACAAAAAATAAATAAAATCTTAATTAAAAAACGAAAGAAAATTTGACAAAAGTACAAAATTAAATTGCAAAATATTTTAATGAAAAAAAAAAAAAAATTCACAAGGCAAGGACAAAAATGAACAAATAAAGATTAAAATCTTCTTTAAATAATTTTCAAAAAAAAATTCTATCATCCATCAAGACAACAAAAGCAAAATATAAAAGTAAAAAAAAATCATCTCGTCTAAAATCAAGTAAAATAGAAAGAAACAAATTTAAATACCCCAAAGAATATCCTTGAAGATTTCGATTTTTTTTTTTGTTTTTTTAATGAAAACTATTTTTTTTGTACTCCTTATTGTTATTGTTGTATTTTTAACAACAAGTAAAGAAAAAGAAGAACATAAAAAAAATTGAAAAAAAAATATTTTAATTTTATTAAATTGGATTTTTTTTTCTTTTGGAGTATGCGGGAGTGCAGATTATCTTGACTATTTCTTGTGTTGTATTTTTGATTTGAAAAATAAAAATACAAATTATAAGAAATAATTAACAAGAATATAATGATTTATATACCTGGCAAACACATCTGTATGTACATATGCACACACACACACTTTCATGTATTTCGTTTTCTTGGATATGGGTCTTGATTTTTCATTTGCTTTCGTATAATTTTATGTTTGTGTTTTTTTTTCTTTACTTCTTCTTCTTTTTCTTCTTCTTATTCGTCTTCTTCTTCTTCTTAAAATAAAATGCGCACGCGACTATATAAGATGGCCACGTGCCGTTATGCGTCTGAGCATCATAAATAATTTTTGTGTTTTTTTTTTTCTTGTACCTCGTCTTCTTCTTCGTCTGTTCTTTTTCAACAATGATTATAAGTTTTCTTTTCTATTCACTTCGTCGTTAGAAGAAGGAGTAGTTTTTTTTTATTATTACTGCTAAATTGGGGATTTATTAAATTTACTAAACATTAATTATTTAGTAAATTATCCCTTTTTTTCTCAACACAACTTTTGTACTTTTCAATTCTATAAAGAGCAGAATGTGTTGAATGAAAGAGAAATCGAAAAACATCTTCATTTATTTTCTTTGACCTTTGATTTTTTGTATAAAGAAAATAAACTAATGAACTATAAAATCAGTCAATTATTTATGCGGTTTTTTATAAACATTTTAAAAATGTGACGTGAAAGTAAAAAGTTAAAGGAAATCCCGATGAAACCAAATATCGGTGCGAGACTACATACCATAGCTGAAGCAAATATCGGCGATCCAAAAAAAAACAACATTTGCTTGGCACTAAAATTTAAGATGAACTTAAAATTATTGTGAAACCCAGTCAAATTGATCGTTTGTTTTTAGTTTTTTTTTTCATGCTATTTTTCATTTATTATGAAAATTCCTAACGTATGAACGTAAAAATCATACACAATTTATAATGATTTTGTACTGAGAGCGGCACAAGTTAAAAAAAACATTAATTTTCTTAAGTGTGAAATTAAAATTTAAATATTCTAATCTAAAGTAATTATAAATTAGTCAAGTACGATATGTTAATCGTTATTGGAAAATACATTAAATTTTCTTTAACCATATAAGAAGAGAAAGAAAGAGATAGAGAAAGAGACATAGAAATATTATTTAAATTTTAATATTAAAGTATAGTGAAGGTAAGTCTTTGAGTATTCTGTTGTTTGTTTTATTGTAAAAAAAAAATCATCACAATAATTAGTTTTGTTTTTCTTCAAATTTCTTATTTCTATTTTTGTTGTTTTTTTTTTGTATTTCTTTTTTTATATTACAGTTTGTCTTAAGTTTTATTTCTTCTATACAATATAAAATTTAACTTATACCTTTACCTATAAATTTTTTAGCAAAGTAATTTAAGAAACTATAATAATAACTATACAACTAAAAATAATAACAATAACAACAATACCAAAATACCAGTAAAAGCAAAAATCCAACAACAATAAACACTGATTGATATGCTTATGAGTTTAAAGATCAAATCTTTGTTACTTTATGGAACTGTCAAGGAATCACGGTTCGATGCTTATTATAATATTAAATATACACACACATAAATACACACACACACAATTTGATGGTAAATCACTTCTTCTTTTTTTATTATTATTTTTCTGCTATTGTTTTTGTTGTTTTATTTTATTTTTTAATAATAAAAAACAGTATATATTAAAAGAAGGAAATTATACATGTGTGTGTGTCTATTCGAGAATGTATAAATTAATTGTTTAGTCTTTTAATTTGACTTCTAATAAAAAAAAACTATGCTTAAAGTCTTCGTCTTAATTTTTTTTTTTTTGTTTTTTTAATGAACAACAATTTCAAAAACAACAACAATATTGAATGTTTGATTTTCACAAACACTTTAAGTAGAAATTTGTTAAGATACAAAAAAGAGAGAGAGAGAGAGAGATAACAAAAAGGCAAAAGCTTAGATGTACAGAAGGGAGAAAAATTAATTTAAACTCAATTTAAAATTATTATGAAACTCTGTCAAAATTAAAGTATTGTTTTAAAGTTTCTTTTACTTTTTAATTTTCCGTCTGTTTGCTTGTTTGTTTGTTTGTTTTTTTTTTTGTTTTTGTTTCAATTAAAAAAAAAAAGTTATGCAATAAACAAATAATTGTCCTTAGAAATTTTCATCATAGCTTAAAAAACACAACAAAACAAAATTATCTCTCTTATTATACCAAACAACAATATATCTTTGAATTTTGTTGTTGTTGTTTTGTTATTGTTTTTATTTACAAACAAAAATCCTTGAGACTTATGAGCATCCATAGAAAACAAAAAACAACAACAACAACAAGAGGATGATACAATATTACGAATAAAATAAAATAAATATAAAAAAAAAGAGACAAACAAGGTGACAAATAATGATTAAAAATAATTCTTCAAAATTTTTTTTTTTTTTTACTTTTTAACTTTTTAACTTTATGTTTTTATTTTTGTTTATGTTTCTGTTTCTATTTTTTAAACAATAAAAATATATGAAACACTTAAAATAGAAAAGGAAAAACGATTATTTTAACAAATTAAAAAAATGATTGTTTAAAACTGCTTTTATTGTTACGTTGTTCTTATACCGGAAACTAAATATTCTATTGTTATAAATATATTCTCCCTCCTCTTTTCATTCGTCTACCGGCCTCCCAAAAAAAAAAACGAAAAAAATAACCATCCTACTCCTCAATCAAAAATGTACAAAAAAAAAAAAAAAGAATGAATAAAACAAAAACAAAAACACAAATAATTTTCCATATATCTTCATTCCACTAAAAAAAAAAAAAAAAACTAAATCTAATCAAGTATAATTAACTATATTGTCTTTTATTATTGTAGGTGGGTGGGGAGGAACAGTTTTTAAATACTTATTTCTTATGAATAATTTGTCCTTTAAGTTTTATCGATTTTTGTTAAAATGTTTCAATAATGTTTATGTGGTAAGCTTTAATTTTTGTCAAACTACAAAATCACATAAATAGACAAAAAAAAAAACACACAGCTCAACATAAGAAATCAAAAATAGAAGAAAAAAAGCTAATTAGAACAACAATTGGTGTCGAAAGTTGGACTCTAAAAATTTTTCTTAATAATCTGTATAATCTGCAATGAACTTCCTATGCCGATTGGTATTTTTTCTGCGAAAAACTGGGAAAAGTCAAGTCTAAAGTTTATCTCTTTAATGAATGACAATAAAAAAAAACCCAACAGTTACAAAAAAATATTAAAACAACACAAGAGAAAACAAAAACAACAACAAGATCAAAAAAAAAAACGTAATTTTCTTTGCTTTCTTGCACTGGACAAAATGCAACAAATTAAAAATTTTAATTACCTTTTTTTTTTACTTTTTCAACAACAACAAAAAAAAGAAGAAGGGAAGAAGAAAAATGTCTGTATGTGTGTGTATGTATAAATAAAAATAATAATAACTCAGCGTAGTTTGAATTGAAAAAAAAAAAAATCTCCTCTCTCATCATCTATCCAGTGAGTCCCGGAAGTGGGGTGATTTTTTTTTTTGTTGAGTCTTTTTATTACAACACAACATACCAACAACAACAACAACAACAACAAATGTATAACAATTCAAAGGAAATAAGGCGAGTCTTTTTTCTTTTTTTGGTAAATTATCATTATTTTTATGCTGCCAGTGTCTGTTTATGAGTATGTGTGTATTCCTGTGTTTTTGATGTTCCATTTTTTCTTTTTTTTTTGTTACTTTTGATATGGTCGAGTGTATGGTATAGGGAGAGTTAAATAACAAAAAACAGACAAGTTAAAAAAAAAGAAGGGATTTCATTTTAATTTGAAATTTTTGAAAAATTAAAATAAATTCAATTTTATAATCTCACCCACTCTAAAGGTCCTAAATGACAGTCATATATATGACTCTAACAATGAATGTTCAAACAAATATCAAATTCAATAAAATCTTGTCCTTAAAATTATACAGTCAGGTAATTGATCGATTACGAAATCCAAGTTGTATGAATAAAATAATTTTTTTTGTGTATTCGATGAAAGAAAAAAGAAAAATAAAGAAAAAAGAAAAGAAAAACTAAAAAAATTAAAGAAAACATTAAAAAAAAAATAAGAAACAGAAAATTGAGGAAGATGAATAAGTTAGAAAAAAAAATAACAAGAAGAAGAAGAAGATAACTGTTGGCACGCGACTCACTAACCGTATCTAAGAAGAAGAAGAAGAAAAAAAAAAGTAGCTTGATGTTATTGTACTTTTTTTTTTCTTTTTCCATCTTTCATCTTCTTCTTATTTTTCATCTCCATTTTTTTTTTTTTGATTTTGTTTTTGTTTTTGAATATTTTAATGTTTTTTTTTTAACTAATAATAAAAAAAAAAAGTAAAAAGTAAAAAAGAAAAAAGAGAAGAAAAATAAATAAATCAATTTTCTTAATATAAATTTTAAGTGCTTTTTCTTATGAAAATTTATTCAATATACTTAAAATATATTTATTTATTTTTTTTGTTTTTGTAAATAATAACTTCAATAATAACTTAATTTTATTCCTTTTCCTTTTTAATAGCGAAAAAGAAAGTAAAGAAAAATATAAATGAAAAATCATTTATAAGATTGAAATTTTTCCTTCAACTTTAAAATTAACTCCCCTAGTTATTTAGGATTTTCAATTTTCTTTATTGATGAAAAAATCTTAAAATTATAGTTTATTGTATTATTTGAATGTTGCAGTTAATTCTAAGAAAATAGCAAGGAAAAGTTAATTAACTTAATCCAGATTCACCATATTTTCAATATGTTGAATAAAGACATTCGTTTTAAACGATGAGTCGTTGACTGACGATGACTACACTGATTTAATTGTATTTCAAACATGCATATCCACACTCACATATGAATCATTGAACGACAGAAATTATCGTAGATCATATCAAATGTGACACACGTTATAATTATATTGTATTCAGAATTTATACAGAATATTTAATATTTTAAAATTTCTACAATATTCACTCGATCTACTAACAAAAAATGTCTAAGAATTGGGAAAGAGAAATTGAATCGGCATACAGATGAACGTCAAAAAATAACAAAATAAAGAAATTCACTTAGTTTCAACTTAAAGAAGAAAATGAAGAATAACGAACGATTAAAGAAATATTTGTAAATGTATCGAAAATAAAACAAATGGAAAATCATTTGAATTTTTGTTGCTTTTTTTTATATACTCACGCACTCGTATCTAAATAGAAAATGAGTTGTAAACTGAATGAATTTTACGAATACGTTCAAATTTAGTCAAAGAAAAAAAAACAACTTTTGGTTTGAATAAAATTAAGAAAATCAATGATTTTTCCATAATTTACAATAATCAAGAATAAAATGTGAAATGAAATTAAAATAAAAAAGTAAATTCAACTTATTTAAGATTAATATCTAAACTTTGATCCAAAAAGTAAACAAAAAAAAAAAAGTATAAAGAACAAAAAAAAAAAAAAAACGAAGAACATAAAAGATAAAAACAAAGCGGAAGACGAAGTACTTTTTATGGCCCGTGCCAAAGATGAAAGAACAAAACTAATTTATATTAGCGGAGTCAACAAGCAGATAATAAATGGGTACAATTTTAGTTATATACATTTTTTTTTTGTTACTCTTCTACTTTTTTTTTTCTTTATTTCCACTTATTCTTTTTATTCTTTTTCTTTTGTCTTATAGATTGTATTTTTTTCGTTCTGTGTGTGTGTGTGTGTGTGTTTATATTTAAAATTTTTCAAAAGTTAGGTCATATTCTCTATTAAGTCTATCCTGTCTAGTGACGTTAAAATGCACAAATAATAATAATTATGTACTTTGTGTTTATGGTGATTTTATTCTTGTACAGGCTACACTTTAATTTCTTTCTTTTCCGATATAAAATGAAATAATGAAAAGAATGATTTTACAAAAGCTTCAAATTAATCTTTCATTGAATTCAAAATTTTATAAAAAAAAAAAAATGTGAATTTCTTCTATTTTTTTTGCCGACGGATGGAATTTTCTTAATTATAAAACAAAAATCTTACACACTCTCTATCTCTCTTTAATTATTTATCATAATTAATAAACGTATTATATTGTAAAACAATATTTTAAAAATAAGATTTGTAATTCAGTCATTTTAGGTAAAGAATAAAATGATGCTATGAAATTTTAAAACAAAATTTATCAGGAAAATAAGAGAATATCCATAAATAGTAAATGGCTCTCTTCTCTATTACCAAGACCTTATCAAGTCCTTCAATTAATATAATATACACAAATAAAATTTAAACAATTTAACACCAATTCATATTAATCAATTAATTAATCAAACAAATCATTCAATTTATGATTATATTTATTTGTTAATTTTAATATTTGATAAACAAATTATAATTTTGTTCCTATTATTAAATAATACAAATAATACAAATATCACGGCCAATAAAATATTTCACACAATGCTCAGAGAGGCATGAGTTTTAAAACCTCTGTTAGGTACCCTGTCATGCGAATATACCCATGAAATAGCTATGAACTTTGCACATTGGTGAACTCTATGGAACAATAATTCCTTTACTTATATTTCTTTCTTTCTTTCTTATTCCTTTATTATAAAATTTATATATTTCTTTCTCTTTTTGCTTTTATTCACGTATGTGTGTGTGTGTGTTATGTGTGTATATTATTTCTTTTTTTTTTGTGGAATCTTTATTTATAGAGTATAAAGTGTCTTATAGGCCAAGGACAAGAACACCAAAGTAGAATTGATTTTTATAGAGTGAAGTTTGTCTTTTATCCTGTTGAGTAAACATTAGAGAACCAGAACAAGAAAATACTGTGAAGTGTGTAATATTTATATATATAGAATAATAATTGTTTCCTTTAAGAAATTTTAATTTTCATAAAGTAATTAAAAATTAATTTGATTTTCTTAAAATAATTTTAATTTAGTTATTATTGAAAATTGGCTAAAACAATAGTCGACTATTAAGATATTTTTTTTTGGGAATCCTTTATTTGACTGAGACAATTTTGTAGATATTCATTTATATTTTTTTTTTGTCAATGAAAATTCCGTTACAACTAAATAATAATTAACAAAAAAAAAAAACCACTATTAACAATTGTGAATTGTATTTATTAATTTACTTTACTATATGCAAAAGGGTATTTAATCATAGCACAAAACAATTTATCAAATAAAAAAACAAGAGAGTTTGGTCACCCATAAATATATTTTAAACTAAATACAAAAAACACAGCAACAACAAAAACTATTACGCAATTACTATTTCACACTTGTTGTTCTGCTTTTTAACCAAAAAAAAAAAAACAAAAACAAAAATAACACAAAAAAGTCACACGCAATTCATATAAATTAATCTATTCTCTATGTAGTACACACATACACACACACACACAATTAAAGGAAAATTTTCAGTTTCCTTTTTTTCCCCTTTTTTTTTTTTAAATTTATTGTTTATGAACCTGACCTATCTCTCTCTTTCACTCAGTCACACTTTCACGATTTAATCGAACACTTTCTCTCTGTCTGTCAACAAGGGGTGTAGTCAATGGTCATGATCATGTCTCTCTTTCACTTCTTTACCTTTTTTTTTGTCTGCCTGTCTGTCACCGAGGGTGGTCATGTGCATAGGCACAACAACAATAACAAAAATAAAAACTTATACCGTGAAAAATTGCACGTGTTATTTTTAACGCTAATCAAAATGTTAATTTTCAAAAGGATTTTGATAGAAACTGTTTTAAAAAGAAAGAAAAAATTCCCTTATTTTTTAGTTTAAGTTTTTTTTTTTGTTTTTATTTTTGGTTTCTGCTGTTTGTTTTTTTTTTAAGTTTCAAATCATCATCAGAGGATTAAGGATGAATTATTATTTTTTACCAAATAATTTTTAATGAACAGCCCCCAGTTACAGAAACTTAAATTATATTTTTCATCGTTGCACGTAATCCTGTATTAAGACGTGGAGACCGTTTTTTTTTTTAAATTTTTAACCTAAATTTGGTCATTACCCTTGTCCATAGAAAAATAATAACAACAAAATAATAAAAAAATAATAAAGAACAGTAAAAAATTTATAAAATTCAATAAAAAAAAAAAAGTTTATAATTGAAAAATAACACAAAATAAAGACGGAAATGTAAAGAGAATTTTATATTGAAATTAATTAAATTGTTTCAATACATGCATGCGTGTGTGTGTATTTTTTATTTGGACAAAAAAAAAAAAGGAACGAAAGAATTTCTAAATTATTTTACATAACAGCACAACAGTATAAAAATAGTTAGTTAGTTTATCCATATAATAAATTAATAACTTCTAACAAGTTACTAACTTTTTTCTTTTTCATTTTTATTTCAATTTTTTTGTTTTTTTGTTTTATTGAATAGCAAAAATACTACAAATGTATTCTGATTAATTTCATTTATATACATATTCACTACATATATGCAATTGTTTTAAAACAAAATAATAATAATAATAATAATAATAATAATGTATTTGTGTTTGTGGAATTATTTACACAGAGTGAAATTTATAATAGAAATTATTTCTGAATAATATAATATAAAGTAAATCAAAGTGAGATGTTGTGACTTTTCAGTGAGATCGTATACTGTGACGAAAATGATTCAGTTTCCGGTCAATCCAGGCAGACAGGTGTTTTACTATAAATTTTCAAAATAGAAAAAAAAAAAAAATTCCAAGCAACAACAGCAACTTTATAATACAATTATTATTATTATTAGTATAGGTACAACTATTATTGTTTTGATTATTCTATATAACTGAATCTGTGTTTTGTCATTTAGTTACTATGAATTGTTTGTTCATTGCTTAACATATTCTCTATGTATGTGTATGGATGTATGTGAGTATGTCTATGTGTAAAATATATATTAAGAAAATTATTTAATCGTTAAAATTTCTATAATTGTACAACTAATTTTTCGTTAAATAAATTTCTTCGTTTGTCTTATTGATATATGCAAGACAGAAAATAAAAAATCTATTAGAAGATAATATGAGATTATCTAAATTCTAAAGAAATACATTTGTGTTGCATATTCAGAGAGTAAGATTTGGTCCTTATTTACAAAAGTTTCGACATTCTCGTCATTCTCGACAATATTTAATGATTGATGGTCCAATTTAAAAGGCTAATCATATTGGACAAAGTACAATTGACAATTTGCACATTTGTGGTACACACAAATAAAATAATATATTAAATTCTGCCTACGGATTAAAAGAAGAACAGAAAAAAAAATTTACACAATGCGCGTATATGAATTAAATTGTATCTATCTCATTTATTCTAAAACAAAAAAAAAATTGCAGGTAACCAGTGATGTAGCATAGGTTATACAACATATAAATTATGTATTATATTACTCAGGGTCTACTTTCTTTTTAAAGAACCCATAATATGTCTCAGGACTGGTCATGGATTTTCCGAAAAGCCACATGACAAAGGTTCATTTATAAAATTTCTCAATTTCTACATTATACATACACTTCTGCCTATATTGGTACAACTACACCACTGGACTATAGCTATCTCATTCTTTCATTATAAATTTTACCTTTATAGAAAAAAAAAAAATGATCAAAAATTTAATAATTTATTTTATTAACAAGATCTGACATTTATTGCGTGTATAATACCTTATTGTAAGACATTTTACTTTAAATGAATTACATTTTTAATCGTTGAAATATCGCGTGGATGAAATAAGTATTTTAAGCTTTATTTTTTTATTTTTTTTTTTTGTTGTTATTATTGTTATTGTTGTTATTCTTTGTTGTTTTTTTTTTTTTATAAATTCTGCATTTTCTGTTTTTATTATTATTATTTTTCATTTTACTGGTTTTATGCAATTTTTTTTTTCATGTTGTTTGAAAGAAGAAAATTTTTTCAAGAAACAAAAAAAAAAAAAAAAAAAAAAAGAAATTAGTTGACAATAACGTAAAAATGGAAAATAAAAAAAGAAAAAAAAAATAATTGCAATAAAGACATACACACACACACATACACTCATACCAATAATTAATAATTAATTGAGTTGAATCAGAATTCCTATATATGAATCAACATATTTATAATATCGCTCTTTCTCTCTCTATCTCTCCATTTGTCCATATCTAAACAACATTTACAATCCTCTTTAAAATATTTAATATTCGACTTGATGTTAAATTTTTTTACAATAATGACAAAATACAACAACAACAACAACAACAACAAAAGTTGTCAAGATTCTACTAAAGTATAAAGTCTTAAAGAAAAGAAGGAAAATGTGAATAATGAATAAAACAAAAAAAAAAAGAATTAAGAGAAAAAAGAAAAATGATGGAAGAAAAAAAAAACGTCTTAATAATATCACATGGTAAATATCTTTAAATTATAAAATACATTTATTCTTATTAGAAACAGAATATAATTTAAAAATTATAAACATTTTCTATACGTTCATGGATTTTATAAAAACATTATTATTATTACCTATCTGTAAGTAAGCAGTATGGGTAAAGTAATGTATGGGTAATACGTTACACAACTTTTTCCTTATTCATTTATTCTTTAACTTTTTCTTCTTTTTCTTCTACACTAATATGCCATACTAATATTTCATTCAACCAAAAACCATCATCATATAAATAAAGTCTTGAATTCAAAAGAAATATTTGTTTTTTTTTTTCTTTTATTAAAAATTATCAGTCTTTGTAGATTTATTTTTTATTTTTATTTCTATGAAGATATAAGAGAAATTTGTGTTTTATTTCTTCTTTATCTTTTTTCTTATTTATTTTTCTTTTTTTTTTTTTTTATTTTGTAACACGATTTTATATTTTATTTCACTGTGCAGAGAGGATCTACATAATAATTTTCTTAGACTGACCATCTGTACTGAATCAAATGTGTTAGAAAGATTTCAAATAATTTAATTTTAGTCAATGAACTGAATTTTTAGTAATTTCAAGAATATCAATTAAAATCGCTTAATATTTGATTAATTTCAAAAATTGTTCAAAAATTTTGAAAATCAGAAAATAAAAAAAATAAAAAATTGGACCTAACTAAATGAAAGAAAAAAGTAAACCATCGACAAAACTACCATTTTTGATAAGAAGTGTAATTTGTATATTTATGTTTATTAGATGAAACAAATACAGACACACACACACACACACACACAAGCTGATTGTGAGAAAGAACAACAAAAATATAAATAATAATATGAAGAACTTTAAGAACATGTCCTTGTCTCAATTATTAATGTAATGTTAAACTTACACTTTAATTTTATTGCATGGGCATAATATTGTACAATTACAACGTATAGGTACAATCGAGAGTAAAATAAAACAAAAAAAAAAATGTTTGTATTTTGTTTAAGCGAAATAAAGTCGCTATACGTTGTATGTGTGTGTGTGTGTTTAAAGCATTGTGAGTAGTGTGTGTATATTTACTGTATGAATTTTTTAATGTCAGAAGACAAATTGTGTTTGTAAAAAAATCTATGTGTTTCACTGTGCGCGCATTTTGTTGTTGTTATTGTTGCTGTTATTGCTGTTGTTGTAATTTAATTTTTTTTCTCATTTCATTTCTTTTCTTTCCTTTTATTTTTTTCTTTAATTTCATTACGATTATTGCACAAGATAATATATTTTAACAATTTTTGTACATTTGTGGAATGTATTAATTGTAAGTATATAGGAAATCTACACGAAATAAATCTTTGATACATACTTATAGGTACATTTGTATACAATTATAATTATTCATATAAATTTTCTTTTAATATATTTTAATAAGATTATTACAGTGATTTTTATCCAAATGTAATCCGATGGGTTAACCACTGTATGCAATCCTGAGAGAACTCGTAGAGAATCTTTGTGCAATTTTTGCGAATCTTTGTTATTGTTGAGAAAGAATGAATAAGGACGAAAGCCTTTTTTTATTTGTGTTTTTTTTTTTCTGTAATTTTTAGTTAGTTTAAGAATTTTGTTCTATTTGTTTTATTAGAAAATTTGCATAAAAAAAAAATGCTTTTCTCAACAAAACAAAAAGGGTCAAATAAAAGTGAATAAGTATAGAAGGAAGGACATGAGTGTATTTATATTTTGTTAGCCCTGTTAACAATCTGTTGGGTGAATAAATTAAATAAGAAAAAAAAAAATCCGTTGAAGGTGGGTTTGTTTCATATTTTTTTTGTATTCTTTTAAAATGTGTGTGTGTGTGTGTGTGTGTTTTTTGTTTGTTTTTATATTTGTTACATTTTGAGAAAAATCCATTGAATAAAACAATGAATTAATTTTTAGTTCAAATGTTAAAAGAGAGAGAGAGAGAAAAAAAAAGGAAAAAACAAACAAACGGATTTTAGGATTTTATTTTATTTTAATTTTTTTTTATTTTAATTTATACAGAGAAGGGGGGGGGGGGGGAGTGATTTATAAAAATAAAATAACAACTACAAATTATACGTTACAGAAAACATTTCTTTTTTCTTTTTTTTCATATTTTTTTCTTACTCATCGTACTCTTTCTTTATTTTCTAAATTAATTATTATTTAGTTTTTTCTTTCTTTTCTTTTTCTTTTTTTTTTAGTAATTTTCTTCTTCTTCGTCTTTTTCTTCTTCTTTTTCTTCTTCTGTTCTTATTAAGTTGAAGAAGAAGGTAAAAAAAAAAATAATTTTTTTTGTTTTTTTTTTTTTTTTTTGTTAAAACAATTTTTTTTTTTTATTTATGAAAAAAAAATTTATAAAAAGAAGGAGAGAAGAAGTTTAAAAAAAAAAAAAAAACAAGAGCTAAAATAAACCAACGGAAGTTTATGAATTATAATTGGTATAATTTTTGCGATGAATCGAAATGCTCTACTAGCCAACGATGACCAAAAAAAAAAAAAAAGAAAAAAAAAAATTTTAAACAAAAAAATTAAAAAAAAAGAAAAAAAAAAAAAGAAACGTACAAAAGTATATGTCTGTATGGCTGTCTGTGTGTCCCATCTCTATATTTGAATTACAGAGAAATATAGAAACTAAATATCGTATCTACGGGGAAGACTTCCTCATCATATATATTTTATATACACACACACACACACATGCACACAGATTCAATTTATTATTATTTTTTATTTTGTTTTTATGAGTTTATTATTTTATGAATAAAAAACAAAAAAAAAAAAGCTTAAATAACAAGAACACAAAAAGAAACAGTCGAAAAATATAAAACAACAACAATAATTTAAAAAAATTTTAAAAAAGCACATCAGCAGCAACAACAACAACAACAACGTCAACAACAACCGCAAAATATTAAAAAAATAAAATTTCTTTTTATCTTTTTTATTTGTTCAATTTTGTATGTTTTTTTTTTGTTGTTGTTCTTATTTTTCTTTCAATTTTTTTTGTTGTTTTACATTTTAAGGAAAATTTTCTAAATCACTATTTTCAGTTGAAAAGAAAGATAAACGTATAACAATAATATTTTCAATAAGGAAACATAAGTCAGTTAATTCCAATGCAGCAATCTTAGAAATATTAAGTAAAAGCGACAAGTAAACCAAACAAATATCTTGATCTTACGTTCAACTTTAAAGAAGAATTTTAATTTGAAAAAAAAAATATATATATCGAAATCTTGATAAGCGATAAATGTATAGTAATTGAGGAGTACATACACACACACACACACACATGGGCAGTTGAGTATAAAAGTTATCGTTAAAGAAAACATTCTGACCTAACGAAAAACACCCCAACACATTTCAAATGTTTCATTATAATTTTTGTTGTTTTTGTTTTTTTTTTAATTGTTTCTTGTGTCTGTTTTATTCTTCTTCTTCTTCTTTTTCTTCTTCTTCTTCTTCTTCTTCTTTCTCCTTTTTATTTTTTTCTTTTTATTAAAATTTCACAATTTAACGAAAAAAAAAAAAGAAGTAACACATGTTAAGGTTAAGTGCCATTGCCTTCTTTAGAAATTATTTTCCCTTGCCCTATCCTTGGTCTTTTTTATCATATTCTTTTTCTTACATTCTTACATTTTACATACAAAAAACAAACATACAAACAAGACTCACAAATAACAAAAAAAAAAAAAAAACAAAACAGGAACAACAATTTCTCTGTTTTATTTCTTATCATTATTTTTTTTTCTTTCATTTTTTGTGTATTAATGAGGAAAGGGTTGAAGAGTAAAATAATTTTAAATTTCTATTTTCTACAGGTTGTTCTAATTCACATATGTTTTGCTCTTTATGTACTCATTTCTTTTCTTATTTTTTCGTTTTTTTTAATTTGAACTGTTTTTGACGCGCGTACAGGTTGAATACATTTTTTTTGTTGTTCTTTCATTTTATTTTTGTTTTTCTCTCTTTTAATAACATTAAATAACAACAACAATAAAAACATAATAATTTCTTTGAACTTAATGTCACACATTAAAATATTAACACATGAAAGTTACATGACCCTAACGGTCAGAATAATTAGTTTTTTTAAAAGAAAAAAAAAAAAAAAAAGAAGTGATGTTAAATTTTACTATTTGACAGGTGTCCAAATGAAAGGGTAGCATGAAAGACAAGGACAAGAAATAGAAAAGAATAAGAAAAAGAAAAAGAAAAAAATTTGGAGGGAAATAAAAATGTTAATGACTCGGGATTATGTGTATGAAATTAGTTCATTTTACTTACGAACGTGTTACTTTCTTTAAGAAGGAAGAATATACAGTAGCGGAGTTAAATTTCTTGTATCTTTTTTGGTTATTCTGAGAATACCGATAAATCCGTTACTAGAGGGCATTTAAATAGAATTAACTGGATTCAACTTTTGTCAAACCTTAAAAGCTGACAGAAAAATTGTACGTCCTTTACTTTAATTTATCAACCAACAAACAGACCATTTTTTTTTTCTACTTTTTTTACTTACATTACTTACTTTACTGTACCACACTTACTTCCTAATTACTTACTCATTTTTTGTTTATTTCTCGTTAATCAGTGGAGAGGAACATTAAAAAAAAACTGGTCACGGTATGTCGGTTATCGGAAGGAAGTAACCAGCCTTTTTTTTTCCTCTCTCATTCTCTCACTGAATATCATTGTAAATATAAAAGAGGAATATATCTTATTGAAAAATGGGGTAAGAAATTGTGTTTGTTATATATAAATTTTTTTTTGTTTTGTTGTGTCCAGCAGAAAAAGTTTATATAAATACAAAGTCATGCCAAGTCAAGCTAAGAAAATAAACGAAACTTCAAAAAGCAAAAAAAAAAAAAAAACAAACAAACAAACAAAAGCAACAAAAACAAAATGAGGATGAAGAAGAAGAAGAAGAAGGAGTAACAACAAAATAATAATAATAATAAGAATAATAACGGAATTTCTTTGAACATGAGAGACTAGACAACAATACATTAAGTTTTAATAAAAAGGATGTTTTATTATTATTATTATTGTTGTTGTTGTTGCTCTAAACAAACCAACAACAAAAATGCAAGAATGAAGGAAAAGTTTTATTTTATTTTATTTTTTCTATTTTCTGTGCAACGACGAAAAAAATTAAGAAGAAAGAGGAAAAAGAAAAAGAGGAAGAGTGAGAGAGAAAGATGTTAAATAGTTTTTTTTTTGTTGTCTTTTATTTTATTTTAAGTTTTTATAATTGACAACGTTAGGGGTTGAAGAAATACAGTAGAAAAATTTAATACACCTGCCACACATCTAAAATGTCTGAGAATATGATTAAGAAATAAAGAAATGAAAAACTATTTAATTGTAATATTTACATGCATATCATACAAATACATCCAAATACATACACATACATGCACGTACATATATGTGTGTGTGTATATCCACACATGAAAATTCTGTCGTTTTTTTTTTTGTGATTCCGTCAGTTCCGTTTACAAAGAAACGCATTTTTCGTTTATTCCCTCTCTTTCAATCTTTTTTCTTTATTCTTCCTTAAATACTGTTTCTTCTTCTTCTTTTATTATTTAAATATTGAAGAAGAAAAAAAAAACATCGTAACAATAATTTTTTTTTCCCCTTTTTCCGCGTTTTTTTTTTCTTTCTTTCTTTTTTTGACGAAAAGAAAAAACAACACAGCAAATAACTTTAATTGTTTCAACGGAATTTCTTTTTTGTAATAAGAAAGAAAAATGCAATAAACAACAACAGCAACAAACAAGAAATTTTTATAATAAAAAGGAATACGTTACTTTTAATTTATTTTTCTTTTTCTTTTTCTTTTTTTATAATTAAAAAAAAAAAAAACGTGTATAAGTAAGTGGCTTACCCAACCAATACACAATTTAATATTTCAGCAAATAAAAAATTCATATTTACTAAGATGCAATTGTAATTAGTAAATTAGTATATATAATTATTAGTTACTTTATTAAAGTAATATTCTTCATTGTATTGAACTAAAATTATTTCTGTTGATTTTTCTGTTTAATTTATTGTGCTTTTTGTTTGCTTAAATCTAATTGGAGAAGATTTAGAAAAAACAAGAATTACAACCTTTTGTTATTTGTCCAAAAATAATACCTAGTTTGTTTTTGTAACAGTTTTTAAGGTTGACTTAAATTATTCTTTATTCTCCCTTCTAAAATAAACCATTCTTTAAATGTATAAGAAAATTTTCACTCTATTATTAAATTTGAACTTACATTTTTTTTTTTTATGAATTAGTTGAAATTAATTTTAATGAATGAATTTTTGGTCGTTAATAAAAATATAGTAATAAAAAATGACCGTATGTCTTATATTATAAATTTATAAGAAGTCTAAGATGTCTGTTAATGTTTATAAAGAGGGTGGACATCAGACATGACTTAGTCAATAAATGCATTTTAAATGTTTATATCCTTTTATTTTTCTGTAACAGAACAAATACTGAAATTATCATTACAAATTTCAATTTAGATTATTTTGTTTAGACTAAATTATTTTTATTAATCACACCATTGTAATTTTAGTCCTCGCAAGAAGCATAATAAACCCGAATCATATTCATAGGATCGAGATTATGTCTGATTATTATGAATAAAAGGAAAAATAAAGAAAAATCTGCTAATCCAACTCAACTTCAATTGTTAGTTTAGTTTATGGATTCCCATGAGACTTATTCATGTTTTGACTCTGCGACATCGTGGTTTTTTTTTTTTAAATATTTTATAAGAAGTAAAATAATATGTCCATTACATATGACTTTTATACATTATTTATACAATAAACAATTTCTGTATAATATAATGTGAAACACAGTTATAATTATGTAAATTTTCTATATAGATATTTAAACAGAAGGGTGGACAGAATATAATTATTTGATCATTTAAATATCGCATAACAAAAAAAAATAATAAAATAATAAAGAAAAACGAAACAAGTGAATTGAATTAATTTTATTTCTTTTTTCTGAATTATTATTATTTCTCTCTCTCTCTCTCTGAATTTGTTTTTTCTTTTAATTTATACAGAAAACTACATAACTTCACATATGGTAGTTTAACCTTATACATTGATCACATTTATTAATATCTTTACACACACTATATATGTGTGTGTGTGTGTGTGTGTGTGTGTTGGGGGTGGAAGAAAGAGATAGAGAGAAAAAAGAATTTAAATTTATTATTAATTATTTACCTAATTTTGTGATCATGAGAAAAATATTATGCAAAATAAATTTACGATTAAAATCGAATGGGAAAATTTTACTTTTTCTATTTTTCAATGAAAATTAAAAAGAAAAAATTAAAGTTGATATAATTTTTTCTGTTTAATTTACATTTTTAGTGAACATAAATTTAAATGTGTGACTGTACACGTCCCCAATTATATGAATATAAGTAAAATCCCTTTTGTTTTTTTTTCTGTTCAAGAATTAGGAAGTAACTATACTTTTGATTGTTCGGATAAATGATGGTCTTCTTCTAGATGTAGCCAATTGATACAAATAAAACTAATGCACGTTGTCAATGTTTAATCTTAATCATAATTTCATTACAAGATAATGATTATTTTAGTCCTCTTTCACCAAGTGCCTTACGATGTTTATTTTTAAAATAAATTTTAAACAAAAAAAAAAAAAACAAAGAGAGAAACATTAATTAAAAATGACGTTTATGAATCAATTATAGGAAGAATTTTACTGTATGAAAATTTTTAATTATAAAATCAAATAAATTGATTCAATTAAATGTATACGAGTTTTTTTTCTTCTTGTTTTCTTCATTTAACGAAAGAAAAAAAAAATATATACAAGAAAAGCATTCATCTTTCATCAAAAGATTTGTTACAATTCAACTTCTGGGTATAACGATTGAAATATGTTTATGTGCATGAATGTGTGTGTGTGTGTAGTACAAATAAAAAAAAAAAAAGCGAAGAATTTTTTTGACCGTGTCCAACATTCGTTAAATTTACCGTGAATGCGTGCTATCATCCCACTACAATTCCAGGGATTAAAAAATAGAAGAAGAAGAAACAAAAAAACAACAACAACTACAACAATTAAAAAAAAAAAAGAACTTTATTAAAAATTATTTGTCTGTTTTTAGATCGGGGGGTTTTTTTTTTCTTTTTTCTTTATCTTTTTATAATTTATAAGAATTTTATTTAGAAGAAATAAAAAACATCATCCTCTTTCTCTCTTTCTATCTGTCATTCTCTCACTCTCTTATTTTAATTATACTTTTAAATTATTTAATTATACTTTTGAATGATTTACTTTATTATTTGGTTCCGTTGTTTTGATTTTAAAAAATGACAAAAGGGGGAGGGGAAAAAAATTTAACGTGGAGTTTTATTATTTTGTACAATCAAAAATTTTACTTTTACAATAATCCAAACTTTATGCAAACAAGTAAAAATATATATTTTAAAGTGTTTTTCCATGAGGATCTGATCCCATTCATAACATATTTAAATTCGACAAATATTTTCCATTATATAAATTATAAATGTTTTTAAAACCAAAATAAAGAAAAAAATAAAGGAACACCATACAAAAAGGTTCTTTTCAAAATAAATAAATAAATAAAAAAAAAGAAAATAAAAAACAAAAATCAAACAAACGCAAAAAAGTAAAAACATCAAACAAACCATATCTTTGTACACATTAACAAACTAATGTCAATGAATACAAAAAAAAAAATATATATATATAAGCAATAAAATTGTGAATGTGTGAATTAGTGGGTGGTACGTCTATGTATGTGTGTATGTGTATCTGTATGTTTATAGAAAGCATTTATAGTCGAGAATATGTAAATTAACAAAAAAAAACAACAACAACAACAACAACAACAAAAAGACGAGATTCACCAAAAACACAATAGTTAACTAACCAAAACCTTGGTAGATTAAATATCTACTTTTATAAAATAATAATCCTCTTTAAACTCATCCCTCTTGAATTTTCTTCTCTTCTCTTGTTACATTTTATAAGTAGCAAAAAAAAAAAAAAAATCCTTTCTATCTCGATTTTATTTTCTAATTTGTGTGCGGCTTTGAGTTGTCTTTCAAAATAATATAATGCTTTGATTTTTTATTCCCTCTCTCTCTCTCTCTCTCTCTCTGTCTCTTTCTCTCTCACACAGATTCACCTCTTACTTTACCCTTTCCCAATATTTCTGTGATGATACCGAAACTCAACATAAGACACAACTTTTATATTTTATCTTAAAAAAAAATTTTTCAGTGTGCTTTTGTTGCCTGTATTTATTTTTATCCTTCATAATACATTCACACAAATAAATAAATAAAAATTTCACTGTGATTTTCCAATCTAATAATAATATTCTCTTTTCACCGAAAAAAAAAAAAAAAGAAAACAAATTCAAAAGAGATAATCACATTTGAGCAAAGATATTTGTTTTTAAGAGAAAGAAAAGAAGAGAAACAAAAAAAAAACACAAACACAAACACCAACCAAAAAAATTTCAAAAAGAAAATGTAAAAGGGGAAGAAAAAAAAATTTTATAAATGAGAGAAGATGAAGAAGATGAAGACGATGAAGAAGACAAAAATAAAATTTAAATTTTTATTATTATTACGTACTAGTGATTCCTTTTTAGACATTTATTTTTATGAGGAAAATTTTCATCTTAAAACCGAAAATTTCTCTTCCCTTTTCTTATATATAAAATTTATATATTATAAGATTACACCCGCAAAACTGTAACCAATCCTATTTTACATTTTCTTCTCTTTTAGTTGTTTTTTTGTTTTTTTCTCTTTCGCGGATCTCTAACTTTATTCCTTTTTTTTTTTTTTTGTCTCTTTCTCTGTGTTCTTTTATTTCTTTCTCTTTCTGTTTTTATATATTTTCAATATTTCAAACATCAATCCAATTTCATCTACAAAAGTTTTCTCACACAAAATTTCATCATTCGCCACCCCACTTTAAATTAACCACCACTTCTAAACACCCACAGAATAAAATACGGATATATTTTGTCGTAGCATCCGCAATTTTAAAGGGGGAAAAAAAAAACAACATAAACAAAAAAATAACCAACAAAATATTTTATTCAAAAGTAAAATGTATTTTTTTGATTTTTTATTTTTGTTTTTTTTTTTTTTTAGATACAATTAAGGGATGATAATGGAATTTTCTCCATCTATTCATCTTTCTCACTCTACCTTTCACTCTTTTAACTTTCAATTCTAGATTGTTTTTGTTTTTGGTTGTGTCTACCATTTGTTTGTTTCATTTCTTATCATGCCAATTCTTCATTGATGGATTTTCTATTTTGTTTTAACCATTTTATTTTTCCTTTTATCCATTTATATATTTTTGTGTATGTACGTATTTGTTTGTATGGATGTGTGTGTGTGTGTGTGTGTGTGTGTGTGTTTGTGTGTGTTTGTGTATGTGAAGTGTAAGTTGTATTGTAGAATTATTGTTCATTGTTGTTATGATGATCATGATTGAGTTAAGGTGAGACATACCAATGTTTTTCCTTTGGTTTGATTTGTGTTTGAATTCTTTTATTTATTTTTTTAATTTAGGTTTTTGTTTTTGCATTGGCCTTATTTTATGTGTTAGTTTTGTGTGTGTATGTAGGTATTTATGTATGCATATAATAATAATTGTATGGGTGGAGAAATGTGGGCATGGTAAAGTTTTTCATATTTCTATACAATCCGTATGCGTATGAAGTTAACAAGAAAAGAAAAAAAATATAGAAAAAGCATTAAGTATAGTGGTTTAATTGGATTAGATGGGATTTTCTTTTTGTGTTTTATTTTTTTTTTTTGTTGCTCTTTAAAGTTGGATAAAAGTAGGAACGTAGAAAGAGATGAGTACTGTAAGATAAAAAAGAACAGACAAATGTTTAAGGAATGAGAACAACATTATTTTGTATATACAAATTTATGTATGTATGAAAAAGAATTAATTAAGGGATGTGATTTATTATAGTCAGAGAGAGAGAGAGAGAGAAAGAGATGAGTCTAAATTAGATCATAAAAATAGAATATTTGTTGTTTGTGGTTTTTTTTTGTTGTGTTTGATGCCTGTTTTTGTACTTGTGAGTTTTATTTAAAGGGGATGAATTATGGTAACCAGTGACGAATTATAGGAATGGGTGATTGTCATTCATTATTTCACCGCAATTTATTTATTAATTTATTGTTGGGTACTTTCAATTTTAATATTTTGTACTTCTTTGATCTAAACACTCACACAGACACACATTAATACATTTCTGACATTTAGCACAAACTCAATAAAAATATAAACATCAAAATTTCTAATAGTATTCAACGTTTATTTAAAATGATTTGTCATTAGTGCAAAAAACTTCTTCTTATTTTATTGTGAAGTAAGACTTGAGCTTACTAACGTTTCCTCCTGTATTAACTGATAATATCCTGGACTCTATTGATGTCGATTAAAAATCAGTACCGAAATTATTGTGAATTTTGGGTGAACCTCCTGTTTTTAACGAAAATTTAAAATTTATCAATTCTATTTACTATAAAACAGAATAAAAAAACAGGAAAACGAATAATATAAAAAATTAATAAGAAATGAAAAAAAAAAACAAACCCTGACGAATACATTTAAATTTTTTTTCTTCTTTTAGATCGCGGTTTCGTAAATAATCTTTTTTTTTTTTTCTTTTGCGTTTTCTTTAACTATTCCTTCTTCTTCTTCTTTTACTTCTTTTTCTTCGTCTTCTTCTTCTTCTTCTTCTTCTTCTTCTTCTTCTTCTTCTTTTTGTATTTTTCTAATTTTTTCCTGTTTTTTTTTGTTTTTATTCAATAAAACCACAATTTAACAGCAAATTAGTTTCAGATAAAAATTCTCTTTCATAAGAAACAGAAAATAAGAAGAAGAAGAATTTTTTTTTGTTTTGTTGTTATTTGTTGTTTTTTTTTTTGGTTCTTTTGATGTTTTTGTTGAATGTTGTAGTTGTTATTTTTTTTTTTTTGTTTTGTTTTTACTCTTTTTTTTTTCTTCACTGATTATATTTTCGTTTATTTTTCCCATCAGAATTTTTCTGTGGATTAAATTTATTTATTTTATTTTATTTCAATTTTTTTTCTCTTTTTTTCTCTTTTTATTTTTTTTGTTGTTCTTTTATTTGACCAATTTTTCCCATGGAGAAAAAAGTTAAAGAAAAAGAAAAGAAAGAGGAAGAAGACGAAGAAGAAGAAGAAGAAGAAGAAAAGAAAAAAATCAATAAAGAAACAAAGACACAATAAACCATAATTATATATTTTTATTTTATTTTTTTTTTTTTTGATGTTTATTGAGAAAAAGCCCAAAAAACGTCAAATCATCGAAAAAATATTAAAATCGTACAAATATTTGCAATTTTGTAAACGAATTTTTATTGAGTAAACGAAAGAAAAAAAAAATAACAGAACCATAAAGGTAGACAAAAAAAAAATACACACACACACACACACACACAAAATAAAAAATACGAGAAAAAAATAAAAAAATTTTGACCAACGAAAGAAAAATAATCAAAATCAAAATCAAAACAAATTTCTATGAAATTATTTTTGTTAATTATTTTTTTTTTATAATAAAAAATCAATTTCGTATAAATGGTGACGGGTATAAAGACTATTAATAATTAGACTTCTTCTTTTTCTTCATCATCTTGTCTTTAAAAATCTTAAAAATTGAGAAGAAGAAGAAGAAAAAAAAAACAAAAGAAGAAAAACCACAAAAAAAAAAAAAAACACAACAAAACAAAACCAATAAAAAAGAAAAAGAAAAAAATCATCACAAGAAAGTTGAGAAAAAAAAAAAAAAAAACAATAACCGAGTTAAAGTGAAACAGAGCAAAAAGTACAAATTTTTTGTAATTATTAATAATTTGAAAAATGAAATTTGTTTTTGGTTTTTGTTTTAACAGAAAAAAAAAAAAAAAAATCCAAAATGTACATAGAAAAAATTTATGGGAAAATTTTTGTACAAAAATTTGAAAATGAAAATAATTTTCAGAAGAAAAAAAAAAAAAACCTACCTGAATTTGTGTCATAGAAATAATTGAATCTTTTGAGTTGTTTTTTTTATTTTTAATAAAACTAAAACGATGTCGTGGGTCGTGTGTACAAAATCAACATCTATTCATTAGAAACGTACAAGTTAAAATCTCAACATCATACAAACAGTGATGTAAATGACAGAATGTTGATCCTAATTTTTGATTGAGAAACAATATCCTACGTGACCCAATTAATAATCAACACACATTAGAATTTACACAATTATTGAAATTATACAATTGAATTTTTTAATTGTCATTGAATTTCATAACAACTTATAAATCTTGAATAGTCTGTCTGTAATTATATTCCCTTATTTTCTTCTTTTCATTTAAGTTTTGTTTTTTTTTTTTTTTTTATTGAAATCATAAAAATTATATACGATGATTATTGGTGTGTAGAGAAACAAAAAAATAAGAAAATTTCCATAAATAAAGTAAAAGAATAAAAATATAATCGCTTATTATGGGTGACAACAATTTTATTTATTTCTTTACTTTTGTTTTTGTTTTTGTTTGTTTTTTTTTTTTTGTTTATTATTTTTGAATATTTATAAAACAAAAAAACACACAAATAAAAGGAAAAGTGAATGAACAAAAATCAAGTTACCATATTTGGATGAAATCTAACAACAACAATAACAAAAAAGACTCTTAAGACTCTTAAAAGAAACACAAAAAATGAAAAAAAAACAAAAAAAAAAAAAAAATGCCTTACATATAAATGTAACAAATAGAAACAATAACAACAACAACAATAGTAACAACAAGAATAATAACAACAACAATAATAATAATAATAATAACAAAAAGTATACTAAATAAATAAAAAGAACTCACGTTATTAGAATGTTTTTTTTTTTCGTATTTTATACAAAGTTTGACATTTTTAAGTAAACATTTTTTTTTCAAATATATTTTATTTAAACAAAATTTCATTTCAAAAATTTTTCTAATAATAATTCTTATTGTTGTTGTTATTGTTTTTCACTCTTATCGTTTGTTAATACTAAATTGAATTATTTATAATTTTAATGAGGTAAAATTACTGCGTGTAGTCTAGTAAAATTAGGTACGAATGTTGTTTTTACCATGGAAAAATATATTTTTTAAATTGATTTAAATTTATTTTATATCTGATTAGATAGATTTTATGTTTGTATGTATTTAAAATTTTTCTAAAAATTAACGTATATTGATTTACTTAGATAAGGACCACTTTAAATATATAAGAAAAACTTAATCAGATTAAAAAAAAATTTCTAATCAATAAAAATAATTATAAAATTTTAATCCACCAAAAGTACTTAGGTAAAAATTTATGGTGTTTAAATATTTGGTATTTTTCAAACTAAATCCACTATAATCTATTTAAACCTTCAACTTAACTTTTGTTAGTGTAGAAAATTCACCCTATGAACGTAACCACTTCTTCTTCTTCTTGTTTTTTTTTTTTAACAAAAAATCATCCATTGAACGCATTAAGAGGTCACACCAACATAATATAGAATATTGTAATTTACATTCTCTGCATAACATGGGTGGCCAATCTATAATTTTTGTACCCCGTACACATTCAAAGTATTTATTTTTGATTTTAACCATTTTTTTTGTGTATAAATTCTTTCTTTAATTAATAAATTAAATTAATGAATTTTTTTTTTTTAGTCAAAGTAAATAAAACTAATTAAAATAATAAAACCAGAACAATATTTAATATTTTTTTTATCAGAAAATATATTTACAAAGTTTTACAACCCTGATGACTTTATATAGATTGTTATTTTCACAAATAAATTAAGTCGTTCATCAAAATTTCTCTATTATAATAATAAAAATGATTGCAAAAGGAGAGAGAAAAAAGAAAAAATAAAAGGAAAAGGAAAAACGAGGAAAAATGTCAAAATTAAAATTAGTAATATTTTTCTTTTCTGAATAAGTTTCATTTTGAAATAACTTTATTAAGAAGTGTGTTGTTTTGGGAGGGTGGGGGGAGGGGGGTCGGTTTGGTGGTGAGAGTGGTGTAATATAAATGACATCTTTAGTATTTATTTTACCCTCTTATACAAACATTTTTTTATTCTGACTAAAATTAAAAAATATTAGTTTTAGGGGTGTAAAGGATAATTGTATGATTTTTAAATTATCCAAATTCAAATTACAAATTAATTACAATTTTAATTTAATTTTTTTATATCATATTTTTTAAATTGCAATTCATAGTTATTTACGTCTCATAATTTCCCACCTGACAATTATATTTGGAATATCTTATGATTCGATACTTAATAATTGAATAATGTAAATCTGTAAGTGTGGTTCCCTCTATAGTTCATCACCTTTACTTATGTTTTTGTATATAGTTAAAGCACCTATTATATACATTTGTGTCTTTGATAATTCACGAAAAAACTTCATGAAATTATAGTTTCCTTGCTAAGTAAAAACACTATAAAAGCATTATATTCTGTGGTAAAAGTCTAGAAGGCGCTTTCGATTAGACTGTTGTACTGAATATAATTACATGAAATGTGTATTCAGTTGATAAATATAAAAATGAAAGTTCATATAAAATAAAAGTATAATTTCTTGAATTTACATCAAATATTCTGAATAATAATAATCTGAAGAAAACTGAATTATAGAACAACACTCCAATTTTGTACAAGGAATGTTTGTCAAAATAAGTAAATTTTGAACTTTTCTAATTGTTCTCATATGTAAATATATCTTATAAGATATATTATGTCAGACTATCTGCCAATTTCTGAAATATGGGTGCTTTGTTACTCAGTCGAATAGAAAACGCCTTTGAGAAAGTTAACTTGTTGTATAAACCACTGCACGAATTATCAGAGACTCAAACCGTTTCAAGTTTCGGTAACATTAACAATTCTATTTATTTTATACAATTTGATATTGAATCAATATTTAAAAAATAAGGTTCTACCAAAAGTTTGGAGTTTGAAGTTCACAGATTCGATATTAGTCCCTTGATCAATATGAAAGTGTTTAAGGAATTATTACAACGTACAGAATAATCTCTATGATGCTTTTTATTTTTCTTTTAATTTTAACTTTATCTCTTTTCAAACATTCTTGTCTATTTTTTCTTCCTCATTACGTTTAGTGAATTAACGTAAAATCGTTGTGAAAATCAACATTATTTATTTTTTTTAAAATTAGTTTACCTTTTTTGATTTTATTAAATTTATTAATTGAAGTAAATAGCTACAAAAGAATTAAAATTAGAATAAATATAATGACAGAGATTATTTTATCAATTTCTAAAGGTCAAATTATTGGAGCACTCTAAACAACAACAACATATCATTTTTTATATTTATGACGTTCATTACAATATTCGACAATTTAAAAGATGTCTTAATTTTATTTTTTCTTTTAAAACAACAACATAACGTGTGAAAAATTTATTTTTATATTAACATTAAATGTCCTTTACATTTTTACCTTATTTTAAATTAAAAGAACAATAGATAAAATCTATAATGCTTTAAATTAAATCTAAAAAGTTTTCAATCATCTTATATTTGAATTAGTTTATTTTTATCAAACATAAGTAATAATTAAATAATAAATAGGTCATACACACTAAGTAAATAAAATTAAATAAGATTTAATAATTATTGTGAAAAAAAAAATTTAGCATGACATTAATAAATTATAATTTTATATTAGAAAATATAAAGTGAAAAGAAAAAACATTTCTCTTATCTTTAAATATTTATATAATTTGTCTATTAATGTAATTTTCTTTATATACAGTACTGAACTTAATTTTTATTCAAAATTAATTTATTGAAAACAAATTTCATTTTTTGTAAATTTATAAAGTGTGCATATTTTTTTTGCTTACTTTGTTATCACGGCCAACAAATCAACTAATATGTAGAATATAATTTATATTAATTAATTGAATAAACATTTAATGAAATTAGATTAAATTGTTGATTAATAAAAGTAGCAACAGTAAACAACAACAAAAACGAATCAATTTATAAATCTAACTGTAAAGGCTAAATTCTGTCAATGTATGACGATGATGATGGTTAATGGTGATGAATGGGAATGATGATGATGATGAATGGTAATGATGATGATGATGAATGATAATTGTAAAAATTGTTTTTTTTCCAAATATCCCTAAAATAGTTGTAATTTTTATTTATTTGTAGCGGAAAATATTGTACAACTTTTTCAGTGTCAAATATTTTCAAATGTTCATACAAAGTTTAAATAAATTTTGCTATGGATTAGCTATTCTTTTATTTATCAAACTAGGATCGGGCTTACCTACGGTTTCACCTCAAAAATTGTTTTTTTTTCCAATTGTCTTAAGAAACGATGACGTATTCGCATCAACTACAATTTATTAATTATATTCTCAATTTTCGAATGAAATTATATGTGGTATTTATATGAATTAAGGGATATATGATTTGGTCGAGCATAAATAAATTGGTAAATATATTTTTACACAAATGATTAAATATTTACGAAAATCCCCCCGAGGGGTTAACCACGCAAAAATTTTATGCCCCACTGATTGCACATTTCAAAAGATTGCACAAAGATTTGCAAAGATTCGAAAGATTGCACAAAGATTCCCCACGAGTTCTCCCAGGATTGCACACAGTGGTCAACCCCTCGTATTTAATCAAACAAAAAAAGAGTTAGACAAACAAAGAAACGGCCCTTACTAATAATTTCCCTTAATATTTTTTCTATATTCTATATTCACACTGTCATTATCGATTGAAAAAATCAATTTCACCTTTTATATCCGTGAACATTCTATGTGAATTATTCATTAAAAAAGGACAACTTATTTGGAATAAAACAAAAATTTAAGAAAATGAAGTAAAGATGAATTTTAAAGTTTGTTAATTTTTTACTAAAAGTTTAAATTCATTTAGCAATTCATTTGAAAGGAAATTAATCAATAGAGGATTTTCATAAGAGGTGCGAAACATTACAACAAGGATTAGTTGAGAATAAATAACAAAATAAACATAGTTTTCTTTTATGAAACAATTTTTTTTTATTTAATTATCGAAATTAATCTTTTTTTATAATTTTTTTTTTTTTAATTTTTCAATTAAGAAAAATAATTTTTTTAATGCAGTTCATTTTTATACAGAAATAAATAATTAGAAACAAATTTTTTCTTTTTTACATTACTAAATTAAGATTGTCCATTTGAGAATTATTTGGGGTCAACTTTATATATTTTTGGTGTGATCAGATTTTAAGCACAAGTTTGTGGAATTGTGAATTTAATTGTTTTTGTTACTGGTTTTGAACGCATATCTGGATTAGCACCCTTAAGTATTTGTTGTTTGTATAATTGTGCATGTGGTTCTTTAGCATCAATACAATGTGAATCAACAAACTTTTCAATCACTTTATTTGGTTTACATGGTGAGTCACATTGTGGTAATGGACGTAAACTGAAACATATTTGTCCATTACGTTCAGATATTTGTGTTTGATGTTTTGTGTGACATTTATTTAATTTTTTTTGTGCTGATTTTTTATCACCAGGGAATAAAATTTCATCAGTATCAGATGATGATGAACTTGATGAACTTGATGAACTACTACTTGAACTACTACTGCTACTGCTAGTTGCATTTGGACTCTTCTTATGATGACTAACAATATCTAACCATTCAGTGTGATCCTTTGGTAAACATTGTTCTTTTTCAGCTTCGTGTTTAAGTTGTTGAGCTAATCCTTGGCATGTTGCATCAGTAATTGCATATGTTGCAGCGAAATGTTCTGGTTTTCTTAAGATACAATTTTTAGGTGTTGTAAAATCATCTTTTGATTCACCAGTGTATGTACCACAGAGACCATATAAATTATTACGATAACGGTGTGAAGCATCAACTTTAACACGTGTACCATCATAATAAATTTGGAAGTGATAATCACGAATGTCAATTTTAATTTCAGCATGTGGTAATGAATAAACACGAATAAGTGGTTGATCATCTTCATCATTTGAATAAATTTCAACAGCTTTGTTATCGGCCATTTGGTATTCTTTATCATTAATATATACACGTGGTATAGCACGTCCACCTGGTACCAATTTAACAACATAATCTTCACCATCTTCTTGTTCCAAGATAATGTTAGCTTCTTTTTGATTATAACTGGATGAACGTACAATAACAGCAACACGAAGATCATCATCTTGATCTTCAAATGATGAACTAGATTCAGCTTGTTGTGGTTTTTGTACAAAGAACATTGTATGCCAACATTTTTCTAAATTTAATGGGTAAGTTCTGTTGTCAAAGGTTTGTACATATTTCTGACCAATCACACAAGTATCTATGAGAAAGCATAAAATAAAATTAGTTTAGATTCAATCAAATATTTTTTTAAAAAATATAAACTTACTTTGATCATATGTGGCGCGCATTAAAACACGTTCAAATTGACTTCTTTCTGGATGTAAAGCGAAAGCTCTACCCCATTGATTAACACGAAGATTTTCAAAATGTGATTTGAATGCTGGTGCTTGAATTGTAATATTTGCTGATTCAAAGTTTGGTGCGAAACGTCCTTCAATTTCTAATTTACCATGTTTACCATTATATGTAACAAAGTTTTCGGTTACATGTGGGAAATAAGCATAACGAGCCCAACTGTACAAATTGTATGACATATTTTGTACTTGAGCTGGTACACGATCAAAATCAATATTGATGTTGTATAAGTCCATTACATTAGCACGATCAGTTACGTTTTGACAGGCATAAAGTTGATTGTTACCTTCTTCCATTTGTCGTAAACATAATTTAGCTAATGGTTGAGCTAAAAGATATTCTTTACGTTGATTTGTTTGTTGGAATTTACTTTTAATTGCTAATTTATAACCGGATTGACATTTTTCACCATAAGCAATATCAACATTTAATGATGATGTTGGATCTGCTTCTAATGCATGACGGAAGTTTAATGATGGAACATTTGGGAATTTACTATTGGCTGTCATACACATTTGATATTGACGTGAATCAGTTTGTTGACAATGTACAAAGAATAATGCACGTGCCTTTGAATCAACTGGACTATCAGCATATGAGTATGTTGCAATATATTGTGCATTTTTACGTCCCTTAAATTCAACATTGAAATCAATAACGTAAGCATCTGAAGTTTTAATACCAGCTGCAGCATTTTGTAAGAATTGTTCTTGACGGCTATGACTGTTTGGTGATGTTGATGATGGATAAGCAACGTTTCCTTCACTATCAGGGTTGGAGCTTGGTCTTGGTCTTTGTTGGGATTTAGAAGTATCTTGTCCATTTTCATTTTCTTTATAAGCAACAGTAAATTGCATTGAATGTGCATTTGAATGTTCAGAATCATATGCTAAGTTAATGTTGTAATATTCATAATTCTTTGATGTCCATGGGAATAACATAGCAGAAATAGGATCATGACGTTGTAAATGTTGATAGATTGCTGCTTTATCAGCAAATTGTGCTTCATAGCGAGCTTGTAAATGGAATGCCATACCTGTTGATTTTTCACCATAGTAATTTTCAATTTGTTTTGCTTGTCTAACATGAATTAATTTAATTTCATCAGCTTCTTCAACTGGACGCATATCAAGAATATCTTTACGTGCTGTATATGGCCAACAACCTAATTGTACAATGTTAATATCTTCCTTTTGGCTTCTTGGTGCAAGTTTTGTACGATAAACATTTTCAACAAAATCGGCATCAAATTCAATATTAAGTGGTAAGTTCCATTGGAATTTTTTACTATAACCAGCAATATAACGTTGATGATCACGTAATGTCATGAAACCAACTTGGGCATCAATCATAGTTGAATAAACCATTTCAATTTCAACGGTTGCATTTACTGATTTAGGTAACTGAACATATTTGTTTGATCCTTGTGACATATCTGGAGATGTACGAGCTTGAACATGTCCATTAACATGAACCAATGTTGGGTGTTTTAATGTATAAACAAATGGATAACCAGTTTCTAGAGGGAAACCAACAGTTATACTTTCTTGATTATACATTTTTGTATAGTTAAAGAATTGTCCATGACGTAAAGCAGCAGCTACCATTTTAATTGCAGCTGGGAATTCATCTAATGTTTGATTATTAAATGTGAAGAAACGATTTGTTCTGAATGTATTTAACATGAATTGTGATTCTAATTCTTCTGCTTCACTTTCATCGAAATTTAAATATTCAGCTACTTTTGAAATTGTCCATTCTCCTTTACGATTTGCATTGACTGGTTTATGATTTTTATTGCGTTTTTTATTTTTATCATGACTATCAGTAGAATGTTCTTGATATTTATCTGACATAACATCAGTTAAACGTTCAATACTTGATACCATTGCGTAATACTGTAAAAATACATTTAGTTAATTTCATTTAACATTTTTTTTCTTAATTATTTAATGTTTATAAAACTTACCTCAGCGTATGGTGTTTTGAATCCACCTAAATTCTTTTGTACAGCATAGAATACACCATTTGGGAATAAATTATCTTCTGAGCCAATATAACTGAATTGATGTTTATAAGCTAAATTCATTTCATCAACAGCATAATCTCTTAAGTATGATGCAGAGTATTGTAAACCTAATGATTTTGGATTTAACATATCTACAGCAGCTTGTGCATTTGCAGCTAATTCAGAATGTTGTGGTTGATCTAATTCAGCTGCTGATTGTATTGCGGTTTTAACAGCGGCTTGAACTTGTCTACTTGGTTCAGAATGAGTAAATTCAGCCATACGTTGTAACATGGCTGCTGGTGGATTTGTGCGGATTAACATAAATACTGATGCACAACGTATTTCATGTGCTTCATGTACATTTTGATATATTTTGAACAACATTGTACGAGCTAATTTTGGATAGTTATTAGCTAAACGATCAAAGGCAACAACAATAGCTAAACGTTGGAATTGTGTTAATTGATTTTCACCTTCAAGATATGGTTCAAAAACATTCAAAATTTCTGGATGTCCCAAATTACCAAGTGCACGAATGAATACTAATATTCTATGACTATCTTCTTGATTTGCTGCTTTCTTTAATTGTGATTGTAAATATGGAATTACATCACGGGTTACAATTTTATAATTTCTATCGGCTAAACGTCCATAACTTTGTACTGGATAATAATTATAGGCTGAATGATTATTGACTTGTGCTTGATTTAAGAATTGTGTGAATGCTAAAATTGCTGTACTATTTAAAATACTTTCTTTTTGTACATCAGAGTTAGTTACAAGTGCAAAGAATTCTTTCATGAGCTCAGCAGTTGGTGTACGAATTGTTTTTGGTAATGTGGCAACTATTTCAGCAGCTTCTTCACCTCTAATTTTCTTATTCAAAATCCAATTCTTGATTAAAATAAATGATGGTGCTGTACCGGCTTGTGCAACAGCATCACGGAATGCTTTCCATGCTGCACAACGTACATTTGATTTCTCATCATTATTATTTGCTCTTGGTGCATAAAGTTGTTGACTCAATTCTTGAATTTGTTTGTAGTTCATAGTACGGATCATACGTGCCAAAATATTGAATTTAGCTAATGTATTTTGTTTTTGAATTTTGTTTGGTTGTTGAAGATCTTGTCCAATTTCTTGGGCAAGTTTTTGTGAACGTCTAACAGCATCAATTTGTTTAGAATTTTGAATATATTGTCCTTTATAACCAACGAAATATGGTAATAATGGAGTTTCTGGAGCATTATCTAAGCTTGGTTTTGGTTGGAGATAATCTTCATCAGAGCTGATTGAATCAGATTCAGAGCTTGAGCTTGAACTTGAGTCAGATGAATCAGATGAGCTTGATGAGCTGCTTGAAGAACTGCTTGATGATGAGGAACTGGATGATGAATCGGATGAACTTGAACTTGAATCACTGGAATCAGAACTTGAGCTTGAACTTGAGTTGGCTGTTCCGTTGTGTTTTTTATTGTATTTATTATTTACACTACGACGTGATCGTGATTTCTTTTCTTGTTTATGTTCATTATCTTTACCCATTTTATTGTGGTTTTTGTTGTTATTCTTATTTTTGTTCTTCTTTAATTTATCATGTTCGTCACTTTCAGAGCTGCTACTGCTACTGCTACTGCTACTTGAATCTGAACTATCAGATTCAGAACTGGAAGATGATGAACTTGAAGAGCTTGAACTGGAACTTGATGATGAGCTAGATGATGATGATGCTGAATCATTTGATTGACGAATATAATTTTGTGGATCTGATGGTAAATTGTAGCTGTATACAAGACTTTTAACTTCTAATGGATCAAAAGGTTCTTGTGCTTGATTTGATTGTTGTTGAACAGAAGATAATGTTAAATTAACATGACTGACAACCATTGCTTTTTGTTCATCATATAATGATGGACTTACAATAACCTTGTTGCTTGTTTGAGATGATTGAATTGTATATTTATATGGAGAACCAGAAATAAAAATACGGCTGACACCAGATTTCTATATTGGTGAAATTAAAAAAATAATACAAGAATTAATAAAAGGAAAATCTGAAAATTTTGTTTTAATTGTAAAACTTACTGAAAAGAATTCACCCATTTGATTTGTATTTGGTTTCCATTCGTTCATTGAATTAATACCAAAATGATATCCCATACGTTGTTCACAGTTGCTATAATTCTTTGTTTTAACAATTTCAAAATATTTTCCATTACCATTTAATTGTGGCATTGGTACCCAATTCTTTTGTGTTTCAGCTAAATATTTTGGTACTGGTGATAATTCATATGATGTTTCACATTTGCCTGTTACAGTTTCTTCCATTGTTTTATAAACAGCATTTACACCATTTTCTTGTGGTAAATGATTATATTTACATTTGATAACATTTTGTGCTTGTGCATCAACTTGAATTTGACTTAAGATACCCTTAAGTTGATTCATTTCTTCGTTTGTCATTGATTTATCAACACCTAATGAACGGATAACACCATTCTTAAGTTTAATATTAAATGGCTTTGAATTAAATGGCATTTGTTCGTATTTTAAATCTTTTTCTGGAATATAAGTTTTCCATCCTTGATCTAATTGTGCATGAATGTGAGCAATATAAGGTTCAGTTATTTGTCCAACAAGTTCATTATCAGATTTTGGTCTGATAACTAATTGTGCTTTTGTTTGTACACCAACCCATTGATCTTGTAAATCACGTACAGATGTTAATGTACGTGTTCTTACACGATAAACATATTTATATTGACTATCCCAAGCACCGTTACCGGCAACTATTCCGACTAAAATGAAAATTAATTAATTAATTAATGAAATAGTTTATAATTATAAATTTATTTTATTTACTTACCAAATAAACAAAATAGTAATGGTGACCACATCTTTCAAGTTCTAGTTTACTTGACAGTAGACACAATTGTGTACTGAATGATAGAAATTCATCTAGTATTTATATGAACTTTTTTGATGATTAATTAATTTCTAATCAACACAAAATATACAAAGTTATTCTATATTTTCTTTATCACATTTCACTTTGTTCGTTTATTATCATAAAGCAATAACAAATTAATGCAAAGTTGCAAGACAATCATTTTCATTATAAAGAGTTTTTTGTCTTTCATTAAATTAATGATTAGATTATAAACAAAAATTAATTAAAGATCATTTCAGCCAAACATAGTAACTTTTGTTACTAAATTTTCAACACTTTCTATTTTGATTAAAAATTTTCATAATTCGTTCTAAAATTGTCAATCTATTCAAAAAAAGTTTTCCACCTAAAGGGGATATAGGGTTTCGCGAGGGGTTAACCACTGTGTGCAATCTTGGGAGAACTCGGGAATCTTTGCGAATCTTTATGAATCCCAGACAAAAGATGACATAATTATTAATGAAGTTAGGAATCGAATATTATTGAGAGGAATATATTCAATTCCATTCATAAACATCAGCATACTTAAACTGATACAATAAAATATAATTATGTAATAACATGAATGCATTATTTTTTTCTTCCTTCATTTGTGATATTTTTTTTTCTCTACAAATGAAATAGATCCTTAAGTTTCACTATATCAGAATTAGGAACATAAATTGTCCAAAAGAGGAACATAATTCGTTCTAAAATCAATCTATTAAAAAAAAGTTTTCCACCTAAAGGGGGTATAGGGTTTCGTTTCTCTTTGGAAAATTAGGTTTTCATAATTCTTTAATTATTTCTGCAAAAGTATATTTATTTGCTTATGATTCGTAATTAGATAATTATTATAATTATTCCACTTTGATTCTTTTCATAACAAATATCTGGTTAAAATCAAAATTTAGCACCAGCTAATTTTCAATTTGAATCGAAAATATTTAAGAAATAACGGAATAACTAATCATCGTCTTAATTATATAAAATTAATTTTAAACTTTGTATGAACATTTGAAAATATTTGACACTGAAAAAGTTGTACAATATTTTCCGCTACAAATAAATAAAAATTACAATTACCATTCATCATCATCATCATTACCATTCATCATCATCATCATTCCCATCACCATCGTCATCACCATTAACCATCATCATCGTCATACATTGACAGAATTTAGCCTTTACAGTTTGATTTATGAATTGATTCGTTTTTGTTGTTGTTTACTGTTGCTACTTTTATTAATCAACAATTTAATCTAATTTCATTAAATGTTTATTCAATTAATTAATATAAATTATATTCTACATATTAGTCGATTTGTCGGCCGTGATAACAAAGTAAGAAAAAAAAATTAAAAAATTTGCACACTTTATAAATTTTGAAATTTGTTCTCAATAAGATTATACAAAGAATATTGAATTTTCTTTAAATGTATGTTATCTGATAGATAAGGCTCATGGAACGTTTTTTACGTGCTAATTTAGAATTTATAAATTGCTAATTAAATAGAATTATTTTGTAAAAACAAAAAAAAAAAAATACAGAGACGCATAGGAAAATTTGACAAAATAAAAAACTGTGACATTTTTCTTCTATTTTAATGTGACGTTAATTTCAATCAAATAAAATAAAAGAAAAACGTATCAATGTTTATAATTAGGAAACTTAAATTCTGTCTATTTTATAATTGATTATTGTCATAAGAAAAATATCTTTTGTTCTTTATTTTATAAAATATTATGAACATCTAGAGAAAAAAAACGTGTTGACAATGTTGCAAAAAATTTATTCCTTTATGATAGAAATTGCAACAATAACAATATTGATGATGAAAAATTATGGAAAATAATAAATATAATAAATAAGATAAAATAGTTTATTTCTAAAATGTCTATTCAATAAAATATAAAATTAACATTGATGTAATATTAATTCTCACTACATGTGTATATTATTAATTGTATAGTTATCACATGTAAAATGCTGAAATTTAAATATTATGCAAATGAATCATAATTTATTATATATTTTTTTCTGATCACAAAATATAGAATAAATTAATTATTAATCAATAATAATAAATACACAAAAAAAAAAAAACATTATCAGTGCAAAATAAGAAATAAAAAATATAAGAAATAAGAAAAATGTATAAATGAAAATAACAACATAATGAAATTTAATCATTTATTAATTATGAAAATTATAATTTCATATATAAAAATATAAAATTATTTTCTATTTATTTATAGATTGTAGTGGATGACATGTTTATGATTAAAATTAATCTAAAGTCTTATTCTTGAAATCTTTGTAATTGTTGGAAAAATATTTTGTTTTTATTTAATGTTAAGTGGGCTTATTATCGACCGATTGTAATTTTTTTTTTCATGACATGACAACTTTGAAGATTTGTATTAATTCTGTTATTCAACGGATTTTTATTTACTAAATTTTCATTGATTGATTACAAAGTTTTCTTCAAGACAAAATAAGTTTATTTTACTCTTGATTTCTGAATAATTGAACTATTTTTAAAAAATTGAAACGGTTCTTAATTTGGACCTAATTGTAAATGTTGATGTTCCTCTTTTGGACAATTTATGTTCCTAATTCTGATATAGTGAAACTTAAGGATCTATTTCATTTATAGAGAAAAAAAAATATCACAAATGAAGGAAGAAAAAAATAATGCATTCATGTTATTACATAATTATATTTTATTGTATCAGTTTAAGTATGCTGATGTTTATGAATGGAATTGAATATATTCCTCTCAATAATATTCGATTCCTAACTTCATTAATAATTATGTCATCTTTTGTCTGGGATTCATAAAGATTCGCAAAGATTCCCGAGTTCTCCCAAGATTGCACACAGTGGTTAACCCCTCGCGAAACCCTATATCCCCTTTAGGTGGAAAACTTTTTTTGAATAGATTGACAATTTTAGAACGAATTATGAAAATTTTTAATCAAAATAGAAAGTGTTGAAAATTTAGTAACAAAAGTTACTATGTTTGGCTGAAATGATCTTTAATTAATTTTTGTTTATAATCTAATCATTAATTTAATGAAGTACAAAAAACTCTTTATAATGAAAATGATTGTCTTGCAACTTTGCATTAATTTGTTATTGCTTTATGATAATAAAAGAACAAAGTGTTTCTATAATATGATAAAGAAAATATAGAATAACTTTGTATATTTTGTGTTGATTAGAAATTAATTAATCATCAAAAAAGTTCATATAAATACTAGATGAATTTCTATCATTCAGTACACAATTGTGTCTACTGTCAAGTAAACTAGAACTTGAAAGATGTGGTCACCATTACTATTTTGTTTATTTGGTAAGTAAATAAAATAAATTTATAATTATAAACTATTTCATTAATTAATTAATTAATTTTCATTTTAGTCGGAATAGTTGCCGGTAACGGTGCTTGGGATAGTCAATATAAATATGTTTATCGTGTAAGAACACGTACATTAACATCTGTACGTGATTTACAAGATCAATGGGTTGGTGTACAAACAAAAGCACAATTAGTTATCAGACCAAAATCTGATAATGAACTTGTTGGACAAATAACTGAACCTTATATTGCTCACATTCATGCACAATTAGATCAAGGATGGAAAACTTATATTCCAGAAAAAGATTTAAAATACGAACAAATGCCATTTAATTCAAAGCCATTTAATATTAAACTTAAGAATGGTGTTATCCGTTCATTAGGTGTTGATAAATCAATGACAAACGAAGAAATGAATCAACTTAAGGGTATCTTAAGTCAAATTCAAGTTGATGCACAAGCACAAAATGTTATCAAATGTAAATATAATCATTTACCACAAGAAAATGGTGTAAATGCTGTTTATAAAACAATGGAAGAAACTGTAACAGGCAAATGTGAAACATCATATGAATTATCACCAGTACCAAAATATTTAGCTGAAACACAAAAGAATTGGGTACCAATGCCACAATTAAATGGTAATGGAAAATATTTTGAAATTGTTAAAACAAAGAATTATAGCAACTGTGAACAACGTATGGGATATCATTTTGGTATTAATTCAATGAACGAATGGAAACCAAATACAAATCAAATGGGTGAATTCTTTTCAGTAAGTTTTACAATTAAAACAAAATTTTCAGATTTTCCTTTTATTAATTCTTGTATTATTTTTTTAATTTCACCAATATAGAAATCTGGTGTCAGCCGTATTTTTATTTCTGGTTCTCCATATAAATATACAATTCAATCATCTCAAACAAGCAACAAGGTTATTGTAAGTCCATCATTATATGATGAACAAAAAGCAATGGTTGTCAGTCATGTTAATTTAACATTATCTTCTGTTCAACAACAATCAAATCAAGCACAAGAACCTTTTGATCCATTAGAAGTTAAAAGTCTTGTATACAGCTACAATTTACCATCAGATCCACAAAATTATATTCGTCAATCAAATGATTCAGCATCATCATCATCTAGCTCATCATCAAGTTCCAGTTCAAGCTCTTCAAGTTCATCATCTTCCAGTTCTGAATCTGATAGTTCAGATTCAAGTAGCAGTAGCAGTAGCAGTAGCAGCTCTGAAAGTGACGAACATGATAAATTAAAGAAGAACAAAAATAAGAATAACAACAAAAACCACAATAAAATGGATAAAGATAATGAACATAAACAAGAAAAGAAATCACGATCACGTCGTAGTGTAAATAATAAATACAATAAAAAACACAACGGAACAGCCAACTCAAGTTCAAGCTCAAGTTCTGATTCCAGTGATTCAAGTTCAAGTTCATCCGATTCATCATCCAGTTCCTCATCATCAAGCAGTTCTTCAAGCAGCTCATCAAGCTCATCTGATTCATCTGACTCAAGTTCAAGCTCAAGCTCTGAATCTGATTCAATCAGCTCTGATGAAGATTATCTCCAACCAAAACCAAGCTTAGATAATGCTCCAGAAACTCCATTATTACCATATTTCGTTGGTTATAAAGGACAATATATTCAAAATTCTAAACAAATTGATGCTGTTAGACGTTCACAAAAACTTGCCCAAGAAATTGGACAAGATCTTCAACAACCAAACAAAATTCAAAAACAAAATACATTAGCTAAATTCAATATTTTGGCACGTATGATCCGTACTATGAACTACAAACAAATTCAAGAATTGAGTCAACAACTTTATGCACCAAGAGCAAATAATAATGATGAGAAATCAAATGTACGTTGTGCAGCATGGAAAGCATTCCGTGATGCTGTTGCACAAGCCGGTACAGCACCATCATTTATTTTAATCAAGAATTGGATTTTGAATAAGAAAATTAGAGGTGAAGAAGCTGCTGAAATAGTTGCCACATTACCAAAAACAATTCGTACACCAACTGCTGAGCTCATGAAAGAATTCTTTGCACTTGTAACTAACTCTGATGTACAAAAAGAAAGTATTTTAAATAGTACAGCAATTTTAGCATTCACACAATTCTTAAATCAAGCACAAGTCAATAATCATTCAGCCTATAATTATTATCCAGTACAAAGTTATGGACGTTTAGCCGATAGAAATTATAAAATTGTAACCCGTGATGTAATTCCATATTTACAATCACAATTAAAGAAAGCAGCAAATCAAGAAGATAGTCATAGAATATTAGTATTCATTCGTGCACTTGGTAATTTGGGACATCCAGAAATTTTGAATGTTTTTGAACCATATCTTGAAGGTGAAAATCAATTAACACAATTCCAACGTTTAGCTATTGTTGTTGCCTTTGATTGTTTAGCTAATAACTATCCAAAATTAGCTCGTACAATGTTGTTCAAAATATATCAAAATGTACATGAAGCACATGAAATACGTTGTGCATCAGTATTTATGTTAATCCGCACAAATCCACCAGCAGCCATGTTACAACGTATGGCTGAATTTACTCATTCTGAACCAAGTAGACAAGTTCAAGCCGCTGTTAAAACCGCAATACAATCAGCAGCTGAATTAGATCAACCACAACATTCTGAATTAGCTGCAAATGCACAAGCTGCTGTAGATATGTTAAATCCAAAATCATTAGGTTTACAATACTCTGCATCATACTTAAGAGATTATGCTGTTGATGAAATGAATTTAGCTTATAAACATCAATTCAGTTATATTGGCTCAGAAGATAATTTATTCCCAAATGGTGTATTCTATGCTGTACAAAAGAATTTAGGTGGATTCAAAACACCATACGCTGAGGTAAGTTTTATAAACATTAAATAATTAAGAAAAAAAATGTTAAATGAAATTAACTAAATGTATTTTTACAGTATTACGCAATGGTATCAAGTATTGAACGTTTAACTGATGTTATGTCAGATAAATATCAAGAACATTCTACTGATAGTCATGATAAAAATAAAAAACGCAATAAAAATCATAAACCAGTCAATGCAAATCGTAAAGGAGAATGGACAATTTCAAAAGTAGCTGAATATTTAAATTTCGATGAAAGTGAAGCAGAAGAATTAGAATCACAATTCATGTTAAATACATTCAGAACAAATCGTTTCTTCACATTTAATAATCAAACATTAGATGAATTCCCAGCTGCAATTAAAATGGTAGCTGCTGCTTTACGTCATGGACAATTCTTTAACTATACAAAAATGTATAATCAAGAAAGTATAACTGTTGGTTTCCCTCTAGAAACTGGTTATCCATTTGTTTATACATTAAAACACCCAACATTGGTTCATGTTAATGGACATGTTCAAGCTCGTACATCTCCAGATATGTCACAAGGATCAAACAAATATGTTCAGTTACCTAAATCAGTAAATGCAACCGTTGAAATTGAAATGGTTTATTCAACTATGATTGATGCCCAAGTTGGTTTCATGACATTACGTGATCATCAACGTTATATTGCTGGTTATAGTAAAAAATTCCAATGGAACTTACCACTTAATATTGAATTTGATGCCGATTTTGTTGAAAATGTTTATCGTACAAAACTTGCACCAAGAAGCCAAAAGGAAGATATTAACATTGTACAATTAGGTTGTTGGCCATATACAGCACGTAAAGATATTCTTGATATGCGTCCAGTTGAAGAAGCTGATGAAATTAAATTAATTCATGTTAGACAAGCAAAACAAATTGAAAATTACTATGGTGAAAAATCAACAGGTATGGCATTCCATTTACAAGCTCGCTATGAAGCACAATTTGCTGATAAAGCAGCAATCTATCAACATTTACAACGTCATGATCCTATTTCTGCTATGTTATTCCCATGGACATCAAAGAATTATGAATATTACAACATTAACTTAGCATATGATTCTGAACATTCAAATGCACATTCAATGCAATTTACTGTTGCTTATAAAGAAAATGAAAATGGACAAGATACTTCTAAATCCCAACAAAGACCAAGACCAAGCTCCAACCCTGATAGTGAAGGAAACGTTGCTTATCCATCATCAACATCACCAAACAGTCATAGCCGTCAAGAACAATTCTTACAAAATGCTGCAGCTGGTATTAAAACTTCAGATGCTTACGTTATTGATTTCAATGTTGAATTTAAGGGACGTAAAAATGCACAATATATTGCAACATACTCATATGCTGATAGTCCAGTTGATTCAAAGGCACGTGCATTATTCTTTGTACATTGTCAACAAACTGATTCACGTCAATATCAAATGTGTATGACAGCCAATAGTAAATTCCCAAATGTTCCATCATTAAACTTCCGTCATGCATTAGAAGCAGATCCAACATCATCATTAAATGTTGATATTGCTTATGGTGAAAAATGTCAATCCGGTTATAAATTAGCAATTAAAAGTAAATTCCAACAAACAAATCAACGTAAAGAATATCTTTTAGCTCAACCATTAGCTAAATTATGTTTACGACAAATGGAAGAAGGTAACAATCAACTTTATGCCTGTCAAAACGTAACTGATCGTGCTAATGTAATGGACTTATACAACATCAATATTGATTTTGATCGTGTACCAGCTCAAGTACAAAATATGTCATACAATTTGTACAGTTGGGCTCGTTATGCTTATTTCCCACATGTAACCGAAAACTTTGTTACATATAATGGTAAACATGGTAAATTAGAAATTGAAGGACGTTTCGCACCAAACTTTGAATCAGCAAATATTACAATTCAAGCACCAGCATTCAAATCACATTTTGAAAATCTTCGTGTTAATCAATGGGGTAGAGCTTTCGCTTTACATCCAGAAAGAAGTCAATTTGAACGTGTTTTAATGCGCGCCACATATGATCAAAGTAAGTTTATATTTTTTAAAAAAATATTTGATTGAATCTAAACTAATTTTATTTTATGCTTTCTCATAGATACTTGTGTGATTGGTCAGAAATATGTACAAACCTTTGACAACAGAACTTACCCATTAAATTTAGAAAAATGTTGGCATACAATGTTCTTTGTACAAAAACCACAACAAGCTGAATCTAGTTCATCATTTGAAGATCAAGATGATGATCTTCGTGTTGCTGTTATTGTACGTTCATCCAGTTATAATCAAAAAGAAGCTAACATTATCTTGGAACAAGAAGATGGTGAAGATTATGTTGTTAAATTGGTACCAGGTGGACGTGCTATACCACGTGTATATATTAATGAGAAAGAATACCAAATGGCCGATAACAAAGCTGTTGAAATTTATTCAAATGATGAAGATGATCAACCACTTATTCGTGTTTATTCATTACCACATGCTGAAATTAAAATTGATATTCGTGATTATCACTTCCAAATTTATTATGATGGTACACGTGTTAAAGTTGATGCTTCACACCGTTATCGTAATAATTTATATGGTCTCTGTGGTACATACACTGGTGAATCAAAAGATGATTTTACAACACCTAAAAATTGTATCTTAAGAAAACCAGAACATTTCGCTGCAACATATGCAATTACTGATGCAACATGCCAAGGATTAGCTCAACAACTTAAACACGAAGCTGAAAAAGAACAATGTTTACCAAAGGATCACACTGAATGGTTAGATATTGTTAGTCATCATAAGAAGAGTCCAAATGCAACTAGCAGTAGCAGTAGTAGTTCAAGTAGTAGTTCATCAAGTTCATCAAGTTCATCATCATCTGATACTGATGAAATTTTATTCCCTGGTGATAAAAAATCAGCACAAAAAAAATTAAATAAATGTCACACAAAACATCAAACACAAATATCTGAACGTAATGGACAAATATGTTTCAGTTTACGTCCATTACCACAATGTGACTCACCATGTAAACCAAATAAAGTGATTGAAAAGTTTGTTGATTCACATTGTATTGATGCTAAAGAACCACATGCACAATTATACAAACAACAAATACTTAAGGGTGCTAATCCAGATATGCGTTCAAAACCAGTAACAAAAACAATTAAATTCACAATTCCACAAACTTGTGCTTAAAATCTGATCACACCAAAAATATATAAAGTTGACCCCAAATAATTCTCAAATGGACAATCTTAATTTAGTAATGTAAAAAAGAAAAAATTTGTTTCTAATTATTTATTTCTGTATAAAAATGAACTGCATTAAAAAAATTATTTTTCTTAATTGAAAAATTAAAAAAAAAAAAAATTATAAAAAAAGATTAATTTCGATAATTAAATAAAAAAAAATTGTTTCATAAAAAAAAACTATGTTTATTTTGTTATTTATTCTCAACCAATCCTTGTTGTAATGTCTCGCATCTCTTATGAAAATCCTCTATTGATTAATTTCCTTGCAAATGAATTGCTAAATGAATGCAAACTTTTAGTAAAAAATGAACAAACATTAAAATTCATCTTTACTTCATTTTTATTCTAATTCTCATTTACATAATACATACACACACTCACACATAATAGTGTGAAAATTCAATTTATTTTTTGTGCATATTTTTATTTTGTGATATCAATTGTTTTACCCTTTATTGGCTAAATCCGAAAGTTATATAAAAAATTCAATTAAAAAATCTTTAATTATTTATCTATAATTTTAACTATCTCATCATTTACTTATATTTATTCAAACTAATATTCCTATGTAGATTAAGCTTTTTAATAAAATGTTCACCAATACATAAGTGTGATTATAGTAGGTACTTGTTACAACATATATAAGTAAAAAAAAAAAAGTGAATGATGAAACTTTCTTATTTCTCCTTAATAATTATGATGTCTGCTATAAACATTATTGTGTGTATGGTATTATATTGTATTATATTGTATTGTATTATACTCCCTGTATTATATTTGTACCTAACTAAATATAGTGGAGTTAGTGTGATATTTTTAATTAATAGATGAATATAATAAAAACAAAAATTTTACAAAATCCTTCTTGTTTTAATTCACACTTTCAGAATCAATGCAATTAAAAAAAAAAATTATTAATTAAATGACTGCGTGAATATTTATAGAGAAAATATTAGCAAAGGGCGGTCACTTCTAATATTTACCTAATTCTAGTTATTTGTTTTAAATGTCATTTCTTTTAATGTAATTATTCCCATAATTAACACAGGGAATGTTTGAAGAAAATTCAGTATTATAAATATAAAATCATCATTCCTGGGTACAAACATACCCATTCATGTATGTTTTATTTATTTTATTTTTTTATATATTTTGATTTTTAAACACATAACACGTTTTTTTTTTCTTTTGCCAGGACATAACGTATCGTATATTTCATTACTTTAACCCTCTACTCCTTTATAACACGATAGATGCAATATATTAAAAATAATGAAATTCCTTCTTCTCATTATATATATACTCCATTATTTTCTTTAGAGATTTTATACACTTTTGTCTATATTACTGGGCTTCTGAATGTATGTATATGTATGCGTTTCTTTATTTCTTTTATTCCCCATTTTTTTTTTTCAATTTTTTATTTTTGGGTTTTTTATTTTTTGTTTTTGTTTTTTGCTTCAACTTTACGTTTATGTGTGAAATGTTGTTGAATGCAATATTCGTCATCAAAGTATACATTGCATTAAGAATAATAATAAAAAAAAAAAAAGAAAGAAAGAAAGAAAGAGAAAATAGTATATAAAAGAAAAATAAAACAAAAGAAAATATTAAAAGAAAATTCATATTTTGAATAGAGAATATTTTGAATAGATAGAAATTTACGCATATTTATTTGTACCTCTATAATGATTATTAATTCTAGAATGTATTTTTATAGTGTGTGCATGTGTGCAATGTGTGTTTTTGTGTGTGTGCAATGCATAAAATTTTTACCCCATATTTACCCCATATTTACTCCATATTTACTTATTTATTCAAATTAAATGCAACACCCGAAATTCAGCTTCTAATTTTTTTTTTTTGTTTTTTTTTTCATTTTAGGTCAGTTTAAGAGGACATACAAGAAAATTGATGATCATATTAAAAAAAAGGTTTTACTTTAGATATTTATTTTCTATATAAAAAAAAATATATTTATATAAGGAAACGTTACGTAATTTAATTATATTTTTGTTGTACGAAACAATGGACGAATATTTAGTGTTGGCTTCTTTTTGTTTTTTTTTTTAATTAAATAATAGCAAGAAAGCTAAAATGTATATAGAAATAATGAAGGTGTTAAACAAGTCCCATATTATTTACATATAAATATTGAGCATCTATAAGTATAAAGGGAGTACAGAAACTATTGAAGAGAATTAATGCTTTTGTGGTAGTATGGTAACAATATTGTGTGAATTATAATTTTTTATTGAATATTTAAAAAAAAAAAAAACACACATAATACGCATATTTCATAATTTGCATACTACATTACTTACTATACATAAAATTATTTATATAAGAAATTTAATCTGTTTGCATCTTCAAGAAAAAAACAACGTCTTTTTATTAATATTTTATATTTCGATATTCGATATTTTCACCTTAAATATTCCTTCGGTTTTTATTAGTTTTTTTTTTTTTTGTTTTTGTTTTAAACTGTTAAATCTCATTGGGAAATTTGAATTTATTAAATTCATGAAATTTTGATCATGAAATGAAAATTTCTAAAATTTCTTGAAACTTTTCAACAAAACAAGTTTTCATGAAAACTTACATACTGAGTACTACATGATTCTTTGAATCCTAACTATAAAACTTCGATAAAATTCGTTCGTAGAAAAGAAAATTGGTCAAAATTATTACAAAAATTAAAAAAAGAAAATAATTTAATAATTAATAAATATTCTTACAAAATATTTGTATGAAATATCGTTAAAATCAACATAAATTTATTATATTTTGTAAGTAATTTAGTTAAGTTACAAACATTAGGTTTGCCATCTATAGAGTAGGTCATTTTTATAATTTTTGGTTTGTCACTAGATGGCTTACTGCTGTAGTATTCTTTAATAAAAGAATTACCCTGTTGCCACATTTTCTACGTACAAAAAATAATAAAACAAAAATTATTTCTAATTAAAAGTAAAAAAAATATATATTGAAGTGTTATAATAATTTTTATTTTTAATGAATAATTAATTGGCAACTCTGTAATTTGTCCATCTGGCGTGAAATATTCATAAAGAAAAGACCATTAAAAGAGTGAGAGAGAAAATGCATGAAAACAAGGAGGCAACTTTAAAGAAATTAAAACCAAAAAAAAAATTTAGTAGAAAAACGGGAAGAAGATAGATTGTGTGTGTTCCGTGTTATTCGAGTTAAAAAAGGAATAGAAAAATATTAATATTAAATTAATATGACAAATAACTAATATTGTTAATAAAAAGTGGAACAAAATTTTATTTATATAAAAGCATTATTTAAAACAAAGTGAAATTAACTAAATTAATTCTATTCAATATAAAAAAAACAAAAAAAAAATAATGTTTGAGACGGCTTCTAAGTTGGTCACGTTCAGTTAGTTGAAACTTACTTTTTTTCTTTTTTTTTTTTACTTCTTCTTTTTTTTTTGCTTTTATTATTTAGATTTCTGACTAAAAATTAAAAAAACTAAAAAAAAAAAAGAAACGAAAAACATTTTACCTATAAATAAAAGTTAAAAGTTTTAAATATAATTAATAAAAAAAATATATATAAAATTACAATTTAAAGAAAATATTGAGAAAATAAATTTAAGTTTTAACAAAAAAAAAAAAAAACGAAGCTATTGTACAATCCGTCTTATTTTTATAATTTTTACTTACGTGGTGCTTTTTTCACATTTTATTTTATAATTTATTAGAATTTTGTGTTCCTAAATCTATATATATTTTTTTGTGTTTTTATTTCAATTTTGTGTGATTTCACTTAGATTTTGGTGATTTCATTTATTTAATCGAAAGAAAGTAAAAAAAAAAAATGAGTAACAAAAAGCACAATAAAAATATTATTAAAAATATAACAATAAGAAAACATTAAAATTAACAAAAAGAAAAGAAGAAAAGTTTAGTTAACAATTTCATGTATGAAATTTTCTGTGTGAAAATTAAAGTAAAAACAAATTTTTCTTTCCAAAATCTAAACAATTTTTATAACAATAAAAAAAAAATAAACAAAAAGTTAAGTGAAGTGTAGTTGTGTTGGTATCAATTAATAAAATACATAAAAAAAAATTGTATAAAAAAAAAAACAAAAAAAAAAAAAGAAGAAGAAATTTAATTAAATGCGATTAGTGTGTGTGCACTTTTAGACAGAGAGAGAGAGAGAGAAAGTAATAGTTTATCTTTGTTCTTATAAAAAAAAAAAGAAAATAATATTTATTTTTTTCTTTTCAACCCTCTACTACTATTTTATACTACCCGTTAAACACAACAAAAAAAATAAAATATAACAACAACAAAATAACAACGATTGAATGAGAGAGAGAGAGAGAGGGTGAAATAGAGTGAGAGAGAAGTAGAAGTAATAATAAAATATAAAAAAAAAAAGGAAAATATTCCAGGAACCTCAATACACACACACACACACACATACACTCATACGAACGATATACACACACACACACACATATTTAGTACAGAGTTCTTCTTCTTCTTCTTCTAGTTTCATTTACAAATAAAACAAAAATAAAAGGTTTGAACAAAAAAACAAAAACAAAAATACAAAAAAAAAAAAAAGAAAAAAAAAGTGGAATATTTAATTTAACTAAATGTTTGTTAAGAAGTTTGTGTCAAGAACAAAATGGATAATTACAAAGTTTTAAAATTATTCGAAAATAATTTTAAGAAAAAATAAAAGAATAAAGTACAAAAACAAAAAACAAAAACAAAAAAAGAAAAAAAAAGTTGTCACATTTAAAAATTAAAAGTTTTATTTTTCTGGAAAAAATAATAAAAAAAAAAAGAATAATAAGAAAAGAAAAAGTGTAAAATAAAAAGAAAAACAAAAATAAGAAAAATATATCAAAAAAAAAAAACAAAAAAACAAAACAAAAAGGAAATAGATGAAAAAGTATTAATTTTTTATTTATCTCTGCTGCTATAATTGTTGTTGTTGTTCTTCTTATTGTTGTTGTTGTTGTTCTTCTTTAAAAAACAAAAAACAGATTTTTTTTTGTGTGTGTGTGCATTTTTATTGTTGTTGTTGTTGTTTTTTGGTCTTTCCTAATTCTTTATTTACATTATTTACATTTGTGACTTGTTTCATTTTCATTCTAATAACAGAAAAAATAAAAAAAGGAAAAACACAATAATAAAAAAAAGGAAGAACAAAAAATAAATAAATAAAAATAAAATAAGAAGAAGAAGAAGGAATTCTGTTTTTATTTTTTTTATAAAAAAAATAAGAAGAAGAAGAAAATATAAAAGAGATTTTTCACTAAAACTTATTCCGTGAGTAGTTTTTTGTTTTTGTTTTTTTTATTATTATTTTCTTTTAATTTTTCTTCACCAATAATTTTCTTCATAATTCAAATTTAAATTAATTAATGAGAAATTGAAAATTCAGAGACAAACAACAACAAATTATTTGTAATTTTTTTTTTTTGTTTTCTTTCATAAAAAGTCCCAATTTAAAGAGAGAAAGAAAAAAAAAAGGCAAAAACATTTCCCACAAATGTAACATTTAATTTTAGAAACTTTTTCAATTTAAAGGAAAAAAAAAATGAGGAAAATTTAAAGGAAACGCGAAGTTCATTTGATTTCTGTTAAATTACTTTGGTTTTTGTTTTGTTTCGTTTTTTAATGAAAAGAATTAAATAAATTTTTCCCTTTTTTTTTCGTTAGTGAAAAAAATTTCCAACTTATTTTTATTTAATTATTTCTTATTTGTTGTTATTGTTGTTATTGAAGTAAATTATTGTGGTGAAGAAAAAGTAAAAGAAGAGAAAACGAATTTTAATTGTGAATATTTTTTCTTTATTTATTTATTTTTGTTTTCCTTTTATTTTCCTTTTGTTTCTTAATTTAAAGGAAAAATCAAAAAGTTTACAGATAAGTTACAAAGTTTAAAGTAAAAAAAAAAAAAGTAAAAGTGGTTCCTAAATAAAAAAGGGACAAGAGAGATCAAGAGAAAGAGAAGAGAGAGAAAGAGAGAAGAGAGATAAAAGAAAAATAAAAAAAAGTTGTTTTTTTTTTTTTAAAAAGAAAAAAAAAGAAAAAAGTGTTGTGAATATGATTGGTTTGGGTGCTATATTAACAAACGTTATGACGAGTCCACGTCGTCAACGTATTTGTTTATTGCCCGGTTTTAAGGCGACATCCTGTTTAACAGTGGTGCTTTTAGTTTGTTTGGAAACTGTATTATTATCAACTGTATCAAATTGTGCCAAGACCTTTTATATGCATTGGAATACAACAAATAGCATGTAAGTACATTTTTTATTATTAAATTAAAGTATCAATCTATTTATATTTAACGAAAGGGGGTTCCACGTTCTATCACATAATGTGAAATTATCAGCGAATCATTGAGGTTGTTTTTGCAAAATTTTAGTGAATTAATATACAGAATCATTGTGAAAATCTGTAATCGATGTGAAACGATTTCACTTAATTGTTAATCTATCGATATTTAATAATTGGAATTGATGATCTGTAATCTGTATGTTGTTCCTATCACTAGAAAATTCTATTTTAAAATCACGTACCGTACTAAATGGTGTGTCCGAAATTAATGGTACGATAAAAAAATGCTCGTCCATTCATTTCAATCTGCTCATAATTTCCATTTGCTTTCATTCATGATTGCAATAAGTGATTTATTCACCCTTAAGATAAATTAAATGTTTAATTATGAATTAGTTGAATAATTTTTACTTAGTAAAAAAAAAGAAGTTTATTATAAAATTTATAAAGACTTCGTCAAAATGGGTAACTAAAGAATTCTACTCCCCCCACTGGTTGCACAGATTATTTTTTTTTTTTACCAATTTTCCCAACGTTATGATCTCAGTTTAAAGTTTAAAAAAAAATAAATCTGTTTTTATTTTCTCACTCACACTTTGATATACAAAAATTGTAGTTTGAAACAAAAGATGTTCGTCTCAATTTTTCTCTAGAAATTCTCTAATGTAGAATAATAATTAAAATTTTGGATTCTTGGTTATTAAAAAGTCCAAGGGTAAGTCCGATATGATTTTAAGAAAACTGAGAAAAATTTTCCCATAGTAAATAAAAATTCATTCCCTGTAGCAGAAATTTAACGATTTTGTCTGAAAAACTGTGTGTGTGTGTGTGGTCTATAGAAATTAATATTTGATTTTATAATTACAAATAAAGGGGGAAGGCATAAATAGTTATAATAAAACAGAAAAATTAAAATTGATTTTATTTGTTTTGTTTTTTTTTCCAAATATTTTTTAACTACTTTTGATAATGACTGAGAACCAACCAAAAAGTCTAAAGGAGGATCATTTATATATATATTTTTTTAAAAATTAAATAAAAAAAATATTTATTATTTGATTTTTATTCACCTTTAATTTATTATTTTCGTGATCAATTATTTTCTAATCCTTTTGTGAAATTTTTTTTTAAGTTCCTTATAAAAAAAAAATCGTCCAATTAATAATTGATAATTGTACGGTTGTTAAAAAATTTCATATTATTTTTGTTAAGTGGACTATGGGTGGGCTACTGTATTTTAATAATAATTGAAATTTTCATTTAGTATAAACGGAAATCGATCGACTTTTTATTCCATTTTTTTCTCATTATTTATTTCAATTTTATTGTAATGCAATTTTTTTTTGTTTTAATCGTTCTATCCACTTAACTGTAACTAACTTAAGATAGACGAATTAATTATAAGTTCATCTTAGTTTTAAGTGAATGTGAGTGTCACACTTATGGGACATATTAAAAATTTAAAACAAATGAGGGAGACAGAGAGAGAGAGAGAGAGGGGAGTTGAGAGTTAAAATGTAAAATGAAAACAAAAAAAATATTAATTTTTAATTTAAAAGTCTGTGAAAATGATCGATGAATGCGAATAGCCTGTCTATATAATGTTAGCACACCAGGACTCATTGGAAAGGAATGCTCGGGGTACAAATGGCATAGCATATGGTAACGGAACAACTGGCGTAAAATGAGATTCATTTGGCATTTGGATAAATTAGCTACTAATCCATTTTTTCCTTAATTCTGATAAAAAATATGTACTTACTAAACTCTACTTACTCTATACGCACTTATTATAAAAAATCATTTACGAAACATTTAAGAGAAGACAGCAAATACTAATCACAAATTAATTAAAATGTTTTATTAGTTTTCTTCCTATTATACTTAATGCACGCGGATTTTTCTACTTTTGTTAAAAATCACAAATTATTTTTGTTGCTCCGAATAATTTTTAGAATTTAGAATTTAAGAAGAACGAAAGAAAAAATAAAAAGATCAAAATATAAACTAAGTATAAATAATAGGTACGTCTATTCTATCCAATTTCTAATAAATAATAACTTCGTTTTTTTTTTTTTTTTTTTATTTTTGTTTAGAGATGATTGATGTTGTTGTAATTATACCTAACAGTAATACATGAGCACACATTAATACACATGCACACACACACACATACTCGAACTCATATGAAAAAAAATATGGGTAGATACAGCCATAATTAATTAGTAAATTTTTTAATAAATTATCACAATACTTAATATTTAAAAATATTGAAGTTTTTGTTTTTTTTTTTTTTAAAGTCTACCCCACTCTTTCTCTTTACCTCTCTTTTCATCTATATGGTTGTTTTTCTACATTCTATGTACCTACTGAATACATTCATTTAATGTGAATAAATATATTCAGTCAGTAACCGAGGAGAATAACTCGAGGGGTTTTTACCACTAGTCAAATTGTGTATCCACATTTCACAAAAAATGATTTAAAAAAAAAAAAATTTGTTCATTTGAATTACTCAGGATTACACATAATGGTTAGTACCTGGATATAACCATCGGGCAATATTATTCTACACTGATCTTAGATTGTAGATTCTCAAAAATTTCATAAATATTCTTAGAGATTCAACATTTCTACTACGATTTTTCTGAATCAGTTACATTACTACATTTAGTAAATAAAATTCAAATTCAATTAAAATTTTTAAAGAATTCAACTGAAGAACTAAATAATGGACATGTATAAACTAAAATCAAAACAAAATTCATTTTTTATTCAAGTGAATAGAAAGTGTGCTAATTTTACAATATTCTTTAATATACCTTATTCATATCAGTGTCTTCTATTGTTCTAACATTTGTCTTCGTGTCACCCTTTTCTTGTTCTCCTCTATACTTACTTACTATATACAATTTTTTTAATATAATTTAACTTTTGTATTTCTTTTATTGTAATTTAAAGTATAATAATAGTTGTTAAAATTGGTAAGAAAGGAAAAGAGTAGAGGGGTAAATAGACAGTATAGATAATTTGAATGGGTTAATGTGAATGGGTGGGTGTAGATAACTGGGTGTGGATTATATTAATCTTTTGTCATAAATTTTAGGTTATTTTTTTCTTTCTTTTTTGATTTACGAAGGTAAATCTAAAAGAATTGAGTTAATACGTTGTGTGTGTGTGTGTATGTCTAAGTGATTTGTTTCTTATAATTTACCGCCTAACATAAGCAACTAAAAAACTAAAATTTTTGTTTATTTAAAAATTCTTCGTCATTTTTGTAAAGTTTTATAAAAATCTTTCCTAAAATGAATGATCAAAAAATTCTCGATCTTATTAAATTAATATAATTAAGTATTGTAAATTGTTGTCATAAATGGAATAAAAAAATGTATTTGCCATTATCTACTTCTACCTCAACTTCTACTGTCAAAAAGTATATAAAAACATTAAAAAAAAATTTAAAAACGGAAAAACTTAAAATAAAAATAAAATAATGAACTAATAATAAATGATGTAGGAAAACGTGCGCGTTTGCGGGGTCCATTTATAATATAATAAATTATCAGATAAATATTTTTGTTATAAAAAGAAATCAAAGCTGATTTAAAAAAAACAACAACAACAACAAAAATGAAATAAAAAGAAAAGAAAGAAGAAAAAAAAAAATTTTTTTGACCGCGACACAGACAAAAATAGCAGAAACAAAATATATAAACAGAAATTCAAAACGATAGAATAGCAGAGAAAGATAAATAAGAAAGAGATGAAAAGGAAACTGAATTAGGTAGGTATTCTATCAAAATATCTAAAATGAGATAAGTTGAAAATAAAAAGAAAAATATGTTTGACTGTGGAGATACAAGCAAAAGAAACAACAACAAAAAATACAAACATAAACACAAACAGAAGATTGAAAGAGACAGAGAATAGAGTATGATAGATATTATGATAGAGTTAGATGAAATAGAATGAGAATAAAACTAAAGGGAAACGAAAAATAATTTATTTTTACAATAACAAATATATTAAAATAACAATCAGAAAAAATATTTAATAGGTAAAGTCATCCATAGATTTACACACACACACACATATATGCACTGAAATAAAACATGAATATATATTACGTATTACAATATAATTATATACATGCTCAAAATGTAATAAGAATACACACACACAAACACGTACAATTTTAATATAATAAAATAAATAGGTAAGTATTTAGACATAATAGGAAACATAAATACATAGATCAAAATGGACAAAAGAAATAGATAGTTTCTAATTTTCTTCTATCTATCTGATTTTTTTTTTTTTTGAATTTTATAGAATTTATTTAGATTTCTGTTAGAGAATATTATATATAATTCTGTAAAAAGAAATAGAATATAGAAGGCGCACAAAAAATACACACACACACACACACACACATATATATATACTGAAACATTTGAATATATTATTATACTTTGGTAACCATTCACATAAATACTGATGCATAGATGTATAGGTACACAGTATTGATTAATAAACAAAACCAAAAAAAAAATCACATGAAAAAGAGAGACAAATCAATCTACTTCTGATTAAATATATATATCCACACAAACTCACATACAAACACACACAAAATTTATACACAAATACTCACATGGAATTTATATAGAGAACTGAGACGTTTTGTCTACAGTTAATACAAAAAAAAAAAAAATAAAAAAGTAGAAAGACTGATGTTGAGATTCTATTGACACCAAATCGTACAGTTTTTTTTTTTCTAATAAGAAAAAGAAAATTTGAAAAAAACTGCTATTAGATTACACGGACCTAAGTGTGTAGGTACTTTAAGTAAATTATTTTTTACCCCATCAACAATTTTTTTCTTTTTTGTTTTAACTTTCAACAATTTTCTTACTCCCACTTCATTACATTTTTATAATAAATTCATTTATCCATGACCAATCAAAAATTGGTTACACATTTGTTTTTTTTTTGTTCCAAACCATTCAAAAAATCATCACCAACCACCCTCAGTCCACCCAACCAAAATTTTTTTTAATAAGTTCAAAAATTACAAAATACAATAAACGAATAAAAGTGAAAACAAAAAAAGTTTGCTTTATTGAATTTTTTTTCTTTCGAATAATTGTTTTAGTGCTTTTTTTGTTTTTGTTTCTTATTCAAAGTATGGGGGAATGAGTTTCATCAAAACTTTCAAAGTAGAAGAAAAAAAAAAAATAACAAAAAATAACAATTGAAAATAATTTTTTATTGATTATTGATATTTACTTAATTAAATCTTGGTTATTTAGTTCTACTTACGAACAGAACAAATATTTCTTTGTTTGTGTTTTTTTTTTATATTTGTTGTTTTTGTGTTTTTAATTCTTTTTTTTTTTCAAATAAAACAAAAAAAAAAAGATTGATTAGTTAAGCAAGAAGAGAGTATTGTGAAGAGTCTTTAACAAAAAAAATTTAATCAATACCTGTGTGTGTAACGGGTATAGAAAGAAATTCTAATAAATAAATTACCCCCATAAAATTGTCCACTTAAATTATTTTACCTTTTTTTGTTTTATTTTTGATTTTAAGTGAAAAGTGTAATGGATCAATGTACTTTAGGTACACTAGATAAGTACTTATAAAGTTAAAAATATATAAAGAAATTTTTAAGTAGATAGGTAAGATAATAATAGGTAATAAAAGAATGTTATAAAAACAGATTAATTGGGTATTTAGTTAAGTACTTTATTTTTGTGATTTTTCGTAAATATAAAATATTATTGTTAGTTAAAGAAAAAAAAAAAAAAAGATACAGAAGTTGTTGAGTATATTTAAATAAAGACGTGTATAAATTTTCTTCAGGATTTTACTTATCCCATACCCTATGGTCACTTATGGATACCAACGTTAGTCATTCACGAAGTATAACTTTCTTTTTTTTTTTTTAAGTTATACACGACAGCACAAATTATAATTTTGACAATAATTTTTTATAAGTTTACAGCAAATATTTTAAGTAAGATTAATTTTTGTTTATAACAAAATTATAGGTTGGTACTTTTTTTTTTTAATTTATCTTAAATTATCATTTTACTTCAATTACCGTTTATAATGTGATGACCAATTAGAATTTATTTGTATATGTAAAAAAAAAGTAATTTAGTTACTGTAATTAAGTTGTTTATTTTTAATTCTTTTCGAGATTAAAAATATTAATTATTTTTGTTGAATTTAATGGTATAAATAATGTAAAAGGTTTTTAAGTTTTAATTTATAAAAAAAACAAATGTTCACACAATTTTTTTCTAAGGACTAAAATATAGAAAAAAAAAAAAAAAAAACATGTACCGAAAATGTCGCCACTTATTGTACATTTGACGACTTTCTAAATTAATGCAGTATTATTATAATTTCATGCTGTTTTTATTCATGTCGATTTTCATGTTCCTCAGTAGGTACAATGGTACAATGAAAAAATTAATAATAATAAAATTATGTGATATAAAATAATCACACTCGGTATTTATTTCATTAAATTAATTAATTAATATTTTGTAATTACAAACTTATTTTTATGACTTTATTTAGAGTAACTAGATACTTACATACTTAGTTACTGATTGGAATACAGTTACAAATAAATACATGCTGTAATATATGGTGTTCAGTGAAAGTAATTACAAATTTTATTTTATATTAATTAGTTGTTGTTGTAAGTATTTTTTATTTTTTTTTTATTATAAAATTAGCCAATTATTATCATAATTGTAACGTCACGATTTTTAGACAAGAGCCTAGGGTTATATTTGTTAAGGTCACCCCACATTGTGGTTATGGACAATTTCAGTTAAAATTATTTACTAGCGATTAGTAAAATTTCAATAGAAAATTATAATTTTATTTATTAAGGGAATCATTTTTTTTTTTAATTCTAACCAACAATTGAGAAAAAAAAAATACTTCAAAGTTTTTTTTTTTTTTTGGTATGCCACTTTACACAGTTGGATATTGCCCATAGTAAGTCAAAATGTTCAAATCTCTAAAAGTGATTATTTCATGTTTCACTTTTTGTTTTTGTTTTTTCTCTTTTTTCAACAATTTCAGGTTGAAATGTAAATATTTTTTAGCGCTTCGTCTATTAGAGGAGTTTTTCAGTTGTTCAAAAGTGTTGTTGTTAGTTCATATAGTTTTAATAGTAGGTACCATTAGTTCATAAAATAATTATCACTAAGCATGTGGTGGCTAATGTTTGGAGAGTATTTAATTTGTTAGATTTTATTTTTATAAATTTACTTTACTTATAAATTTTACTTTTAAATTTTCTCTTAAACTTTCAACTGATGTAAGTTCAAAAGTAGAACCGTAAAATATGTGATACTGGATTGAATATTAAAATTTTGATCGTATTCTCAGTGTTTTTGTGTTGACATAAAGTGGACTGAGAGACAGAGAAAATGCAATAATGGAGAGTAATTGAAATGACAACCACTAGAAATTCGCGCCTCAATGATTAAATCTTACACAAATAATTTGTACAATACATTTTTTAGACATTACAAATATATTGTCCTATAGTGGTTGAAAAATAAAACAAAGGGGTAATAAATTATTTTAAGTGCTAGTAACTATATTTAATATTCATAGAGTTCAATTTTCTATGAAATTTCACAATAATCTGTGTTTAAACCATACCAAGGTAAAGTTAAACATTTATTATTTTATTTATAAGTAAAAATTAATATTAAAAAAATATTTTTTTTGTTTTTTGTTTAGATATTGATGAGGCGTATAAATATTAAAAAAAAATATATATATATAAAATTGGGTATGACCTCATAAATCAAACAATCAAACAACTTGAAAAAAAAAAATTTTAATATATGAAAGAAAAATTTGTGTGTGAATATATTTTATTTATTTATAAATGGTTTTTTTTTTTTATTTATGGTATGACTGTATAGATTGTTGTAGACCCACTTAATACGTATAGTACTTCCTAACACAATAATAAATAAATTTATTATTAAAATTATTTTACACGTTACAATAATTGATTATCGTCACGTAAAAATATTTTAAATCTCAAAATTTTCATGGTAAAAAAAAATACGGAAAAAATGCAGCAAAAATGTTAAAATGTGTTTAATGAAAAGTCGTGAAAACATTTTTTTTTTGTTTTTGGTTTTATAATGTTAAAAATATAATTATAATTAATTAATTTAATTAGAATTTTTATTCTATATGATTTAAGTACTTTATTTATGTAGGTTTTGGTACAGGTACAGATTTTAATGTATTAATTTTTTTTTGCAATTAACAAATCCGCAAAAAAATCTCATAATTATTATTTTTGTATTTGTATTTGTATTTGTATTTGTGTTTTTTTTTTGTTTAAATCGCAACAAAATAAAATTTGTGAGATTTGACATTAACACACAAAATGAATTTTTTTTTATAATCGATTTAAAATATGAGGGGAGTGTGTGAATAAAATCACTACAACAAATGTTTAGTCCATTTGTATATTTTAATTTATTTCGTTTAGAAATACAAAAAAAAATATCAACAACAATTTTTAATTTTACAACAAATAATTATATTTATATTTTTGTTGTTTCTCCCATAACCCCCCCCCCCCCCCCCCCCCCTTCCTCTTAAGTACTTTTGTTTGTGCCCTCTCTCGCCAAACAGTTAAAACTGAAGTAAATATAATTTTTTTTTTTTTAAATGTGATTACCATAAAAGTTCAAAATGTAAAATGTAAAATAAAAAGACAACAACAAATTACCAATAAATATAATTTTCACATTTATAAAACTTCTCTTTGGTTGTTTTTGGTAAGATGTTTTCATCTAAATTTTTTTTTATTCTGTTGTGTCATAATCACAAGAACTGATTTTTAAAATCAAACCAAATATAAACACACATTACTTAATATTACATTAGATGATTGACTATCAAGACTCAATATAATGTTTTATTTGTTTCGTTAATTTTTGTAACGACTGATATAGTCAAGTATACACGTCTTTTCTTCTTTCTATTCATCGTTTCTTTTTCTTTTTATATTATATAAATTTTGTACGTGTAAAATCATACTCTTTTTTTTTTTTGTTACGTCAATTGAAAACGAGGGATTAACCACTCAAAAATTTTACGCCCCACTGATTACACATTGCACAAAAAGATTCGCAAAGATTCGCAAAGATTGCACAAAGATTCCCCAAAGATTGCACAAAGATTCCCCAAAGATGCGCACAGTGGTTAACCCCTCGATTGAAAATGACAAAATTTTCTATAAATACAAATTAAATGAAACTTTTCTTCTTTGCTCATAAATTTGCATGTTACTTTTTTTTTTATTATTATTTTTTATTTGAAGACAACTTTAAAAGTTTTATGAAATTCAAATCAAATACACCATTTCTATTTCATATAATTTTATATGTCTCTTCATAAGATTAAATTTCTTAATTTTCAATTTTATTTAAAAAAATTGTTTACTTTTTAGAATTTTTCAATAAAAATAAAAAAGTTGTCCTATTCAAAGCACACAAAAATTCTGTTCACAAAAGAAAAAAAAACAACAACAACAACAACATTTCTATTCAAACGAATTAAAAAATATTCAAAATTAGAATAATTGTGCGATCACAATTTTATTTCTTTTCAGAATTTTATTGTTTTTTTTTTTCTTTCTTGATTTTTGAATTGTGGTTTTGGTTTTTTTTTCATTCTTTTGGATAATTAAGAAAGAAAGAAAAAAAAAATACTTATGAGCGAGACATTTTAGCCGAAAAAAAAATTCGTCATAAAAAATAAATAAATAATAAAAAAAAAAAAAAATTCAAATCAAACAACCAAAAAAAAAAAATAAAAAACTCATAACAAATAAACAACAACAAAAGAAGAAGAAGAGACACATCAAGAAAAGAAAACGAAAAAAAAAAAAAATGAAATAATCAAAAATTTTATTTTTTATTCATATTAACATACAAATCTTTCTATTTATGATGAAGACGATGAAGTAGTTCTTAATCATTAAGTATATATAATGATTTAAATTGTACAACAACAGATTGTCAAATAGTGTTCAGTCTCCGCTCCCCTCACCACCACCCTTACTTTACCATTTGCATTCTTGTATTAAAAAAAATTAAATATAAAATTTCATAATTTAATTGTAGATGTGTGCGTGTGTGTGTGTGTGTATGTTAGGCTTCCATATAAATAATTTACATAGATTTTTTTTTCCTTTTAATTCACTTTAATTTCCACTTTAGAAGAAGAAGAAGGAAAAAATCTTCTTTGTACCAATGGATAAGAATTTAACACAACACATTATTTTTTTTTTATCTCATAAACAAAATAACTTTTATTATTGTTGTAGAGTAAATTATGGATTTAAAATTTGGAGAATATATTTTCTAATCAGCATCAAAATTTATACAATTTTTCTTTTTCTTTTCTTTTTTTTTTTATTCAAATCCAAAAAAAATAAACAACAACAAACATCAAAAATTATATTGACGATTATATTTTGAATGATGATGATTATTTGAGTCTGAGATTTAGTTAAAATCACCAATTTTTTTTTTTTTATTATTTTTATGTTTCTTCTTCTTCTTCTTCTTCTCTTTCTTTCGATGTGAAAATAACAAACTTTTTTTTTTTTGGTTCAACAAAAGAAGAAGAAAAGTTAAGTCAAATCTTTATTCTTTTTTCTTTTTTATTAAGATTAATAAAAAAAAAAAAAAAACAAATCTTCTTAAAATTTAACTTTTTAACGGGTTTTTTTCTTTATATACTTACGATGACGTTTTCTTTTTGTTATAAGAAAAATTAAAGAAGAAAATTTATAAAAAAAAAATCATAAATTTTTTTATTCTTTTTGTATAATTTTCAAATAATTGGAATTTCCTTAACAGAAAATGTACATATATAAAATAGTGACGTAGTATATTTAGGCAGAAAGAAAGAGACGGAGATAATGTGAAAATATTTGTATACTTATAATAAATGAGGGGGTGAGGATGAGGTAAGCAATGAAATTGTAACTAAAGAAGAAAAAATAACGATAAATTAATTATAAATCTTAAATTTATTTTCTTCCAAAATATTAGACAAAAAAAAAACAAACAAAAATCAAACTATTTTATTTTATTATTGTCGTACCTCTTCCCCTCCCCTCCCACCACAAAAATATTGCTAAATTTGGTTATAAATTTCTTTATTACTTTTTTATTCTTTTCTTTTCTTTATTTTTTTTTTTCTCGATTGAATAAAATTTACATAAGATTTTTTTTTTATGTTATTGCTTAATTTCTTTATAATTTAATTTATATGTTTTTATTTTTGTTGTTGTATTTGTTGTTTTGATTGTTGTTGTTTATGTTGTTGTTGTTTATGTTGTTGTTGTTTATGTTGTTGTTGTTGTTGGTGTAGTTGATAGTTTTAAAAATATTTGAAATCAAAGGAAATAAATTTTTCTTTGAACGTATTAATTTTGTTGTTGTGTTTTTTGTTGATTTGTATTTGGAGTAAATAAATAAATCTGGAAAAATGAGCAGGAAAATTAAAAAAAAAATAAGAAGTATTAATTCCATACCAAAAGGAAAGGAATATATGAAAAATAAGAGAGGATATTGAAATTTTTTTTTTGTAGCGTTGAAAATAAAAAGGAAAAAAAAAGGGAAAAACGGAAATAAAGAATAAAAGTGATTGTGGCAGTCAGTGTCGAAAAACTACATGCGCACACATATTTTTCATACATTATCACTGTACCTCTTTCTCTCTCCCTCAAACCCTCTCTCTCTCTCTCACTCTCTCTTTGTTTTTTTCTTTTATGATGACATGCGTGTGAAGGTACTTTGATGTTGTACTCATCGTTTTTTGTTTTTTATATTTTCTTTTTTCTTGCTAATTTTTTCACTTTACGATTAGTAAATTCAAAATAATTAATTAATTCTTAAAGTCTAAACATTAATTAGAATTTTGTCAAGTGCGTTTTTCTTAGTTTAATTCCTCGTCTTTTTATTCTTCTTCTTCTTCGATTTTCCATAAAGTAAAAAGAAAATTAAATTAAAGTAATACAAAAGTAACGTCGTCTATAATTTTCTTTTTATCTTCAATAAAGTATGACAATTGTATATTGTCACAATTAAATTTCAAAAACCAAAATATATAATTACAATTAATTTGTTCTTATTAATTTGTATACTTAGATAATAAGTTTACTTGTTTTATAATGGATACTGAAATTTTTCTCTAATCCTCCTATTTCTATACATCTTTGAATAAACAATTTTAAGATATTTTTTGTTAAAGAAAATTCTATTATAGAAATATTTTTCGTTTAATTGGTAATAATATTGTTAAACACATAAGGCAGAGGGACTACAATCCACTATCAACAATTAAATGAATTTTCGTAACGAATTCTATAAATAAAAAAAAAATCAAAAATTTTGTTTTTAACTTTTTAGTTGCGTTAAGTTCATTTGTAATCTTACGGCTTCGTGTTCAACATATTTGTATCCTAACATTTATAGGATCATGAATTTAATTTGTTCATCACTAAAAAGTATCATGTTTTAACTTACCATTTTATATTAAGTATTTCCCAAAATATATTTTTCCTTTAAATATTCCCAAAAAAAAAAAAAAATGTATATGCAGAAATAAATGTAGAAAATACATTTCCTCGATGTTTGTTTTAACATAAATTGATTTTTTTTTTGTACTGTACTACTACCACAATACTATAATACTGTCGAGAACTGTACAACTACTACATTCTTGTAAATGGATTAAAGAATAAAAAATAAAAATAAAAAATATAAACGTACCTAAAAAAGTAATGGAAGTGAAAAAAGGTGTTCTGAAATTGTAATAGGTAATATGCACGACATCAAAACGTGCGTATTTTAGGTGAACACTTTGGCTTCTTTGTTGTTGTTTGTTGTTGTTGTTTCTAGTTTTAATTTTTACTTTAAGAATAAAAATATTTTTTTTTTTCTCTTCATTTACTTTTACTTTAAGTTAACTTTTTTTTTTGTACTGTTTTCTTTTCTTTTATTTTTTTATTTTTATTTTTTGATTTTCATTAAGTTTCGTATAATAAATAATAATAAATAAGCCAAGAATGAAAACAATGATTATAAACAAAACTCACGCACCAAATATAAGACACATTTAAATATTCACGTATATCGCGTATATAGGCAACAGGAAAAATTATAATTCTGTTGTGTGTGTGTGTATGGTGTATGTGTGTGTGGTGTGTGTGTGTGTGGTGTGTGTGTGTATGTGTATATATGGAGCAACAACCTAAGAAACCTCCTTAAATTACAGAATCAAGTATTAAAGTCGAAAGAGATTATTCAGGTGTGATTATATGATTTATTGAATAATCTTTTGTAACTTATCAAAAGTAATTTTTTGTTTTTATTTATTTTAAATTACATTATTCGTAGAGATATTTGGTACGAATTTTTGTGTTTGTGACAAAGAAAATTTTAAAAGTTAAAAATTTCAAAAATTCCTTCTTCTTATTTTTGAATAAAAACAAAAACAAAAACAAAAATAATTGAAATAAAAATGAAAATTTTAATTTGTTAAATTTATATTTTCGGTGACTGTATGTGAATAAATAAAAAGGGAATGAATGTTGATGAATGGGGATGGAAAGGGGGTTACATATATGTTACAATGTCAATTCAAATATAACACAATAAAATTATATAAATCTGGAAAATTCTTATTAATTTTATTTTCTTCAACCGTTTTTTTTTTTTTTTTTTTTATTTTTTCTTTTAATAATTAATTTTGGTATTTAATTTTAATTTAATTGTTGACAATAGAGAGGGGAAACAATAATCTTATACCAAAGAAAATAATGAAAGGAAAATCTTTGTGTTTTTTTTTTTTCATTCAAATATTTAATTTGTTATTATTTGACAGTTTTTTCTTGTTCTTCATTGTCTTCGTTCATCTTCTTCTACTTCCTCTTCAAATAATGAAATTCATATCAAATATTTATAATTTTAAAAGATGATGAAAAGAATGAAAGATGAGAAGTGCAAAAAAAAAGAAAAGAAAAAAAATAAGAGAAAGGAAACACTTTAAAATATCGAATGGAGAAGAAGAAAATGTTAACAACCAAAATTATATTTAAAAAAAAAAAAAACAATATAAGAGAAAAAGAATTTATTTTTTATTTTTTCTGAATTCACGTCTTTTGAATTTATTCTGTTTTCTTCTTCTTATTCTTATTCTTTGTTGCTGTATTTTTTTTTTTTTTTTATTTACCTTGAAAAGAATTCAAAAGAAGAACAAAGAGAACCAATTTCAAGAGAGTGAGAAAAAGAAAAAAAATATCTACCTACCAGACTGGCAAACTAAAAAAAAAAAAAAAAAAAAAAACAACATACAAATATAATCATAACAAATCTGTTCTTTCGTTCTTTTTCTTCTTTTTCTTTTTCTTGTTCTTTTTCTTTTTCTTCTTGTTATTGTTGTTGTTGTTGTTCTTGTTGTTATTTCTCATTTAAACTTTTTGTGTGAATAAATTTGAATTTGGCAACATTGTAAAAAGAATGAAGAATTCTCTCCTCTGTGGGATGAATTGAAAAAAAAAAAAAAATTATATTATATTGGAAGAGGGTACAACAACAACAACAACAAATAACAACAACAAAATACAAAATACAAAAAACTACAATCACAACAAAAACACGCAGCAATACAAAAAAGGAAAAAAATGTTTCTTGTTTTTTTTTTTTTTTTGTTTTTTTTTTTAAACCAACAGCAGCAGCAGCAACAGCAAAAAGAAATAAACGTGAAATTTTTATGGTATTCATCAATTGGAGCGAAACAAAAAATACATAATTTTTATATTAATGCGCCTCTTCTTGCAACGTGTTATAAATTCTATAAAAAATTAATGCAAAGAATTTCTATTTGAAAAGTTAATTAATATATTTTTATGGTTTTTGACCATTTTGTTAGTTTAGTAATAAATAATAACACGATATGATTGTTTGTTAACTACACCAAAATGAATTGATACAAAAATTGTTTTTTATGTTTTAATTTTTTTAGCTTTTGATTCTGTAAAATAATTTTTTTTTTTTACAACAATAATTTTCAATGAAAATCAAAATTTTATTTTTGTAAATTTTAGAAAAATTATTGTTATTTTTTATTTTTTTTGTATGGTACAATTTAAATGTCTCTTTAAATATTTCTCTCTCTCTGTCTCTCTTTCTCTCTGCCTTTTACTCTTTAATAAAAAGTGTATTTTTGTGAAGTCCCATGATAAAAAACTTACAAAATAAAAAAATAAATAATTTGATTTAAAATTTCCTACATGAAAAAAAAGAATGTTTTGTCTCATCTTCATGTGTACCTATGTATTTTTTTTTTATTCTGTAATATTAAAATGTTAAATCTCAATGTTGGTACAACATAAACCATTAATAGGCGCCAGTAGAAATATTTTATTTGCATTTGTAAAAATTGTAAAATTTGTAAACTGAATTCTCCATTGTTTAATTTATTTTCTAAGACGTGGTAAAAAGTGGTAAAAAAAAATTGATTTGCTGTCAAAATTCTATAAACAAAATTCAAACCAATTTTCAATAGATTTATTTTTGCAATTTTTGTTTTTTTTTTTTATTATTATTTTTTAGTCAAGATAGCAGCGTTTATGTCTGGCCTTAGTGTATATATATGTATAGGTAACACGGTCGTAATAAATCTTATTCTTATTTTTCTTCATTCTTTGAAGTTAAAAAAAAAAAATAAAAATAAGAAAAATAAAATGAAAAAATTCTCTCAGATTGGATTCCTATTCATGGATAATAATATAATATAAAATATGAGTTAACGGCAAAAAAATAACTCTTTTGGACCATTTTTCTTTCTCTCTTTTTCTGTCTCTCTCTATTCAATATCGGCCTTAAGCTATAATCAAGTCACGAATGAAATTAGAATTCCTCTCTCTCTCTCTCTCTTCCTTACATTCTCTCTTTCTCTCTTCCTCTCTTCTTTGTTATTTTTATAGTTAGAAATTCTGTTCTATCAAATATATGTATATACACTTATGAAAAAAGAACAACAGATGAATTGTTGTATCCAACATTTTATTTTTTATTTCTTCTTCTTCTTCGTCTCTCCCTCATTATAAACCTTTTTATTTATTTTTTTTTTTTTGCTAATATTATTTTGTCTATTTATTTCTATCCAACAGTAACAGATAAAGATTATTTGTAAGACCGAAGGTATTCACTCAGTTTTGTTGTTTTTTTTTTGTTGTTGGGTAAATTAAAAGATATGAATAGTAAAATTATGTTTATTCTTCATTAATTATATTTAATGTGTCATTTTTCCATTTTGCTCATTTCTCTCTTGTTTTTCTCTTTTTCTTATTATTTTTGTTTTTTGAATAAATATAAATGAACATGTAAATCTGGCTTCTACTCTTAAAATTTATTCACTCCTCATCTACACAATGTCGCTCTCCCTCTCTTTCATCCTATTTCACGGTATTTTATTTCTTACTTTAATGTTTTTATTTAAATAAGTAAGTATTGTACTAATTTAAATGTTTCAAATTGTATCTATCTCTTTCTATCTCTTGTTTTTCTTTTTTTTCTTTACTTTCTTCTTTTGAACTTTATTCCTTTGGTGTGTGTGTGTTGTGTTCTTTTATTATTTTATTTGTGTTGTTCAAAAATAATATGTGCCTACATAACGAATCGTTAAATCGTTAAATCAACGTTTGGAACGTAATGTGAGATGACGATATAGGTGTGTGTTTCATTTCTTTTTCTGTTTTTCTTTTTAAATTAAATTTCTGCATCATTTTTAGCTTAAGAATATATTTTTTTTCTTACAGAGAAACGTTTAATCAGAATCATTTAGATGAAGAAATGCATCTTTACACATTAAATGTTTTATTTTTCTTTTATTTAAAGTAAATTGAAATTGTTGAGTAGGTTAGTAATGTAAGGTAAATAAAGCAGTAAATAAAGCAGTAAAGTCAATTAACTTAAATTGTTTATGATAATTGCCATTTGATGTTGTGGAAAACAATACAGTCATAAAAAATTTAATTAAATAAGAATAAAAATTTCATTACTTAAGGTCAAAATAAAGTACACTACACAATGAATATGTCTCATCTTAACGTCGTTTTATTCATTTATTTTTTCATTATTGTTTGTTTTCTAATTTTTCTTTGTTATTTTTTATTTTTTTTTTTTTAATTATTTTTATGAGTTTCATCTCGTGTTCCTTGAGTATGTGACTTATTTATATTTAAGACACGCTTTATTATCAATTATTAAAATTAGTAAATTTAAATAAAAACAACAAAAAAAAAAAGAATTAGCGTGTCATTTCACAGAAAAGGACAAACAACAAAATGATTCTTTATTATTTTCGTTAGAATAAAATTAAAGGAAACTTATTAAAATAATTAAAAATGAATTTGTTTTTTTTTTTTTTTTAATTATTTTAACATTTAATCTTCCTCTCTCCATCTTTAAGTAACAAATAAAATCGTCTCCATAAGTTTTTGTCTTGTTAAGTATGTGAATGTATCTTGTGAGTTTACCCAGAGAACAAACATAAAATTATAATTTATTTTTCAAATAAATAACTTATTTGAATTGGTATAGGAGGGGGGTTTTTTTTTTCTTTCTTGGGTTAAAAAAAAAGGATGCCACCAAAATCAAGCACCCCTTTCCTTATTCACATAAAAAACCGAAAAAAAAAAATAAATATAAAAATAAAGAATAAAGAAATTTACTCACGCAATCTGAATAATTTATCTGGAAAATTGAATAAAAATTGATTTTTTATTTGTTTTGCTTTGAAAAAATTAAACAAGAAAAAAAGAAAATATATTTTTTTTTTAACTAAGTATAAGAAATGTACGTGTGGATGGCAGGGATGGTGCGGTGGTTGAAGGGAGGATCGATGATTAAAAGTCACCTTATTCTAGAATTATTAATTAGTTTGTGAAAAGAATGGTAAACGAGGGTAATAATTTCACTTTCAAATTGATTGTTCTGATTGTCAAATAAGATTACAATATGATCATGTTCACAGTTCAACCAACAGATTACAAAATCACTTTGAAAATTATTTACTGGAATTTGACTACCAGTAGTAATGATCATTAAATGAGTCAACTCTGTTATTTTAATGAATACCGAACGTTTATTATTTTTATATTTTATGTGAGATTTGAACTTACAAATGTTCTTATTCATTTTGATATCGGCAAAGTGAAAGGGGATAATTATTTGGTTTTCTTTTTTTTTTTCAAATGTTCATTGAAAAAACACACCAATAGATAAAAGTCTAAATTCTTTTGAAGTAAAGTAGGTAACTAAAATAGTCAAAAATAAAAATACATGAAAATTGTTACAAATAATAAAAAATGATTCTCACTATAAATGGTTTTTTTTTTTCTCTCTTTTTCTCACATCTTCATTAAATCGATTATTTATCTTTACCTAAGAAATACAATCATTTTTTTTTCTTCTTCTTCTTCTTCTTCGTCTTCTTATACATACTTACAAAACCACTCAACCTATATTTATATTTGAACAGAAATATTTGTGTTTTTTTTTTTTTTTTCGTTCGTTCTCCTGTGCCGAGGTATATAAAAAAAGAAATTTACAAAGATTAGCCATAGGACCGGGGGTAGTTTTATTATTTTTTGAAAAAAAAAAAAAAAAATCGACCCTTAACCTTTTGGAGTCCCTTAAAATTTAAATAATTTCGTGGTCGTATTTAGGGTACATATACATGCATATAAATAACTTTTACTATTTACTTAAACACACACACACACATCATATACACACACACAGGCTTACATATGCATATACACAAGAATTTTTATGTATGATAAATAGTTAGGTACCGTACATTGTTGCCACATTTATCGAAAATTTATATTTGTGTGTTTTTTTTTCTCTCTGAATTCCAATTCAAAAGAAAAATGAAATGTTTGGTAGGTACAAAAATATTCAAGTATGTTTTCTTTTCCCCACTTAAGTTTAGCTATTTTTTATTATTATTATTATTATTTATTCTATAACTGGTAATCGTTAAAAGGGTTAGAATATTTTTATTTTATTTTTGTTGATGATTAATTTAAAGAACAATTTTTAGAGTTTTTTCTTTTTTTAAAGTGATTTTTATCAGGATGAAAATATAGAAAATCTTTAAAACTTTTTCATTTTATTTGTAAGCTAAAATACATTTTTTATTTTGTAAAATTATTTGACTAAATAAAAATTGATAAGATTTTATCGATCGACTAAAAATTTGTTGACTCATTAAAAAGTTGAAAATTGTTGAGGGTTGACACTTTGGTCAATTTAATTAAAAAAAAAATTTCATTGACGAATGTAAATCTGTAAGCTTTTTGACATATTTCGAATTGATATTTTGTAACAAATAAAATTGTCACATCTTAATGTCCATTTATGTAACTAAACACACTCTACTTAAGTGTACTTACCTTACTGAACCTTATATACTTTATAAATAAAGAAAAGAAAATATAAGAATGTAAATATTTCTCCTTTATTATTATTTAAAGAAAAAAAAAATCCTATAATCCTTGAGAAAGGTGAAAATAATGACAAAAAAAAATTGTATATTTTCTATTTTTATTTCTCTCCATATTTCTTAAACGAATAAGAAGAAAAAAAAATACAAAAAAAACTCATAAAGATTGTATTCTTATAGGGTATGTAAGTATATAGAAGAATTGTCAAGAAAAGGAAAATAACAAAAAGAAAAAAAAAAAGAACGGAAGGAAAATATACGAAAATAGTGTCGACGTCAATACGATTTTATGTCCTCCATTTATATTTTATAGATTTTAAGTACAAAAATAAGGTTCACAATATTTTTTTTCTATTTTATAATTTTTTAATTTTGTTTAGTCTTCTTATTCTTTATATGTATTATAAGTCAATGTTACTTATAGTAAGTACCCTACTACCCAACATAATCTTCAGATAACCTAAGTAAGAAATAACAAGACAGAAAATAAATATTTTTATTTTTAGTTTTTTATTAAGAGAAATTATGTTTGTGAGAGAAAGGGACGGAGACACTAAATTAGGGTGGTTTAGAGGTAGAGGTACCGACAATTTTTATCCATCTAAAATAAAAATCTAACGTAAGCACGAATAATATTTCTTTTGATTTTAAATTGAGAATATTTGTCTTCGTGTGTTTAATTTTTTTCATTTATTTTTTTTTTTTTGTTAATTTTACAATTTTTTCTTTCTACTTTTAAAAATGAAAAACATGTGTGACAATTTTACAAGATGTTTTTTTTAAAAAAAAAAAATGATACGAGTTTATTCATTGATGCATTACAAAAATTTAGGGATGTTTGATGAAAAATGAAAACTAGTTAGTTATGCTATTCTTGTTCGGTTTTTATTTGGAATGTTAAAGATCAAATTTCAGTATAAGTAGGTACAAAAATTTTGTATTTTTAAATGAATCTTTAGATGTGATAGTTTTTTTTTTACTTTGAATAAAGCAAATATTTGATTCTATATTTTTGAAGTTGAGTATAGGCTCAGTATAGGGGTTTCTGTTTCTATGAGAAATTTCTTAGTAAGTAAAGGGCAAAATTCTTTCCCTTCCTCTCGAGCGTAGTGAGGCATAAAGTTTCTTATGTTCTTAGAATGTTATCACAGAATGAAAAATTCATTTATGTGTTCGTCTAAATCTCTGCATAAAGAAGAAAATTATTTTGATTATCTTATTAAAATTTAGTCTATTATTTATGTATCGAAACTCATCGCTAAAGTATATTGTTTCGAGATGGAACAATTTCCCAGGATTTCAGCCTGATAGAAAAATTATTTGGATTTCATTTGGTAGATTCCGTGATATCTTACCTTAACAGTTGCATCTACCTCAACTTTGAAATTTTCAGTATAGACATGTAGTAGGAATAAGAATATTTTCTTATTTGTCATAAATAGTAAGTTGTAGGTGAAAGTTTAACCACTGTGTGCAATTCTGGGAGAACTCGTGGGGAATCTTTGTGCAATCTGTTGAAATATGCAATTGAATGGTTAACATCACGGTTGTAGGTAACTCATTCAACTAAAGAACATTTAATCAGTTAGATCAATTTAATTTCTTTTACTTATTAAATATATTTTTCACTTTTTATTTCATCTTGATGTACTAATTTTCTTATTTTATTATTATTTCATCTATGGGGAAAATCTTGTCAATGTGATTTTCTTTTTTTTTGTCTTCTTCTTCTTCTTATTTTCGTTATTAAAACATGAAAACGTATTAAAAAAACGTGGTACTATTATAAGCGATTTATTTCATGAATACAAATTAAGGGTAGGAAAAAAAGAAACTTCTTCTTTTTTTGAAAAAAGAAAAAGAGTTTTTATTTTTATGTTTCTCTTCTCTCTGTCACTCTGTCTCTCTCTCTCTCTCTCTCTCTCTCTCTTTCTCTCTCTCTGTCTGATTATCTGTTTCTCCCAATCGGTACGTTTCAGTTTATTTTCCTTTTATGTTGTTTTTTTTTTTGTTCTTTATTAAGTAAGTATGGAAATTCTTTCGTATTTATTCATATACGTTAGAAGCGATATTATGACTACTTTTAAATTGAGTGGGGGGGTGGGTGAATGAGGTTAAATGTTCGTATTTATTTTGTATACTAATAAAAATATTGATTTGATTATATTGAATATTTTGTCCTTACAATTTCTACGTAGGTTAAGGTTTAAAAGTTCTGTTTCAATTTGGAACAAAAAATTATATTTTTTTTGTTACTCGGTTAATCGTTAAAGTTAATTGAATTTAAAATTTTATTGTGTATTCCTCTCTACTCCCTACTTCCTACTAAATACTCCCTACTATCAATATTTTCTTATTTTCTAACTAGTTTTTCTCTTGTCGCTCTATTTTTATTATCACCCACTGTATTATAGGGGTTGGTAAGTAGTAACAACAAAATTAAATTATTTTCCATTTTATATCGTGGGTAATTTTTTTGTTTGTTTTTCGTAAGAAAGCAAAAACAAAAAATATTGTGAATTTAATTTAATTTTTTTTCTTCTCTTTTTTTTCCCAAAAAAAAAAAAAGAAAAACTAAAGTGGAACTTTTCTATATCGTTCTCTCCTTCTAAATGTGGTTATTGTGTTTTTTTTTCTTCTTCTTGTATTTGCTTTTCATTAATTTTATTATTTTATATTTTTTTCTTCTTTCGTTTCGACGTCATTCACTTAAGAAAAATATAAAAGAAAACAAAAATAGATATAATGAAAGAAAGGGACAGACAAGGGAAAGAAAATGTTTGTGTGTGTGTGTGTATGTGTGAGAGACAAAGAGAAAATGTGTGTGTGTGTGTGTGTGTGTGTGTGTGTGTGTGTGTGTGTGTGTGTGTGTGTGTGTGTGTGTGTGTGTGTGTGTGTGTGTGTGTGTGTGTGTGTGTGTGTGTGTGTGTGTGTGTGTGTGTGTGTGTGTGTGTGTGTGTGTGTGTGTGTGTGTGTGTGTGTGTGTGTGTGTGTGTGTGTGTGTGTGTGTGTGTGTGTGTGTGTGTGTGTGTGTGTGTGTGTGTGTGTGTGTGTGTGTGTGTGTGTGTGTGTGTGTGTGTGTGTGTGTGTGTGTGTGTGTGTGTGTGTGTGTGTGTGTGTGTGTGTGTGTGTGTGTGTGTGTGTGTGTGTGTGTGTGTGTGTGTGTGTGTGTGTGTGTGTGTGTGTGTGTGTGTGTGTGTGTGTGTGTGTGTGTGTGTGTGTGTGTGTGTGTGTGTGTGTGTGTGTGTGTGTGTGTGTGTGTGTGTGTGTGTGTGTGTGTGTGTGTGTGTGTGTGTAAGAAGAAAGATACGTATCCTTATTTGCATAAAAAAGGATTAGAAGAGAAAAGTATGGTGCAGAGATAAAAAAAAAAAACAAAAACGAAAGAAAAAATATTACACAAGTTAGTGAAAATATCTATATAAAAAAATTTACATAAAATACTTATATAAAAGAAGAAGAAGAAAAAGAAGAATAAAAAAAAAAGAAAATGAGAAAAATATATTTTCCAGTTTTTTATTTTTATTTTTTATTTTTTTTTTCCTTCAGCAATATTCATCCCCATTCCCCTTCAGCCATCACACACACCACTCTTATACATTTCTTTATTATATTTTATAAATTTCTTTATATACTTTTTGGTTATATCATTTGTTATATTATTTGTTATATCATTTGTTACATTTGAAAGACAACTTCTTCTTTCTTTCTGTTGTTTCCCTGTCCTTGTAATTTTTTCTTTGTTGTTGTGTTTTTAAACATTTTCTTCTTCTTCTCCATTTTTTCTCCTTTTTTTTTTGTTCTTATATAGATAATTAAATAATTAATTTATGACAAGAAATTTTAAAGGAATGCATACTTAATGGTCTATACGACGACAATGATGATGAGTATCTTGACAGCGTAAAAGAAAAAAAAAAAATGTTTAAAAATATAAAAGATGAAAAAATGAGAGAGAGAAAAAAAAAACAAGAAGTGGTTCCATTTTTTCTTTTCTTTCGCTTTCGCTTTATTTTATTTTTTTTTTTTTGGCACATCAAAGTGTTTATTTTTCTTCTTCTTTTTTTTTCATTAAATTATGTAAGTAGATAGTATCAACTGTGGGAATTTATTTTTAATAAATTTACGTTTATTATCAGAGAAAAGAAAATAGAATGGAACGTTATGCTTCCATTTTTATTTCATTAAAAGTTTCTAAATCATTTCCTACAAAATTGATACAAAATCGAATATTTCATTTATATGGTTCAATCCTTGGAATCAGGTTATTAGAAATTCTTGTAAATCTTTTTTTTTTTAAAAATTTAGAAACGTATCCGTTAAATTAAAATTTAATTAATTTAATGTTTTTTGTCCTAATGTTTGAATTTAATTATTTTTTTTTGATATTTTTTTTTGTGGATTTTAATAAAAAACAAAAAAACAAAAAAAAAACCAAAAGTGTAAATTCAACAATTATTTTTAACTGAAAACATTCGAATGTCAAATTGCGGCCGGAAGTAATTTTGATTTTTTTTTTTTATTTTATTTTATTTTTCGACTCTGGACACGCGATAATTTTGTCAATCGTTTATTGTTGTTGTTATTATTATTATTGTTGTGGTTTTATTTGTGGTGTCTCGCTTTGAAACATGCACTAATAAAAATTAAACAATGTCTGATTTTAATTTATTTTGTTTTTTGTTTTTTGTTTTTTTTTTAATATAGAAGCAAATCGCTGGTTGTAACAAATTAGATTTCAAATCAACAAATTCAAATGATTTAATTTTTCTTTTTTTAAAAAATATTGAAATGAATTTATTCCAATTTCTTTTGATTTGTTTTTTTTTTTTTTTTGCTGTCGTTCGAAATGAAGGAATAATTCTGTATTTTATTTTAACAATTAAAGTTTTATTAACTTCACTTGTTAGTTATTTTTTTTCTAAAAGAATGTGTGAAACAATAATTTAAGTGTTACTTAAAATGTTTGTGAAACACAACATTCATTTTTTTTTCTATCGGTTCCCCTTTTTACTCTCAACGATAATTTTATTTTAAAGAAACTTTTCTTGTTTATTTTCTTTTTCTTTAACAAATTTATATTTATTACGTAAGAATTGTATTATCTGTTGGTGTTAGTGATGTGTGTGTGTGTGTATTATATTCATTTTCATTTATGCCAATTTCTATAAGTATATGAATGAAAAAGAAAAATCAACTTATATGGGCGAGTGTGGGTGGTATAGGGTTTTATATTAAAATGCGTTATATTGTAATTTTTTGTTGTTGTTGTTGGTAAAGAAAGTTTTTTTTTTTTTTTTTTACAATCAGTTTGGAATGAATGAAAAATAATCAATCTTATGTGCGGCTGTGTGTGTGTGAGTGTGTTCCAGTGAACAAAAAAAAAGGATATATACGACGATCAAAAGTAACGTGTGAATAGTTATTTTATTTCTATCAGAAAACGAATAAACAACAACCAGAAAAAAAAAAGGATTCGAAAATAAAAAATAGAAGTAAAGTAAAAATAAAATAAATAACGGGAAAATATAAGAAAAATCCGTTCAATCTGTTTTTTTTTTTGTATTTATCCCTTTTCTTTTTTTTCTTTTTTTTTATTATTATTTCCTCAAATTTTATTAAGACAATTGAAATTTATTTTTTATGCTTTAAAGAAAATTCGTTTATTTGTTTGTTTATATTTTTGTACATTTTGTGTATAGTAAACTTTTCCGTTTTCTTTTTTATTCTTTAACCATAAAATGTCCAATGTCTATCCTAAGTCCTATAGATAATTGTAACTTTTAATCTTATTCTTTTATTAAATGTCCAGAAAAATAAATAATTTTTCTCTTTGTAAAAAAACAAAAATGAAAAAAAAATAAATGAATAAATAATTCTTTAATTGAATCGACAAACATAAAATGAAATTGATGAACAAAGTAAAGAAAAAAAAAAAAACAAAACAATAAATGGCATAGTCTCAATAATTTTCTGTTGGAAGAAAATAAATAAATTACAAAGAATATAAAAAAAAAAAAAATAATGTAAGTAACTTTCCTTAATCGTAATTATGCAATAACATTTACATTGCTCTCGTACCCTTCTCCATTTTATCCTCAAATCCTTCATGTACATTGTTTCCTTTTTTTTCCTTCTTCTTCTACTTCTTTTTCTTTTTCTTATTTTCAATTCATTCATTAATTTTCTTAAGAAAGAAAATAAAAAAAACACAGACAAAATAATAATATAAATAATGGATAGAAGAATAAAAAAAATTCACAAAGTTTTTGTTTTCTTTTTTTTTTTTTTTTATTTATTCTATAAAAAACAAAAATAAAACGGGGTGAGAAGGGAAATAAAAACACAAAAATTATGAAATATTATTTTATGCTTTTCTTTTTTTGTTGTTGTTGTTGTTGTTGTTTTTATTAATATTTCATAAAAATAAGAGTAAGAAGATGTATGTTTTTGTATTTAGAGGGGAAGAGGAGATTATAATGGAGAAAACCATTAGATTAGACTATGGTTTTATGCGGTGGTATACAACCAGTACCGTTTAATAAAAACAATTTGACAAATTTCTTATTGGTTTTGTAAAATAGAAAAAGTAAACAAAAAAAAAAAAGAAGAAGAAAATTCCACAAAAGTATTCATTCCAGTACCAAATAAAATTTGTTTCTTAATAAAACTTAGTCTTAGTTGTTACAACAAATATAACTAGATTCAACTCTGTTTTTTAAATAAGTATAAAAGGCCAAGGGTCGCCCTTTATGTTTTTTTTTATAGGGTAACGAAGAGCTGATTGTTTCTATGTATATATATATATATATATATATATATATATATATATATATATATATGTGTGTGTATGTGTATGTGTATGTACAAGGTTCAAAGGACGGCATAAATAAAAAAAAAATAAAAAATCTATACAAGAAAATAGATTGACGTGTACATTTACAAAAATGTTGAATTAATACCCTTGTCAAAACCATTTATACGTCGTTATTTTCTATTTATAAATATATATATATGTGTGTGTGTGTGTGTGGTATGTTTGGGGTATATTTTTTTCTTATTGCATAAATTTTATAACATATGATTGTTAATATGTAAAAATCAAATACTTACCCCGGTAACGTATAACTTTTTAATTACAATTAAAAGAAAGAAAAAAAAAATTATTATAATTTTGACCTTGTAAATTGTCAATCATTTATCACCAGTCACTTACAAATATATAATTGTATAATAGTTGATCCATTATAATAATAAATTTTGTATCTTTATCAAGTATATGCCTTAGCAAGTTGATGTATAGAAGATACATTAATAAATTGATTTTCAAATAAAATAAAGTCTTATTGATGAGACGATATCGATTATAATTTTACATTCTTTTTTAATTGGGACTTTTGTTTATTTTTTGTTTGTTGAAATACTAAAATATTTAATGTTGGAACAGCCCAACATCACGACCTCCCCTTTGTACATACAATTTTTTTTTTCACTCCAATTTTTCATTTTTTATGTTTTTCTTTTCTTTTGTTTAATTTTATCACAAATTTTTTTTCTAGAAGTGTTAATTTTAAACTTTATTATTGGTAATTTTTATTCTTATTGTTTAACGCTAATTCAAGGGGTTAACCACTCGAAAAAATTTCGCCCCACTGATTGTACATTTCAAAAGATTGCACAAAGATTGCACAAAGATTCGCAAAGATTCACAAAGATTACACAAATATTCCTCACGAGTTCTCCCAGTCCACACAGTGGTTAACTCCTCGCGTTAACCATAGTGTTGTTGTTGTTATTGTTGTTAGTGTTTATAGAAAAAAATAAAATCAAGTAAATGATTACGGTCAATTTTTCACAATTTCAGTACTTTAAATAATAGTTTTTGGTTGAAATGTGGGTGGAGTTTTATAGTCATTTGTTGTGTGTATTTGTGTATTTTTATACGTTCTAGTGTGATAGAATAAAATATTGGGTGGTTTAGGGTGGTATATGTAATAAATAACATTAAAGTGAGTCATTTATATAGATGGACATTCTCATTCGTCCAAGAAAATAATAATAACAACAACAACAACAAAAATTAAAAAAAAAAGAAGAAGAAAAAAATATATTAAGACATTTCCTTTTTACTTCACTTTTTCTTAACGTTTTTTTCCCTTCTTCTTCTTTTTCGTTCATTCGTTTTTTTTTTCTTCCTATTCTCTTCGGAACAAAAAATAATCTACTAGTGTATTATTACAGGGAATAATAGAGGAAAAATGAAAAATACAAAAAGAAAAACTAAAGAAAACAAAACAAAAGAAAAATAACATGGAAAAGTAACAAAAAAAAAAAAACGAACAAGATGAGAGAGAGAAAAATAGAAAGAAAAAAAAAACTGTACGAAAAATCTATCTACTTATAGAATGAAGAAAAACGATAAGAAAAATTTATATAATATCAAGTTAAACTGCTCATGTTTAATGTGTGTATTGTATTGTAATGGAATGGGATATGGGGTGGATGGACTGTTATGTCATGGTTATTGGGTGATGGTTTTGTATATACAATATAGGCGAGTTGTATCAGTTCAACGAAGAATAAAAAAAAAAAATGGGTGGATAGAGGGAAAAGGAAGGTTTGATTGTTTATAAGGGGAAAAATATGTATAAACCTAAAATAAGACAAGAAAGAAGAAGAAGAAGTAAAAAAAAAAACATGATGAAAAACTTTAGTCTTTTAGTCTAGTCTTCACTAAAACTATCTTATTTATACTAAAAACAATTCAAGAACAACAACAAAAAAATGACAAGAAAATTACGTATAAAAGAATATTTAATGGACTATTGTCTTTTTCATCTTCAATTTCTCTTGCCTGAAGGATAAAGTATAAAAAAAATTGAAAAAACAAAACAAAAAAAAAAAAAAAACAGCATAGAAAATGGTTTAGAAGAAAAATCCACCATTCAGATTGATTTGATGGTGGGAGAAGGGTACATTATCTTTGTCACTTAAATACAAACGTACCGAAAAAAAAAATATACAGAAAATACAGAAATAAAACAGAAAAAAAAAAATATTGAACGTGAATTTGATTGATCGAAGTCCATCAAGCTTTTCTTAAAAGCTCTTAAAACATTTTCTTCTCTCTTCGTCTTCTTACAATTTTTGTTTTGTTTTTTGTTTTTTTTTTTTTTCTTTCTTTCCCTTGAAACCAAAGACTTATATTATTTATAAAGACAAACACCGCGATCTCATTCTATGACCCATCCCATTACTCCCCACACTTAACACATATACATATAATATAACAATTTCTTATTTATATACAAAATTGTGTGAGTGTATGTTGTATGTAGGTAGACATAAATAATTTATTTAAAAACAAGAATAATTTTCTTTTGTTTTTATTTTATTTTATTTATTTGTATTTATTGTAAATTTAAGGAAAACTTAAATGAGATTCTAGTACTTGTATTAAGGGGGATAAAATTAATTGAAATCAAACTGAAATCTAACTAAAATCAATGAACGAGTTTAAGCAGTGATCATAGGTTCCTTTTGTCTTACACGTCATAAATTGTATCAATTTTATAGAAATTGAAAAAGATTTCCAAATATAAAATTAAACAAATAAAATTATTCACAATTAGTATGAACAGAGTAAAAGGTATAATTTTTCTTCAATAGAATAAGATGAAAATTGTGTAATTAATTCTTACATTTAAAATCAAAAGATAAAATATTAAATGAATCAGTTCCAGGTTCCCAGCCCTCTTACAATAAAATAAATATGTTGTTTGACTACTAAAAATATTTAAATAAATTAAAAAAAAAAAACGATTTTTCTAATCAAATTTTTTTTCTTTTTTTCATTTTAGGTAAGTTCATCCCCCCACTCTTAAATAATCAATATTTAATACATCTTTAAGAAAAATTTTATTCATACATTTTAAATGGTGTTCATTTAATATTGTTTTGATATAGAATTTTAATTTTAAGTGAAATTATTTTTATTTTAAGTTTGGTGAGTTTATTTATTTTAATTAATTATAACTGAACTATAAAAATTAACTTTTTAATATTCTATTGAAATTGAATCATTTATGTTGGTTTAATTTTAAACGGAAGGTTATAGTCGGGATAATATTTTGACTAAAATTTCTTGTTTAAAATTTAAAAAACATTCCATCACATTCTGTTCAACATAAATAAAAATAATAATTAACAACAAAATATTTATTAATTTAATTAAATTATTTAAATGGAATTTTAATTATTAAACTTTTGTTTTGTGTCTGATTTTTCTTTTATCTTTCTTTCTTTTATTTGCTTGACCCAAATGTATTAAATCCTTCATGATCTTTGTAATTTTATCTCTTTTGTGTTTTATTTTGAATTTCAATTCAAGAGGGTTTAATAAAGTAAAAAACAAAAGTTCGTGAAACTCAATATTAATGATTTCTAGTTGTTGTTAATTGTTAAATGTTTGTTTGTCTTTTTAGTTTTATTTTCTTTGTTATTGTTGTTAGCTCCACGTTTTTCCTTCTTATATAAATATGACTGTGCACTTAACAATTTAACACTTCTTGAATGTTGTTGGCATTAAATTAATATAATAAGAATTCCAATAAATTTTTTTTTAAAAAATTATTTAAACCGTTAAATTTGAATGTAACCAATGAATGAACAAAACTCATCAATATTTGCTTGTGAATTTTTGTAATTAGAAATTATTTTATAATTCAGCATTCACCAAAGCATGGCTAAATAATTATTGTTGTTGTATTTACAAATTTTCAGCAATTATTGCCATTGTTGTAATGTTGTATTAGTGAGGACACGTACACGGCTCTCATTAACTTTTTTTACGTTACAATTTATAAATATTGAGATCTTTGAATTTTAATCGCAGACTTCAAAGACGAAGGCACAATAATAGAAGAATTTAAGAATAAGGTAAACATTTACTTAGAAAATTGTTAAACGTTTTCTAAAGTTGTACAATAATCAGATCCGCTAATTGTTTTCCATTAAAATTAAAATGAAAATCTTATCAAATTATTATAAAAGAAACAAAAAAGGAAAAATCTTTACATTTTTTTTCTTCTTATCTATATTCACCCCAACACTTTCAACCCTCTTGTTTTGATACCTGTTTTTTTTTTTTTGTATACAATTAAAATTCAATTCTGTCTCTTTGTGTGTGTGTGTGTGTGTGTGTGGGTGTTTTTCTGACTACATTTTAAGAAATTTACAAAAAAAAAAAACAAAAACAAAAATATGTTAAACCATTTTCCAATTCATTAAAATAAGTAGTGCGCCTAAAGTACTTATTTTAATGAATTAGGAATAAAAAAGAAAAGAAGCAAAAAAAAAAAAACAAACTAAAGGAAAAAAAAAAATGTAAAGAAAATGTGAAAATGTGGAGAAAAAAAAAAGAGAAAGGAAAATAATTATTTTTAAAAAGAAAATTTACGTTACAAACTTTCCGAAAGTACATTTATATGACATGAACGTAAAATAAATATATACGAGAATAGGAAGTGTAAATCGTGTTTAAGAGAGATTTAAAGGATTATTTATTTATGTTGGAAGAAAAAAAAAACGAAAGAAAGAAAAGAAATGGAAAATGAGAAACTAGAAGAGAGGGGTCGGTTCGGTAAAAAAAAAAAAAAAAACGAAGAAAAAAGAAAACCCTTTTTAAAAAATAATAAAATATAAAATATTGCATTTGAATGAAAATAAAGAACATTTTTTTTGTGGTTGTTTTTTTTTTAACTTTAAATTAATTGGAATGAAAACAAAATAGAAAAACACTTAACTTGTACTTAAGATCAGAAATGAATTTCAATTGGATTAATATATTTTCATTTTATCACATTTTCTTTTGAACGGAAAAATCTGGAAATATTTCTCTATTTTTTTTTTATAATTTTGTTTCACATTTTTCTTTTATTTCAATTCAAGTGTGTGTGTGTGTATGCGTAGGTGATGATTTTAAAAAATTTCCCAATTTGTTATAATTTAATAAATTTAACTAAAGTATGTAACACAAATATGTGTGTGTGTGTGTGTGAACATCACTTACCAATATATTCCTCTTGTAATTCCACTTTATAAATTCTATATTTGAAAATAGACTTACTCTGAAGTTGAAAATATTTTCTTGTTATACATTTTCCTTCTTTTATTCTTCAAATTTTTATTGCGTCAAACAAAATTGTATTTTCTTCTTTTTTTTTTTTCTTTTTCCTTCTTTTCCTTCTTTCACAAAAATTTAGATTTTTATTTCTATATTTAGTCGGTTAGTTACTTATCTTCAATACATTATTGTTTGTTTTTATTTGTGTATTAAACATTTTTGACTCTCTAAATCTAAATACACAAAATAAATAGAAATTTATGATTATTTTGTATTTGTCTTTGTTTTTGTTTTAAATTCTAAAAATGCGGTCTCATATGTGACGCGTTTCATGATGATGAACTTTTATTGTCTGGGGGATTTTTTTTTTCTTCTTCTTTTTTTGTTGTTGTTGTTGTTGTTGTGAGAAAAATTTAAATGAAATTTTGATCCCAGTAAAAAAAAGACTATATTGTCTTGTTTTAATGTTATAAATTTTAAGCCACTGTAATATGTTGTCCCCTTGTATTGTCTAGTCGTCGACACTTTAAATAAATCTCTATGTAATCTTAAGTAACATAATTGTTACACGGTTTTAAATGAACAACTTTCTACCTAAGACTAAAACTATTCTTATATTATTAAATAAATAAATGAGAGAGACAAAGAGAAAGTGTGTGAGAGAGAAAGAGTGAATGGTTAAATGGTTAAGTCGTCTACAATTCTACTTTCTAAAGAATAAGGATCATCACAATTTCTCATTTATTCTTTTGAACGCGTGTTTTTTTTTTTTTTGTTAAACTTTAATAAATGCAAATATTCCATTGCACACACACACACACAGATAGTTTTATTTATATATTTTCTTCAATAAAAATTAAAAATAAATTCCTTACAATAAAGTTTAAACTTTGAAAACCAATGATCTGGTCATTTCGCAATAAATCAATTTTAAACGAAAGATGAAAATATTTATCCTTTTCTTGTTTTTTTTTTATATTTTTCTTCTTTTTGTTCTTCTTTATTCTGTTCATTCTGTTGAGAAATATTTATTTATCACATATCTTATAATTTCTTTGTAAAAATATAAATTATTTTGTAATTAGATTTTCTTTATGGCTGAGCATAATATTTAAATATGTTCCGTGTATTGAAATAAAATTTTAACATTCATTCCATCAATATATATGAATGATTCAATTGTGTTGCTTATTTTAACATTTTTTTCTTCCTCTTCTTCTTCTTCTTCTTTTTTTTTTCATTTCATGCAAATAATAAAATTAAAAGAAAAAAGAAGTTTTGTAGATTTTTTTTTTTTTCATTTAAAATTATATTTACGTTTAGCGTGAATATTTTAAATGAGAAGTTGAAGATCCGTGTTCAATTCTTAGCTGTATGTATAATCATATTAAATTACAAGTTAAAAAATAAAATAACTTTTTTCAATCTCAGTCTATTTGTAAATTCGTAATGAATATGGTTAAATTATTATTGTAAACATAATTTCTATAATTGCTAATTAAACGATAATTCTGATAATCTTGAATCTTTGTAATGGATTGTTATAATATTTATCTTATCTGTCGGTTTGTCGGATTTGTTAATTCTAAATGAGATACAACAAAAAGGAAAAAAAAAAATAAAACATTTTGAAATGAAAGAAAATTCATACAAACAATTCATAAACTTCTAGACTTTACTAACACGATTGATGATTTTTCTTTAGAAATTTTAGTGCTTAAATTTTATTAAAATAAAACTATTGATTATAAAGCACTTTACTGATTGGTGTGAATCCTTTAATCTGTCTAAAAATAATTTTTTTCCCTTCCTTATATTCTCATTTCTTTTTCTTCTTCTCCATTTTGTCAAAAAAGAAAAAATATCAATCTGACCTAATTGTAGGTTATAATTCTAGGTTATAAAAGAAAATCAAAAAAAAAAAGAAAAGATTAATTCTCTTAAGACACCAACTTTATTACAGTTTTTCTTTTCTAAATATTATAAATATTTACTTTTGAATTGTTACTGGTTATCGTATATGAATGGATGTGTAAATAGTTAAGAAAAAGTTTTATTCTTTATTTTGTTTTTTTTTTTTTTTTGTGAAATTTGAAATACAAAAAAATTAATTCATTTCACATATGGATCAATGGATCGGTATATTTCATATGAAAAACCCCGATACTGTTTCGATACATTGTACCGATGCAAAACACCGACACCGATGGAAAACACATCGATACATTGTATCGGTGGGCCAAAATAGATACAGAAATTGAAAATTACGTAATTCGCCAACAAACCACGAATGTTGTTTTTCTTCCATAATATTTTGTTTTTTCGCTTTCATATGGAACATTTCATATGGAACAGGTATCGGTACAATGTATCGTTGTAAGTTTTCTAACAAGTTATTTGTTTAATTTTATTACAAATTAAATTTCTTGATTTTAACATTTTCAGTTCCCTTATATTGATTTCAATGTAATATTCTACAATGGATATTCAATTTTTATTTCATGTTCAACGTACTAATAATTTTTAAAATAAAAATTTACACAATGACACAATTTCTATTTTTTATTTAATTATTATAGTAACAATCATGTAAGAAATTATATACTTTAAATTAGAGCATGTGACGTCTACAAAAGTAACTTTATAATAATTAGGTTTCGTGAGAAAGCTAACGTATTTTTTTATATAATAATTTTTATAATTGCATGCAAATGTATTTTCCATAAACAATTATATGGTTTAATTGTTTTAAATTATGATAATTTATTGACAAATATAAATATTTTTCTTATTTTATAAATTGAATTATATTCTATCAACTTAAATTGATCAATAGATTTTGATAAATTTTTATTTAAACGGAAGAATCTTTTCAAATGAATGAAAATTAAATTAATTTCAATTTTTTTTTTATTTCTCTTTTAACGATATAATTTTTTTTTATTGGACTAACGTAACTAAAGATATTATTATAAAAAAAAGTCATTAAAATCGGAAGGAAAAACGGTTCGGTTACGTTTACATAAATAAATGTTTTAGTTTAGTTCCGGTTTTGGGTTCTTGAGTAAATACAATTTTATACCTGATTCGATTTCACTTCAGTCCAGATAAATAAATATCCTATCTTCTAGCTATCGTTCTGATTTTATTCAAAATAACAGTTCACTCACAATCTAAGATGGGGAGGGAAGATTTTTTGAACATAAAACTTTTAAATTAAATAAATCCAAACATATGGTAGCAATTGTAAATCTTAGAACTGTCTATTTTTTGCGCATTGACTATACCTATGATAAATCTGATCCGTCCCATCATCTAAACAAATCAATATTTTAAATAAGTTCTAAACTTTAAAGTAAAGATTTGATTAAATAAATTAATATGAAAATTTTAAATTTATAAATTTTTGTTCCATATATTTTAATTTGGACTTTATGATGCCCAAAAAAAACAAAAAAACTTTAAAACTTTTATAATTGTTTGTTCTGAAAATGAATATAAATTCAATTGCATAAATCCTTCACTCTATAGATTTCCTTTTTTCAATATTGAATAAGTAAATACAAGTGAAAATTATATTCTATAGTTTGTTATTGTTGTTGTTGTTGGTGTTGTTTTTTGTTGTTGTTCCCCATACAAAACAGAATTAATAATGCATCAGACATTTTAAAATTTATTTGTATTGGAAAACTCTTATGGTTTTTCCTTTTATATGTGAATAATTCCCTCTTTTATTTATATTAACTGTTTATTTTTCTTTTCCTCTTATTGTTTTTTTTTTTTATCCCTATAAATTTTTACTCTTCTCTCTGATATGTCTAGCCGACAGCTAAATGGCATTAGTTAAATATACATTATCTTTTAGTTTTAGTTTGTTTTTTTTGTTCAAATTTTTCTTTTACTTTCGTTTGTTTGTTTTTTTTTTTTTTTTGTTTTAAAATGAAAATTTTATTTTTGAGTAAGGATTTTTTTTTTGTTTGATGTTTTTAATAACTTTTTGACTAATTTTTTCTATTTGCTGTGAATTTGTAATAGTTTCTCTATTGAATTTAACTCATTTCAATTTAATTGAAAATTATAGAAAAAGGATTAATGAAAAGTAAATAGATTTTGTTTTTGTTGTTTTTTTTTTGTTATGTTGTTATTTACACGTTAACGAAATTTATTTATTTTCTTTTAATGTAAATTTTTATTGTGAAATTATCAATTCTTATATATTTGTGTTTGTATTTAAATGTATATGTGTGTGTGTGTGTGTGTATGTGTTTATTTATGTTAAATAATATTCACCCTTTTAAGTTTACTCTAGATTTTAGAGTGTCTTAAGTAAATTGTTTCGTGTATCCACATCCTTAGAAAATCTATGAAATCTTATCGTTCATTTGAGATGATAAATTTTGTAATTCAAATGTTTTTGTAGGATGGATAAATTCTACTTGTCACTGATAGGAAAATCGTAAGTGAGTTGGTGGTGTTATGGTGGTGGTGGTGGTGTTGTTGGTGTTTAATATACTTGAAAATGTTCTCAATGAACCTTAAACGATATAATTTGAACTGAATATCAGTACTTGTATATTTCAAAGTGTTTTCCTTTTGAACATAAATGTAAATTCATTTTATCTAAGATTTTTTCAAATCTCTTCACTACACTCATCCAGACAAACAGAAAATTATTGGTTATTGCAATTTGCACATAAAATTAATTAAATCTAAACAATTTATTGATTAGTTTTCATTTTACCTTTTTTTAATCTCCGATTACTAAAATGTCACCTTTATAAAGATAAGTTTTTATTTCTTCATTTCTTTTGTTTTGTTTTTTTTTTTGTCAAAAACAAAATTCTGAGTCACCCACCAGCGAAAAGAGGCAAAAATAAAATGAAATAAAACAAAAATAAAATGAAATGAAAATGTTCATTTATTATTTTAATAAATCTTTATATAAATCTCAGTGTATAATTTACGCTTAAACAACAAAAAAAAAATATATAACTGAAATTACTTAATTTCTTTTCTAAATACATACACATACACATGCATATATCAAGTACATATACTTACACATAAAATACATTTAAAGCCATACACATAATAAAATATGGTTTAACGTTAAATTACTATATTTTCTCTATGAAATCTTTGAATCACAAAAATTTATTTTTATTTGACAAAAAAAAAAAAAAAGAGAAAACTGGACGAAAAGAAAAACGAAATTCTTGACGATTAAATTACGTGAGTATTTCCAATTTTCATTGTTTATAATTTGAAAGTAGCTTTTTAAGACATTTTTTTTTTACATTTTGGTATTTACGTTTTTTCTTTTTCCTTTGAATAATAATTATGATCGTGAACCAGAGGTGGTCAACTCGAGAAAAAAGAAAAAAAGAAAAACAATTTCATTAGGGTAACTTTTTAATAAGAAAATTTGAGGAAAAAAAAAATTTTCCTGTGGGAAAATGCAAAAATTTCAAAATCTGACAGCATTATTAAAGTTTCCATATTTTCATATGTGCAAATTCTTTGGCTTGTAATTTTTTACATTCAGAATTTTTTTTTAATTAAAAAATAAACTTGAGAAATTTACAAATGCTAATTGTTTTATATTTTCATCTTTTATTTAAATCAAGTAACATCAACTACAAAGGTAACTAAGTAACTTACTATTTTTGTGGTAGATTCTGAACCATCTAGCATTTAATTGGTTTACATTAAAAAATATACACATTTTCTAGTTTCAGTTCAATTCTTCAATTGAATTTCTAAAATTTAAAGTAATTTATGTGAAATTTAAACAATTTGTTAATAAAATCAACTAAAAATTAAAGAATATGAAAAATTCTACAAATAATTTTTCTGAATTTATTTTTTTATAGCAAATTTTATGCAGGGACAAGAAGAATGTGTGTAGAGAACACAATTATTAGTTAACTTAAATGTTAGTCTAAGAATAAAGTCTTTAAATGAATTGTTGAAATTTACCTGCAGGTTACCGTTGAATATTGTGTGATAATTCAATTAACCATTTTGTATTTATGCAAGACGAACGAATACAACAAAGTTTTAGGTTAAAAATTATTTTTAAATTGTTGCAAACATACACCTCTCCTTTCTCCTTCCTCCCCCTTTCACAATTCGCCCATTTCAACTAAAATATCGTACATAAAATTAATAACAAAAGAAAGGTGAAATTGTTGGTCGTATATATCGTGACATTCTAACATTAATGTAAATTAGTTATTTAGTGGTACGGTAATAAAATTGGTAATAAAAAAAAGGTAATAATAACAAGAAGAGAAGAAGAAGAAGAAGAGGAATGTAAAAAAAAAAATAAAAAAATCAACGAAAATCGTCTCTTTAAGTTTTTTCCCTTTTATAAATATTATTTTTTATATTCTTGATGTTGTTTTTGTTTTTGTATTCTTTCCTCAATTACATTTCATTTCAAATAAAATCCGCGCACATAAAAAATTAGAATTATTCTGAAGATTAAATTTCATAGAATGAAAATAAAAACAAGAAAAAACAAAAATATTGGATTTGTATAATTTGAAAAGTTCAAATTCAAAAATAATAAATCTCTTTAGGTTTTGTTTTAAATTTAAAATATTCATCAATCAAAAAAAAAATTCATTTAAATTTTATTTATTATTATTTTTTAATGATTATAATTCATCATTTACCCAAGTCAATGTTATTAAATACAAAAATTACTGATATCTTTAATGGTCTGCTTTAGATAATAGTTAATTTAATGCTAGCAATGAATTCGTTGTACTTCTTATTTACAATGATTTTTTGTTTGTGTTGTTGTTTAAATTTATAGTTAAATTCGATAGGTTGTGGGGTAGAGTGGCACGGGGGGACGGCGATTTCTCACTGATAAAGTGACAACATGTAAACCTTTATTTATTCATTACTTAAGTTACTTATCTTATTAAATTTTATTTATTTTATTTGAAATTTACCAACAACAATAATTGAATTGTCACAAAAATATATTTTTAATCCTTTTATTTCAGACAAAATCATAAGTACCTTTATACAAAACTCCATAAATATTAATTCTGTTCTGTGTTTTATTTTTGTTTTTTTGTTTCCTTGATGAGTTTATTTTGTCAAAATATTTGTTTCCTTTATATTTTCATTCAAGTCCAGAGATATCAGTTTAGACATAAAACTATTTAATTTAATTTTTAAAACATTTGAAAAATAATTCACATATTTATTTTAATTGAAAGAAGAGAGAGAGAGAGAAAGAGTAACTATATCTACTCTCCTTTTTTCTCTTTCAGGTAAAACAAAAAATTTTTGATGAAAATAATGTCCGATTAAATGTTGGGTATAACAACCCAAGTCAACAAGAACGGAATAAATTTTCTTTTAACATTTTTTCTTTTTTTTTTTTTTTTCCTTTATTTTTTTCCTTCGCTAAAAATGTAAATGAAAATCTTTTCGATTTAGAATAAAATGACAATAATTTTGGACTTTTAGTAAAATCAAAAAAATAAAAATATATTTTTTTTTCTTTCTTTCTTTAAGAATGTTTACTTTATTACATTTAACACTGTTTGAGCATTCCTGTAACTACATTAAAATGAAAATTATGAAGTAAATAATAAAGAAAATATACTTAAATGAAAATAAAGAAAGGAAAAGGGGAAAAAAAAACAGATAATTTCCATATTTTACATATTAAGCTTTTCTTTTTTTTCACTTTTTATTAAAAAAAAAAAAAGCACCAACAAACCAACAAACAAACAAAGAAATGTTAAGGAAAATAAATAAATGACTATAAGGTTGGGTGTGGGGGGGGGCGGTGGCTGGATGGTTGATGAAAGTGGCAGAGTGTAAGAGAGTGAGAGTAGTAGTTTTATGATGGTGAATGAAAGAGAGAAGAAATATTCGAATTATACTCTTATAGGTAAAGAAATAAAATTATATCGTGACAATTTATATTCATTTACATTTTCATATGACAGTATCACATTGTTCACATATTTTTATTCTCTTCTTTTTCTTCTTTTTATTCATCTTCCTTATTTTCTTATACTTCTTCTTCATCGTTATTTTCTTCTTCTTCTTCGTTTTATTCAACGTCTTTTTCTCTATAAATATTTTCTTTATGATATTTCTTTGTTTTCTTTTCTGTTTTTTTTTTCTTCTTCTTTTTTATTCTATCATCATTTTCATAAACGATTTTTTATATGTACGACGGTTATATGGTTTGATGAAAATGCTCATTGTGAATTTATAAGGTTTGTTTTTTTTTTGTTTTTGTGAATTTTTTTATTTACAATTTTATTTATTATGTCGTCTAATAGACTACTTTTACCCTCAACTTTATTTTCCACACCAAAAAAATAACAAACTCTTCAACATATTCTTTTATTCGAAATAAATGAAAATCTTAATAATAAGAAAATATTGCAACTAAACAAGTATATGGAGAGATACATTCATGATTGAACAATTTTTAAGAATTTCTCAATATCTACAATCATTTGGAAAATAATTTAATTTAGTTGTCAGTCACAATTCTTAAAATGATGTTCAAAAATTTTCTTCACTAAACATTTTATATTATTTCTGTCCCATTCGTTCCAAGTGAAATTATAAATAATTCATATTGCCTTTTTTTCTTACGTTATTCTTTTTATTTCAATGAAAATTAAATAAAATACTTTTTATTTTCTATTTATTGGACCTTATAGATTGGATACTTGACCAATAATATTTTATTTTTCATTTAATTTTTATATAAGTACCATTTGATACCATTCGTATATATTCTTTGAATACAACTATATAGTTGAATGTTATAGTGTCATTGACTAAGTAAAGTGTACTACTGCTACTGGATATTTGATTTTTCTAAACAAAAGAAATTTAATATCAATTTTCAAATATTAATGTATACCTATTGTACTCTACATCCACCAAAAAAAATGTATATATACTTACTAAGTATACATACTAAGTAAGTATTACTCTCTAAGTTTTTAAGTTTTAAACGTTAATATTTAAATATTTAATGTGAAGAAAAATTAGAAATTTTCTATTGAAATAATAAAAATATATAGAAAATAATAACAGCAACAACAACAACAACAACAGTAAACACAACTACAGAAACAAAAATATAATATAAACAACGAATATACATATGTATGTATTTAGTATATAAATATAAAAGGACATTATTTGAGTATTATAAATATATGAATATATTGGTGTGTGTGTGTGTATAGTGAGAAAATGGGTTAATGATATGCAAGATATATATTTTCTTAATTTTACCTTTTGCGTGTATATAATTGAAAATTATGTTCATATGTGTTTGTGTGTGTATTGCATACATTCACTTCACGAATATTTGTGTGTGTGTGTGTGTGTATGTGTGTGATTGAAACCTATGTATTATTAAATTATATTCTCTTGTCTCTTATAACATCAAATATTTTCCTTTTAACTTTAATTCGAAAACAAACAAACTTACAAACATACACACACATACATACAAATATTTACCTTTTCACCTCATAATATTTTGTCTTCTTTATCTTTTTCTTCTATTTCCCTTTCTCCCCTTATACTACCCAATACGAAACCACACGACCCAATATAATAATAAATCTATAATGTCCATCCTATCCTATCAAATTTTCAATTTTCAATCCAATATTTATTTATTTATCTACGTACGTACCCTAACACACACACACACACACACATACACACAGAGACAAATTTTCTTTTCATAAAATATTTTATTAATGTTTTAGAGAAAAAAAGAAACCATAAGAGAAAATATGAAAATAAGAAAAGATGAAGAAAAAAAAAAAACACACACACACACACACACACAAATTGTATAACTTTAATTTTTCTTTGATGTTGTTTGATGTTGTTGTTATTTTTTCGTTATTTTTTTCTTTCATTAAATATTTTAACTAATTTTTTTCTATCAATACAATTTTTAATATGTGTAAAAAAGAAAAAAAAAAAACAGAAAGAGAAAAAAATGGTTAGTTTGTTGTTTGGTTTTAAAAAAGGAATAAATTGTAGTTAGATTATAAATATTTTCAAAATTGTCAATATACGAGATACAAATGGAATTATATTTAGAGAACATTTCTTTAGTGCAACTAAAGTTTTCATTTTAACTAAGTTTAAATATATTGTGGGTATTATCTATTGCTATAAATTCTAATTATTTTCTACAAATTACTTCAAATCTACAAAAACAAAAACTGTAGATAGTATAATAATTTAAGTGACCTAAGTTTTAATTCATTCAGAATAAATAGTCTTGTAGGTTTCACTCACTTTATATAATAATTTCTTCTATGATCCTGAAATAAGAAGAACAATTTTAGTCATAATAATAAATATTTTTCATAAAACAAAAAACAAAAACAGAATTCACCTTCAAAATTTTTCTCGTAAATACATTTTCGTAAAATTTTAACAAATAAAATTGTTTAAGATTTTTGACCAACAATATATTTACAGAACAGAGACGGAGGATGTTACATTAATCAAATAATACTTATTATTTTTTTTTTGTGTCCAAAATATTTTTATGAAATAAAATTATTTATTTTTATAATAAAGAAACGGAAGTTATGATTTCATGAAATTTACTAACAATTGAATGTTGAAATTTCATTGTAATGAAATTATTAAAAACGTTTACTTTGTTATTCTATTGATGAATAGAATATATTTTCTAAGTATAACAAAAGTACCTACATTTATTTTGTTTTTTTTTCCTTCTTTCCAAAAACAAACTGAGGTTACGTATATTTTTTTTTTTATGATTTCTAATGTACTCGTAGAATTACATTATTTAGTTACCTAAGTATTTATGAATACAAATATGTATTCTAATGAGTTGAATATGGACACGTCTTTGGACTCGACATTTTTATAAATTTCTTTACTACAAATATCATTAAAACATCGAAATGAGTTTCAAATGTAATTTTTTTTATCTTACGTTCACTTTTTTTCTGTTTTTTTTTTTCTTTTATCAATTTTGATTTTTCTTCTTTTTTTTTTTTATTTATTTTATTTCAATGTTTGGGTAGTGCAAGGTCCCCGAGTTCGATTCTCGGTTTAGTGACATAGGAAGTGTTTTTTTACAGTTAAACAATATTTCCTTAATAAAACTTTTAGCTCATTACTACTGTCTAATTTTTAACTTGTTATTTTATTTCTTCTAACGCAAGTAATCTATTTTCGTTTATTTTTGATCTGCCCGAAAATTAAAAGATTATTGTGAATTTATTTTTCTTTTTATTTATTTTACTTAAGTTAATGTTTTTCTTTTGCTGTTGTTCTCATACACACACACACACTTTATTATTTTTAACGCAATTAAATTTGAAAAAATACCTACGTACTTATGAGAAGCAAGTATAAAACGACAAGACAAATTTAGCATTTTTATGTGTTTTTTTTTTTTTTCTTTTATTTGTTTTATTTTATTTTCTTGTTTCTCTCTCTAGTTAATTGTCCCTTTTTTTTTTTGTTTCTTCCTTCACGTCCAGTAAATTCTTCTTTACTTCTTATTTTTCTTTTATTTTCATTTACGTTTTTTTTTGTTTGTTTTTGTTTTTAATTGAATTGAATTCTTTGAAAAAAAAAAAAAAATATGACAAATTTGTTGTTTTTTTTTTTTTTCAATTTTTTGTTGATTTTTTCTTCTTATTTTTTTTTTTTAATTAATTTTCTCATGAAATTTTCTTTTATATTTTATAGAATTTAAAGAAACGTATTAATCATTAAAGTTCATTACATTTATATCCAAACTGTTCACATAAAGTTATATGTTCCGCTATAACTGAATTTTATTAAAGAATTTAACGAATAAATTTTTCTTCAAAGAAAATAGAAAAATTAAAAGAAAAACACAAAATAGGCGTTACTTTCTTACGTCATAGCAGATTATATCTTTTTTCTGTCGTTGTAGGTAGTTTAATATAATTTTCAGTGGGTGACCAGGACAACAAAAAAAAAATAAAAAATAGAAATAGTTTTCCACATGCAACGAAATTTTCCACAAATATTATTGTTTCTTTTTTTTTTTTTTTGTTACTTTTCTTCTTCTTGTCACATTGTGAACGATTTTCTTTTATTGCTTTTTTGGTTTGGTTTTTTCTTTTTCTTGTGAACTTTCATCTTTAATTCTCTAAACGATACGCGCTATTTAAATTTTAGTTTCTTTCTTTTTTTTTCTTTTTTTTTTTTGTTGTAAAAAGCACCCGGGAGAACAACGGGGTGAATATGAATAAATGAAGTAAAATCACAGAAATGTTTTTCTTCCACTTTTTTCCCCCCTCGTTTTTCTTTTTTGTTTTTATTTTTTTTTAAAGAATCAAACCACAACGCAACAACCAAAAAAAAAAAACAAGATTCAAGATTCAGAGAGAAAATTTTTATTTGATTCAAATGTAAAACAGAAAAAAGGATGAAATGTTAATTTTCTTCTACGAGATGAAGTGTTCAGTTAACAATTCTGGTAACAAACATACTTCACATATTATTCAAAATAATTATAAATATTTTATGATTATCTAAGTAGACGTTCTTAGAAGTTCTACAATCATTTATTAATAATTATCACATTAATTACTTATTATTATTATTAAATAAAAAAAAAAAGTTTGTAATGTTCATTTAATTTAATTTCTTTATAATTTCTTTTTTGTTGTTATTGTTGTTGTTGTCATTCTTCTAAAATAGAAACACGCCATGAATGATATACAGAATGAACGACTAACATAAATTTCTGTCTTTATATTACACTGATTATTGACTCTTATTTAACTTCGTCCTTTTATTCCTGATTATAATTTGAAGCCAAAATTCAACCCCTTTTTTTTTGTGTATATGTCAGTTTGTATGTGTCTGTGTATTTGTGATTACATATAATTAAAATCATTTATCAAAAAAATTAATATCATAAACTTAATTAAACTACTGGACATATATGAGTGAGGAGTGTGGTGTGCTGAGGAGTGAAGAGAACAACATAAATATATAGGTTTTTTTTTTTTTCGTTAATTCTTAATATTTTGTCCTTTATCTTTCTCTTACTCTCTCTCTCCCTATCTCTCTCTCTCTTTGTCTTTCTTTGTCTTTCTGCTATTATCATTCTTTTATTAAAACCACAAACCATTGTTTTTCATCTATTTCACCCCATCTACTAGTACATAATTCTACTTTACCCACCACTCTTCATTCAACCACCTTATTTGAAGATTTTTTTTTTTTTTTTGAATGACCACGTCTTGATGGTTTCATTCAACTGTGGGTGTGTTTTGTATTTGTTTTTGTGTTTTTCTTCTTCTTCTTCTTCTTTTTTTTTTTTTGTAATATACGACAAATAATGTAAGGGTTGGTCGATGATATGTTTGTTGGGGTAGGAATACTATATATTTATTATACTTACTGCTAAGTAGTACCTTTTAAATACTTCCTATATTTTTTGTTATCATTAATTTAAAAATTTAAATTATATATAAATTTTCTCTTGTCTTCTCACTCACACAATCTTTCTTTTTTGTTTTTATTTTCGCTTTTATTGAATTTTATTAAATAATTATTTATCATACAAAATAATCGTGTACATTTATATTTTGATTCAATTTTTTTTTTTTTGTATTGCCTCCCTAATCCTACTATTTAATTTTACTTATTTACTTAATTTTACTAATAATTTTGTATTTCAAGAGGAAAGTTTAAAACTTTTGAAAAAAAAACAAAAAATTTTAATTAAAAATAAATTGTAATAAAATTATTTCGATTTTAGTACAAAAATTCTTTCTTAAAGTTTTAAGATAACAAAAATATTCACTTCGCAAATAGAATATTCTTTTATAACTTTTTATTAAAATTGTGCAAAAATTTATTTTTTTGCATTACAATAAAAATATGCATCCTTCTTTCTCGTTCTCTCTCTTTTTCTCTTTCTTCCCCTATTCCCCTTTTTTTTAAAAACACTTTGACTCTATGTGTTGCTGTGAAACAATACAAAAACAACAATAAAATCTATGAAGAACAAAATAAAAAACGTCAAGGGATGAAAAGAAATCATTAAATAAAAAAAAAAGTTGTTGCTTATTGTTTGTTTCTATTTGTTTGTTCCTTGTTTTCTACATGACTTAACGTATTTACACTTAAGTATAGAAATTATCTATTTAAAAAAAAAAAGTTTATAAGTAAAGTAAAATGATTCGTTTTATTTCAAAAAAAAAAGAAAAAAGAAAATTATAAAATGGTAGAAAAAACAAAAATATACAAGAAAAATGTTTTTTTTGTTGTTGTTTGTTGTTGTATTCTTGTGAATCGTGCGTACTGCGTAAAGTAAAGAATATACCATATGTGTTTGTATTATATCTATGTGTTTGTGTCAGTATAAAGAAATGACATAAAATGAGAAAAAAAAAAAATAAGAGAGTGAGAGAGAGATAGAGAGGGAAAGTGTAAATATATAAACAACAACAACAACTCCGCCCTCTATCTATTTTTCTTCTGTATTTTATTTTTTGTGTTATTATTCCTATATTTTTCTATATATACATATAATGCATGTGTATTTGTGTTAGTGTGTGTGTGTATAACTAAAAGTCTATTTTCCGTTCAATTTATAACAATCTATATTCTATCTATATACTTACAAACATTTATACATTCAAACTCATATAAATAGATTCTCCGTTTTTCTTCTTCTTGTTTATTTATTTTCTTTTTTTTTTTTGTTTTTGTTTTCGATTTTTCCTCTTCCATTCACAACTACCACTAACACCACCATAAACACCATCATACATACTCTTCTCAATGTTAATATGATATTTTAAAAACCACGCCTGCTTTTCTGTTTCCCTTTTTCTTTTTTCAAATTTTTCATATTTTTCATATTTTTTTTTGTTTATTTTTATTTTAAATTTTCTTTTTGATAGGAAATAAAATAAGTGATTTAAACAGTGTTAATATTTATTTAGATAAAAGGTAATGTATACTATACTGACCTACCTACAAATATTATATTTATTTTCTATTTTCATTTACTTATGATGAAAATTTGTTTATCTTCAATTTTTTTTTTTTATTTTTTTTTTTTGTTTCTTTTGTTTTGAACAATTTTTTAAAGTAAAATGAACAAAATTGTTGGTGTATTCTTTCTCAGTTTATAACTTTTTCTTCTAAAAATGATTTAAGAGAAAAGAAAAATTTAATCACAAATAATTTAAGAAAATTTACTAATTAATATTTGTCTAGGTTTAATCTTATTAACTAACTATTCACAAAGATTGTACAAAAATTCCTCACGAGTTCTTTCAGGATTGCACACAGTGGTTAACCTCAACGCTATATCTATATACTAACTTTATTGCATCTATTTGAAAATTTAATTTTCATTAGATTTTTTATTAGAATACAAAAAAATGATAAATTTCATTTTGTATAGATTTTTGCTAATATTTTCTTCGATAGAATAAATTTAACGTAATTACAAAACTTTGATAAGAAATTTTCCTTTCTTTAATGTCGTCTACTTATAAAGTCTTGTGTGAAATTTTATTAATAATTATTGAATTGACTTTGACATGAATTTTTTCTTTTTTTTTTCTTTTTCATCTTTTTCATCTTTTCATCTTTAAACAATTTTATATTTTGAATTTATTTTTAACAAAAAAGAAAAAAAAATATAGAAAGAAAAAAAAAAATCACAGAAAGAAAAGAAAAAGAATGGAAACTGAAATAAACCCAATGACGTGTAGATAATATTGTTAGAACAACGATTTTTTTATTTTTGCACATTAAAGTAAAATCTATTAATCAGAAAATCTATTTAATTTTGTTATTTTTCTGTTTGTTCTTTTTCTTTAATTAAAAATATTAAAAATAAGAAGTGAGAAAACAAAAATAACTTTTGACACAAATTTTCTATTCAAAATATAAAATGCATATTTAGTTTATTTCCTGTCTACACAGACACGAGGAAATATTAAGTTTTAAATTTTCTTTTATATTTTATTGTGACAAAAATAAAAAAATTTTGTCTAATGGAAAATTTTTCTTTTCAATTCAAACAATTCGTTACATTTTGTCATCTCATATCCTCACGTCCTAAATGGTCGATGACTTTTTTTTTTTTTTTTGACACTTAAGCTCACTGACAAGTTTCTTTTTTTTTTTTCGTCAGCAATCATGAATCGCTTTTTCGACCATTTCTGTTCAGTGAATAGCAACTTGACATTGATTACAGAATCGCGTCTTGGAATCTCCAATTCTAACAAATTAATATGCTTCAATTACTGACTTACCATAATAGTCAGAATTATATTCTCATGTTATCATTAATATTTTATTGGGTTTGTGTGTAGTATGTTGAATTATGGACTAGCATTGCCCATACAATTTTTCCTTACCTTCATACATTCTTTACATACTTTATGGACAAACACAAAAAAAAACACTTATTAACTGTGAAGTTTGAACATTCATAAATTTATCACAATAGTAGAATGCTTCACTTGATCGTAGGGTCAACGCAAATCGTTTAACGTAACTAATAAATTTGAATTAGAATTTTTTTATTTTGATTCTAAGTTGTGGTCGGTAGGAAATTTTTTAAACGAATATAAATTTGAATCAAAATCAGGGTGAAATATTTATTTTTTTTAAAAAAAAAAATATATACAAGACTGAAGTTGAAGTGAAGTCAGATGTGGTTCGAACTGAAATTGATCCAACTGGCCGGCTGTGAAATAATTTTTGAATTTTAAATAATAAAATGGTAGATATGGTGCGATGTACATTTTATTATAATTTACCTTTTGTTCATACCATGTGTGTGTGTGTGTGTATGTTTGTACCAACCTAGTTAAGTATTTTTCCTTCTCTTTTACTTTAAAATTTTTATTATGAATTTTAAAAAGTTCTTCATATTAGTGTAGTGAAGTGTAGAGTAGGGTGTGTATATGTGTGTATGTGTTATTTAAGGGCGAGTGTAAGGGTGTGTCGTCACATGTCATACAATATTCCGAATAGACTTTTTTCATTTTTTTTTCTTTTTTTGGTTTGTTATTTTAACACAAACCTACACCTACCTTCATGTTTTTAATGATAAAATATAATATAAGAGAGCTAAAAGGGAGTTTTTGTTTTTTTGTCTTTCTTTTTATTTAAAAAAAAAAAGAAAGCACCTTTGGTAAGTGTGTATGTGTGTGTGTGTGTGTGTGTGTATTTATTTATATTTGTTTTTATTTCTATATTAGAACACTCAGCTCATTTTCTCTCATATGTTACATTTTTCCCATATATTTTTCCTTATAAAGGAAAGAAACAAACAGAAAGAAAGAACAAAAAAATATGAAAACTGGGGATGACGTCTGGGTTATATGCCGGCATGATTATGTAGAAGAGAAAAATCAGTAGTATCACCATCATTAGTGCACACACGTAGTTGCACACATACACACACATTCTCGCAAATATGCACACACCCATAAATTATTCTTCATTTATTATAAGATTGCATTTTTTTCTATAAAAAAAAAAATTAACTCATGCTGCGTATTTGTGTATGTGTGTGTATGTGCTTCTTTTCATCGTGATCCTTTATTTATTTATTTTAATTTATTTTCCTTCCTTTTACTCACACTTCTACATATTTATAGAATATAGCGGATATATCACTAACAATTTTCTTTCTTCTCTCTCTCTCTCTCTTTTTTCTTACATAAAAAAAAAAGTAATAATATACAAACTCATAAATTCATCTATACTTTTTTAACTTAACAACATCATTATTCATAAAAAGAAATATTCCTCAATATATGCTGCTACTTCTTATTCATTTTATCATTTTTATTTTTTTTTTTTTCATAAAAAAAGGAAGAACTTTATACATTTTCTTCTTATTCTTCTTGTTCTTCTTCTTCTTCTTCTTCATCCTTTTTATAATGTGTGCTTTTCAATATTCAACCTACATAATATTATATACTATAATAAACTGACTTAAGATTTAATGTGAAAGAAAAAAAAAATGTATCTTATTTTATTTTTGTTCATTTTCATTTTTCTTGATATTTTTTTCTCAATTTTTATAGAATGTCAATTGAAAATCTTTGATTTATTTTTTTTTTTTCTTTTCATTTTTTAGATTTTGAATTAAATGAACATTTTTACCTATAACTAAATTGATCAATTTATTTAGAGTAGAAGATTTGAATTTAGTTTCGTTTTTTTGTAAAAATAAAAATGAAAACTTTCAATTAATTAGAAAATAGAGAAAATTTCATATGTTCAAATATTTTCTAATATTTTATTGGTGCTTCAGTTTTTTTTCATAATTGATTTTATATTTTTCCACTATTCGGTATTTGCTTTATCATATTTTTGATAAAAAGAAAGAAAGGAAAAGAAAAATAGGTGTGTATTGTGTGTATTGCGTGTAAATGTTCTCGTCTAATATAAATGCTTCTGGTATATCAAGCTGTGAAACACACAACACAAAATAAAACATAAACAGCAACAAAGAAATAAACAAACAAACAAACAAACAAAACAAAAAAAAAATACAATATTGAATGCCTTAAGTTGTTTCTTTAATCTCCTGTCAATATCCTGTCACTGTATTCTGAACTGACATATAAATGGATTTTACCATAATATAATATTTTTATTTTATTTTTTGGGAGGTGTTTTTTTTTCTCTTTTCTCTCTTCTATAAAAAGGTATTTTACTGTAGTGTAGGTAAGATCCTAGAAAATAAATTCTATATACTTAATAGAAAAAAAAAAAAGGAATAGGAGAAATGAAAGTAAAGTAAAAAATCATAAATATCATCAATTGAAATAATCATAAAAAATATTATTCACATCATGTTGGGGGGGTATTGGTCTTTAACACTTAACTCTCTAAATAATCGGTATAAAGATTATTTTTGCATTCTAATTTTTCAACATTTTTATTTTTGTTTTCTATTTACATTTAGAGATAATGCAATGATATGGGTGGGGATGATGATGAGGGGTGATGATATGTGCAATTTCGAATTCGTTATAAATTACATGATTTTCTTTTTATCATTCTTTAAGATAAACATTAAAATTAATAAATCATTTATTAATGGACGGTTGTGTGTGTATCATTGTAAATTGTGTTTCTGCTGTAATTTCATTACTCCCCCCATATGAGTGAAATTTTTTTTAGAATAAAAAAAAGAAAAAATAAGAAAATGAAACTAGAAATTTTTGAAGGAAAATTTAATTCCGCTACATTTACCCCTGTTCTTGTTGTTGTTGTTACATTAAGTCATTAGTTTTTCCATTTATACTTTTAGATTCTCCTTTTTTTTTTTTTTTTCTTGTTTGTTTCCTTCTTCTATTTTTTATTTTTTGTTTCCTTTTGTTGTATGTTTCCTTCTTTTTTTTGACCTCATTTCAAATAAATTAAGAAAAGATGATGATTAATTTGTCTTAACCTTTTTTTATAAAATTTCATTTTTAAATAATTCTTTTTTTTCGTTTCTTCTTCTTCTTTTTTTTTTTCGGAAAAATTGATTTTATTTTTTACCAAGATTTTTGGAAATTATTTATTTATACTTTAAGTATTAAGATTTAGCAAAATCACCAATTTTTATAGAATTCCTTCTCTCTCTCTCTCTCTCTCTCTCTCTCTCTCTCTCTCTCTCTCTCTCTCTCTCTCTCTCTCTCTCTTTATCAATTAACAATATATAATATATTTCATGTTTTGTGTTAATTCTAAGAATTTCATTAATTAGAAAATAAAAAAAAATATTCTGATTGTTGGTAAGGAAAAAACAACAACAACAACAAAAAATAAAATAAAATTCAAAAGAAATTTTTCATTTATTAATTAAAACGAAAAATAAAAAGAAAAATATATTTTAAAGTAGGACGGGCGGTGTGGTGGTTGTTATGGATGGTTGATGAAAAGAAATTTATACTTATACGGTTAACAATAATTTTAACCCTAACTCCTTCATTTATATTGTACTATACCCATTACGCATATTCATATGTGTGTAAATGGGTGTATGTGTGTGTGTGGGTGTGTATACTTTAAATGTGTATTTGAATACATTTAAAATTTTTACTCTAAAAATTTCAAAATCACTGTACACAATTTTCTATAGGGTTCAACCCTTTTATATATATATTTTTTTTTACCATTAATACCATTACAGCCATACGCATTATAATGTTTTTGTCAGCTTTTTAAAGAACAGAAAAAAATCATCAGAGAAAGAGAAAATAATCAATAAGATAAATAAAAAAAATATGAATATTTAAGAAAGAAATTATTTATACATTTTTTTTTTTGTTTATTCTAAACATAAAATTGGAATTTGTGATTGTTGAAGAATCGATGGGGGGAATTTAGAATATTATTAGAAATATGTAGGTACATCATCATCAACCACAAAAAAAAAAAGAAAAACACCTGACAATCCACTTTATAATGCAGACCAATTTACCATACAGCTCTCCCTCGCTCGCTCTCTCTTTGCAACCTTTAATTCGTATTTTATGTTTTCTAATTTTCCAATAATAAATTTAATATAATAAAATTTATGAATATTTTATTTTATTTGAAATCGTACAAAAAATCCAAATACAATATTATCCCATTTTCATTATTTTATTATGACTGACCTCATCCTTTTATTCAAAGAAAAAAAAAAAGAAAATATTATGTGAAAATTTCTGGCATATTTCAGCTGACAATCACAAGACGATTATTGCACTTAGTGTTGTCTTGTATTTTTTTTTTTATCTCTTTTCTCTCTCTCTTTCTCTCTGCTTTCAAATTTATATAAGGAAAATAAAATAATAATAACAACAACAAAAAGGTAATATTATATTTTTCATTCTTCATTTTCTAAGTAAAATAAGGTGGATAAATATTTTCTTCCCTTTCTTTCCTCCTTCTCATTTTTCTCTTTTTCTGTTCTGTTCTTTTTTTTTTGTTTTGTTTTGTTTTGTTTTGTTTTCTCTGTGAAAAGAAAATGAAAGAAAATGTGAATGAAAAAAAAAAAAAATTATTATTTTTCTTTTTCTTTTTTTTTTTTGAAAGGAATGAAGTGAAGAATATTTTATTGGGGTAGTGGGTCGATCTCTTACTATATTATGTTTTATGTGGAAAGAAATAAACAAAAAGAAAACGAATAAAATAAATTCTCAAGTACAGACGTAAAATTGTTAACGGAAGAAAAAGAAAAAAAAAAATATGTAAGTAATAAAATTGTTGAAATTTTCCTGAACCACCGTAAAATGATGATTCATACAATTAAAAATTCCTTTTGTTATATTTAATACAATTTTTCTTTCTGTTTTGGTATGTAAACTTGTTCCATATTTTCAAATAATATTTAAAATATTTCATATATTTAATATTTTTCTCACAAGTTCACTTTGGAGGTAGTGATTATTATTGTTATTTTCTATTTAAAAAAAATCTCACTACATTTTAACTCTTTTGTATTTTTGTAGAATTTAAATAAAAAAAAAAAGAAACTTAAAATTTATTCTGTACTGTAGTCGGTAGAAATAAATTAAATTTCTATTAATTTACTTGTTTTAATTAGATTAAGTTTAACGAAGTTAATTAATTATTAATAAATTCAAAAATAATTATTCCTGTAAGATGAAAGAAACTTTTTTTTTACGGTTGGGTGTGAATGGTCTTCGGGTTTAAATTTCGATTGAGCCACCAATTTGTGTTACTATTTAATTTTTTTGTGGAAATTGTTTTTCTACATAAATGTAAAAATAAAAGTAAAAAAAACGTCAATTGATGCATGAAATAATTACGAAAAGTTTCCTAACTATTTTATTTATTGTTAGTTAATTTTTATTAATTAATAAATAATATCCTTTTGTATTTTGTATTTAATTATAAAACATGGAAAATTTCAATTAAATGAAAAAAGAAAAAATTATATTTCATCATTTTTCTAATTTTCCAGTTTTATATTTTTTCATTTTTTTTTTTTTACTTAGAATTTCAGTGGCAAAAAGTTTTATATTTTTAATTGCTATAAAGTTTTTTTGCAGCAACAAAAAAAAAAAAACATACGCGTACATACATTTAGTATGACACACTATTGTACATACATGTACACTTGCCTTTAACAGAAAGGGAGAGAAGTTCAAAGTAAAGGAATAAAAAAAAAAAAAAAAGGGTTAATCTCAAGAGTTTGACGATATATTTTTTTTTTCTTTCTTTCTTTCCCTTTCCTTTTCTTCTCTATATACTGTTTCTGTACTCAACAAATTCCTTTTCTTGTTCTTCTTCTAATCTTTGTAGGCCGTACAAATATATATAAAAGGGGGTAGGTATATATATTTTTTTTTAACTAGGGTGTGTTCGTATATTATCAACTAAGGTTTCAACAAGATGGATGACGTCAATTGCATCATTATTTTGTGCGTTTTCATATTATAAATAAATAAATGTATGTATGTATGTATGTATGTATGTATATGTGTATATGTGTGGGTATATGTAGAAAACTTTTGTGTGAAAATTTCTAATATTAAATGTAGGTGCATTTAATGTGTCTATAATCGACTATCAGAGTCAGATCAGTTACCTACCATTTATTTTCTTTACATACATTTTTATGGATATAGATTTTTGATGTATTTAAAGAAAATCCTTACAGAAAATATAGGATCTAATATTTCTAATAGAATTCTAATCATTATGTTTCTATCAATCGGGATTACAATTGACGTCCCTATTGTTAATCGTAGTTTTAAAAGTGTTAATGTACTTTTATACTTCATCAAATCATTGTGGTATATAAATTTATATATGTATTTGTTTGTGCATTTGTGTGTGTGTGTGTCTATGTGTTTGAATGAAGCCACAAGAAATTACTGTAAAAAATTCATTAAAAAGCATAAAATATAAAAAATGATTTTTTCTTTTCTCACGTGTCATGTTGCTTCTTATTCTTCTTTCTTTCTTTCTTTTTTATCAATATATAAAAAAAAAAAAAGAAAATGAAGAGAAAAAGGGAAAATATCGTGAAAGAAGAATTTTATTTTTTTTTATTAATAAAAAAAATAAAAAGAAAAATTCATGTGAACATTTTTTCGATATTTTCCAAAGATAACTTTCAATAATGAATGAATTTGGTTGTGTTTGGGGTTTGTTGTGTGTGTGTGTGTTTTTTTTTTTTCACTCTCTCTCATATAAACCATTTACTTATGGTATGTATTTTGTGTGTGTGTGTGTGTGTGTGGGGTTGAATGGGTCGTATTGGTTGTTATTGAAAAATAGTATGGGTGATTGTTATAAGGTTCCATATAATAATGTACCTAATGTGGTTGTATGTTATTGTCAAAGATTTTTCTTTTTCTTTTCTTTTATTGTATTTTGATATTATCTTCTTCTTTTCTTTTCTCTTCTTTTCATTCTTTATATAAATAGAAAGTTTACTTTATTTCATCCTTTTTTTATTTCATTTTATTTTATTTTTATTTTTCTTTTTTTTTTCATCACTCACACCAGTTTCCTTCAACGATACCACAGCACCATCCCCCTCTCTAACAACTCAACCTATATGGTTGTTGTTTTTTTTTTTTTTGCATCATTTTTCTCATTTTCTATATTTATATATATTTTCACTCTCTCTCTCTCTCCCTTTCTCTTTCTCTTGTATTTTAACTACAAGGGCAAACTACCTACGGCAAATACATTGGAAGAAAAAAAAAAAAATAAAGAACTTTTAAAACCTTTTGTCTGATATTGAGAAAAAAAAATAAGAAGAAGAAAATTTTGATCCATTTTTTGCAATTTTCCCTTATCGTATTTTTCTTTTTTTTTCTCCTCTAAAAATACATATTTAATTACATTTTTAAAATTTTTCATATATAATCTAACCACACACATCAACCTCTCTCCCTTTTCGGCCAAACCCCCCTCACCATTTCTCTAGTCACTAACTTTTACTAATGAAAAATTTCTTTCTTGTCCTTTATTTTGGCTTTTTTTTTTTTTATTATTTATATTGAGAATGACAACAACAACAACAACAAAATGAAAGAAGTTCTTTTCGGACATTATTAAATAAGTACGAGAAAAAAAAAGCCAAAATCTTTTCGTTTCCTTTTTTTTTTTTTTGCCTTTATTTTTTCTTCTGGTTTTCCCTACTTTATTGTTGTCATGCAATTTTCATCTTTTTTCTTAGAATAAAATAAAAATAAAACAACAAGTATGGAAAATGGAAAATGAAAAAAAAATCAAATATATTGAATGAATCAATAAAATGGTTTTAGTTAACGGATGGACAGGGTAAATTGGATAACATCCAGTCCTACACACACACACACATATCTAGGTAGAAATAAATGAAAGAAATTTTCTTCAATTATTTATATTTAATGACGATTGACAGTCGAAAGTCAAATTATTTATCTTCACTTATCTATTTTCTTCTTTTTTGTTTTTCTCTCTTTCGTATTGTTTATTTTTCTATTTTCTTTATTTTTCTTTTCACTCCTTGTTTTTTTTTTGTATCTACTACCAACGACTATTCCATACAAATGTAAACAAAGAAAAAAAAATTGGAAAGAGACAAAAATTCTTTCCTAAAGATTTCTTATCTTCTAATTTCACGTAAATTACCTAAAACAATTTTTTTTTATTTTTCTATTTTTATTCTTTGTTTTTCTTCTATTTTTCCCAATTTTTCTTCATATATATTTTGTTTATCATTTTATTGTTTTTTGTTGTTTTCCTTGATTTTTGTCTATTTTGATTGTTGTTTGTTTTTTTTTTCTTTTCTTTTGAATAAATCAATTATTAAACTTTTCTGTATTCGTTAGTTTAGTTAGTTTGGATTGGAGCACATTGATTATTTGGAAACAATTATTTGTGTATCAGTATGTGTGTGTCTGTGTGTGGCTTATTATTTTAAATACAAAAATAATTATAATTAAAGAATCAAAGAAAAAAAAAAATATTGTATAGAAAAAGAAAAAAATAAGATTTTATTATTGTGCGTGAAATGATTTGTGATTTTTGACAATAATTGAAGTACGCATATGAAACAATTTTATTTTATACGAAATCCATTAATGAGTGTATAAAAGTTAAAAGATAAAATTGTCATCAATTTTATGTATCCCTTTTTTATAGATTAAAATATTTTCAACTTTATTCTTCTCATATTCAAAAATTCTAAATTACTTCATTTTTACAATAATTTAAATTAAATTTATGTTTAAAATATAAGTGGCAACAACAAATAACTCTAGAAGAGAATAAATCTGTTTAAAGAGTTCACTTAATAGTTTTGTGAAATTTATCATAAGTATAATTCGTGGGGGCGGTTGTAACAATTATGTGTAATCCTTTTAAATGAAACGTATAATCTATGTGCAATCTTTGTAATCGGTGGGTAATGAATTAATGTTAATGACTAACACCCGAGGGTCAATTTTGCACCCCACTGGTTACACATTTCAAAAGATTGCACAAAGATTCACAAGGATTGCACAAAAATTGACAAAGATTCCCCACGAATTCTCCTAGGATTGCACAGTGGTTACCCCCCTCGCTAACACCCTTGATGGTATTCTATTTTCATATATATTTTTTGTTGTTGTATTTGTAAATTCTTAATTAAAGGAAGCCACAAATTTCAACTAAAATTCGTAGAAATAAATCTGAAAAAGGTTACAAGTGTAATAGGCGTGTACATTTTTCATTAAATTTATTCGAATAATTTCATTTAATTAACAAAAACAAAAAAAAAAACAAACCAATTCTCATCCATTGATATTTTTTTTTATTCTGAACTTATGTCACAATTTAGATTGAGTTTTTTGTTTTTAAGAAAATAAAGAAATCTATAATTTTTTATTCTAATTTATTAATAAAAGGGTAATAGAGGGGTGGGGTACGACATTTTGTATTTTTCAAATATATTTTCGTTTTTCCTTTGCTTATTTTCATTTTTTTTTATTTGATTAAAAAATACTAAAGTTACTTTTTAACAATTATTCATAATTAACGTTAATTTTATTTATTTTTTTCTATACTTAGATTCTTATTTTAGACGACTTTTACATTTAATTCAACTATTTAATTTTATGTTGTACGAACACGAAAAAAAATGTTAGAAAAATAATAATAATAATAAAGAACTGAAAGAATTTTTTATTTTGTGCAGAAGAAATAAATTAATTTAATGGAAGTGAACAAAAAGAAAAAAAAGAAAATTAATGTGAAATAACAACAACAATAACAAAGCAAAGAAAAAAATCAAAACAAACACACACACACACACGAAGATCCTTTTAACTTATAGACTGATTTTTTTTTTTTTTTTGATTTTTATATACTAAAATTTGTACGCATTTGTGTGTATTGTGTGTGTGTATACCATAGAAAATCATTCTTTTTTTTTCCTTTATCCTTTTTAAAATATTTGATTATTGTTGTTAAAAATGAAGAACGACAGACAGAAAACATTCTGTTTAATTTTTGTTCAATCATTTTATTCTCTGTATTTCTCTGTTGTTGTAATTTTTGGTGAAAACAATTAAAATTTATTTAAATTGTTTAAAATAAAATGGAAATTTCTACACAGTAGAATTAGATGGATTTAATTAAAAAAACAAAACAAAAATTGTTTCAATAAACAATTCAATAAATTAAAGATTATTTATTAAAATCTAAATAAAAAACCAAAAAAAAAAACAATAACAACATAAATGAACATTTTTACTATTGTACAAATTTTCTAATTTTATCACAACAAAACTGATAATTTTTATATTTAATTTAAGAACGAATATTGTCTCTTAAATAATTAAATAATTTTGAATGGTGGATTTTCAATTATTTTTAATTATGAAAATTATAAACTCGAAAAAATGTTAATTTAAAAAATTCAGTACAAACAATATTTTGTATACAAATATTTTCATCGTAAACTTATTTTTATTCTTCTATTTGAATAAAACTGTTGTTGTTGTTGTTGTTGTTGTTATGAATAAGTTTTTCTATAATTTTTTTTTCCTCTCTTTTTATTACATACAAAAGAAAAGTTTACAGATCACGATTAATAATAATAATAATCTTTACGATTTATGTGAAATTTTTTCATCATCATCATCATCATCACGTTATTTAGACATTTATTTAGAATATATTTTTTATTTTTATTTTAATTTTTTTTTTTTTTGTTCAACAACAAAACACAATTGAATATTTTTTGACTGTGTTTGTTGCATTTTTTTCTTCTTCTTCTTCTTATTTGTCTTCTTCTTTCTGTTTTTTTTTTTTTTGGATAAAATGTGATTTTCTATTACTCATCAAAAAAAAAAATGTATTTTTTGTTATAACAACAACAACAACAACAACCAACTACAAATAACACAAAAAAAAATACTGTGTTTAAAACCGCGTATCACGGTTTAAGTGCATACTTCTCTCTCTCTCTCTCTCTCTTTCTCTCTCTTTCTGTTATTGCTTTCAATTTTTTGGTTAAATTTTTATGTTTGAAATTTGATTTTTACTAACTCCTTTTTTACTCTTCGTTGCCTTCTCATTTTCTTCACATACACACACAGCGTCTATAACTCTATATAAAAAAAAAATAAGAATACATATACACTCACAACAACAACAACAAAATACACTTATAAGTCAAACATAAATCACATCTTATTGCCTGTTTTCTCCTTTTTCGTTTCGGTATTTTTTTTTTTTTCTTCTTCTCCATATAGAAAATGTTTGGTCGACTGATTTTCAATTTCATTATATTAAGTGTGTTCACGATACTCCTCTATCCAAACAAATAATCAAAATCAATAACAAAAAAAAAAAAAAAAAAGAAAAAATTTAATACGAATTGGTAAGAGAGAAGGAAGACAATGTGAAAAGGATGTGAAAAATTGTGAGAATGAGAAGAGTGACTTTAGGTTTTTTTTTTTTTTCTTAGGTACAAATCAATGTTCTCTAGTCTATCTTTCGTGTTAAAATATGAACGCATTTAATATCGCTTTTTTTCTTCTTCTTCTTCTTCTTCTTTTCTTGTTCTTTTCTTCTTCTTTTCTTTATTCTTTTGATTCATCAAAAAAAAAAAAACATTATCTGGATTGGATTATATATTTTATAAACACAAAAGGCACGTATATTAAATTAATCGCATATATACATGGACTGCATTTTTGTGTATATATATGTGTGTGTGTGTGTGTGTATATAAATTTACATTATTTAATGCAGAATTTCGTACATAAAAGTATTGAAAACTTAAATCATTGTATTAAGTAATTTTGAATTTGATTACTTTACCATTCCCCTTGACACCCCTCCCACCCTTTGTATACCATTACACAAAAATTAATAAATTCTTTTTGTATTTATTAAATTAATTAAGAAAGATTTTCTTTTTATGTATCCATTAAATAATAATTTATTTAAGAAAAATCAAACCTTACAATTTAATTTATTTTTTTTTAATGATTTTATAAAATTCACAATTGTGGTTTTATTTCAGTAAGTATGATTTCACCCTCTTCACCTCCTTCATCCATCATATATGAATATACGCTTGAACTCTTTACAATTTTACTTGAGAATTTATGTGTTATAGAGAATGATGGGGTCATGAGTACCATCATCATTCATTGATTGGTGATTAAAATATACCGATTTTTATTTTTGTTCTTTTTTTTTTAGATCTTTACATGTAACGTTAAACACTTTAAAATAAATCTATATTCTTACCCATTTTTTTATTCATATTTATAACTTCAACTTTTCAATATTCTGAAAGATGGTAAAATAAATTTAATAAAGAAAAGAAAAAAAAAATCTAGAAAAATATTAAATTATCGGAAATTAAGTTTTTTCTCTTTTTTTTTTGTGTCATTTTTTTTTTGGTTCGTTTCCTTTAATGTATGTTTTGGTAAGTGGGTGGTTGGGGCGTGGTTGGTGGATTGTAGTGGGTGAAATATTTTTTTTTTAATTTAAAATTTGTAAATTTTCATCTTGTTTTCTTTTTCTTTTTCTTATTGTTGCCAATTTATTTGTGATATTTTTTGTACAGATTTTAATGGAAACGTCATATAGGAATTTTTCGTTTAATTGAATTTGAAACAAAAATTAAAGTTTATTCAAAAGAAAAACAAAAAACTAAATTCCAGAATTGACGAAAAGAATTGAAAATGAAGAATTGAATGGATAATCTATCAATTTTTCATAAGATTCCGAAAAAATGGTAAATAAATTGAATTTTTATAGAATTCATCAATAAAAATGTTAAAAGATTTTCAAAAAAATTTTAGAAAAAAAAAAAATGAAAGAAAGAATCAATAATTTATATCACCGTAACTGCGCGCCGCACCCCTTTAAGTGTATTTATTTTTTTTTTGTTATCGTAAGAAGAAAAAAACAAAACAGAATTGATTTTAAATTTGTGTGTTTTTTTTTTCTTCTTAAATTCTTTGGGTGTTTTTTTTTTCAACAAAAAGAAAAGAAAAAATTGTAATAAAATCATAAAAAAAAAACTTTATTTATATTTTTTTTTTATTGTTTGTTTCTTTCTCCTTTGTGTGTAACCCCCACCTTAGCCCCCTTTTTAAGTGTTTCTCTCTTGACCGTATATCTCCTAAAATAACATTTAAAGATTAGATTAAGAAATATTTTTGTTGTTGTTATTGTTGTTATTATTGTTGTTGTTGTTATATATTTTATTGTTGATATTCTGTTGTTAGTCTTATTATTATTTAATTGTATGCAAATTAAAATAATACAAGAAAAACAAGTAAAATATTTTTTTCTTATCTTTTCTTTTTTTTTCTTATGTGTTTTTTTTTGCTTTTTTCTAGTTACAAAAAAAAAAAAACAACAACAACAGTAACAGTAACAACAATTTATTCTATAGAATATAAAAAAAAATTGTACCTTTAGCGCGTTCAAACGAATTACTTATTTGTAAATGTAACAATCTCGTTATTTTCTATAATAAAAAAAAAAAAAATATATAAGAAAAGACAGAAAATAAAATCTGGACACACCTTTTTTTTTTTTTTTTTATTATTATTTTTCTTTCTTCATTTCTTTTTCTTCTTCTTTATTTGTTTTTTTTTTTTTTATATCTTAACTCTTGCGTTTTTTTTTTTTTAGTTCTTTTTTTTTGAATTTTATTTTAAATGAATAATAAATAAAATCAAATAAAGAGAGAGAGAGAGTGAGAGAACAGACATAAAAAAAAATAAAACCGATAACAATATTGGATTGTCGTGTTTTAAAGTGAAAATCAGTAATTCTTTTTATTTATGCGTGTAAGAAAAGATAAGAAATGAAAAGTATTCATATATACAGAAATATCAGTCGATGACTGAGATTTAGACCAGACACTGAAACTACTTAAAATATCTATAAATGAATTGTTGGAGAAGTTTAATGAAATAAAATATTTGAGTTTTGATTAATAAATACTGAAAATTTAAACAACAAAAAAATAAAGGCATTTTTTTTTTAATCAATCATTTTCCTTAATGAACTGAAAATTTTTTTAAATATTACAAATTTTATGAAATATTTTAAAAGTATCAACTAAAAAATAGAGACACGAAAATTTTTCTTAACAAAACTTATAATTTTTCGTTAAATCAACCAATTATTACTGAGAGCATAAATTTATGATTGTAATTTTCTTCAATGTAAAATGTAGAGAGTTAAGAGATTTTTATGTTTTAGTGACGAAATAATATTTCTCTAACAAATTGAAGATTGCCATGGAAAAGCAATGGAAATTTATAAGCAATGGAAAAATTAATAAATTACATTAAAGTAACAGACATTATAAAAATATATTTAATTAATCATAGAAATAGATATTAATAATCTACAATGGTTGGATGGTTACTATAAATGTTATTAAATAAAAAAAAAATCTTTTCACTTTCAGACATTTTTATTTTCTTTATTCACATTTTTCTATATTTTTTTTTTTTTTTTTTGTTTTTTATACAAATTTTTATTTATACTGATCCTTCTTTTTTTTTTTCTCTCTTTTTTCTCTTTAGGTAAGTTGTGTCTATATATTGCTGAGATCTTTAAAACATTTTTAAAAAATCAACACAAAAAAAAAAATTCAAATTCACAACAAAAAAAAAAAAAATCAGATAAGTAAAAAAAAATACTTTATTGGAAAAATAGGAAAATTTTGATAAAAATAGGAAATTTCTGTGAAAGTCACATAAAATAAAATAAGTTTTCTTTTTCGTTTTTCTTTCTTTTTTTTTTTTGATTATTGATAATTTTTATTTGTTTTGAAATTTCCTTTTTTTTTTCTCTCTCTTTAAACTTTTTATCGAAAAATCATTTCATATATTTTTTTTTTAACTTCTTCTTCTTCTTCTTCTTCTTTTAAAATTTTATTAAATTTAACTTTTCTATTTATACAATTTTCTTTTTTTATTTCCTAATAAAAAAACAAAAAATACCGAGAAAAAGAAGAAGAAGAAGAAGAAAAAAAACGGATATCTCTATTATTAAGTATTTATTTAAGAATTTAATGGAATGAGTGTAGACTATTTGTCTAAACAGAAAGAGAAAGAGATAGAGATAGATAGAGTACAATGATAAATAATATTGAAGTTATGATGAGTGTGTATAAAAATAAATGTAAAATAGAAAATAACAATTGAATGAATTGTTCACATTGCACTGTAAAATATGAAAATAAAATTCTAATAGAGAGGAAAAATTTTCTTTACAAAAAAAAAAAAAGTTATTAGAGAAAATCTAATAAATAAATAGTTAGGAAAAATTGGACTTTAAATATTAAATGGAATTTTATTTGTTTGTTTTTTTTGCTTTCTATCCATCAGATAGGAAAATTTTTTAAAGTGCCTCTTATGTAGATGACATGAAAATTTATAATTGAAAGTTTTTTTTTTTGTTATTGAAATGATAATGAAGTGTGTGTGTGTGTGTTTGTGTATTGTTTGGTTGGTTGGTTGATGCAAAAAAAAGAAGTTGTTGTTTTTTTTTTGTTCCTACCCTTTATCATATTTACCTTCTTTCTATAATTATTGATTTCTTTCTTTTTTTAGCATAAAATTTAATGGACCAATTAATCTCATGTTAACACAAGAATTTTTTGTTTTTTTTTTTTTAGACCCAATAAATTAAATTAGAATATTTATCTATTCATCCTCACAGACATACATCAAAATACGTATATATTTTTGTTATCGTTGTAAATAATGTATAATGAAAGACCGTCGGGCTATCTGGTCAAAAAAAAAAGAAAAAAAAAACAGAATGTGACTCATAACAATCATTATGAAAATAAAATTAGAACAATTTGAAAAACAATTTTTAATTCATTCTTTTATTTGTATGTACAATGTTTGGTTTGTTTCTATTATTGTTCCTCTATAATTTTACATACACAAAAGAATAATCATAAGAAATATTTTACAACAACAATTAAACAAATTATAACGCGGCAAAAAAATATTCAAATTTATTATTTAATTATTAAATATTTAAAAGGTTTTTGTTTTTGTTTGTTTGTTAATTAATTAAGTAAATATTTTTATTTGCCAAATTAAATAACGATATCAATTTTCATATAAATAAATATTCATTTGTGACTTTTCTTTATTATATAATGTTGTGTTAAATATGTCTAATAACTTTGAACACATTTACTTAAAGTATATTTTATCTTATTTTTGAAAGTCTTATAAAGTTTTTCTATTAATTATTTTCATTAATTGTTTTTCAATTTTGAAAATATTAAAATCACATTATTTATTATAAATAATCATTTAATTTATCTATAAACTAATAATTAATATTTACTATTTTTACTACGACAAAATAAATTTAACTGAGTAAAATTTTCACATTAAATAATTGAATAGAAATTCAAATGAAAATCTAAAATTAAATTATAATTTTCAACACATATTGAAAATATTTATTTCTTTCACTCTCATTCTCTCTGTTGCTCTCCCGTCTTTTTTCTCTCTCTCTCTCTCTATCTCTCTCTCTCTCTGTCTTATTCATTATTTTTCATAAATTATGTTTAAACAAATTGTTTACTGATTCTTGTAGGTACTTCACATAAATACTTAATAATAATAATAATTGATGATAATGATTTTAAATCAAATATTTTCAACTTGTTGTGTATTTTGAGCGTTATTTAAAATTGTGTGTTAGAGGGGAATATAATAATAACTAAGTAGTAGCATTTGTTAATTATAATTGTGAATAGATTTAATGAATTTATTATTAAAATTTGTTGGTGGAATTCAGTCTGCTTTAAAGTCTATCGAATAAAATGAGAATAAATAAATAATTGTGTATAACGCTAACGCTGGTAATCACTAAATTTTGTAAAGCCAAATATTAACTGATTATTATTTATTATTTAAATATAAAAATCAATTAAAATATTCGTAATTATTATTAAATTATAATTGTATTTTGTATTTTGTATTCAGACAATTTACAAATAATTTTCTTATACAATTTAATTGAAAAAAAAGTAATGAGATTAAATTAATGGGTAATGAAAACAGTTATCTTAGAGAATTTATCGTCATAGTTTATGAAATATTTCTATATTTTTTTGTTACCCCCTTTTTACTAATTAGGAAAAATATTTATTGTTTATAGAAATTAAATCGATTCTAATGAAAATAATTAAAATATTTGAATTTTTGTATAAATGAAAAGAAAAAAAAACAATTCAATAGAACGGATGAAATAGAGTAAAAATAAAAGTTTTCCATTCTATGAAAATTTTTGTACAAAAAATTTAATTTTAAAAAATTAATTCTAAGGAAATTATTTTATAATTTATATTATTTTATAATTTGGTGTAAACATCTTCAAACACCAACGTATGTCATTCGTTACAATTTAATTATATTTTAATTTTTAAACAACAACAACAACAAAAAATAATTAAAATTTAAATATTTTTCCTTTGAATTTTAAAAAAATAAAAATACATTATCAATTGCTAAGCAACCCAATCTTCAATAACTTCTTATACTCAGGGTTTTTATTTATTTTTTTATCTTTTATTATTTCTGTTGTATTTATTATTGCATTTTATAAAAATTTTGCGCATATTCACATTTTTAATGTTTGTCTCATATTTTTTATTTGTAAAATGAAAAGACAAGAAAAAAAAAAAACAGGATCAAAGAATCAAATTTATAAATTAAGCCTTTCAAGATCAAAGGTGGTTTACACATAAAATAAATTCAATCATAAAAAATTATATTCTTTTTTTTTCTTTTTTTGCTGTAAAAATAATAAATTGAAAATAATCGCGACAATAAAATTGAAATACATTTTTATCACATAAATCCATTTAAAATTTTCTCTCTCTTTCTCTTCGTTTCTCTCTCTCTCTCTCTTTTTCTTCGTTTCTCTCAATCGTTCTTTGATTTTTTTTTTATTTTATATTAGGAGAAGGATTACAATAAGAAATTATTTATTAATATTGTTGTTGCTGTTGTTGTTGTTGTTGTTGTCAAATGCCAATTTTTATTATAAATTTATATCTCGTCATTATTTAAATATTTATTACTTTTTTTTTTACACCTTCTCTTTATTACATACACAAATACATTAATATTTCAATACAGACAAAACATAAATTTTTGTTAAAAATTTGTTTCTTATTTATGACTTCATCTTTTAAAGGTTTCTTTCTTTCTTTTTTTTATTTTTTTTTTGTTGAAATTAGGAATTTATTGAATTTATTTTTTTTTTTTTAATAAATTTTTACCCTTTTTTTTTTGTTACACTTTTTTACACTTATATTAATGAACTGACAGTTGAGACCAAAAATCATTCCATATATGGGAATACAGAACTTTTACATTACAATTATTTATTTATTTTGTATAAACATTATTCAGTGCTGTATTTATCAGTTATTATCAAAAATTTTTTGTCAAAAATTATTATTAATTATTATTAATTAAGGAATATAAAAAATTAATGAAATAAATTGTAGAATCAGAACAAAAGACTGTATGATGGACTGGACCCATGTAGAAATATTATTCTAATAAAAATAAAGTCTATTAAAATTAACTTTCTGTTCAAATCGAATTTTGTTTTGTCTATAAAAAAATATTGGCTAAAGATGAAAACTTCATAAAGTGAAGACAACAAAAATTTTCCATGATTTTTCTTCGTTAATTGAAATTATGAATTTGGTAAAATATTTTAATTTTACATTAGTTGCTGAAAAGCGTAGGGATGGGGGAAGGATAATATAGAATAAATATTACCCTAAATTATTACAACCCTGCTCACTCATATAACGTACGCCATTAATATTGTAATCATTTCTACTAATAATGTGTTCATTGGTAGGTTATGTCGTCTATATAATAAATTTTGCCTAAAGCAACAAAAATCATCATAACTTTCATTAGGTAATTGAGAGCTCTGCTGATGCTTTTTCCTAGTATTTTCCTATAACAAAAATGTAATTGCATTTTATTTTCATATTAAAAAAAAAAAAAAGGTATCGTCGTCTTCCATTTTGTTTTTCTTTTTTTTTTTTTTAAATTTTCCACTTATTTAAACAGTGACGGTATAAAATATAATTTTAGCCATTTTTGATTTTGTTTTTTTTTTTCTTTTTCTTTTTTTTCCCATATAAAATCAGGATGAAATTTAATTCGCTCCCGTTAAAAAGAAATTTTCGTCTCTTGTTTTTTTTTTTTTTTTGAGTTTTTTGTTTTTTTTTTTTTTTTAAATTTACAGAGAATATTTAATTACAAAGAGGGAGTGATGTTAAATTTTGATTTGCTCTCTTTAGTTTATTATTTTATGTTTCAGACCGAATATTAATTAATTTACGTCATGGCGGGTTAATTCACAAAAAAAAAAAAGAAAAAAAAATGAAAAAAAATTGGCTGCTGTGTTAAGGAGAGAGACAAAAATAAAATATGAACGAGAAAGAGAAAAGTGAATGGGAAAATAATATACAAATAAGAATTTTAAGAAAAATTAGTTGACTGCGGCCATCAATTTTTTTTTCTTTTCCCTTTTCTTTTATTTCTAAATTTATAATAATTGATAAATGGAAAAGTTTATTCCTCTTTCTTATTATGAAAATATTTATCCCTTTTAATTTAATAACAAAAAAAAAAAAAACAGTTGAACATTTCAAGTTTAAAGATCATACATTATTTGGTTGAAAATCTTTAATCTTTCTTAATTATCTAAATTATCCTTTTTCTTTTTCTTTTTTTTTTTTCCACATAATTAATTTATCCAATTCAAATTTAAAGGAAATAAAAAAAAAATTTCCCATTGTTTTCGAATTAAGAAAGAAAACAAATGAATTAAATTGAAAAAATAAAGAAAACAAAAAAAAAATCAATATGCCAGAATTCCAGACCCTTAAAATCTTATTATTTATAGAAAAAAAAAAAGAAAGAAAGTTTTTTCTTCTCTCCTTCCCATAATAAAAAGGAAAATGTTAGAAAACTGTAATGGAAACATACACACACACACACATACATACCTACATACATACATACATTCATAGACAATTCAAGATAAAACGTAGAAGAATTGAAGAAGACATTTTTTTTTTCTTTTACTTTTGATTCTATGGAGACACCATAGGGATCTGACCCCTACTCATACTTATTATATAGATTGAATCCAACGATCCTTCCAATTCATCATTTTCTCCTTATATTCTTTTTCTTCTTTCTCCTTTTCTTCTTAGTATCTGAAAAATTATTGGTTTATTTTTTTTTGTTTTTTTTTTTTCGTATTTTCTTATAATTTTGATTTTGAATTTGTTGGACAAATGTTAACGAAGAGAAAAAAAGGTGGTTAAGTGGAGGAGAAGCAGAAACCTATACAATTATATATAGATAGAATTTTTTTTTTTTTAATTAATTAATTAAACAAACATAAATTCTTTTTGTTTTCTTTTGTTTTCTTTACTTGTAAATAACTTTTGGATATTTTTCCTGTTTTTATAAAATTTTCTGAAATTAAGATATTTTCGTATATTTATAACAACAACAGACAATAACAACAACAACAGACAATAACACACAACAACAGACAATAACAACACACAACAGATAACAATAACAACAAAATAAGAAAGAAAGGAAAACGAAAAGAAAAGAAAAAAATATAGAAGTAAATTGATACGATATCAAGAAAAAATAAAAATGTTTGATTAGCTACTGGTATCTTGTAATTTGATGATGATGTTGATGATTATAATGATGATGATGATAATGTTGAATGAAGAGGAAAGAAAAGAGAAAAGAGAGAGTGAGAGAGAGAGAATAAATAAATGAAAGGATGAGTCAAGGTAAAACTCATTATAAAATATAAATATACGCGTTAGTCGCGTTATATTTTTTGTGTAAATATAATTTTTGTTTTTGTTTTTTTTTTTTGCCTGCCATACAATATTAAGTTACATCAAGTAACAGCAACAACTACACACAACCAAAAATGAAGAAACAAAACCAATACAAAATGGAAGAATTTCCAGAATTTATGTATCTTTTTTTTTCGTTTTCGTATTGTTGTTGTTGTTGTTGCTATTTTTGGATATTTTCTTTATAAAAAAAATGTCTCAATTTTACTTGAAGTAAGTAAAGAAAAAAGTATCTACACTTTTTTTTTTGTTTAATAAATTTTCATATTTTTTTCAAGAGATAAATAGAAAATATTGTTTCTTTTGAATTTTCCCTTTTCCCCTTTCTTTCTTTTTCTTTTTTTTTGTTCCTTTGTGATTTTTAACTAACGAGATTTTCCTTCTTTTTTTTTATTATTAATAAAAAATGAAATGAATTATTTTGTGTTTGCTTTTGAAAATATGAAACTCGTTTAACTTTTGATAGAATTCATTTCTTTGTGTTATCGAAAATTTCTTAAGATTTTAACTGAATAGAAAGTATATACTTACCATTTATTTACTCTAGACCAATCACTTTACTCTTCATATTTAATTGATGAAAGTAGAATCTTTTCGTTCTTGTTAATCGTTCCTTTTACTATACACTTTTGTGTTTTAGAACATAAACTATTAGTGGTGCAATTGATTTTAATTATATTTTCCTATACAGAGAAAGAGAGAGAGAGAGAGATGTCTTCTTTTAAAGTAAAAATATTAATTAATAAAAAAAAAATGGGGGGCGTTTTTAAAAGTAATTTAATTTGATTAGTCTTGTGGTGTGTGTGTGACTGTGGGGTGTTGGATGTTACAAAATGTTCAAATAATTCATTCAATTATTTTTTTTTTTTGTTTTAATTAAATTAAAAATGTAAATAAAATAAAAGCAAAAATAAGGAAATTTTCTAATTTGACTTAACTGAAAAAATTAAAAAAAAAAAAACAAAAACAGGAACAGGAACAGGATCAAAAAATATTTAGTGTATTTTTTTTTATTTTTTTTATTTTCCATATTTGACAAAAAAAAATGATAAATTTAAACTTACAGAATTTCACAAAAATTCATAACAAAGACAACAATAAAAATTGAAAAGTCATTCATTCTTATTCTAAGACAGTAAGTCACACTAATAAATATCTTGAGTGGATGAATTTTTCTCTAAGAATACATTTAATAGAAAAATTTCAGTAAAATTTAGAAAATTGTATAATTTAAATTTATTTGTTTGTTAGAAAACATAGAAAATATAAATGCATTATTTTCATTCTTTATTAAAATTAATGTTGATCTTTATTTATTCATCTTTTGATGAAAGAAAAAAAATGTAAAATTTAATTTGACTTTTTTTGTATAATTACATAAGACAATTGAAAGAGAAAAATATTAATAAAAAGATGTTGTATGGTTTGGAATAAATGGAAAAAAAAAAAAAAAGATGTGAGTCAAATATAATTATTTTTCTTTTTCTTTTATCAACCGACATATAACCAACCTACCTACCATCATAAACATCAGTACAAATATATATACTCAACGTTCATCTCATGTATTTAATGTGTGTGCATTACCTATTATATATATATATATATATATATGTATGCATGTGTGTGTTTGGGTTTGTGCGTGTGTATGGATATTAGTACCTTTTGTAATGTTAAAATATTTGTAAGGTTAGATTACTATTAACTGCTCTTACTACACTACTACAGAAACACAACTATTATTGTTACTGTTACAATACAACCAGACGATTGTACAGTTTATGATGAATATAATATAATATCAAATTATATATGTATATGTATATCTACTAACTTAATATGTCTTTTATTGTGTTATTCATCTTGGTATTAGTAAAATGTCTGCTGACGTGGGGTTGCCAGGTAACTATGTTACGCAAGGAAAAGGAAAATTGATGAGGTACAAAAAGTGTACAGATAAAGAGAGAATGGGAATTATTTTCTGTTTTTCTTCTTCTTCATTTTTGGTTATACATAATCGTACATATATTTTTTCCATGAAAATCTATAGAATGAGAATATGTAAAATTTGAAGGGTATATATTCAGTATATCTCTTCTCTTTCCATCCCTCGTCTCTCTTACCACCACTACCCTTCATCCACCCCCACCAAAAGCATTATATTACACAAAAAAGGAATAAAATAAAATAAAAAATGTATTCACACCCTTTTTTCTCATCCCTTACCCTTAAATGTTCTACTTATTTTTTCTTTTTTTTTTTTTTTCTTTACTCCTCTTATATACGCTTGTAAAGTACCCATTTATACACACACACACTCACGCACACACAGAAACAAAACCACCCCATTCCTTAACTTTTCTAAACTCCACAATATATACACACACACACACATTTTTGCTCCTGCCTTTTATGATGTGAGTGAAGCCTTTCAAGTTGACTAGATTTTTTTTTTTTTTCTTTCCTTTCTCATTTTTCCCAAACACCTATTTTCATATTCGTCTTACCTTATTTTTTCTATATCACATTCTCTCTCTCTCTCTCTCTCTTGCTTTCTCTTCTCTCTCTTTCGTTTCATCTCGTCATTTTTTGATTTTTATTTTTCATCTTTATTCTTCTTCTTCTTCTTTTTTTTTTTTGATCAAAAAAAAAATATTAATATAATGATGCGGAAAATTATTGATGTATTTCCACTTTAATTTTCATTTCAATTTTTTTTTCTAAAAAAAACAAAAAAGTGACGAATACGAATTCATTGTTCTCTCTTCATAATTTTTTTTATCAAATTAAATTCATTCTAGAGTTTTCTTCTTGAAAGTTTTTCACATTTTTTTTTTTTTTTGAAAAACAAAAATTCTCTTATCGTTTTCTCTCTTCTCTCATTTTATTTCTTCTAAATTTAAATAAATCGTATGAATGGAATGGAACAATAAATAATTTTAGCAACAAGAAATTGGTAAACTCTTACCAACACACTTACCACTCTTCATACGTCCCTTACCACTCTTCATACGTCCACCATCACCAACACAACACAAATGCATGCTGATATTATTTATTATCAAAAATTTAAAAGAAATTCATTTCAATAAAGAAATTAAAAAATTTGACAAACACTAAATTGTTGTTGTTGTTGTTGTTGTTTTGTTTTGTTTTTTTTTTTTCTTATCAAATTTTAGAAAAACTTTGATAGGTTTTTTTTTAAAAAAGAATAAAGTTTTATTGTTGTTGTTGTTGTTTTTTAAAGTTATTCATTCTGTTTTGTTGTAATGTAAGAGGAAGAGGAAGAAGAAGAAGAAGAAGAGGATGAAGAAGAAGAAGAAGAAGAAGAAGAGTAAAAAAGAATTCTCCACTGTTAAGTTATTCAGTTTTATTTTATTTTTTTTTTCGGTAAAAAGAAAAAGAAAACAATAAGTTATAAGAAGATGAAGAAGAAGGACAGAAGGAATAAGAAGAAAAAAATGTTTGAAAAAAAAAAACGAAATATATTCTGTCGTTTTTTTTTTTGTTTTTGTTTTTGTTTTTAAACCAGTTTGTCCAGTATTTTTGTTTTTGTTTTTTGTTTCTTTAGAAATACACCATTTTTTGTTTTCTTTTATTTTCATATTGTGTCTTTCTCTTTCTCTTTTATAAATGAAAAAAAAAAAGATAAAATCCAAGTGAACGCGCTTTTTTCTTACTTCTTTTTTTTTTACTTCTTCTGTTTCTGTTTCCTCTGCCCCCCCTCACTCTTCACATTTTCACGTTTTTTGTTGTTGTTGTTGTTGTTGTTGTTGTTGTTGTTGTTGTTGTTGTTGTTGTTTTTGTTGTTGTTGTGTTGTATTTTTTTTTTATTATTTAAAGATCACTGTGTTTGTTGTTATTGTTATTTTATTTTAACGTTTTTTTTTATTGTTGTTGTTGTTGTTGTTGTTTGTCGCTTCATTGGCTGGAAATTGTTTGATCGAATATATTAATGTGATGTATGTTGGAATATAAAAATGTGTACTGTGTGTGTGTGTGTATGCTGTGTTTTGGATTTCTTTTTTCGGATTTGAACGTGCGATAATCAACACATTTGTTTTTTTCTTTTTTTTTGCTTTTTTTTTTTTCTTTCTTTCATCTTTCTCTGTTCTTCCTCATTTTCTGTCTTTCATTTTTGGTCTTTCAACCTTATTCGTTTTTTTTTTAGTCTTGGACTTCTTAGTGTTACCTTATTATTATTAAATAAAAATGAACATAGAATTTGGTAAAGAAATGTATTTGTGTCTGTGATAAAGACAATGAATAATGGAATTTTGCCAATCAAATATTATTATTTACTTCTAGTGTCTTAATTTCTAGATTAAAAATATTTTATCTCATTTTGTAGGGGATGAATAGGGTAATGTTATGATGTAGCATGTTTGGTATGTGTAGTCAACTTTTATTCTACAATCGGTATATATACAATTAGAAAAATATTAGAAATTCAAATGAAAATTAAATAGAAAATTGTTTCCAATGAAAAAATGTCCAATATCAGTTATTGTTTCAACTTGTGTTTTTTTGCGTTTCGCATTATTTTATTTATTCATTTTAAATTTATTGAAATCAAAAGAAAACAAAAGAAAACATGAACATGATGAATTTTTTATAAAAACAAAAAAAAAAAATTATAAGAAGTTTAATAATAAAAAGAAGAAGAAAGAAACAAACAAAAAAAAAAAAGGAATGAAAATAAACACGTAAAAAAAAGACGACGGTAGAATGGCTAAGATCTTGTCAAGAATTAGAAGAATGAAGAAAAAAAAAAAAGTGGAAGACAGGTTAACTATATGCAGACAGAAATGAACAGCGACATGAAGTTGAAGAAGAAGAAGAAGAAAAAAATCAGTAATTTTATACGATAGAATGAAGAAAGTGTCTGTTTTTTTTTTTTTTTTTTTTATTTAAACCAAAAACAGATTTTTGTTTGCACCTTTTTTTTTGTTTGATTTTGTTTTTTTATTTTATTTACTTCTTTTTTGTTTTTTCTCTATAAGGAAAGAAGAAAAGTTAAGTTGGTTAGGGTAGATAACAAGTTTTATTATTACAGTCCTATCCCGCAATTTAACTTAATTGATACTTTAAATTTTACAACAAATTTTCTCTATATAGAAATATTTTTCAATTTCAATTATAAATTAATTCTTTACTGAAAATTATTGTTATTTAAAGTTGTATCAATAAAATCCGTTTCTCCTAAAGTTCTTAAACATTTAAAATATAACAACATTTAGAACACACAATTAGTACAATTATATATTTTCTATTTTCACATTATTTTATGATCTTTTAGGTTTACCTGAAAGAATAATGAAGTGAAATTTATTTAGTGTCCTAAGAATTAACTTAGCCTTAGAATTTGTTAATTCTAAGACTAACTTAAGACTAAATTTGTTAATTCTAAGACTAAGTTAATTCTTAGGACTAAATAAATTAAAGAATTTTTTCTTCATTAAATTAATAAAATTCTAAAACTTTTGTATTTTCTTTGTGTTTTTTCCCATGAGGTTGTTTATGGTGTATGGACTTCTTACAAATTCATTACAAATTTATTGACTGTAATTTATTAGGAAGCAAAAAAATTATTGTTATTTATTTTTTATTATTTTCATTTTTCATTTTTTTGGAAGAGAAACGAAAAAAAAGAAATAATGAAAACGCAACAACAACAACGATAACAACAACTACAAAAGTAATGTAATTAACGTTTATGAAATGAAAGAATATTAAGATGAAGAAAAAATAAATATGATCGATGGATTTGTGCTGTTAGTCGATGAAGGGTAAGGGGAGAGGGAGAACGAAAATAAAATTAAAAACCAGAAAATAAAAAAAATCAAAAGAAAAAGAAAAAAAAAAACGGAAAACAATAAAAAATAAAATTTTGTACACACAAAACAGGATGAAAATTGGAATTTTTGTTTTTCTTTTTTTCTGTGTTAAGAATTTAAGAATTTCAGAAAATAGTGTTAAATAAAAGAAGAAATGTAAAAGAAGTTGTGTTATGAAAGGAAAAATATTCGAATATCGAAAACTATAAAAAAAAACTCTCTGAAAAGAAATATAAGTAAATTCAGTGTGTGTGTGTGTATGTGACTGTGTGTGTGTGTGTGGGCGGACGCATGACGGCAATTTTTTTTTTTACTTCACTTCTTCATACTTCTTTGTTTCGTCTTCGGTTTTGTTTTTTTTTTTGCATCTTTTTTTTTTTTTTATTCACATTTTTCCTGTTTGGTTCTGTTTTTTTTTTTTGGTTTTTTGTTCTTTCTTGTTTCTTTAAAGAATGTCGAGATGATGTGTGTAAGAACTTACATCTTTATTAAGTCTCGTTAATTTGTTATTTATTACATTTTTATAACAATTCACAAAAGTAACACATCGTCACTGTGCGTTTTTTTTTTCTTCCTCAAAAATTAAACGAAAAATAATTAAAATATTCTCCATAACTTTTTGTTTCATTTTTTTTTTTTCATCATCACAAATTATAATTTGTGTTTTTTTTTTGTTGTTGTTCTTGTTGTTGTTTTTGTACATATTAAGAACTCCCATTACACAGGGACAAGATAATTGTTATCCACAGGTGGTCCAATTAGACAAATTAAATTGTATAAAAAAATAAAAAAAAATGGTAATCCAGAATATGATGTGTGACTACCGAGTGATTTTGATACGATTAGATAAAAATTTCAATTATAAACAGATTTTATTCTTGTCTAGTTATAAAAAAAAATCTGTGTTCCTATTCACACTGATGGTCTTTACTATATGTGTAAATTTAATTAAAATTAAATTATAAGATAGAATAAATGTATAGGAAATTTTATTTATAAATTCAAGTAACAAAATTTTAATATTCTTGTTACACTCAACTTACGTTAAGTTGTAATACTGAAATTCAGTTAATCAATTAATCGTTTCAGTTAAACTAATACAATAAATATTTTAATTTAAATCAATATTCTTCTCTGTTCTACTGTTAATTATGAGACTGAAAGTATGCCCGTAAAATTATTTTCAAACACGAGGACTTTTCAAATTTTGTTTTAAAAAAATTTAAAAAAGATTTTTTTTTCGAAATAACCAAATTAAAATTTACAATTTAAATTGAAGAAACGATAAAAAAAAAAAAAGAGAAAGAAAAATTGTCACGACTCAAAATCTAAAAATAAATTCTAAATTCAATGTGAAATAAAAATCAATAAAAAAAAATTTGGAAAATTCAAGAATAAATATTCTGATAATGATTAATTTAAATTTTTCAAATAAAAAAAAATAAAACATGAGAATTTTTTAGAATTCTAATCAACATTTTATTTTATTGTTATTTTATAATGAATGATTTTACATATTGGATGTGTGTGTGTGTGATTTTACATATGGATGCGTGTGTGTGTGTATGTCTAAAAAATGTTATTTAATTGTTTTCTTCTTATTCATCATTTTATTCTTCTTCTTCTTAATATTTTTTCTCTTCCTATTTTTTTGTTGCATTTATATTTTGTTGTTTGTTTTATTTTTTTGTAATAATAAATAAAACAAATTAACCGTGAGATATTGTACAACATTAATTACACATTTTAATAGATACATTTTTTTTTTTTTGGCTTTACACATACACACACATGTAATACACACACAAGTGTACGCTTATGACTTATGTTTAGTTAAATCATATTTTATATTTATTTTTTTAAAAACAAAAACAACACACAAACTAACTAACCCGAATGATCTATTGGAACAAATAATAAAAAAGTAAAAAGCCAACCCAACAAGAAAAAGAATACAATGAACCGTTTTTTTTTTCTTTTTAAAAAAAAACTTACCAAAAATATAGACGTTATGTAAGATTAAAGTGAATAAATTGTAAGTAAAGTAACAATTGATTGGCTAAAGTAATTTAAATTTAAGTAACATACACACAACAGTCTAACAACAAACTAATATAATTTTTGACAGAGTTTCATTTATTTTTTATTTCTCATACAACAAAAGTTTAAGAGAAATTATTTCTTAAAGAAAAAAATGGAAATTATTTCTTAAAGAAAATACATAAAAGTTAATTAGTTTTTATAATCAGTTTTTTTTTTTTTATTGAAACTCGTTAAAAATTGTTTTACACATTTGATGTCAAAATTGTCATAATTGTCAAAATTGTCAAATTGATTTTCTTTGAAGACAAGAAAAAAAAAACAGACGAGACCAAAGAATAATATTGTCAAATATTAATGAAAAGAAAAATGTATATTTAAAATAAATTAATAGTTTTTTGTCTATTTATGTGCATGTGTACGTGAGTGTGTGTGTGTGTGTGTTAGTATGTGTGTATCATTATGTTTCCATATGAACTGAGATTGTACCATTGTGTTATCTTATGTTTTATATATTTTACGATGTGTGTAACAGAAAATGAGAGAGAGACAGAGAGAGAAAGAGAGGGCGAGTATTACAATACTAAAATTATAAAAATCAAATTATTACTTATTACAATTACATGATTATTTAGATAAACTAAATTAATTAATATAGAATTTTAGTTAGTTAGTTAGTTAGTTTTATTTATTTTACAAGGGCAAGCAACCTTTCGGTTATAATCACCCTTGAGACCTACTATTTTTAAGGTGGGTTCTGAACCACCTAGCATCTGCACATGCAATTTTTTATAGAATTTTATAATAAATTAAAATGAATACATTTTATTATCAAGAAATTCTTTCTTCATTACTTTTATATTAGTGAATTGTTTGAAAAACAAATAATATCAAATTTCTTAGTATAATTAATAAATCCATTGTTATGATTAATCATCAATTTTTGTAGTGAAATTCAAATATTTCAATATTCAATTATTATGAGTCATAATTTTCTAAGAACATACACAAATGAACAATTGAATATTTTTACAGAATTTCACAATATTCAATAAATAAATTTCTTAAAAGTAAAATATAAATTAATATTTATGCTTAAAACGGTAAATTAATTTTCATTCAATATCCTATTATGAAATTTATAACAAAAGCATTCGTTCAATTTTGTCTCAAGTATATAATAGAAAGAAAAAAATTCTTGTGATTTATAATTTTTACTCTTGCTCTTTCTCCCTCCGCCACCCACCCTTCTCTTACCCCCTTAAAATAATTTCAATATGAAAATTAGAGAAAATCATACTAAAATTTTCAAATCACCACCATCCTTTCATTAGCATCAAAAATCAAGAATATTATATAGCAGCCAATATATAATAATCCTTCTCATCATATTTACAGAAAATAAATTTCTTTTATAGATTTTAGACTAATAATGAATTGTTACTTCGTGTGTGTGTGTGTGTATTGTGTGTGTACATGTTATGAGCGTTATAAATTTAACATCATCATCATCATCGTTTGTCAAATATTATAATATTCCTATTCACTTCTTTTCTTCTTCTTCTTCTTCTTCTTCTTTTTTCCAATATTAACTACAAAGAAAAATTTTAATGGAAAATCAAAATATCAATAGAGGAAATGTATATTTATTGTTGTTGTTATAGTTTCCTTCTTTTCTTTTCTTTTCTTTCCTTTTTTTTTTTTTTTACAAAAATTCTCTTGAAAAGTTTTAAAGTTACTGTTTGTTGTTGTAGTTGTTGTTGTTGTTGTTTTGTCTTTTATTTTTCTAGTCATTAAATGAATAAACAAAAAAAAACTATAAAACTTTTGTATACTTACAATATGTACGTACTTACTAAGTATAAAGAATTTTTACTATAAAATTTAGTATTTCATACTCAAGATACAATATTAGAAAATTTTAGTGAATAACAAAAAAAAAAAAAGAGAAAAAAGAGAAAAAAGAAAAGAAGAAAAAGAAGAAATTCTAATGTCACACTTCATTTATTTATTGTTTTTTTTTTTTTTAATTTAATTATTTATTTATTGAACCTAAAAGTAATCCCTCTTTGGTCTTCTGACCAACCTTAATACAACAATATATTTTATATTTTTATTTATTGTTTTTATTTCTTTTTTTTATTTTTAATTCTTAATTATAAATTTATTTTACATTTCTTGATATGCTTTCACCAATAATATTAGTCATTTCACTAGTTGGCATTTATTTATTGTTTCTTTAATTGTATTTGATTTTATAATGGGGGGGGTGGGGGATAACAAAAAAATAATATATAAATTATTCCTATTAAAATTATTATTGTCATCACTTTTAGCTTAAAATAAATTTAATGTTTTTTTTTTTTGTTTGTTCGTTTGTGTTTGTTTGTGTTTGTGGGTGGGCGGAGGAGGAATAATTTAATCGAAAGTCATTAAAAAAAAAAATAAACGACACAATTTTTACTTTTTCATTCATTTTTTTTTTTGTATTCTCTCTCTCTCTCTTACTCTCTCAATAAATTTTCAAATAATCAAATCGATTTATTTACAAATATCAAAAGTAAATAAAGAAAATTAGAAATTTTCTTTTTATCTACATTTTTGTTTTTTTTTTTTTTTCTGTATTGTGATTTCTTTTTTATTTATTTATAAAAAGCTTTTTTGTGAAAATAGAAAATTGATGTAGAAGAAATATAGAGTATAACAACAACAACAACAACAACAACAACAACAATAATAATAATAAAAAAAAAACAATATATTTTTTATTTTTAAAATAAGGATGACAAAAGGATAATTATGTTGTTCCATTCAGAAATGAAACTAAACAACAAAATCGTTTACAAAATAATGTTGTTTTTTTTTTTGTTCATTAATGAGCAGGAATGAATTTCATATTTTTTTAAAGTTTTCTATAATAAATTGGAATGACGCATTAATTCCTTAAAATGCAGATAGGAATTTAATTTGTTAAATTCTATAGACTTTTAATGGAATTCCTCTTTACTTATAAAGGGAGTTCGTTAATTTTTGCAGTTTTTTACAAGTTAACATTTTTTTTTTGTTTGTTTTTTAATTTCCTTTTTCTAAAATGTTAACTTTTGTTTATTTTTATTGGATTTTAAATTATTGAACGTGATACGACATTTAAATATAAGAATAAAAATTGAACATTTTCAAAATGAAATTCATCAAAAGGCTCTCTGATTAATTAACATGAGATTTAAGTTGATTTAAAAATTTTGTCAATGTGATTCCTTCAAGGATAAACCGTTGGTTGGAATTCCCGTAATTCCTTTGTGAAAATTTTAATTTTTCTTATTTTATTGAAGTTAAATTTTTCAATCTTTGTGAGGGTCTTGTTATATTTTCGTCTATACTTTAAGTCAATAAATTTGTATAAGAGATTTTTTTTCTATTTTACCACAACAACCACTGTGTGCAATCCAGAGAGAACTCGTGGAACATCTTTGTGTAATCTTTATGCAATCTTTTGAAATTTGCAATCAGGGGGGGCGAAAATTTTTCGAATGGTTAACCCCTAGACAAAAACATAATAAATTCACCTTCTTTACCCTACTGTTACACCAATTTTCAACGACGACTATAAAAAAAGAAACAATAAGGTTAATACCACTTTTAATTGATTGTTAATCTGATTCTTTTTACCTTTTGATTTTATGTTTGTTTGTTGTTTGTTTTTGTTGAAAGATCCAAAGGATTTAGATTTATTTATATGAAATGAACTGAAGAAAGGAATACAATAGAAAGAACGATGTAGGTAGATCATAAAATTTGCACAATAAAAAAGCGCGCAAATTTTTCACACAAATCTAATTGAAGAACATAAATTTATTTATTTTCAATCAATTATTTTCTTATATATGTTTTCTTATATTAATTATCCATTCAATAATAATTACATTTATTTTTATGTATTTACTTACCGATGTTGAATCTTTGAATTTATTGAATCTCTTTGAACATGAAATAAAAAAGAGAACCAGAACATAAATAATGAAATAAATAAAAAACAAATTTAAAATTGAAATTTTACATTTAAAGAAATAGAGAAACAGAAAAAAAAAAATAATTCCGTTTTATAAGGACAAAAAAAAAAACAAACAAACAAACATATCAAAATTGTATGTATTGTTTTTTTTTGTCTGTAGTCCTTGTTTTGTTGTGTTTTTATTTTAAATCAAAAAAAAAAAAAGTATTTCTTAAGTCATTAATATTAATTTAATAATAATAATCTTTACAGTTTACAGTTGAATGAATAACCGATGAAGAAGAATAAAGCGTGAATTTTAAGATTATCTTTTTTTCGTCATTTTTACGTTTTTATTTTGCCCATGTCAATCCTTGTGTGTGTTATATTCCATCCTCTTTAATGTGTTCTCGTGTTCGTTTATTGGTGTTTTTTTTTTCTTTTTTTTTTTACTTTTGCGCGCATATAAAATAATTGACGATTAAAGTTAAAAGTTTAAAATAAAGTAAAGTAAAGTAAAAAAAAACCAAGAAGACGAAGAAGAAGAAGAAGAAGAAGAAAAAGACGAAGGAAGATAAACTGAAAACACGTACATAATCTATTTTAATCTTTAACTTTATAATAAGATTTTATGGTTTTCTTAACTGTTTTGTTGTTGGTTCTTTTTTTTTTTTTGATGTGTTTTGTTGTTGTTTTTTTATACTTTTTCTTGTGGTAAATTTTCTATCTTTATTTATTTATACATAATTTTTTTTTTTTAATGCAAAAATATTCATCCTTTGTGTAACGCGTATCTCTCTCTATAAATCCGTAATAATTCATCAGTCATTTATAAAATGCATACAAATGTTTTATATATAAAAAAAATGTTGTGAATTTTTATGAATTTTTTTTTTTTCTAATTAAATATTCTTTTTTTTAAATATTTCACAATTCTAATTGTTTTCTTTTCTTTTCTTTTACAGTTTTCGAATAGATAATACAGATCATATAATTGATGTGAATAAAGGTAATTTAGCATTTGAATATGATCAAGTACATATAATATGTCCTGTTTATGAACCAGGAACATTTGATAATGAAACAGAAAAATATATAATTTATAATGTATCAAAAGTTGAATATGAAACATGCCGTATTACAAATGCAAATCCACGTATTATAGCAATATGTGATAAACCACAAAAATTAATGTTTTTTACAATAACATTTCGGCCATTTACACCACAACCTGGTGGGCTTGAGTTCCTACCTGGAAATGATTATTACTTTATTTGTAAGTATACTTTTTTTTTTATTTTAATAAAAAATTCTTTAAAATTGCATAGCATATATGCAATGAGGGTGGGTGAGAGGAGAGGGTTTTGTTTGTGTTGAAATTTACAACATAAAATTATTTATAAATCCACCACCCATCTCACCTCACCTCAATACCCTCATTAGAAATTTTCTGCATACGCAGAAATATTTATTATCTCTGTAATAATTTTTTTCCCTTTTATTTTATCGTTTCTTAATTTTTTTTAGCAACATCTTCAAAGGATGATTTACATCGACGTATTGGTGGACGATGTTCAACAAATAATATGAAAGTTGTATTTAAAGTTTGTTGTACAGCAGAAGAACAAAATAATTCAACTTTAATATTAAATAATAATAATAATAATAATAATAATAATAATAATAACAATAATAATAATAATAATAATATAAATAATAATAATAATAATAATTATAATAATATAAACAATCAACAATCGCAATTATCGTCATCTTCATCACAATCATCATCTGGTGTATCAATAAATACAAATATTGAACAAACAAATAATAGAATTCAAACATCATCAGGAAATGTTGTACCATCAATTCCAAATATCAATACAAATATTAGTAATGTTGTACAAAGTACAATGAGTTGGCCAAAATGGAGTAATCCACAAAGTACACCAATAACATCAACATTATCTGTCCAACCATTTTATCCACATATGACATCACCACGTCCAACCATCAATAGTGCTGTTAATAATAATAATAATAATAATAATTCACCGTCCTATAAACCAACTAAAAAAACAAGTAAGTTTTTATTTATTTAATTATAGAAATTTACTAACATACTGATTGGTGTCAGACTACGTAAAATAAATTAAATATTGTTAACAATGTCATTTTAACACAATTCGACGTGTTGATCTAACAACATCATGAATTCTTATGGGTGGGGTATAGAACTTTTAGAGACAACTTTTAAATTTCTAAATTTCTTTCAATATTTAATTATTAATAATTCACCTTTAATATAGTCTAGTTCTAATTTAAACAACACGTTTAATGCTTCAGTACAATTTAATGTTTAATAAGATTCTGCTATTTATACAAATTTCTGAGATTTCTATAATTTTATTTAAATTAGTTTTGTGTTAGAAGAGAAGAAATAAAAAATTATTTACACCAGAATAATAGAAATTAGAACAATAGAAGAAGCTTTCAGCTATCATTCATTCAATCTTTCATTTGTGCAGAAATAAATGGAAATTGTCTCCTATCTTATACAAGATCATCTTTCAAAAATGTGTTAACAAAAATTTTTTATACAGAATTGCACTACAATCTTGTGTCCTTTAAAATTTACTTACGTAAGTAATTTATTTGAATCCAAACATATTCTTGTTAAAATATTCTATAAACTTTCCATAACTTGATTAAACGTAAATTAATAAAATTTACATTTTCTTAATGACTTTCCAAAGAACTAAAATCATCGTATATGTTTCCTTTAATTATTAATAAATATATTCTATATAGAGTAGACATCTTTCCCTAATTTTCTAAGTATCTATACTTTTATCATTTTATTTTAAATTTAGAACATTTCATCCTTTTCAATTTAATTACATAAAATAAACCAACAGTTTTTTTTTGTTAGCATCATTTAGACAGGAATTCTCAAACTTCTCTTAATTTGAACTGTTTCTGTTTCTAATTTTTTTTTTTTGTGACGATTTACTTTTTTTATTCTATCGTCAATTATAATTTATTAAAGAATTAAAAGTAACAAAAATTGTCTAATGTGAAAATGAATTCAATTTGTGTTTTTCTCACAAAACAAATATAAAATCAATGTAAATTATATTTTTCGTCACGGACCATAGTTTGAGAATATATTATATTCTCTGTATAAGACATATAAGTATTATTATTACATTATGTTTTAATATCATGCCTAAACTGATTAAATATTCATCCTTCTAAAAAAAAAAAAAAAACAGACAATCCCCTATTTCGACCACCCTCTTTAAAAAAAAAACCTTCCAATGATGTGTGTGTTCATACATAAAATAGAATATTTTATATAAAATAGCCAAGTAGAGTTGAGTGTCATTTATACTCCCCCCACCCTCCACCACATCATTCCTCTTTACTTTTTTATACTTCATAGACATTTGTCCCTTTCCCCCAGACCAAAGAAATTTTACACATTTTAATATCATAACATACTCAAAATGAAAAAAAAAAATACTAATAATAAAGTATCACGCAGAGAAAAAGACGACAACGACCGATACAGACCAACACAAAAATTTACTAAAAACAACACAGCAACAACAACAAGAACTAGAATAATTTTTGCTTTTTGCAAAATGGGGAAAAAAACAACAATAACAAAAATAAATAAACAAAAAAGATTTAGTCTCAAAATGAGGGTAGTGGTGGTGTTGGTGTTGGTCTCTCTTTTGTGGTAAAACACATATACACATTTTGTTGTTGTTGTTGTTGTTGTTACTATGGTTATATGGTTAAGTACATACACACACATTTGATTATATTTGATGTAGGATATTAAGCAATTTAAGGGTGAAAATTGTTAGTTTTTATTTTTTTGTTTTTCCCATTTTTTTTTTGTTTTTCTTCAAGTGGAAACAATTTAAAACACTTTCTATTCACTGAATAGAATTGTTTTAAGTATTTTTTTTTTCCTTATTCAAATTGCATAATAGAATTTTTATGTAATTGAGAAATTTTCTTCTTCTTCTTCTTCTTCTTCTTTTTTTTTTCTGTTAAAAAATAATTTAAACTTTACTTTATAATTTTTCATTTTTTTTTCTACATTTCTTTTACAAAGTTCCTATATTTTTATAACGTGGGTGGGGTGGGGGTGTCACCCTGTCATGGTTACATACTAAAGGGGGGTGGGGTGGAGAGCTCCAGGGTTAAATACTAGAATGAGCGGTGGTGTAGGGGGAGGGGGGGGGGGGCTTTTGGTGGGAACCATACATATGTGTAGAAATAATAATAATTATTGCGTTTTGTTACAATTTAATTTCAACTGAATTTGCATTAATAAAAATTTTATTAAATATTTTTTTCTCTCTGACGTTTTTCGTTTTTTTTTTTTTTTGTTCTAGATGAATACGACAAACATCCGAATGAGGTTGTTAAAAATGAGGAGCTCACATACAGTAATGATGGTACAATCATATATAAACCATCAACAACCACAAAATATTCCTTACTAGCATTAGTATTATTATTTTATTTGAATACATCATTATTTTCTACTAGTAACTGGTGTCAACGGTGAACAAGTAATAATTTATTATTTTGATTTTTTTTTCTTTTTTCTTTTTTTTTTTGCTCAAATTTTTTTCTCTTCCTTTTCTCTTTTTTTGTTTTTTTTTTTTCTTCTGTTTTTTATGTTTTTGTTTCGTTTTTTTGTTTTTGTTTAAATAAATTCGACAATTTATTTTTATTTTTATTTTTTTCTTAATAAAAAATAATTAATTATTTAATTTTGCTTTTTAAAAAAGTGTAAAAATAAATAGAATAAAAAAGAAAGAAAAAACAATGTTTTTTTGTTATGGTTAATTTACAACAAATAATTAACCGTAATGTTGTTGTTTTTTTTTTTCTCTATTTTTTAATTAATTTAAGTAAAAGAAGAAGAAATAATAAATGCAAATGACAAGAAAACAAAAAACAAAATGTTTAAAGAAGAAAAAGAAACAAAATATAGAAATTATAAGGAATGGAAAGAGAAAGAAAAATAAGGAAATAAAAGAAAGAAGAAAAAAAAAATTTATTTAAAGAAACCCGAATGAAAAGATTAATTAATTTGTATAACTATTTTTAAGATTTAAGATTTAAAAGAAAAAGAAGAAAACAAAAAATTTATAAAATTATGAAAAAAAAAAAAAATAATAATAATAAAGACGAAACGATTAAAGATGGAAAAAATGTTCTCTAAAAAATTTTTAAACATAAATTTATGATGATGGAAGAAAAAGGACAAAAAAAAAAAGAAAGGTAAATAATAAATAAACACACGAAACACAAACAAACAAAAAAAAAAGAAGAATAGTTTAAATAAAATAATTTAAATAATGATGATAAAATAATAAAGAATATGATAAAAGTATTATAATTAAGTTAAATGAAAAAAAAAAAACAAAAAAGATGAAGAAGAAAATTAATAAAAAAAAAAAAAAAAAACAAAAAATTTATACGTTGGAAATTAGTTTTTAAATGCTTTAATAAATGGATGCACACACACATAAAGATGTACAGTTGAAATATTGAAATAATGTGGCCTTCCCCTCCTCAACCCAGCAAAAAAAAAAAAAAAAGAAACTAATATAATTTGATCTCAATCGAAACCCTACTAAAAATAAAATGGTGACATTTTGAGGTTTAATAATTAAAAGTGTTCTTTAAAAGGCAGCAGGGTCACCTAATAGAATTTTAACTGTATATAATTATGTATGTGTACAATCTATATATAAATAAATATAAAAAAAAGGAAAAAAAAAAATTGTTTTTCATACTCTCGATATTTTACAAAGAAAAGAAAAATGAAAAAGGAAAAAAAAGAAAAATGGAATAAAAAAAAAATGATTAAAGAAAATAAAATATTAAAATTAGTATAAATAAAATCGACACAATTATATATGTATACACACACACACACATTCATACACATATATATTAAATGTACAAGAATATATACACATACACACACACACACATAAACACAAGAACACATGAAACGTTACACAAGAAAAAAAAAACACCATTTTAGTTCTGTTTGTTTTCTCTATTTTATTTGTTTTGTTTATTGTATTGTATTGTACTTGTTTTTTTTTTTTTACTCATTTTCCCTAAACGTTTAGGAAAATAGAGTACGGATAAAATTGTAAAAAAAAGAAAAAGAGACAAAAAATGAAATTAATCAATATAAATTAATTGTATAGAATTAAATTAAATGAAAATGAGAATACTTAGGGTAATAATTAATATAAATATTTCTATAATTCTAAATAAGAATTTTACAAAAGTTAATGACGCAAAAGAAGAAAAGAAGAAGAAGAAGAAAAAAAAAAGAAAACGGGAAAATATATTTTTATTACGTACAGATAAATTCCTTATTAACTATTTAAATAATTTATTTTTAATTTTGAAAAAAAGAAAATAATAATTTTTGTATTACAACAACAACACCTAATGAAAAATATAAAAAAATTAAAATTAAGCAAATTGAAGAAAAGAAAACTGTTCATTACAGATACAGATACACAGAAGTAGTATTGGTTAAATATTAATAAATTACATTTATGTTTTACGTTATTTATTTTATGTTTTTCTCTGTCGTTAAGTTAATTTCAACAAAATTCTCCTAATTTAGCACAACAACATTTAGCTGTTTATAAGCTCCCTTTTAGTATCTTATTTTAATTATTTTCTTACGTACGTTCATCTTTAAACTTTTATTTCTTTTTGTTTTAATCTATTACCCTTAATTTGTTTTGAAGCCATGCTTAAGTAATCTGTGATGTTTATAATTTATACTCCTGTTTATTAAGAAAAACTTTTAAAATTGTCACAATAACTGTTTTTTTTTTGTCCGTTTTTGGTTATCTCTAAGTAATTTAATTCTAATTATTATTCGTTTCATTTTTCCAACATTAAATTCATATAACCATTAATTTATTTAATTTTATAATTAAGATTTTTATTCGATTAATTAAATCACAGGGAACAAGTCTATTATGTGCGGTGTATCATGTCCTATAATTTTAATTTATTCTTTAAGATTATCAATTATCTGTCTTTGGTGTTCAACTTCTGTGGAAAAATTCTTTTTTTTTTTTAATTACTGTTTGCCATATTTAATAAATATTCGACAATAAAGATTAACGTCGCCATTTTAAATTTTGCAATAAAGTTAACTTTGCTGATAAAATTATCATCTAAATTCTAAAGAAAACCAGAAACATAATTTACATTTTATTCCTTTTTTTATTTTTATTTGTATTAATCTCTACCTTAAATTATCTATACTAAATAATTTACCAAAAGTGTTCTCCGTAGTAAGATTATTGACAAAAATAATTTGTCATAATTAAAGAGATAAAATTTTTAAAAGAAACATTCTTTTTTTGAAAGACGAAAGACATGGAACAATATTTAAAGAGAACTTTATGAAAAAAAAATAATAAAACAAAACAAAACAAAACGGCCTGAATTTAACGAAATAATTTAATGTAAAAAAAAAAACTAAAAACTAAAAACACAAATAATGCTGATGAATTTGTTTTTAACAAATTTTTATAAATTTCAAATGTTTTAATTATTAAAAGAATTAAAAGAAAAAAAAAATACAAAAGTGACGATATTTATGTGACCCTCTTCATTATTCTGTTTTTCTTTACCATAAATATTCAAATAAATTTAATGAATTAATGAACAAAAACTATAAAAATATTAATAAAAGGCGATGATAAATTGAATAAAAGACAAATGACGAAAATTATAACTTAGATAAATATTTTAAAAATTATAAAAGAATGAAAGAAAAATATATTTGTTCGGAAATGTTTTGCATTCCTGAAAATTATTACAACAGAAAAACAAACAGTCAAAAGTGTATTTTCATTTTCAGTGGGACAAATTGAATTTGAAATTTTGGTGAAACAAGTTTTTCACGTGGTCGTTTCGCGTGATCGTAAAATTAATATTGAGACAATGGAAACTGAAACTTTAATGCCTAATTATAATTAAAAAAATTGATAAATTACATCTATGATGTAACACAAAATTTTATTTCTTCCGATATTTTAATGGAATAAAAAAAAAACTCTTTTGTTTTTTGGTGTTTATAAAAGAAAAATCATTCATTTGTAGTAACAGTAATTTATAGAAATTTATAATGGAAATTATTTTAAGTACACTTTTTATAGAAAATAGTAAAGGAGAATTAACGACGACACAATAAATACAAAATTATTGAGTAATTATCGTAATAAAATTGTTCCAATTCAGTTTGTAAACTACATTTATAAAACTATCGTATTATCCAAATAATTTGTCTCTAGATTTTAATCAATATTAAATCTAAATCATACAATAATGAAATATAATTTTGACTGTATTATTTATTATTACATAAATAAAAATTCACTACTAAAACTACACAAAATAACACAAATTAATAAACTATTATTAAGTAATTTAGATAAACATTTTGAGAAATTGATAAACGCAAATGAAAAAAAAAATATATTATATTTAATTAATTTAATTAATGTTTTTATTGAATGTATAAAATAGTTCAACACTATAAACAAAACACTATTTTTTTTCTCTCTTGTTTCCTTTATTTTTTCGTATTGATTTTATTGATTTTTCACTTTCATCAAATGAATTTTGAAAACGGGTATTTGTCGTGTTTTTGTTTTGTAATGAAACAATGTCTTTGTGTCTCGGTAACTAACAAAATAATCAATAAGTAATTATTCAAGAGTTTTCAACCAGAATCATCTAATTTTCAATTTTTTCTTTTTAATAAATTTTTATTTGTTTTTCTTTTATTTTTTTTTCTTTTATTATTTTGACCCCCCCACTTTCTTTATCTATCCTTTCTTTCATTTTATTTATTGTATGTAAAGCATATATAAGGAAGAAAAAACGATGTCACATACACACACAAAAAAAAAAATACTTCTCTCACAAAAAACCAAAAACAAAAAAAAAACAAAGTAAAGAAATTGTATTTGTAAGTCTATAAAAATTTTTACTTTATATTTAGTGAAATAATCGAATAACGGCGGTTATACTGTGAAATACATGAATATACAGTTATATTTTTCTTAATTCAATTGAAAAAGAGAAAGAAATGTGCAAAACACACACACACACACACACACACATACTACAATTATAAAACAGTAAACAGATATAAAAACAAAAATAATTAAATAAATAAATAAATTCCCCAACCGTTGTACCTATTTGTCGTCATCAGTTTTGTTGTTGTTTTTTTTTTATTTTTTTTTATTTTTTGTTTTTTGTTTTTGTTTAATTATTGATTTATTTTTAATAAACGATGAAAAATAATTAAAACATATAAAATAGAAAAAAAATATATAAAATAATAATTATTGAAACCAATTTAATAATTAAAAGGATAATGCAGGGTTGTCTACTTGTGGATTAAAAAAAAAAATAAATAAAATAAAATAAAATAATTATTAAAGTAAATATAATTAAATTAAAGTAAAAAAAAAAACGTATTTATTCCAAATAAATAAACCAATAAATAAATCATTTGTCTTGGATAATTAATTAATTAACACAAAACTAAAAACTAAAAACTAAAAAAAAAACATTCTATAAAATATGAAAATAAAACACGAAATAAATAAATAAATAAAATGACGAAATTACAATCAATGGGTAGTAAAAAAAAAAAATAAATAAATAAATAAATAGAGAGATGTTAAATCATCCTTCTAAGAAACATTTTCTATTTTAATAAATTATCTTCGTATCATTTTCTTTGTACGTTTTTTTTTTTCTCTCTTTAGTTTCTCTTTCTATACAAACATTTCAAACATTTTCAATCAATTCGCAATACAATTTTTTTTTTCTCTCTTTTCTTTTCTTTTTGTCATTAAACGCATTTTTCTTCTTTTTGGTTTTCTCTTTTCTCCCACTGCAAACAAAAGAAAACAAAGAAATATGAATAGAAATTTTCTGTTTTGATATTTTCTTCGAAAAAAAGAAAAGAAAAAGGAAAATATTCACTAAAACTAAAAAAAAAACTAAACTAAATTTAAAAAGAAATTAAAAAAATATAAATATAAGAATGTAAAAAAAATTTACATTTATTAACTACAATCTCCCCAAAATCATCCACACCATTTCTGTACCCTCTTAATATCTCTTAAAATCGCCAATTTCCTCTAATCCTTTTTTTTTAACTTAATATTGCACATACTAAAATTTAAAACAATAAAATAAAGAAGATGAAAAGGAAAAAAAAAATTACTTAATTATAGAAAATAATTAATTTTTGAATTAAAAGAAAGAAAGAAAAATGATTAAAAGAAACAAAAGTAAAAATTAAAAAAATAATACTTGTTCGTATTTGTTGCCCTTTAATTAAATTCTGCAGCTAAAAAAAAAAACACAATGAAAATAACGTAAAATATTTATTAAATTATATTTAAATTTAACTAACGAAAATACAAAAAAAAAAAAACAAAAAAAAAGATTTAAAGAAACAACAACAAAATGAAGAAGAAGAAGAAGAATAAAAAGGTTTAAAGAAAATGGAATAAAGATTAAAAAAAAAGAAAAACAAATAAAACGAATATTTAATTTAAAAATATTTAATAATAATTAAAAAAAAAAAAACTAATTAAATATAAAACATAAAATTATAAAAACAAGAAAATATATTTGTAATAAATAAAATAAAAATTAAAAATTAATAATCCTAACAAAAAAACAAAAAAACAAAAGAATAATTTTTCATGTCCACAAAATAAACGCAAAAAAAAAAAAACACACACACACAATTAATTTAATTGAAGAAAAAAACAACACACACACACACACACACACAAACCAAAAGAAAATAAAGAAAATAGAAAATAAAGAAAAATGATACGGAAAAAGGTAAAAGGGTGAGAAAAATCAAATAATAATAACAACAACTAAGTAACTATATTATTACTTATCTAACTTATCACATCATCCCACTTTGTAACCGACAAAATTACTAAACAAAAATAATAAATAAAAAAAAAAATAGTAAAAATGTTTTAATAAATAAATGAAGAAAAACAAACAAATATTTTAGTCTGGTAAAAATGAAGAAAAAAAATGGGAAGATTTTTGCATTCAAAAGAAAATTAAAAAAATGAAAGAAAACTTAATGAAGTTATTCAAATGTTAATTAAATAAATACACACACATACATTCATACACACACACACACAGACACACACATATATATATAAATTTGTGTTTATGCTGAAAAAAAGTAGGCACATTCAAAATTACAATTGAAATGCCCATAAGTCATAGGACTCCTAATAAACGAAAACACTTTCATTCCATACAGTCAATTTTGTTGTATTTTCTTATTTGTTTTTTTTTTTTTTTTTTTTCTTCAAATTTTTAACAATAAATTTTTCATTTATAAATTAGGAACCGAAATAAACCGATAAAGTTAACAATCAATAATTTATTATTATTATTTCTTCTTCTTATCCTTTATTATTATTATGTTTTTTTTTTTGTTGAATTGTTACAGACGAACACAAACACACACACACATTCATATACACACACAAATATATATATATATATATATATATATATATATATAAGCACCCTAAATAATACATTAGATAAGCGTTTAATTTGTAAGGAATTTATATTGAAAAGATATTTATAATGGAATAATACAAGAATGAAAGAGAGAGGATAAGAAAGAGAGAAACAAAAAAGAAAAACACATAAATTAATTATTTATAATAAAACAGAAATAAACACACACACACACACAAATAGAGATAGAGAAGAATTAACAAAAATAAAGTGAACAGAGAAACAAACAGACAGAAACACATTTGTAAATTGACTTCACTTAATACAAAATTCAATTCAAAAGAAAAATCCATATTTCTTATTTTTATTATAAAAGAAATTCAAATTTTCTTTTTTTTTTTTAGTTTTCCTTTTTCTTTTAATTAATTTCACCGCAAAAAAAATTGTTTTTTCTTTTAATGTTCCTCAAATGTTCAAAATGTTTTCCGATCACTTTTTATTGATTCTAAATTAAAATTGAATTCTTGGTTAATGATTTTGGAAAATTAAAGGAAAAAATACAGAAGAAAAGAATAAATAATAAAACATAATACAAATACATACATACACACACACACAAACACAAATCAATAAACAAAAATTAAAACAAGAAATGAATTAATTTCGGGTGTAAAAATATAAAACAAATAGAAAAACAGATAAAGAGAATGAAAGAGAGAGAGTGAGAGTGAGAGAGAGAGAGACAGTTTTTGTGTAAAAAAAAAGTATATACATTCATACATACATATATATATATATTTACATGAACTAAACCTAAAAACCTAAACTAAAAACAAAAGAAAACATTTAATGGAAAAGAAAAAAAAAAACAAAAAAAAAAATTGAATTAATTAATTCAAATTAATTGAAAATGAATTTTTTACTGAAATTTTTAAAAAAAAACAAACAAACAAATAAAACAAACAGAAAAAAGAAAACTAAACTAAAGTAAACTAAAACTAAAACTAAAATTAAATCTAAAACAAACACAAAAACATATAAAAAAAATAAGTAACTAAAAAATATTCAATAGAAATAAAATGGGGGGAGGGAGGGGGTTGGGGGTAAGAAAAAAAACAAATGAATGATTTTTGATTGTGTTGAAATCTGTGAATTTTGAATTAATATTTAATATTTTTTATTGATAAAAATTTTTAATGATGTTTTTTTTTTTTATGTATGAAATAAAATTTATACAGATAAAAAGATAAAAAAGTAAATGATGATGATGAAGAATAAAGATGATTCGGATGAAAGTAAAAAAAAACGGAAATAAATTTAGAATAATAATTATAAAAAAAATAAATAAATAATTATAAATTAATTAATTAATTAATGAAATAAATAAATTAAAAAATATTTATATGATTAAAACTTAAAAACTTTATAGTAATTATAATTATATAATTGATAATAATTAATTGTACTGACTGTTGATACATAAATGTAAACAAAAAAACAAAAAAACAAAAAAAATGAAACAAAAATTAAGACAAAATACAAAAACAAAAAAAGAATTATTTAAAAATTTAAAAACAGAAAATAAAAATTTAATTAAAGTATTTTTAAGAATATGAATAAAGAAAAAAAAAAGAAGAGAAAAAAGTGGAAAAACAAAATAAAAAAAAAATAACGTAAAAATAAAGTATAAATAAATTTAATAAAGAAGAAACAAAAGAAAACGGAAGAAAAATAAAAAAAATAATGGGAAATAAATTTAAACGAAGAAAAATCAAATAAAGAGAGAAGAAAAAAAAAACAATAGAAACAAAAAAAAAAAACCTTTTTCCAAAATTACAAAAAAAAAAGCAGAGAGAATGAAAATTGCAAAAACAAAAAGAAAAACGCATTTTTGTCTTTTTGTGGTAAAAAAATTTCTAATTTCTAATTTCAATAGAAAAGAAAATCGATTACACGAAATCGTTTTTTTTTTTTACTGTTACTGTTGTTGTTGATACCAATTTCAATTTATTTAATTTCAATTCAATGAATTAAATGAAACTTATTCGTTTCAACTGTTACAAATTTATTTACTTACTTACGATACACACGTATTACCTTTCCATTTTATTGTTTTCAACCATTTAAAACTATTTGAAGAAGAAGAAGAATTCTATTAAAAAAAAAAATTCCCATTTTTTCAAATTCTATTCATCAGTTCTTTCTCTCTTTCTCTCTCTCTCTCTCTCTATTCGTTTTATCTCATATTGTCTCTCATTACACAATTACTGTTATTTTATTTTTTTTTGTGTTCATAAAATTCAATTTTTATTTAAATCTTTCTTTTATGCTACAAAATAAGTAGCCAACAACAACAACAACACAATAAATTCAAGAAGAAAAAAAACGCTAACAATTTAAGGGAAGAATTTTTTTCTTTTTTTTTTTGTTGTAAAATAAAAAAAAATAAATTAATAATTTTTTATGATCGTGATTCTGTTCATAATTTTATATTTGTCTGAACGTTAATTGTTTTGTCATTAAATGTAATTTTCTAATTACAATTAAATGTGAATGAGATAATTTCATATGAAATTTCCTTTTGGTTTTTTTACACACACAAAAATGGTGAAAAATTAGAATAAAGTAAACCAAGGAAATTTTAATTAAGCTTCATTGTTCTATTGTTGTTGTTGTTGTTCTTGTTGTTGTTATTTTTTGTTCTTTCTTTTTTTTTTGTTTTTCCTTTTTTTTATGTTTTTCGATTTTTTTGTTTTTCAATATTAAAATTTTCTTCTTTGCGCTAAGTTTTTTATTGTTTTTTTTTTTTATTAATAAAAAAAAAATTTCCTAATTTGAGGAATTTTTGGGTCCAACTCTGTTATTTAAATTAAATTGTATATAAATAAAGAAGAAGAAGAAAGAAAGAAAGAAAGAAAGAAAGAAAGAAAGAAAGAAAGAAAGAAAGAAAGAAAGAAAGAAAGAAAGAAAGAAAGAAAGAAAGAAAGAAAGAAAGAAAGAAAGAAAGAAAGAAAGAAAGAAAGAAAGAAAGAAAGAAAGAAAGAAAGAAAGAAAGAAAGAAAGAAAGAAAGAAAGAAAGAAATAAAAGAAGAAAAAAAAAACGTATATTTAATGGAAAGGAAAAATTTTTTTTAAAAAAAATTAGAAATTAAAAATATGGAGAAAATATTTTTTAGAAAGAAAAAAAAACAGAAAATGAAACTAAAGAATTATTTCAAAGCAACAACAACACAAATACCTATCACGAAAAATGTAAAATGTAAAATGTAAAATTAAAATAAACAAAATGAAGCATCCTTGCACATTCAACACTAACACACACACACACACACACACACACACACACACACACACACACACACACACACACACACACACACACACACACACACACACAAACACACGGCCACACACACACACACACACACACACACACACACACACACACACACACAAACACAAACACACGGCCACACAAACACACTCACACACACACACACACACACGATAATTTAATAAAACAAAAATGTACTTAAGCCATAATAATTATATATTAATTTTTCTTTTTTCATTTTTCTTTTTTTTTTTTTGTTAATTTTAATTTTTCCTTTTAAAAAAAAAAAAAAAACATTCTTTCTCTTTCTTATTCTTATGGAATGAAAATTTCTTTAGTGTTTTATGTTAAATTATATAAGAAGAAGAAGAGGAAGGAGAGAAGAAATCGAGGAAAATGTTAAAAATAAAAGAAAGATTGAAAGGAAGAAGAAAAAGGAGGATATAAAATGAAAGTAAAAAAAAAAAAAATGAAATTTTTTTCTAGAAAAAAAAAAAAAAAGAAGAAAAATAAAAAAGAAAAACAGAAAAACAGAAATAATTAAGTAAATAAAATAAATAAATGAATAATTAATAAAAAAATTACAGTATGTCCAATGTAATATTAAAAAAAAAAAAAAGAAAAAAAAAAAGAAAAAAAATAAAAAATTAAAATAATGAATAATGAATAATGAATAAAACTAAATATTAATAATTATAATAAAAGAAAAACAAAATGAATGAAAATGAAAGAAAAACAAAGAACAAAAAAAAAAAAAAACGTAAAGAAAAAAAGAAGAAGGAGAAGAAAAAAATGAGTTTGAACAAAAAATAAATGGTTGGGGTGGGAGGGGGGATAAAAAGGAGAGAAGAAACATTAACAGAGTAAAAAAGGAAAATTAAACTATAAACGAAAGAAATTCGAGACTTATTTTTCATTCTTCCCCCCACACTCCCCCTCTCTTCCATCAACGTGTTTTGACTTGGTATTTTTCTGTTCTATTTTTTTCTTTTTTTTTGTTTTTTCTTTTAATTAAAAAAAAAAATAAAAGAAATTAAAATGAAAAAAAATTGAAAATTGAAAATTGAAAATGAAAATTGAAAAATGATAAAATATAAAAAAAAAATGAAATTACTATAAATAAATCAGTCAACAGGTTTGTATACATATTTTTCTCGATGAAATAAAAAAATAAAAAAAAAAAAACAAAAAAAAACTAAAAAAATAAAAATATATTTGAAAAAAAAAGTCAAAAAAAAAAAAAGCAAAAGCTTTCTTATTTATTTTGGAATCTCTCTAAATATTCTCTCCCGTCAAAACACCCGTCTTACACTCTCCCCACCATTACTGATATCTTAAGATTAGAAAGAATTTAGTTAGGGTTAATGGATTGAAACTTGGGTAGATTTGAATAAATCAGTTTCATAAAATTTCCGCTAGGTTGTACGTTTAATCGAAATTAAGAAGTACAAAAATTGAAACTTGTCGCTAGTGTATAGTTATATTTGAGCGCGATCGGACAAATGTCATATGTCATTTATACAATTGAATTTTATTAGAATGAAATTAGATTAGAATTTAATGAATTTATTTTACATATGTAAATAAAACATAATTACTTTTACATATTTGATTAGAAATCTCTTATTTTCTGTTCAAAATATACTTAAATAATTCTTATCATTTATCGCACGTTTTAATGAATAAATTAATATAAATTTTATGTTATTTTCATGTTTCATACACGTGACAAAGCGATTAGATAAAATATATACTAATAGTGTGTTCCATATTTTTGTTATTGATCATGCCTCAATCAATTTTCTTTTCAAACTTTTTATAATTATAAGATTTCATTTTTCATTTAATGTCATTTAAATTTTAATTACATTTTTTTTTTTAAATTTGATCTAAAGGATGAAAATTATACAAATGAAAGTAAATTTCTTACATTACGATTCTAAAAATATTTTCTTTATTTTACTCTTCTAATTTCTTCTTTAAAAATCTTATATATTTTAATTAGTGAATTAATCAAAGTAAAAATAAAATACGAGATTATATTTGGTATTTTACGGAAGTAAATTCTAACCACTAGTGTATAATTTATTTCATACAATCGAGGAAAATACTGTGTTGAATAAAAAACAAAAGATAATAAAGACAATACTAGTGTAGAAATTCTAAGAATATATATCGGAATGATCAAATGAATCAATATCATAATATAATTATTTTTATTATGTTTGATCATTTAATATTTGAAGGTAAATATAAAATACATTTATAGATTGTAGTATTTAACTTTTAACTAAATGCGAATAAAACAAAAACAAAAAAAAAGGTAAAATTCTCGGATATTTTTTATTGAAAAATTCCGTGAAAATACAACAAGATAAAATTTAAATGATGACGAATTTGTAAACAATTTGCATGATGAAATAATAATATGCAATTAAAAAAAAATAGTTTAATTTTATAATTATCACTGAAAGAAAATTAAAGACAAAAAACGATTTGACCTAAACATGAAAAAAAAAAAATATGTAGTAATAAAATTAATACAAAAATCTTCTTAAATAAGAACACATTAAAGAAATACGTAAATCATTAAAGATTATCTTTTGTGTAAGATTTCATTTTATTAATTTTTCCACATTGACACTTTTGTTATTTCTAAATAATTATTATTTAATCAGATAACAATTAATGAATTAATCTTCTTTAATAAATAGAACGTAAAATCAATCAATCAAAGAAAAAAATACCGGTCACCCCTATTGAAGAATAATTCTTATATAAATTATTCAAACATTTAAATTAACAGATATTCATTAGTAGATGTACATCAATTCTTATCCACTTTACTACAAACTTCATATAGAAAATGAATTAATTGTCCTTAGCAACAAATAAAATAAACATAAATGTTTTATTTTATTTTAAAACTAAACATATTCAATATACTAAAAACTAAATTATTCATTTTGAATAATTGAATTCAATTTTAATACAATAAGATTTACGTATTTTTACAATAATAAATTATTTAAATTGTCCAAGCTGCAAATAAATTAACAATTTATTTTTTCATCATACTTTAGAGTGTTTGATGTGATGCCTGTCACTGTTTGTCTCATGTAAGCTAAGAAATCCAATTTCACTAATCCTCTTATTCTCATATTCTCATTATAAATTTTTTACTCTGTTTGTGTCTGTGCAGGTAGTAGAAATTTTCGTTAATAAAGAAGGAAAAATTTTACATGTAAGAAAATAAATTCTAGTAAAATTTACGTTCACCTTAATATAATTTTTTTTTTGTACATGAACACAAATTTTGGATTGACCATGAACACTTTTTTCTATTCATATTGAATTTTATTTCTAAATTTTTCTATATCGATCAATATCCACTCACAAAAAAAAAAAAACACAGGCCTTTAAATATAGTTAATCAACGATTTAGTATTCTTAGAAATAATAATATAAAACAACAACAAAAATGGCAAAGATGAAAAAAAAAATAGAAACATAAAAAACAAAACTGTTGAAATGAAGAAATAAAATCAAAGAAAGATTAAAATTAACATTAGAATAAACTACCTAGAGACTGACTGAATCAAAGATGCCTTACAACAAAAAAATAAATAGAAAAAAAAATCTATAAAAGACGCACATAAATTAGTATCAGTATTTTTTTTCTTCTTCAGTTTTTCTAGGTCAGCTTTTACTTTTTTTTTTTGTTTTTGTTGTTCTTGTACACACGTTTTTAGTTATACAATTTTCTTGTGTCATAAATTACACAAATATTAGATCAGTCAGAAAAAAAAAGTTTTTGTTGTATTCTTCTTTTTATTTACCTTTTCGTCATCGCAGCCACATAAGGGACGAATCCCTTATGCATAAAATTCATATGCATTTTATTGTTACACAGTACACATAGTTACGAGTTACGTTTTAGGTTTCGAGTATCCATCTTAAACTTAAAATGAATAAGTCGGTATTCATGGAACAATATAAATAAATATACAAAGAAAATATTACAAATATATAAATATCTACAATAAAAAACAGTTAATCCCCCTCAACTTCAATGCAAAATTTTTTAAGAAAAAAAAAACCCATCGTTTACCTGTTGTGCACACGGTTCATTCAAATTATTCTCATGAACTAGTAAACAAAATTTTCACTAGTTAGCTAGTGTTGTCTTCAATTCTGAACATTTTTTTCATACATTATTTTCATGAAAATTATTAACAAATATTCAAGAATTATTGTGATCATAACATTATGATTATAATTAACAGTTAATACACCATAAGATTTCATACAATGTTTGTAAGGAATATTGTAAAAAATAGTAAGTAAAAATAATAAGATTAAAAATTTTTTCTGTGTAAATGAAAGGTCATCAGTTTTTCTTTTTTCTTCTTTTCTTTTTGTTTTTCTATTTCTGTAATTTCATTTCCAATAATTATATAATTTTCTCTATAAAAACAAAATCAATAAATGTACGTAACGTAAACTATATAAAAAAAGATTCTTGGAAAATTTGTTTTCTAGATTAATTGAAAATTTGATTGTGTGTTAGTTTTAAAAGTATTTTAGTACATTATATTTATTAATAACATTTTATTTTGATTTTATATCATACATTAAGGAAGTAAGAAAATATGTGTGTATGTATGCGTGTGTGTTTTTTTTTTATCTGATTAAAAAAAATTATTTAAACCACAAAATAAACGTCAATATACAAAAATTTTATTTCAAAAATAAAGAAATTCTTTTTAAAAATAGTATTTTTTTTTATAGTTAGTTACAGTTCAAGGTTCAGTAATTTTAAACAAAATCCAGATCACATTTCCAGATTTTTTTTTATAATTCGGATGGCTAAACAAATTTTATGTAGAAGAAACGGTCATAATTTAATAGCTTCTTTCTGTTCTTTTTTTTTTCTGTAGAAAATAAATTTTCTTAGTAAAATTACGACGAATCATATGGGAATATTTTTAAAATTTGAAAATAAACGTCATATTGAAGGAAAAAAAAGCAATACATTCACATTTTTTCATTTTTTGCAAATTCTGTTCTTTTTCTTTGCATGTATTTTAAATTTAAACACATCTGCTACACTTAACTACATAATATATCTATCTCTTTTCTACACACATAAATAATTTTATCTTTTTATTTTTTTTTTATTTATTTATCTCTTTTTTTCCTTAAGAATAATTTTTTTCTACACTCCAAATGAGATAGAAAATAGTTTGTTTTTTTTTTGTTGCTGGTGTTCCTGTTCCTTTGACTAAAAAAAAAAACAAAGAGAATAAAATAAAACACGATCGATATAAAATAGCTAAATGTGAGAGTGAATAAGATATCTACTGCATAATATAAAATATTCCCTAAAATTATATTCGTAAATAATAAAGAAAGAAGGTAAATTAAAGTGAAATGTAAATTTACAAATACTAATTCATCCATAAAATTTGTTCAATTTACTGTGATTATATAATCAAATATTTTGAGTAATGCAAGCAAATACATAAAAATCAAATGCAAAGACGAAAGTAGAGACAAAAAAATTGTACAGAAAAGCAGCCGGCACATTTTTTGTTGTTGTTGTTGTTGTTGCTTTATTTTTTGTTAGAAGAGAGGAAAAATATAGTAACCATATTTTTTTTTTCTTCTTTTGTGTTAGAATAAAACAGTTTTTATTAAAATAAATTCATTCAATTCGCGGATACAGTCGAGTAAAGTTGGTTAGTTTTATTTTTTGTTGTTTGAAAATTCTAATAAATTAAAATTTTAAATAAATTTTCGTTTAAAATAAAACATTTAATTTTATTTGTAAAATTGTACGTGTTTATTTATCAGTTACCAAATTATTTGTGATTTAATTTTATAGAAGGTAAGTGAATTTATTTATTAATTAAAAGAAAAAAAATTGTATTTTATTTATTATTTTGATCGTATTGAAATCAATTACAAATAATGACAATAAATTTGCTAATTACTGATGACGCGCTATGTAAAAAAAAATAACAATACTTTTGTGTGTGTGTGTGTGTGTTTGAATTCATCATAAAAATTGAAAGTATTAAAATGATGAAATAGAAAATAGAATTAAAATTATAAACAATTTATCTAATTTTCTTATTTAGTAATTCTGTTTTTTTTATATTTTTTTGTTTGCTTTAAACTTTTTTCTTTTGTAGTATTTTCTCTATAGTTAACTCATATAAATTATAAACAGGAAGTGAAAAAAAAAAAAAAAAGAGAGAAAGAGAAAATATCATAAATTTTCTTGAACTCTTTTTCATTATTAATGATTTTTTTTTTGAAGCGTTTGAAGGTCAAAAGTTAAATAATTAAAAAAATTTTGTTTTTTTTCTTTTTCTCAAACTAAAAGAAGTTTAATTCTTTTTTTATTAACGTTTATTAATAATTGTTTTTTCTTTAATTTTTATAAAAAATAAAAAAAAAAAGGAAGGAAAGGAAAAAACAACAAAAACAATCATGCCTGTACCAGATATTCAAAAGCTTGCACCAACATTTAAAGGAACAGCTGTTATTGATGGACAATTTAAAGAAATTGCATTAGAAGATTATGCTTCAAAATATCTTGTTATCTTTTTTTATCCATTGGATTTGTAAGTTGTTTGTTTTTTTTTTTTTTTGTGATTATTATTTTTGAATTTAGTTATTTATTAACGATTTAATAATTTTATTTTTTTTTCTCTCTCTCTTTTAAAGCACATTTGTTTGTCCAACTGAAATTATTTCATTCTCTGATCGTGCTGAGGATTTTCGTAAAATTGGTTGTGAACTAATAGCTGTCTCAACTGATAGTCATTTTACACATTTAGCATGGATAAATACATCACGTAAACAAGGTAATGTAATATTATATATAAAAATTTTTTTTTTTATAATTATTATAATAATTTTTCATAAAGGTGGCTTAGGAAATCTAAATATACCATTATTAGCTGATAAATCAATGAAAATGTCACGTGATTATGGTATATTAAATGAGGATACTGGTATACCATTCCGTGGTTTATTTATAATTGATGGTGAACAAAAATTACGACAAATCACTATAAATGATTTACCAGTTGGACGAAATGTTGATGAAATATTACGTCTTGTACAAGCATTTCAATTTACTGATACACATGGTGAAGTATGTCCAGCTAATTGGAGACCAGGTGCAAAAACAATGGTACCTGATGCAGAAAAATCAAAAGATTACTTTAACGATGTTAATTAATTAAAATGTACTAATACAAAAATATGTTATTTTTGATTTATGATGAATTTTTCCTTTCCTATTTTTTTTTCTTTTAAAACTTTATCAAAAACAATCAATAACTTAGAAATTAAATCATTAAAAGTATTCTATAGAGAAAAGATAGTATAAATGAAATCAAAAATGAAATAAAAACTAACCGTAAATTATAAAAATTTATTTAATATAAATTTATGTACAATTTTTCTCACCTATCCTTCTTGTATTTAATAAACAAAGAGAAAACAGAATCTACAATAGATTTTATTGAAACAATAAAAGCAAATATGTTTTATATTAAAAAATACTACTTTTTATTATTATTATTGAAAAATAATTTATTGGAAATAATACAATCATAACTATCTATTTATTGCTATAATTTCAAATATTCAAATCATTTTAAAATAGCGAAAAAATTTATTTTGATCAGCGCCATCTATTATGAATTAATACAGATCTATAATTCGGCGAGTTTTATTTTTCTTATGTTGGTTATATGAAAAATTGTTTACTTCAACTTCACATCAATTATATTTCATGTTTTTTTATTATTTTTATTCTGGTTTTGTACGTCTGAGTTCTTCTTTGTGCTTTCAATAAAATTTTTAATCGTGTATTGAAGTGAAAAAAGTTAAATATGGATGGTATTAATAAAAGGAATGCAATAAGCAATTTAGATAGCTTTATTGAAGATATGATACCTAGATCTTCACCAGTTGCTGGCCAATATACGCCAATGGTAAGATAATCAATATTTTAGAAATCAATCGGAAATTTATCTAAATAATAGAAAAATGTGAATAAAAATGCACGTTTTTTAATAATTTTCATTAAATAAGGCGCAAATGTGTCCATCTGTACCAGAAATCTCTTTATTTCTGCCGAGTGACATTGATCCAGTGACCCATGAACTTTCTAAGACATCACATACACCAGACTATCATAATCATCCAATATGGACAGAAATTGATAATGTTTTATTAAAAACAACACCGGGCTTCACTGTTGAGTCTGACGCTGATGGAAATTTCGCGAAATATAATTATGATCCACACGCATTTCAATCAAAATTAAGTGTTAATTTGGGAACTGGAGATGAATTCGATGATGATGATGAAGAAACCCTGATACAAAAACATCAACAAAAACTTGCTGAACTTGAAGCAAAATTTTTGAAATTTGAATTGTTTACAGAACATGAGAAAATGAATTGTTATTCTGTATATGCGTATGTTAAAAGTCTTAATCACACAGTAGTGATGCAAGCAAAAGAAATAATAAAAATTAAAGTTGATGCTATAGAAATGCGAAAAAGAATGAAAGATTTAGAAGATAAAGTTGCAAAATCTCTTAGTGATAAAAGAATGGAACAAAGTGGAGGTGATGTGTTTTCAATTATAAATTAGAAATATGTTCAACTGATTTTAATTTTCATAACAATAATATAGATGGACCAGTTGCTGCAGTTCTTTCTTCTGGAGAAGTTTCATCTTTTGGAGATAATGCTATTGATTCAACATTTACTGACACTTCATCGTGCAATAATGTTTCTGATCTTGGTGCTGAGATAAACCATCCACTTAGTCATTGCAAGATTAGTGTAGTTATTGATGAGGATAAAATGACTGATATGTCACAAGCGACATTTGATTACATGAAACGTCATGGATTAATTAATGCTGCACCAAACCATCCAAGTGTTGTATCAATTAGAGTATCACCTAAAGTTCCAGCAGGAACTAAAGCTCACTCATCAAAACCACCCATTTCCGTTAGTCCAAAAGGTAAGAAAAACTATTACATATTTAGAATAAGAAAAAATATCCATCATTAGTTCTTTATGCCATTCATTTTTATTTATGTGCACAGGCGCTACAAAAAAAAGGAACAAGAATCTACAACAGAAGCACAAACAAGACACTAAAAATATATTAAACATTGAAGAAATTAAAAAACAACCAAAATTTAAGTAAATTAGCTACGGTATTGTTTGCTAATTTTAAATTTTTTTTGGATCTATTGAATTAAATTAAAATTCATTATATTAATTGTTCAATTCTACTGATAAACAGTTGTAGCATTTGATTGCACAAGATAATGCAGAAAATAATCCAAAGTACACGATATGTGTTTTTTTTTTACTTATTGTCCTTTCTTTTTTTTTATTATAATCTTCATTTAAATTGATCGTTCTTTAACTCAAGATTATTTTCTGTTTTTATTGCATTTATTAATGAATTTTTAAAAGAAACAAAATTAATGGGAAAAAGTATTATTTTTTTTTATTTGAATTTTGAAAAATTATCTTTCTTAAAACTCTTAAAGTAAAAAAAAAAAATAAGAAAGAAATCATTTACGGTTTCTTATTAATAAATGTTAAATGTCAAAATATTATTCATATTATACATTACAACAATGCCAAAAAGATAAAACCAAATTAAAAATTATAAACAAAAATAATAAAAAATATTAAATGTATTAACAAAAATCTAATTAATGTGACTTTTTTAGAATTGATGAAAAAAAAAAATATAATAGAATGCATTATGACCATATATTGATGCTGATTGAAATGTTTGTTTGTTTATCATTTATAAAAATTACATCATAAAATTAAGTGAAGAAAAAGATAAATGATAAATGTCAAGAAACCAATTAATTGGAGAAATGTTGCAGCATAAATGATGCTAGTTAAAGTTTGTCAAGAAATACACATGGGGTAAGTTACATAAATGGATAAATTGTTTGAAGAACAAATCACTGATTTAGTTGCATTGAACAATCGGTTTTTTATAAGAATCTATACAGATTTACTAAGAATAAGCAAAATATAAAAATTTAAAACTATATTTTGTTTATGTTAACACAAATAATCTTTTATGTAGCAAAAATTTTAATATTTTATATTTTCTGTGAACTCTTATAACTAATGACAAACATTTGAATTAGTCTCACATTAAAATCGATTCAACTCAATACAAATTATGTGAGCATTAACCGCATTGAATGAAGTCTAAAATCGTTTATAAATTAAACAAAATATATAAATTACTCTTTATATTTAATTGATGTTTCTTAAAAAAATTTCCTTAATTCTTTTTTTATACTTACTTTTAATTTCATTTAATTAATTCAGACTTATTACGTTTTTTTAATTCTATTTTCATTATTAATTTTTAAAATTAAACAACCAGATATTACAACAATATATCTTTTTATTGATAAATGTTAAAAATGTTGCTGTATTGATAGAAATTATCATAGGTGAAATTATAATTTTTGATAAAATATATTTTCTATAGATTGGTGAATGCTAATTAAATTAGAAAATACAAATCATAATTTAATTTATACTTGATCGTTTGTTAAGAAGGTAGCAAAAAGTTACATTCTTATTGGAAAATATATAATAAAAATCAGTAAAGAATTAAATCGAATATTGACAAAAAGTATATCTTAAAAATGTTAAAAATGTGCTCTTTTTTTTTTTATAACAATCGGCTGTGAAGCACCAATTTGGAAATTACAAATTTTTTTTCCTTAGATTGCAATTTTAGAACAACGATAATTAATGGTTTTTGGTTGAACTTACGCAGAATACTTACAATTTGTTCATATTATTTTAAATTTTCATGAGGAAGAAAATTATTATAATTTTTTTTGTCTTCACTTATTCTGATATTTAGACGCTTGTCGATTAATTTTTTTTTTGGTTTTTTTCTTTAATAAGTTTTCATTTTTGATCAATAAAAATGAAAATAAAATACAACAACATAATACATGTCATATTACGTATGTTTATTATTTATTGTAAAAATAAATGTATTGATAAATTTAAAAAAAAAAAAACAATTCTCGTTTTCTATTTAACATTTTTATTATAAAAATTGTTTTTAATGTTTTTGTTTAAATAAGTTTTCATGTTTTTTTTTAATTGATTCCTCGAAATAAATTTAATGTTTTCTTTGGAGCAGAGAATTTTCAAAAAAAAAAAAAAATTACAATTTATTTTCAAAACATAATCCAACATGTTTATACCAATTAAAATAATTTAGTGCTGCCATTGTAAAACCATTTGTTATTTTTGATTATCAATTTGTCTGGCAACAATGGTTATGTTGATCGTGTTTTTCATCTTCGTTGTTTTGTTCGTAGATTGCCGAACTGAAATTTGTTTTAAAAAAAATATTAACGTAAAATTGCGCATTTGTTTTATTAAAAACATTAGATTACAAGTTCTTAATTAATAATATATTTATAATAATAAATCATATAATAATTTTTTGACAAAATTGGTAAGTAAAACAAGGATGTACTTAATAGATCCGATCTTATTTTTATTATTGTTATAACTTATTTATTTGTAGCCATTGTTTGTTGGCTTATGATTTTTTTTTAATATGTTATTAAAGTTAATTTATTCCTGTGAAATAGATAAAATGGAAGAAAAAGATATTTCGGAAAAACACAATAATGATAAGGATGATAAGTTTGACGATGAAAAAGTAAAACCTTGGTTGGAACCTGGAGCTGACATAACTGATTATTTCAATTATGGTTTCAATGAAGACACTTGGAAATGCTACAATAAACGTCAGCAAAGAATGAGATGGACGCAGATTTCTATTAATTCACATGCATTAACACCTAATACGTCAGCTGTACCAGTATTAAGTAAGTAGATTTACATTAGGATATTTTTTTTTGTTATAAATTGACTAAAAATCAAATTTTCATTAAATTAGCAAATAACAATAGACAATATCCCGTTCCCACTGACATATTTAGTAGTCGTCCACATCGTAAAATGAACGAATCTATAAATGTGATTTGTAGTGATGTACCCCCAGCAATAAAAGAAAAAGTTTTAGTAAAGACTGATGATAATTATTATAAAAATGAACCAACACAAGATTGTCAGTGGACAAATTGTAACCCAACAGGTTCAGGCATATTGCGAGTGGGTCAAATGTATATTAATGATTCTGCACCTCATATGAGGGTAACAACTAAAGAGAATAATGCATTTCCTGGAACTTCATCAGAATCCAGTCGTACACTAGAGTACGACTGGACCGCTGATCATTCCGTAGCAAAGTTTAATCCTAGCGTCCCACCACGACCATTTCCTGCAGCACAATCAAGAAAAAGGACATTGAGTCTAGTTAAAGGGGATATTATTACAGTAATAACCGGTGATCAAAGAGAATATGGTCGTTTTGTAAGAAATTTAAATAATGAACCTGCAGGTTCATCAAAGCCAAAAAAAAGGACTCTTACGAAAGTAATGACCGCTGGTAGAAGGGAATATGTCACACCAGTAAAAAAGGGGACTGCTAGCGAACTTGGAGCTTCATCAAAACAATTTTACGATCCTCATGATGATGCCAATGATAATGAAGAAGGTCTTCCACCTGGGACCGAATAGTAAGGTATTTATTAATCGAATGTATTTTTACTGATGCAATATTTTGTTTTCAGAGTCGAGAAATCCTATAAATCTTTATAAAATATGTACTTGGGGATATATATATGCTGAGAGCAATATTATTAAAAATTATACACATAATTACTTTGAATATTAATTTGTAATTAAAGGAATAAAATGAATTTATTTGAAAAAAAATTATTAAATAAAATATTTGTTTACTCAGGTGGTATAACGATATTTCTTTAATATTTAATTACATAAAATAATATATAATAATTTTTTATTAAAAGAAAATATTTTCTTAACATAACTCAACATATTTATTTAATTAAATTAATTTAGTGGTGCCATTGTAAAATCATTTGTTATTTTCGAACACTAATTCGTCTGGCAACAATGGTTGATCGTGTACTTAAATTTTTTTCATTGCATATATTTTCTAGAACTCAAACTGATATTTATTTGACTTTTAAAATAATATTAACTTAAAATTCCGCATGTGTTTTACTAAAAAATATTATATTACAAACTTTTAATTAATAATATATTTATAATAATAATTTTGTGATATAAATTGGTAAGTAAAACGTAAGAATGTACTTAATATATAAAATCATATTATATTGTTCTAATTTTTTATTTATTTGTAGCCATTGTTTGTTGGCGACGGTGTGTGGCTTGAGATTTTTTTTTTTTATTAAAGTTAATTTGCTTCTGTGAAAATAGATAAAATGGAAAAAGAAGATATTTCGGAAGAATGGTGTAATGGAGATTTAGATTCGGATGATAATGATGACGATAAAAAAGAAATGCCTTCGAACAAACCTTTCAATTATGGTTTCAATGAGAATTCTTGGCGATGCTACTATAAACTACAGAAAATAAAAAGATGTAACGAGAGTTTAACTGGTTTTCAGGCATCAACCCATGGTACGTCAGCTGCACCAGTATTAAGTAAGTAGCTTTACATTAGGATTTTTTTTTTGTTATAAATTGACATATAATCAAATTTTCACTAAATTAGCATATGACACTGGCATATATGCTTGTCCAGGTCGTAGAATGTACGGATCTAAAAATGTGATTTGTGATGGGGGACACGCAGCAACAAAGGAAAAAACTCTAGTAATGACAAAGTCTGATGAAGTTCCATTAGAAACATTTTACGATCATGATGGAAGTGAACCAATCGTAAGTGGTAATCGTACTTCAGTAATGAACGCTGATCATACAGTAACAAAGTATAATGCTAGCGTATTTTCTGTAGCTTCATCAGAGTATCGTATTCCAGTTATAATCGGAGCAACAAATTTTAATGCATACGATAATGATGATATTCATTATGGATGTGAACCTACACAACCAATAAAAGAGAATCGTATTCCAGTTATAATCGGAACAACAAATTTTAATGCATACGGTAATGATGATATTTATTATGGATGTGAGCCTACACAAAAGTCTCAGTGGTCTCAGTGGTACTACGCAAATGGTTTCACTACCTATAAATATGATGAGTCCAAGGCCAATGGTACCAGAACCCGTGACCCAAGTTGTATGAATGCTCATCCACCTCATATGGGACTAACAACAAAAGAGAGTTCAGTAATGACCGCTGATATAAAAAAATATGGTCGTTCTGTAACAAAGTATAATGCTGCAGAATACGAAAAAGATACAGAGATTGCGAAATTAACACACGGAGGTATTAATTATTCTTTTCAAATTATGATTTTGCTTAAACAATTAATTTTCAGGAAAAACGATTCGCCATCTTGGAACAGATGCTTTATCAGAACCAACAAAAGAGAGTCGTACTTGAGTAATGACCGCTGATGTAAGAAAATATAATGCTGTACCACAATTAATTTTCAGGAGAAACGATTTACCATTTTGGAACAGATGATCCGAAAGAGACGATCAATAAATGATAAAAAGATACATTCATGTATAACTATATATATAATAAAATTTTATGTTGGTTTGTGAATAATCTGTAATAATTTTTCTATTTATAACTATAACACTTGAGAACTATTATCCTTATTTTATTGTATTATTGATACTGATTAGTAATGAGGTTATGATTGATGGATTTTTAGTCCATGATTAATTCATTTGTATAATATTTGATAAATTTGACTAACTAATGATGTGAAAAATTCTTTAATTAATTAATGTTAATGTTGGCATTTCATCCAAGAGCTTTAATAGCGTAGTGGTTATGATGTTGGGAAGCTGCCAAAAAGGGCCGAGTTCAATTCTGGTCAACACATTTAATTAAAATTTTGTTTTTCAAAATTTTTTAATTTTATTAAAAACTTTAATAAATAAATCAATTATCGAATATGTGATGACAAATCTTTATTTAAAATAAATTTTTTCAATATTAATTTGTCTAAAAACTTATAATAAATAAATCCGAAATCAATTATCGATTATGTGATGATTTTGCGTAGTTGGTTGGTGCTGTCTTCTAGATATGAAGATCGAAGGTTCAAATCTACTTCCGGGAGCATTTTTTTCTACGGAAATTTTTTTAATTTACCTCTTCATAATTATGTTCGCCTGTTACCCAATTCTTGAAAATTTGAAATTTTATTTGCAAATTTTTCAAAAAATAATGGCCTCTTTGTAGTTATGATTGCCTGTTACAAATTCCTGAAAATTTTTACGGGCAAAACGGAAATTTTTTTGAGTCATTTGTACCAGGCAAACAGAATTTTGAAGAGGCCAAAAAATTTGTTTTTTTTTTAAATAAAAAACCTAAGTTTTGTGCCAATTTTCTTGGTAATTCTTACATATGATCTTTTTTGTCAAATTGGAACACCAGAACAAAGTCTTTATTAAAAAAATAAGGTAAGTAGATCCGAACCCAAGCATACACACCATGTATGCAAACACACCCCAAAAAATCATATAATTTATAAAGGGATTGTTTTTTACCATTAAATCGTGTTGTCAATACCTACCGAACGGTATATTCATTTCTACTCTAAGTCCCATAGGAAAAAAGTTTTTTTTTTTAATTACAACAAAAAATACTCAAATTAAATTTTACTAAAAAATTAATTAAAAATAGTAAATATTAACTAAATATATCAAAATCGAAAAAAAAAAAAATGACCCCAAAAAAGTTCCAAGGGTCACTATTTTTTTTTTGGGGTTTTCGTATTTTTTATCGAAAGTCCAATTAATTCTAAGAATTTCTGTATCCTCAGTTTTGTTTTAGCACACCTAGAAGTGGGTCATCCATTCGTCCAAAAGTACCATTTTTTTAAAAAATTAATTAAAAATAGTAAATATTAACCGATTGCCATGAAATTTGGGCTGCAAGACTATTTAATGGTCCCCTAAAGGACTGCATTCAAACATATATCAAAATCGAAAAAAAATAAAATGACCCCAAAAAAGTTCCAAGGGGTACCCCTTGCAACTTTTTTGGCCAAAAAAGTCACTATTATTTTTGGGGGTTTTCGTATTTTTTATCGAAAGTCCAATTAATTCTAAGAATTTCTGTATCCTCAGTTTTGTTTTAGCACACCTAGAAGTGGGTCATCCATTCGTCCAAAAGTACCATTTTTTTAAAAAATTAATTAAAAATAGTAAATATTAACCGATTGCCATGAAATTTGGGCTGCAAGACTATTTAATGGTCCCCTAAAGGACTGCATTCAAACATATATCAAAATCGAAAAAAAATAAAATGACCCCAAAAAAGTTCCAAGGGGTACCCCTTGCAACTTTTTTGGCCAAAAAAGTCACTATTATTTTTGGGGGTTTTCGTATTTTTTATCGAAAGTCCAATTAATTCTAAGAATTTCTGTATCCTCAGTTTTGTTTTAGCACACCTAGAAGTGGGTCATCCATTCGTCCAAAAGTACCATTTTTTTAAAAAATTAATTAAAAATAGTAAATATTAACCGATTGCCATGAAATTTGGGCTGCAAGACTATTTAATGGTCCCCTAAAGGACTGCATTCAAACATATATCAAAATCGAAAAAAAATAAAATGACCCCAAAAAAGTTCCAAGGGCCCTTGCAACTTTTTTGGCCAAAAAAGTCACTATTTTTTTTGGGGGTTTTCGTATTTTTTATCAAAAGTCCAATTAATTCTAAGAATTTCTGTATCCTCAGTTTTGTTTTAGCACACCTAGAAGTGGGTCATCCATTCGTCCAAAAGTACCATTTTTTTAAAAAATTAATTAAAAATAGTAAATATTAACCGATTGCCATGAAATTTGGGCTGCAAGACTATTTAATGGTCCCCTAAAGGACTGCATTCAAACATATATCAAAATCGAAAAAAAATAAAATGACCCCAAAAAAGTTCCAAGGGGTACCCCTTGCAACTTTTTTGGCCAAAAAAGTCACTATTTTTTTTGGGGGTTTTCGTATTTTTTATCAAAAGTCCAATTAATTCTAAGAATTTCTGTATCCTCAGTTTTGTTTTAGCACATCTAGAAGTGGGTCATCCATTCGTCCAAAAGTACCATTTTTTTAAAAAATTAATTAAAAATAGTAAATATTAACCGATTGTTATGAAATTTGGGCTGCAAGACTATTTAATGGTCCCCTAAAGGACTGCATTCAAACATATATCAAAATCGAAAAAAAATAAAATGACCCCAAAAAAGTTCCAAGGGGTACCCCTTGCAACTTTTTTGGCCAAAAAAGTCACTATTATTTTTGGGGGTTTTCGTATTTTTTATCGAAAGTCCAATTAATTCTAAGAATTTCTGTATCCTCAGTTTTGTTTTAGCACACCTAGAAGTGGGTCATCCATTCGTCCAAAAGTACCATTTTTTTAAAAAATTAATTAAAAATAGTAAATATTAACCGATTGCCATGAAATTTGGGCTGCAAGACTATTTATTGGTCCCCTAAAGGACTGCATTCAAACATATATCAAAATCGAAAAAAAATAAAATGACCCCAAAAAAGTTCCAAGGGGTACCCCTTGCAACTTTTTTGGCCAAAAAAGTCACTATTATTTTTGGGGGTTTTCGTATTTTTTATCGAAAGTCCAATTAATTCTAAGAATTTCTGTATCCTCAGTTTTGTTTTAGCACACCTAGAAGTGGGTCATCCATTCGTCCAAAAGTACCATTTTTTTAAAAAATTAATTAAAAATAGTAAATATTAACCGATTGTCATGAAATTTGGGCTGCAAGACTATTTAATGGTCTCCTAAAGGACTGCATTCAAACATATATCAAAATCGAAAAAAAATAAAATGACCCCAAAAAAGTTCCAAGGGGTACCCCTTGCAACTTTTTTGGCCAAAAAAGTCACTATTTTTTTTGGGAGTTTTCGTATTTTTTATCAAAAGTCCAATTAATTCTAAGAATTTCTGTATCCTCAGTTTTGTTTTAGCACACCTAGAAGTGGGTCATCCATTCGTCCAAAAGTACCATTTTTTTAAAAAATTAATTAAAAATAGTAAATATTAACCGATTGCCATGAAATTTGGGCTGCAAGACTATTTAATGGTCCCCTAAAGGACTGCATTCAAACATATATCAAAATCGAAAAAAAATAAAATGACCCCAAAAAAGTTCCAAGGGGTACCCCTTGCAACTTTTTTGGCCAAAAAAGTCACTATTTTTTTTGGGGGTTTTCGTATTTTTTATCGAAAGTCCAATTAATTCTAAGAATTTCTGTATCCTCAGTTTATTTTTAGCACACCTAGAAAAGGGTCATCCATTCGTCCAAAAGTACCATTTTTTTAAAAAATTAATTGAAAATAGTAAATATTAACCGATTGTCATGAAATTTGGGCTGCAAGACTATTTAATGGTCTCCTAAAGGACTGCATTCTAACATATATCAAAATCGAAAAAAAATAAAATGACCCCAAAAAAGTTCCAAGGGGTACCCCTTGCAACTTTTTTGGCCAAAAAAGTCACTATTATTTTTGGAGGTTTTCGTATTTTTTATCGAAAGTCCAATTAATTCTAAGAATTTCTGTATCCTCAGTTTTGTTTTAGCACACCTAGAAGTGGGTCATCCATTCGTCCAAAAGTACCATTTTTTTAAAAAATTAATTAAAAATAGTAAATATTAACCGATTGTCATGAAATTTGGGCTGCAAGACTATTTAATGGTCTCCTAAAGGACTGCATTCAAACATATATCAAAATCGAAAAAAAATAAAATGACCCCAAAAAAGTTCCAAGGGCCCTGCAACTTTTTTGGCCAAAAAAGTCACTATTTTTTTTGGGGGTTTTCGTATTTTTTATCAAAAGTCCAATTAATTCTAAGAATTTCTGTATCCTCAGTTTTGTTTTAGCACACCTAGAAGTGGGTCATCCATTCGTCCAAAAGTACCATTTTTTTAAAAAATTAATTAAAAATAGTAAATATTAACCGATTGCCATGAAATTTGGGCTGCAAGACTATTTAATGGTCCCCTAAAGGACTGCATTCAAACATATATCAAAATCGAAAAAAAAAAAATGACCCCAAAAAAGTTCCAAGGGGTAGCCCTTGCAACTTTTTTGGCCAAAAAAGTCACTATTTTTTTTTGGGGTTTTCGTATTTTTTATCAAAAGTCCAATTAATTCTAAGAATTTCTGTATCCTCAGTTTTGTTTTAGCACACCTAGAAGTGGGTCATCCATTCGTCCAAAAGTACCATTTTTTTAAAAAATTAATTAAAAATAGTAAATATTAACCGATTGTTATGAAATTTGGGCTGCAAGACTATTTAATGGTCCCCTAAAGGACTGCATTCAAACATATATCAAAATCGAAAAAAAAAAAATGACCCCAAAAAAGTTCCAAGGGGTACCCCTTGCAACTTTTTTGGCCAAAAAAGTCACTATTTTTTTTGGGGGTTTTCGTATTTTTTATCGAAAGTCCAATTAATTCTAAGAATTTCTGTATCCTCAGTTTTGTTTTAGCACACCTAGAAGTGGGTCATCCATTCGTCCAAAAGTACCATTTTTTTAAAAAATTAATTAAAAATAGTAAATATTAACCGATTGTCATGAAATTTGGGCTGCAAGACTATTTAATGGTCTCCTAAAGGACTGCATTCAAACATATATCAAAATCGAAAAAAAATAAAATGACCCCAAAAAAGTTCCAACCCCTTGCAACTTTTTTGGCCAAAAAAGTCACTATTATTTTTGGGGGTTTTCGTATTTTTTATCGAAAGTCCAATTAATTCTAAGAATTTCTGTATCCTCAGTTTATTTTTAGCACACCTAGAAGTGGGTCATCCATTCGTCCAAAAGTACCATTTTTTTAAAAAATTAATTAAAAATAGTAAATATTAACCGATTGTCATGAAATTTGGGCTGCAAGACTATTTAATGGTCCCCTAAAGGACTGCATTCAAACATATATCAAAATCGAAAAAAAATAAAATGACCCCAAAAAAGTTCCAACCCCTTGCAACTTTTTTGGCCAAAAAAGTCACTATTATTTTTGGGGGTTTTCGTATTTTTTATCGAAAGTCCAATTAATTCTAAGAATTTCTGTATCCTCAGTTTATTTTTAGCACACCTAGAAGTGGGTCATCCATTCGTCCAAAAGTACCATTTTTTTAAAAAATTAATTAAAAATAGTAAATATTAACCGATTGTCATGAAATTTGGGCTGCAAGACTATTTAATGGTCCCCTATAATGTAAATGCCGACGGCTTATATTCAATCAATTAAATGTATCTGATATTTACAAATTTACAAATTAATAATTTTATTTATTTTTAAATAAAATAAAATTTAAATTAAGAAACAACGCAACTAAATTCGCACCGGAACATATAGAAACGAAAATGTACTTGGTGTAATGCGATTTTTCAAACAGAAAAAATATTTAAGTAAGAATGACTACATTTGGTATTTTTTTCCTAATAAAGAAAAACCATTTTCATTTTGTAATTCGTAGTTTTGTTTTTTTTTTGTATTTGTTTCATCATCTTACTTTCTTTATCTTTTTACATTTTGTATACATATTTAATTCATTTTTATTATATTTTCATCATCAAAAACCTCATTATTATTAACAACAATAAACAACAGAAGTAAAAACAAAACAAAAAAAAAAAAAAAACAAGAAACGAAAAGAAATTTACATTAAAGGAAGAAACACAGACATCGATTTTAATATTTTGGAAATTTTGTTTTTCTTCGAAAAGTTCATTGTCAGTACCAAGTAGAATTACACCGTTAAAGGTTAGTTTCTTTTTTGTTTTTATTTTGATATTTTTAAAATTAGTGATTTTGATCACACTGAAATTTTAGAACTGAATTAATTCGGTTAAAACAGTTTTCACCAATAACAATTATTACATTTGTTTTCTATTGAAAACAGAATTAAAATTTTAACTTTTCTACACTTTTGGATTTTATATTTTTCTTTACTTTCCTTTAATTTATAAATTTCCTTTATTTTCTCTTTTTTTTTTTTTTTTGTTCTACGTTCTCTTACACCTTAACATACTATCTATATAGCCATCTTTTTATAACTTTTTACAATTTTAATAATAACAGTAATTATAATAGTAGTAGTAGTAGTAGTTAGTAGTAGTAGTGTAATAATAATAATTATTATAATAATATCACGTTAAAAAACAAACGGAAAAAAAAAGAAGAAATAAAAAAGGAAAATATGTCAGTACAACCATAAGACACTTTTCACATCATTTTCTTTCTTTATTTTATTTTTTCTTTTCTTTACTTTACTCTTCTTTGTATTGAGAAAAATTTATACATGTCCCATCTTACTCTCTTTATTTTTTTTTTTCTGTTTTACCTTTACTCTGAATACAATTTAAAAAAAATTAATTCATAATTATTTTTCGTTTCTTTTTCTTATTTTAATTATGTACAGAGGATGATACTGTTTTAATTTATTTCTATTTTTTTTTATTTGACATGGATTAATTTTTATTACATAAAAAATCTAAACAGTCACTTTCCTCTCTCTTTCTCTCTCTGTCAATACATCTCTTTCATAATTATGTTCAAAAAGTAAATTCATTAAATTATTAAACAAAAAAAAAAACCCCCCATTACTTAAAATTATATAAAAAAAAAGTCCTCAATGTTAATTATTCGTAAAACAAAAAAAAAAAAAAAGAGAAAATTAAAATATGCAACTACAATAAAAAAAATAAGATTAAAATTGGGAAATTATTAAATGGACTAATCATTTTGTCAGAATTCGTCTGCATTGTTTTTTTATGTTTTCTCTTTTATATTTGATGATTTTAGAAACTATTCATTGATTTACGGAACAACAATTTTTTTTTTGTATTTTTAACAGCCCAAATAAAAATCTAATTTTTTTCCTTTTTTTTTTTCTTTTAACAAATAACATAAAAATAGACAGAAACAAATTTAATATTTTTGTATTTGTTTTTGTTGTTTTTTTCTATTCTTCTATTAAACACATCCTATATTTTTTTCAATATATTGTGAAAAAGGATTTTTGTTTTTTACAAATTTTTCTTGAAAAGTTTATCACTTTTTTTGTTGTACGTAAATAATTAAAACAAAAAAAAAAAAAATCAAATTAAAAAGAAAGAAAAATTGAGAACAAATAAATAAAATCTGAAGAAAATTATGTGATGTTTTTTTTCTTTTTTTTTAAATTGCCATTGAAAAAAAAAAAGAAAAACGTGACAATAACAAAAAAAAAAATTGAAGAAAATTAATAAATTAATTAAGTAAAGAAATAAAATTCAATCTATATTTGTTTATTCTTTCTTTTTCTTTCCTTCTTCTTCGTCTTTTCCTTCTCAGTTTCTTTATCTTAAATAATAAGATTAATAATAAAAAAATAAAAATACAAAATAAATCGATAATGTTAAGCTATAAACTGGTACGTTTTTTTGATCTATCAGTTGTTGTTGATGTTGTGGGTATTGTTGCTGCTGTTGTGACATTACTATAATCAATATTGTCACCATCATAATCATTATCATCATCATCGTCATCATCATCCATTGTTTGAAATGTTATTATAGGCTGGGGCTGTTGATGTCTTATTGTTATCTTATTTTCTTCATTAAATTGATTATGATTAAAATTAAAATTATTAAATATTTTTTGTTGTTCAAGTTGTAATTGTTGCAATTGTTTAAATTGTTGATTTTGTTGCTTTTGATGTTGTAATTGTTGTTGTTCATTTTTTAGATGTTGTTTTTTAATTATTATTTGATGTTTTTCTATTTCATGTTGACGCATTTGTTGATGTTGTAATTTTTGTTGATGTTGTTGGATTATGCTATTTGTATTATCATCATGTTGATTTATTACATTTGTTGTACTATTATTTATTATTTGACATTTATAACAATAAAATACTTCTGGAATATTATTTCGTCTAACTTTAACACATTTTAAATGTAACCAAGTTAAACAATTAGAACATTCAATCATTGGTCGTTTAGCATATGGTTTACCACAATAACATGTTATTAAATTATAGGAATCTGTATCAACATCATCTATAATTTAAAAAAAAAAAAAAAATAAAAACAAAAAAAAATAAAAAAAATTATAAAAAAATAAAAATTAAACAGAAATAAATAAAAAATATAAAGAAAAATTATAAAGAAATTAAATAAAAGCAAACCATATTCTTCTTTATTTCCACTAACGCCATCTATTATTATTCATATCAGACAAAAAAAAACTGTTCTAACTATACTAATTTTCCCCATAAAAAAATTATATTCTCATTCACACACACATTCAAACAAAATGCCCACACCAATATACAAAACGTCAAAATTCAACTTTTTTTTTTTTGTTTTAACCGAAATAATTATCTTTATATTTATAGACAATAAAAAATTAAAGGAAAAATTATTTGAAGAAATAATACACTTGAATAAATATTATTTTAGCAAAAAAAAAGAAATTAATAAAAAAATTAGAAGCATTTTTTCACACAATAAAAACTAAAAAAAAAGTCTAATAAAAAAAAACTAAAATTGAAAATATTTTTCCAAATGAAGTTTGCTTTTTGTGGAAATGTTATAAACATTTGATAATAATTACATTCAAAATAAATGAAAATATTTACCAGAATCATCTAAGTTGCCAGATTTATAATCATCCGGTACAGAACTTGTTTCGGTTGAATCTGATTTTGTACTTCCAGCACTATCCATTGGACTTTTAGAAGATTTTCTCATTTCCTAATTTAGAAAAAAATAATAATTAAAAAATTTAAAGCAACTGACTTCTAAATTTTTAAGAAAATTTAAGAAATTCATTCATTAAAAATAAAATTTGAGAAAAATTCTATAATTTGTCATAAAATCATTTATTTTATGAAAAAGAATTTATTTAATCAGATCATTCATACGTTAAATTACCTTCCTCGTCAACGTACCATCATCAGATCATTATCATCCAAATAATAATCTGGTACTAGGACCAGAAATAATTTTCTTAATTTTAATTTAGCAAAAAAAAAGAGAAGTAAAAAAAGATAAAGAACTCACCTCTTGTTGACGTATCATTTCATAGTTTTCATGTTCCAATATTATTTTACAAAATAAATAAAAATCTTCACTGGTACGTGGACGACGTAAGGGTGGATATAATTGATTCTAAGAAGAAGAAAAAAAAAAAAAAAAAACAAATATATAAAAATAGAAATAATAAATAATAAAGAATAGGTGTGGAAGGGTTGGTGAGATGTAAATAATTGTTCTGGATCAACAATTAAATAGGATGAAACAATAATGATAAATAAGGAAATCATTTAATGATAAATAAGGAAATTGATACAAAACTAAAAGAAAAAAAGAAAAAACAAACAAAACAAATTAGTTTCAACCGAAAATCAATTATTTTCTATTTTTGTTTTTTCTCTTCTTCTTCTTCTTTTTTTTCTACTGAAACGAGAACAACAACAAACAAGAAGACAAATAAAAAAAAAACCTTAAAGATAACAAAAGTTAAAAAATATTCAAGTGTTTTTCCATTGCAATTCTTTCTTCTTCATCTTCTTCTATCCTCAATATTGAAAACTTAATTTTTTTTGTATCTATAAAAAAAAATTGTTCTTATTTTATTGAAAAAAATAAAAAAAAAAAAAACTAATAATAAAATTATATAATCTAAAATTGTTCAAATCTAGAAAAGATGAAAACAATATTTTTTTTGTATTATCAACAAAACAAATGAAAACAACAAGAAAACACAAAAGGGAACGTGAAAGTGTCAAAACAGAACAACAATCTAATTCCCCCCATTAAATAGAAAAAGAATGAGAGAGAGAGAGAGAGAACGATACATGAATTAAATTCAATTTTGATTATTTAGATTTCAGATAGAATGAGAAAAAAAAAAGAAGAAGAAGAAGAAGAACAAGAAATAAAAAAAAAAAAAAGAAGAAGGAAAAGGAGGAGGATAAGTAATAATCACAAAAGATTATTAATAAAAAGAAGAAGAAGAAGAAAGAGGTCAAACAGTTATTGTTTTTATCTGCTAATACTGAATTCTCTTAATAATTTTTGTTGTTGTTGTTGTTTTCTTGTTTTTTATTTTGAAAGTTTTCTGTATTTTCACAATTTTTCATTTTGTCATTTCTTCTCTCAATTAATTTTAATTAAATTAAATTAAATATAAAAAGAAAAAAAAAAAAAAAAAACGCACACAATTTTATTGATTAATTTATGAACAAAAAAAATAAATCAATAAATTTGTTTTTATTTTGCTGTAACAACAAAATTCAATTATTAATTCAATATTTTACAGAAAACAAAAAAAAAAAAAAAAAGTTCCTTACAAAAACAAAAGAAAACCAAAAAAAAAAAAAAAAACAATTTCCCAAATAAAAATTTTATATGATTTTTCCCAATTTTCCTTATGTGCGAGTGTTTCGTCATTAAATTTTTTTTATTTTGTTGTTGTTGTTGGTCTTTCAAAAAATTGCAAAGAAATGAAAAAATAAAAAAAATAAAACAACAACAAATGAAACATAACCTCAAAAAAAACAATGAATTTTGTAAAAATTTTAATTTATTCAAAAGAAGAAGAAGAAGAGACCATTTTTACTTTTTTTTGCCGACGACAAATAATTAACAGAACACAAGCAACGTGTTTTAATCAATAAAAAAAAAACACACACACACACACACACACAAAGAAAAGGGGAACAATTTTCTTTAATTTCTTACGTTTTTTTTTTTTGTTTTTCTTGTTCTGAGGGAAAATAAGAAACAAAAAAAAGATTTTGTTCTTTATTTTGTAAATCAGTAATTTGACAATTTTCCTTTTTTTTTTTCATATTCACTTTTTTCTTGTACGTTTTATGCAATTTTTCATTTCTAACCAACAAAAAAAAAAAAGAAAGAAAAACAAAAAATTTAACTTTCAGAAAATAAAGGAAAACACACAAAAAAAAAAGAAAAAAAAAAATAACAATAACAACAACTGAAAAACACTTTTCTTTACTTACAATATTTGTATTTGAATTATTATTATTTGTTGATTGAATTTCATCCATACTTTTTTTTTTTTTTTGTTGTTTCTTTTATTTTGCGTATTTTTCCTTCTTCTTCTTCTTCTTTTTGTACAAAATTACAGAAAAACAAAAATAAATACTAAAGAACAACAACAACAACAACAACAACAACAAATTAAATCACAATAAAAACAAATTTTTTAGACGTCAAAAACACAAACACAAAAAAAAACAAAAACAAAAAAAAGGAATTACAATAAAATAAAAAAGAACCAAAAATGTAAATATTAAACTTCTACGCGTTTATTTCTTCTTGTTGTGTAAAAATTCAAATAATATTCGAGAAGAAGAAAAATTATAATATAGGAAAAAAAAAATAGAGTAAAATGAAAAACAACAACAAAATAAAAAAAAAAAACACACACAAAATTTTTCGTTTTTCTTACTTAATTTATTTTCACAAATTTGTTCTTTTTATTTTTCTTTTTTTTTAAGTTGAAATTTACTTTATTTAATTGTTGTTGTTGCTGTTGTTGTTGTTGTTATCATTATTTTCAATATTTTCAACATATTATTTTATTTTAGCATTTCTTTTTTTAATTGACGTCTTAATAAAAAATAATTTTAAATAAAAGGGAAATTTTCTTTTGAATTGTTAATAATTTGCGTATTTCTTTTCTTTTTTTTCATGAAAATACCGAAATAAAAACAACAATTAAACATTTCAAAACGTTCACAATTACAGATGCCACCAGGTTTTAACAAAAAAAAAAAAAAAATACAAAAAAAGAAAATTAAAAACAGAAATAAAATAAATTAAAATTTTCTTTTTGATGAAAAAAATTAATTTATTAAAACAAATTTCCTTTTCTTCTAATTATTTTTTTTTAGTAAAAAAAAAAACAAAAAAAAATTCCACACAAACACAAATTTTTAATAAATGAAAAGTAAAATTTACCATATTTTGAAATTTTTTGTTCTTTTTTTCTTTGGGAAAACACAACACAAAGTTCAAGATCAAATAACAGCACCAATTTTCTTCTTTTTGGTTTTTTTCTTTAGTCCTACACAATGTTCTTTTTATTTTAAACTTTTATCAAAAGATTTTTTAGTGTTAATCAACTTGTTGATTGATGAATTAATAATAAACTATTTTTACTTTCACTCAACGTAAAATCATAAGGAAAAGAAAATAATAAAATGAAATAAAAATGAAAGGAAAACAATAATAAAAAAAATGCTATAATCTTCAACACTTTGACTAAATTAATGTGAGTGGGTGTGTTGTTTTTGCATTAAAATTTCCTCATTTTGAAGTTAATTGTTATACCGATATGTCAAATCGAGTTCAGTGTACTTAAATGTCATTAGATTAAACATTTATTTTTTCCATAAGAGATGGCGCTGTTGTTAGTATAGGGCAAAAACACATTTAATTAGGAACGATGACTCGATTTATTGATTACGATTAAAATTGAAGCGAATAATTCCAATAAAAAAAGAAAAATTAAAACAAGGAACAAAAAAATAAGAAATAAAAAGACATCTATTTAACACAAATACGTTTCATATTTTTATTATGTCCTTCTTTTTCTTCTTCATCATTTTTATTTTATTTTTATTAAATTTTAATTATTTTTATTTTTTTTTCTTTTTATCTTTTTTATTTTTCTGTTTTTTATTAATTATATACACGGATTATATACATAAAAAAACAGTGTTTACATTTCTAATTAAATTAAATAATATAATATGTCGTCAAATTTATTCCTCTTCTTTTTTTTTATTAAGGTTTTATTTTTCATTACTTTTTTGTTTCTATTTGTTTTTTTTTTCTTTTTATATTCAATCTTTCTCTCTCTCTTTCACTCAAACTATCACTTTTTAAATACATAAATAAAAAAGTAATAAATCGAAATTTTCTTATTGACATTTATTTATTCATTTCTTTTTCTTCCTTTTTTGTTTTTTTCTTGCCTAATGTCTCTTTCTTTTACTCAATATTTTCCTGTCATAATTTCCATTTTATATTTAATTTTTTCCTATCACCTCTCTTTTCTCTTTCATTTAATCCTTATACTTTTATATTCTCTTCTTATTCCTCTGTTTTTTTTTTTCATACTTGTTTTCGCGCAAAAAACGTCAATTTTTGTTTTAAATTAAAATAAAAAAAAAAAGAAGAAGAAGAAGTAAGAAAATAATAAAATAAAGAAAATGGATTCCTTTAATTGCTATTTTATGTATTTTTTTTTTTGTTTTTTTCGTTCCAAAAAAGAAAATCCATTTCCAATTCCATATAAAATAAAATTTCTCTTCTTTCTCTCTCTCTCTCTTTTTTTCTCCGTTCACATTTTTCATCTACATTAATTTTACGTTACTTTTACACATCTATTCATATTTTTTTTTTTATTTGTTTTTCATTAAAATTTTCTTTTTAGTAACTAATAATTAATAAATTATTAATGAATAAATATATTAAAAAAATTTTGTCTATAAGCAAAAACGAGTTGCACAAATATTTTTGTTTAAAGATAACTTTAATTTTTTTTTCTTTTTGTCCCTTTTCTTAAATTGTACGGTCCACATTCTCCTATAATTCTCCTGGAATAAATTATAATTCATTCTTTCTATCTCTGACATATACAAACAAACATTTTACCTACAAACATAATTTTGACATATTTGTGTAACTCGTCGTCGCTTTTGTTTATACTTGACTTTTTTTTTTTTTTTTTGTTTTTCTTTTTGTGATGATTTGATTTTAAATATTTTTCATAGTTTTTTTTTCTTCTTTTTATCATAAAATACAAATAGTTTTCTTTATTTTTTTTATAGGAAATATTTGTAAAAGTGGAATTGGATTTGTAGGAATGGAAAGTAAAAGGAAATACGTGCTGCTGATTTTTGTAGAAATCTTACTAAAAAATCACACAATTTATTTTCTCTCTTCTCCCTCAACCTGTGTGTGTGTGTGCAAAAAATTATAGGTTGAATTTTGAATAGAAAAATTTATGAGAGAATTGTTGATAGATGGGGTTGGTAGAGAGGGGAGGAGAAAAGGAAAAAAAAAAAAAATTATATTATGGAAAAATAATTAAATATTTATAAAGTTTTTATCGTTTTCCTTGTTTGTTTTTTCTCTTCATCAAATTAATTAAATAAATTAGTTTAAAATTTAGGAACCTTTTTAATTTTAATTTTTTAAAATTTTTTTCATTTAAAAACAATTTTTTCTTTCATTTTCTTAACAAAAAAAACCTTCTGACAAAAAAATTCTAAACATTTTCGTTTCGTTTCTTTTCGAGAGAGATTTTTTTTTTATTTTTCCTGTTCAAATAAAATTGGTTAGAGGCATTTTCTTTTGTTTGATTTAATTTTCGTCATTTTTCTTTTGTTTAATTTAAAAAAAATCGGAATTGTTTGAGGGTTTGGGATGATGGCAAAAGGTGTAGACGATTATCACTGAAGTTATGTAGAAGGAATGGAGGGGGGTGGGGGGGGGGGGGGGAATGAAAACATCAGTCAGCAAAAGGGTGGTAAAAAGGAATTAAAAAACTGACACAACAACAACAATATTTGCCTGTTTCTTGTTGCTCTCTTTGTTCACAAGTGAAATAAAAACTTCAGAGAGAATAAATCGCTTCCTATTTTTTTTTTGTTTTGTTTTTACTTTAATTTTTTAATTAAACATTTTTTCTTTTTTTTTTTTTTAATTTAATAAAATTTTTATGTTTCGAGAAAAGTTTCTTTCTTTCTTTTTCTTGTGAGTTCTATTTTTTAATTTTATTTTATTTTATTTTTTTCATCATTAAAAAGTTTAAAAATTAGAGAGGAAAATCGAAAAATGCAATAAAGCATTTTATATTTATTTTTTATGATTATGACTTTTTATTCTTATTTAAATATAATTAACTTTTTCATTTTTATGTTTAATGTGTGTATGTGTGTGTGTGTGTGTATGTGTGTGTGTGTGTGTATGTGTGTTGTGTGTTGTGTGTGTGTGTGTTTATGTGTAGATAGTTTTTTTTTAAATGGATTACTTTTCGTTACTGTTCCCGTCTTCTTTCCTTTTCGTCATTTCTTTGTCGGTTCATGTGTCTGTGTGTGTGTCTGATTTAGGTTTTTCTATTTTTTTTTCTGTCTTAAAATGTATTTTACCTTTAATAAGGATATATGTGTAATAATTATTGTGGAATGGGTTGGAGGTGGTGGGGGGGGCAGAGCTGGTTATAAAACAATTACTATAATTTTATTACAATTAATTAAATTTTTTTCTTTTCTTCAAATCTTTACGTTTATAATTTTACATGTAGATAAATTCTATTTATTATGAATGTACACATTAAAATATCATTGTAGCTGTTTGAATTTGTTTATGATGATGTATGTGTGTGTGTGTGTGTGTATGTCATTAAATTCTATGTTTGTATAGTCAGAGTTGTGGGAGATTTAAGCATTTTTAAGGAATCGATAAGTTCTAAGTACATTTTTTATTTATACAAATTTCACAAGTCACTTGATGTCTAATTATACTTCTGTCTGTCTGATTGTCTTGTGTTTCTTTTGTAATTATCAAAGTTATTGTAAGATTTAAGTTGCTTGATTTATGTAAGTGTTGTTAGGACTATGATGGTGAATAAAGTACAAAAAATATTCCATTATTTATGTTTTTTTTTTGTTTTTAGTTTATGCTTTTTTTCGCTTCTTTTCTCATGCTACTTTTTTATCCATTGTCTAATTTCCGTTTATTCCTATAATTAAATGGAATCAATGGAATCGATATGATTCGCACATTTAGTAAATTTTCTAGTAAATTTTTTTGTTTTGTTTTGTTTTTTTGTTATGAAGACACACACGTTAAAATAATGGGAAAATTTTAAAAAATCTTTTAGAAAATTTGGATAAAAATAAATTGGGTAAATTAAATTGATTTTAAAAAAGAAACGATTTTGTTTTTATGATTTTGGAATGAATTTATGAATTTTTATTTAGGCGAATAAAAATACTAGAGATTTAATCATGGATCTCGAACATTCACATCTACACATACACACACATATACACATATACACACATACATACACACTCACACATTATTTTAATAAATTAATAAATTTTAGTTATAAAAATGTACGAAAATATACAAGTCACCATTTTGAAAAATAAAAACAAAAACAAAAACAAAATTAAATTGAAATTGACAAGAATAAAAAAAAACAGTGAAATTATAAAATAGTTTTTGATTGACGTAATAAACAGAACAACAAACAAACAAATAAAAACATAAATAAATTTTCTTTTGATTCTTTTTTTTCTATTTTGAAAAAAAAAAAAAGAAAAGAAAAACGAAACGAAAATAAACGAGAATCAATTGAAATTTTTTTGCCATTTGTGACAGCGAAAATTTTTTACACTACATTTAAAAAGGACAATAAATGGACGATTTTCTTTTCAATTTATAATAATTAATTTTATATTATTCTCTTTCTTACATTCCTCACTCTATCTCTCTCTCACTCTCTATCTATCTCCCTTTCTCTCATACACTTTTATAAATATTAATTCTATCGGTTTTTCCTTTTTTTTTTTTTTTTGTTTCTTTTTCTTTTCTTATTTTTAATAATAAAAGTTTATTATTTATAATTTTTATTTTCATAATTTTTTGAATATTAAAAATGTGTTTTGTTTGTTTTTTTTTTTTTTACTGATCACACTGAGGGGGAATGGGATGGGGAGAAGATTAGTAGTGGATTAATTATGGTAGAAAGTGATTGTTGATTTGGAAAAGGCGTTGAAATAGAGGGAAATTGAAAAGGGGGAAAATGATTTTTCTTTATTTATAGATATATTTTTTTTTTTTTACATTTAACACAATTAATTAATTATTTATTTCTTTTTCTTTTTCTTTCTTCTTCATTTTTAGACCTCTTTCCATCTATACTCTTTTTTTTTTTGTTTTTGTTTCATGAATCGAGACCGATTTATTAATTAACTAACGGAGATTTATTCAAATAAAAATCCGATGTTATTCTTTCTATACATAATTTTTGTTTCTATTCTTCCCCCTCCCCACCCCCACAGACCTCTTTTAACATAACCCAAATTAACCCCGTCCCCATCTCTCACACTATCACTGCTTCTTCTATTTATAGTCTATAGATGTCTATAGTCCGGGATCATCATTAAATACAAACAGTTTCTATTATCGCTTCATAAATTTCTTTCAACATGCGGACATTTATTATTATTACAAAACAAAAATTTCTCTAACACACATTCTCTTTCTCTCTCTCTCTCTCGCTCTTTCTCTTTTCCATTCCAGTTTTTATATATATTATTTTTTTTTGTTTAATAAACATTTAGATTTTTTTTTTTTGTTAATATTTACTTTTTGTGTTATACGTTTATTTTATTCTTATTTAAATATATTTATAGGTTTTTCTTCTTCTTCTTCTTCTTCTTCTTCTTCTTCTTCTTCTTCTTCTTCTTCTTCTTTTCCTTTATTTCCCTTTCTTATCGTTTTTCCTTCATTTATTTTTATTTAAATTTTTAAATTTAATTAATTTTTTTTTTTTTTCATTATTTTAACTTTTTTAATTTTAAATTTAATTTTCTTTTACTTTAATTTTATAATTTTTATGGGATTTCTTTTGTTTTTTTTTTTCTTCTTCTCATATTTTCTTCTTTATTTTTCTGGTTATAAATTTTTTTGTGTTTCAATCTTTTATTTTTTTTTTTTTAAATCATTCATATCATCATCATTAATCATCATCTTTATTATCATCATCAATTCATCTTTATCTACAAATTTCTTTATTGTTTTTATTTTAAATGTGTTTCTTTTCTTTCTTTATTCCGTAATTCTGTCTCTCTCTCTTTTTTTTTTTTAATAACTTTTTAATAATTATAATTAGATCATCATCAATCATCATTATATATATTTTTTTTTATGTTTATCTTTTCATCATTATGTGGTAGATATATATATGTGTGTATGTATGTATGTGTGTGTGCGTGTATTTATGTGTCTGTTTTATGGTTGTTGCTTTAAATATTAAGTTTTTGTTTTTAAGAATAATAATAATTTCCCTTAATAATTATTTTACTTTAAATTTATTTTTTTTATTTCTTTTTTTTTTTTGTTAATTTATTTTTTTTTAACTTTAATTTTTTATTCCTTAAATTTCTCAGTTATTTTTTATTTATCATTTATTTTTTTTTATTTTTTTTTTTTCATTTTTTGTTTATAAGTTTTAAATATGTTAATTAAGATTCTATATCACGATTTTGTTTTGTTTTGTTTTGTTTTTTTTTTTTTTTTCTTTTTTTTTTTCTCAGTAAAAAAATTTTTTTTATTTATGTTTTGTTTTTCTTAAAAATTAGAAAGAAAAAAATGAGAAAAAAATAGGAAATTTGTAAAATAAATTTTTTTTTTATTCCCCTCCAGAAAAACTCTAACCAAGAGGGGAAAAACAAGAAAATAAGGAGAGAAAAAAAAAACGTATTTTAATAAAAAGCAAAAAAAAAAACTTAAAATATTTTCATAATTTCCAAAAACAGAAAGAAGAAAAAATATAAAATATACACGAGGGATATGGGAGAAAGGGGAGGTGGAGGAATGTATGTTAAGAGAATGTTTGGAATAATAAGGAAACTTTATCGAATATAATTTGGGGAATTTATAAAAGGAAAAAAAAAAACAACAGTGTACCCTACGTCGCCATAAAAAAAAACATTATATTTTTGTGTTTCTTTAGAGACAAAAAAAAAACACACACACGCGGCGCTGTTTACAAATAAAAGTTAAATTAAAAAAAAAAAAAACCTTAATTTTTTGGTAGTGGCTCCAAATAACAAATCACTGTGTTATTATCATCTAACATTGCTGCTAAATTACGTCCAATTTGTTGTTGTTGCTGTTGTTGTTGTTGTTGTAATTGTTGTTGTTGTAATAGTTGTAATTGTTGTTGTTCAATATCAATAATATCTTTGTCATTTATAGTTGATGTTGATTGTAATGTTGTTGATGTTGTTGTTGTTGCTGTTGTTTGTATTGGTAATGTCGTTATTGGAATTGTTGAATTATAATTTATTTGATTAAAATCATAATTAGTCTTTATAAGTGGACGACTAAAAGAAAAATAATATAAAATAAAAGTAGATAAATAAGAAAGAGAAATTATTTCAATTAAATTGTATTTTGTTGTATTTTTTATTTTTGTACAGAGATATTAAAATAAAGTGATTTGACAGAGAAAGAACGATTAAAGAAAATCGATTAAAATTTAAATGTTATCGACACAGAAAATGAGTATATAATTTATTTACAAACGCAGAAATTAAATTACGTTTAATTGGGGATTGGGTAACGTCCCTCCTCAAACTTAACATTGAATTTAAATTTTAATAATTTGATAGAAAATTATGTTAATCTAAATTGGATCACCAATGTATATACTAAATCGACTTAAAGTACTGAATTTTATTAAATATAGATTTTCATTGGAATTTTGTTTTTTGTAAAAAGAAACAAAATTATTTTTAACTCACCTTGATGATTGTCTAATTAAATCATCTTTTTTATTGATAACATTTCTGATTCTATAATTATTATCATCAATTAAATTATCATCAATATCATCGTCATCATCATCTAAATCATCATCATCTAAATCATCATCACAATCATCATCATCATCATTTAAATCATCTAAATCATCATCATCAACATCTAATATATTTGCATCTAATATATTATTGATATTATCTAGTTCACTATTTGTTAAACGATTACTAACAATTTCTTCATATACTGGTTCATCATTATAGTCTAACATTTGCTGTTGTTGTTGCTGTTGATGATGATGATGATTAAATTGTTGCTGTTGTTGTTGATTATAATAATTACGATTATTCTGTTGATAATCATCAATATTATGTAAATAATTATTACGATTCATATGATAATTATGTGTTGTTTGTTGTTGCTGTTGTTGTTGTTGCTGTATTGGTAATATTGTATCAATTATTTTTATATTATTATCTTGATGTAATTGTGTTGATGATAATAAACCACTTCCACTACTAATACCATCTAAATGATATTTTAATTGTTGATGTTGTGTAAGTGTATCATCATTATTTGTTAATTGTTGTAATTGTTTATTATTATATTTTAACAGACGTTGTTGCTGTTGTAATTGTTGTGATATTTTTAATTGTTGTTGTTCATCTAATAAATTATCATTATTTATAATTGGTATATGTGACTGTGCATAATGCATTATTTTCTTTTTATATGATGGATAAACATTATGTAATAATTGTTGTTCCTGTTGTTGTTTATTTGTTAATATTGCCGATGATGGTATACCATTAAGAATACCATTATTACTTATATTATTACTATTTATACCACTAATACCAATAATACCAGTACTATTAATAATACTACTTGTATTACCACCAGTACAACCACTTATTGTTGTTGTACCATTTTTTAATAATAAATCATCAGTTAATTTACGACGATTTTGTTTTTCTGTCCAATAAAAATATTCATCCTCTTGATGTTGTCGTTGTTGTTGCTGTTGTTGTTGTTGTTGCTGTTGTTGTTGTTTAATTTTCTTTATTTTCCGATCAAGATATAAACATTTATCATCCAAATTATTAAAACTTTTATTTGTAAAATCATTTGATTGTTGTTGTTGTTGTTGCTGTTGTAAATAATTAGTTGAAGGTTGATAATTCCAATCCTGTAAAATTTATTATTTAATTTTATTTAACAAATTAGCAGAGAAGTAAAAACAAAATAATACTAAAAGAAAAAAAAAACAATAAAACAACCCCCCAAATCATTATTTTGCATAAATACATTGTTTCCTTATAACCCCGTTTTTTTTTTCTTTATATATAAATTACAGTCAAGATCTTTGTATAGTTTTTTTTTTTCATTATTATTGGGCAAATTTGAAATAATTGAAGGAAAATGTATAGGATCGTAACTGTAAATTTAAATAAAATATGAAGCAAATGTTGAACGCACACCTCTACTAAAAAAAAAAAAGGTTTCTCCTTTTTTTTTTTGGTACTTTAATTTAATTTTTCCAATAAACCAGTAAATTTTTCTTTATGTTTTTCCAATTTGTTTCTCTCTTACCAAAATAATATTAATAATAATCGAAAGCAAGTTGACTAGGAATTGGTTGATGGGGTTTGATGGGGTGGAGTGAGAGGCAATTTTTAAAGCAATTTTCTTCTTTAAGCAAATTTAAAAGCAATTTTTTTTTTGGCAAAGCTGAAGGAAAACTAAAATTTCCAAAAATGTCAATTGAATTTCTCATGTGTGGAACAGAGATAAATAAAGTTATAGAGAAAGGCAGAGGTAAATAAAAAGAAAGAGAAAGCAATACCGGGGCTAATTAAAAGAGGAAGAGAAAGTGAAGATAAAAGTAAAATGTATGCATGAGGGGCAGTCGGGCAGTTGGGTTTGAGAAAGGGTAAGAATTATTGGAGAATGCGTTTAATTTTTGACATCAAAAGAAATTTTTTTATTTTCTTTGTGTGTGTGTGTGTTTTGTTACCTTGATTTGTCGTTGACGTCTGTTGTTCCATATTTATATTTGACATTTTTTTTAAATTAAACATCATATTATCGTGTCTGTCTATCTCAATATCTTGTTGTTGTTTGTTATTAATATTTTTTATTTGTTTTCGATTATTATTAAATTTATTATTAAATTTACGTTTATTCTTTTCATTAAATTGATTATTTAGTGATTTATGCAAATTATGATGCAACTATTAAAAAAAAACACAAAAATTCGAAAAACAAACAAAAAAAAAACCCAAAAAAAAAGAAAGAAAGAAAAAAAAAGGGAATCAGTAAAGAGTGACAAAAATAAAATACAAAAACAAGTTAATCAAGTAAAAATAAACATAAAATACAAAATGTGTGTGTGGGGGTGGTGATGGGGGGTTGATGTAAATATTCCAGTAAATACTGGAGTAAAATTCTGGTTCTAATTCTAAATGTTGAGGAACAGAATTCAATTTTTGATATAATTTAATATATAAAAAACGGTTCTTCTGATTGAGGGCAAAAAAAAACCCGGAAAATTTAAAGAAATTTAAAAAAAAAAACACGATTTCTAAATAATTTTAAAAATATTAAAAATAACGTAATTAACTTAAAAAAATTATGTCATACCTGTTGTATTTCCGGTTGTATACTATTTGGTCCATTATAAATAAGATGTGTTGAACCAGCAGATGATGATGGTGATGTTTGTCCACCAATACTTCCACTATTTATAATACCACTACTATTACCAGTACGATGTTGACTACCACCAATACTACGTTCAATTATAATGTTATGTCTGTGATGTCCACTATTTAAACTACTATTACGTCCAGTTGTACCACCACTTATATGATGATGACGTTGTATTGTACCAGGTGTATGCTGTTGTTGTTGCTGTTGTTGCTGCTGTTGTTGTTGTCCAATTATATTTGGTACACCAATTTGCATTGTACTTGTATTATTTATATTTACTTGATGTTGATTATTTGATGATGATGATGATATTGATGATGTTTTTGAGCAACGTAAACATTTTGGTAACCATGTTTGTTGACGTATATATTTATGATATTCTCGTCTTATCTAGAATAAGAAGAAATTAATCAGAGAACGTTATAATACTGAATCTAAAATAGTTATTAAAAAACCGTACTATTTATGACTCTCAAAATATTAAATGTAATTTTTTCTTCCTTTTTTTAACTAATTTGATTCTTACTACAATTTGATTAAATAAATAATACAATAACAACACATACCTTTTCATTTTGTATACAATGAAAAATGAATATATAAATTCCTTGTAATGAATTTAATATAACAAATAAATAACCATAAAATTGTGTGTTTGTTTCATTTTTATTATTTGATTTCATATATAAATATCCAAATATCCAAACACCAATAAATATTATTAAAAATATTACGGAACATCTTAAGTAAAATCTGTAATAAGAAAAAAAAAACACAAATAAATACAGTAAAAATTTAAAATAAGGAAAAAACAAAAACAAACAAATAAAGAAATGAATAAAAAAAGAAAAACTAGACAAAAAGCATTTAATTCTAGAACATGGTAAATCTAAAGTTTCACGTGTAAATATATCCAGTCTACTCTGATAGTGTGAAAGATTTAAGTATTAATACAACAATAATTTAAGACAGTAGACACTTCATTGAAACTGAGCATAAAAAGAGAGGACTAAATCTTCATTCATTTTAAACAGCAACATAAATATTGATAATACTTACTACTGCTAGTGAACAAACATGACTAGTCGTAACAAAAATATTACTGACATTACGTTTAGTTTTCTCTAAATGTATTTGTTAATAAATTATGAAATTATGAAGAATTTACTTATGAATTTTATCTAAACTCAATAATATGTTTCGTTTAAAATGAATGATTTTTTTTATATAGATTTCAAACTACTTTAATTTACTTTACTTTACATTAATTTGTTATTGTTGTGTGTTTACCATAACGCTAACATAAATTAAAAAAGGAAACAAAAAGAACTTGAAGAATGTAAATGAAAAAAAGAAGAAAAAAAGAAGAAGAAAATAAAGAAGAACATTTAGTGAAATTTATTTAATAAAAAAAATATTTTGTTGTTGTTGTTGTGATTTTTGTTCTAATTTTTTTTTTTATTTCATTTCTATTTCTTACTTATGAATTAGTATTTTTGGTTGAAGACAATTTTCTTCACGGCCACTGTGTACGTGCATGCGTAAGTATTGTATGTGTGTGTTATATATTTATGTGTGTGTGTGTGTGTTTGGATGCATTTGTGAATTGATAATCCATTAAAAAAAAAATTAAATGCATAAAATTTTTAACAAAAATATGCAGAATCATAATGATGCAAAAATTGATGGACGGAATTTTGATGATTTTTATGAAGATGATTGTTGTGTTTTTGATGATGTTGTTGTTGTTGATGTTGTTGTTTTTTGTTGTTGTGTTAAAAATGAAATGTTATTGTTGTTGTTGGTGATTATAATTTGTTTGTTTTAAAGTTGTTGATTGTTGTTAATTGTTGTTAATTATTGTTGTTATTGTTGTTGTTGATTAGAGATGATATGGATGCAAATTATTAGTAATAATATTTATGTTTTATTGTTTAAATGTTTTCATATTGTTTGTAAAGAAAAAAGGTGTAGTAGAGTAGTAAGCATGCAAAGAGAAAAGAAATAGAAAAAGAAAAATAAAAATATAGTTTCTGAAGATCAAAATAATTACAATTAAATTTTTGTTTTATTTTTGTGAAAGATGAATTTTTCTTCTATTTTATTTTTTTTGGTAAGAACAACAAAAAAAATTAATGACAACTTTTCTCTATTCTTTTTTGTGTATAAATTTTGACTTGATTGTGGTAAAAAAAAAAACAAAAAGAAGAAATTTGTCATTATTTTTTTTCATTTTTGTTATGAATAAAAAAAATGTGTCAAAAATTAAATTAACTTGAATAAAATTTCATTTTTTATGAATTTATTGGTTCTTTTCAATTTCAAATTTAAAAAAAAAAAACTTAAATAGAATTTTTTGTTAGTAAAATAATTTTAAATGAAAAAAATAAAAAAAAAACTTTAAAGAAACTTACCTAACACTGGCTAGTCTTGTGTGTTCCTTATTCTTTAGTGATGTCTTATATTTTTTACACATTATATAAAATGCCAATCCTGAATAAACTAAATTTGCCTAAAATCAAAAATAATTTATTTGTTTATACGTTCTTTTTTTGTTCATTTTTTTGTAAAATACAACATAAATGTGTTTGTTAAAATACTGGTCCAATTGGACCGTAAATTTTACTGTACATCATTTAATTTCAAAATAATATCAAATAATTTGTGAAACTTACCAAAACAAATATTAATATTGGCATTAAAAATGTAAAATAAAATATATTATTTGTTTCCATCCATATACAATAATCTGATTTTGTATATGTACTTGGTTCAATAGCTAATGCAATTGCAACAATTGTAAATGATAAACCATATGTTAATAAATAATACCATATTATTTTGGATGATTTTTCAACATCAAGTAGCATATCATCGGTTGTTAACATTATATATAATTGAAAACCTTTAAAAGAAAGAAAGATAAATAAATTATTGATTCATACGATTTGATTAGATTAACAAATTTTAAATGAAACAGAGAACAATATTTAACAAATGAAATTCAAATGAAATTTAATCTTAAAAGTGAAACAAATTTATAATTAAAAATTAAAAAAGACAAACCTTCAAAAAATATCCATGCGACAGCACACAAAAATGAACAATGAAGAAATGCTGATGTAAAACCACACAATATATTTGTATTATCTAATTCAATACCAATTAAGAATAATATTTCAATCATCAGTAAACAAATATATAAATTTTTGTAGATTGTTGTTCGATTTGACTAGAAGTAAAATAATTATTGGTTAGTTACAAATTTTTTGCTTCATAAAAAATTACAAAGAAATTATTTTGTATTAAAATTTTAAAATTAATAAAATAATTAAGGTCTTCATCATATTCTGCTTCTTTCGCTTAGCCAACAAATATAAAAACTTTATTGTACAATCGATTGACGTTATAAAACTGTTAAACTTTTAAAAATACAAAAAAAAATCACAAGGAGATATTCCATCATCAACACTGGAAATATTAGTAAATTTAGTAGTTTGGAAAAAAATAATAATGTTAATATATATTAAAATTCAATAAACGTGTAGACACTACATGGATTCAGACTTTTTTCCATAACAACAACAAATTTTCATCATTTAATGTACAACAAAAACAACACAGAATATTTTAATTCTTTAGTTAGAAGCAAAATAGAAAATCACATACACACACACACAAATAAACGTACAATATTTAATTTTGAAAATTATTTCTAAATATTTGGAATGTTGTTATTTTTAATGAAAAAAAAAATAAAGAAAACAGAAGCTTAAAGCTTAAAAAAAAAGAAACAAAAGAACAAACAAAAAGTAAGTTTTTTTTCACTTGAAAATTTATTCCAAATAATTAAAAATATATTTTACAAAAGGAAAATAAAAAGTAAAAACAAAAAAATAATTAATTAATTAAAAAATATCACATTTTTTTTGAATTCTCGTCTTCTTGCTTTTCTAATTTAATATTCTAATTAAAATTCTTATTGGCTAAATATAAATTCGTTTTTCTCTTTTTTTATATTAAATTAAATGCCATCTGAGCAAAGGTGACTTTATTTTTTGTTGGCGGCGTCGAGTTAAAACACAAAATGTAATACATAATGTGAAATAATGAATTAGGAGGAGAACAGAATAATGAATGTAGGTACTTTAGGCTGTATAAACGATTAACATTAAATGAATCAAATATTTTGAAATTAAATTATGATAGAAAGCCGTTCATTTCATAGGTAGGCCCTTTTGTCAATACTAGTCATTGTTTGCCACCAAACAATTTTTATTTTAGATCCTTTGGTTTTAGACTACATTTCTTTCGAGTGGATAAAATTTTTATCTAAAGGAATCTCACATTTTACAATTTCAACAATTTTTTGTTGATGTTCTTCTTCAAAAAAATTAAACAGAAAAGTCACGCATAATTATACTTTCTAAATTATTTCTTAAATTACTACTACTATTATTAATATTATTAAATTGTTGTTGTTGATTTAGTTGTGGTAATTGTGGTGGTTGTTGTAGTTGCATTTGTTGTTGTTGTTGTTGATGTTGTTGTTGTCGATGTTGCTGTTGTTGTACATGCTGTTGATTACGTTGCTGTTGATTATTTAAATTATGATGATGATGATGATGACGATGACGTTGAGTGTGATGATTATGTTGTTGTTGTTGTTGATTATGTTGATTTATTTGTTGTACAGTTAAATTATTACTTATATTATTATTATTACTAATTATATTATTACTATTTACTACTAAATTACAATCATCAATTATAATACTATTATTATTACTTGTATTTGTATTTCTTCTTACCTTTAAAAATATTCCATTAAATAATTTTAATGTTAAAATTGCTATTATTATAAATAATATACATACAGCTATACTTATATATACAAATATACGCATATTATCATCGAATATTTTATGTAATATATTTGTTTGTTCATCAATTATATCCATAAGTATAGCAAAATTTGTTAAATGATTACACATACATGTTGTATGAGTTTTATTTGTTGACTCAACATAGCAGCCATCTTCTGACCATGCACTAAAGATTGTTAAAGAAACAAAAAAAAAACAGACAAATAAATATTAGTTATTTTTATAACATAAATATCTTAAGGAATTAATAAATTACAATAAATCTATTCTAATAGTACCAGCAATTTAACAAACAAATATTGGTCTTATTCGAATGATTCAAGAACTGGCCCAGATAAATTGTAGGTAAAAAAAAACAACAACTTACTGATCAATATAATTCCAAAAAACACATGATGGATTTGTCACATTATCCACTTTTAAATGTTTTAAAATCAGTCTAATTGGTTGTGATAATTGTATATGACGTCCTTTACCCAAACTAGCTGATATTACTTTACTATTTAGTAAACGATTTCTATTTTGTTTTAATGTTTGATTATTTGCACCTAAAATAGTAAGAGAAAGAACAATTAGTAAAATATTCTTATATTTTTGTTTACAAGAAAAAAAAAAACAATAAAAAAAAATTGAAAATCATTTAATAATTGATAAAAATACAAACCATTATTAATTGTTCCATAACGATTATCAGACCATATATTATTATTTGTTGGACGTAATATTGATTCAAGTCTATCAAATGCAACAAATACAATACGTACAAGACCAACTTCACTATTTTCAATAAGTGCACCACGTGGTAATTCAATACGATCATCACTAACTTGCCATTGTTCAACAGTTGAATCAGGAAAAATTTCATTACCAACAATATTTCTAGTCTCAAGTACACGTACTGATAATACTGTTTGACAGAATTAAAAAAAAAAATTAGAAAAATTAGTGAAAAAAAACTTATGAAAATGTAAGAATGAAAAGAAAATGAATAGAAAATCGAAAAGAAAATATTTGCTATTTTCTTTCACTTTTCTTCAACCCCCCCTTCACAATACAAATTATTATTCAAATAAGAATAAATATGTACTTACAAATATTTTTAACTTTTTGTACAACATTACGTTCTCTTATAATTGTATCAGCTAATAAAAATGCATTATCTTCTAATCCAGTTAATAATGATGTTGCAACTCTCATTTGATCATCAAAACTAAGATCTAACCATGATAAATGTTGTGATTCATCTAATAAATTACTTCCGGTTTTAACAACACCATGTAATAATTCATAAACACTTGCTTCACGTAAACGTTGATCAGGAAATGTTTCAATATCATATGTCATCTTTTCTGACATTATTTGTATTATTTTGGTTGTAACTAACATATCACCACCATATAATATTTTACTATTTGTTACCTGTAATTTAAAAAATAAAATAATAATAACATAAAACAATTATTAGAATTAAAATATTAAAATAAATGAATCAATTATATTATAGTCTGTCTAACTAATGTCAATTATTCATTAATATGTAACAATAATACGTTAGATAAAATTGATATATGTTTGAATTGTTCACATAAAACTTTTTTAAAAACTTACTGCATGACAAACCTAATGACAATTTCTTTTCAATATTTCTTGGTTTCTGCTGCACTTGAAAATATTTTCGTATTTATTAATTTTCTTACGATTACACGAGAAAAAATGAAAAATTGGACCGATCTAACTGTATTCTGGTTTTGGTAAATTTATTATTTTGTTTAAGATAAATTTAATTGATCAAAGGTTGAGCCAATCGGAGAAATGTATTTTAGTTAATTTATACAAGAAACACAAAACACTTTGTAAATTGTGACCTTTTAATCCTTTATCCTAATATTGTAATCCACCCCACCCCCTTCTTATAACCCCTTTTTATAACAACCCACTAAACTCTATAACAATTTAGAAATGTTGTCAGTTATTCTAATCTAGCAGCGACCCTTAAACTCTGTAGGTAGATTTTCATTTCTTTGGTTTTATTTTTTGTTTGCTTTATTATTGTGTATTTAATGTTGACCTTGACCTGATGATGAACCCATTTTACTTGATTTTTTTTTTTCGATTTTATTTTAAAGGTGGCAAGAGGGTTTATTATTGTTTTTTTTTTTTATTTAAGATGTTATTCGTATTTCATTCGTACAAAATTGGAGTAGAATTGACAATAAAACGAAGTCGTGTTCTTGACATTGTGTGTGTGTGTGTTTGTGTAATAATGAAATATGATTTGTTTCGTAAAAAATGTCTAACAAATTTCACATTTTAGAAAAATGAAATTATTTAAAAAGAATTCAGAATGAACGTTACTTGACAGTTGATAAAAAAAATGTTGAACAATTCTCAAAGAAAAATTTCGAATATAAATAAAAAATAATAATTATGTTGTTGCTTACCTGTGATAAATCGTTAGCAATTGATATTAATGATGAATCTCTTTGATTAACACGAATTTCTAAACTATTTAACCATAAACTTCTGCATTGTGTTAAATCAGGTGTATTTGGTTGCCAAATTGCATGAAAATTAATTTTTGTATCAATTATATTATCACCGTCATCATTTAATCCACCATTATTTATTCCATTTCCATTTATATTTCCATTATTATTATTATTATTATTATTATTATTATTATTATTATTATTATTATTATTATTATTATTATTATAATTATGTTGAGCATTTTGTTGTGGTGAAAATATACAACGCCATTTTGCGATACCAGTGGCGCCACCTAAATTTATTAACGAAAGAAAAAAAGTTTAAATTAAAAATAAATGCATTTTTATTTTTGATCTTTAAAATAAAATACATAAAGAATGAGGGGTGGGGGTTGCAGTAAAAAATACCAATGAAAATGATACAAAAAAAAAAAGTTAAAGCCAAAAAAAAAAAAAAAAATACAGGAGAAAAATTTACGATTTTCTTTAAAGCAAGAAAAAAGAAAACAATGTAAAATTTTTCATTCAAGGTTGTCTGCGAAGAAAAATCTAACGACGATATCAAGGGGGGGTTTGAGTACAACAGAGAGAACACCCCATGGCCCATGGGGGGAAATGAAGTTCGTCGGGATGAAAGACGGGATAATTTATTATATTTTGAGTGTCGTGTGTGTGTATGTATTGTATTAATGCGCATGCCGAAAACACATCGTGAAACGGCCATTTTGACTTTTTTTTTTGTTTTGTTTTTTTTTCCTGATTCTTTCCTTTTTTATCATTAATTGAAAAAGAGAAAAGACAGAGAGAGAGAGAGAGAGCGAAAGAGAATGAGAGAATGAACGATAGTGCAAAAAGTACAATAAAATAAATAATAATACAAAGTGACAGGATTCTAGTATTTTGTTATTTTAATTTATTTATTTCCTCTTTTTTTATGTTTGTTTTTTTTTTTTTATTTCATTTGAAATTTTTAATCAGGAACAAAAATCAGAATTTGATCGACGAAAAATATTAATAAAAATAAAGTGAAAATTTGTGTAATGATTTTTTGTATTCTTGTTGTTGTAAATTTAATTATTGAATTATTATTGTTTTTGTTTTTGCAAAAAAAAACATAAAAAACAAGAAGGAAAAATTAAGGGAAATTGTATCAATTAGGTACAAAGAAAAAAAAACACAGAAAAATGATAAAAAAGAACAATGAAAATCAGAATTCTTCTACAAAAATAAAAAGAAGTAGAAAATTATAATAAATTGGCAATCATTTACTTGGGGAATTTTCTTTTTTTTTACTGTTAAAAGAAATGGAAAATAATAATTATATAATAAAGAATTTAAAACAATTCATTTTAAATGATAAAGAAAATTACAAGAAAATTACTATCTTTGAACTTTAGTAAATTAAAGGAAGAAGAAAAAGAGGGAAGAAAAGTAATAAAGAAAAAAAAAATAAAAGAAACAAATGACGAACAAGGGAAAAGTAAATTATTTTTTGAAGACTCAAAAAATAAACATAATCGGAAAATTGTAATTTTCTTTTCAATAAAAACAAACAAAAAAGAAGAAGAAGAAGAAAGTTAAAAAAATTGTCTTTTGATTCTTTTTATTTTTAGTTCTGTCTTTTAGAATCTTCCACACTCATACCGAGTCGTCCCAACTTTCAACACGGCTTTATACAATTTTAAAATTGTATATCCTGTGACGTCACACAGGCATTTATTATCACCTGTGTCTCACTGTTAGACTCATCACCTAGTTCCACATTTTGTATTATTTTTATTCTTGTTGTTGTTTTGTTGTTTTTGTTTATTTGATTGATTAATCTGATTAATCGATTGATTTAATTTGATTGATCTGATCAGAATTGATTAATTGATTGATTGATTGATTGATTAATTGCGGGATATTTAGATTATTTAGGAAAAATGTAAAAATTTTGATTTGTTTTCTTTTTTTTTTCTTACTTTCTTATTACGTAATGGGGAAATTGGAAAATGGAAATTTTGATACAATTAGATCGAAACAAAAACAACAATAACAAAATTTAAATCAGAATCATGTTCTTTTGGTCTTCTTTTTTGTTGATTTTTATTTTGAAAAAAAAAACAAAAAAACAAAAACAAAAACAAAAAAACAAAAACCGAAAACAATTTAAATGAATCAATAAAATATATTCAGCAAATGAAATTTTCATAAATTTTAAGAGGATGAATGAAGTATAAAAATAGGGTACACATAAATAATTTTTCACTAACAACAACAAATGTGAAATTTTCAAAAGGATTTTCACAGAAATTTTATCGAATTCATTTTTAACAGTGTATACTGCTTAGGGGTCAAAGGTCGTGGTAGAGAAATTGCCTATGCACTCACTAAAAAAAAAAATGTTCAGTCATTTTCTTTCTACTTTTGTACAGAATTAAAATTTACTTCGACTTAAATTGTTTTTCATCTTTCAGAATATTTTTTTTTTAATATTAAAATTGATTGAATTTTTGGACAGCACCAAAATTACAACAATAAATTTAAAAGAATTGTAGGCAACAGAGAAAATTTCACTAATTCAATAATTTAAAAATTAGAATAAAAATTTTATAACAATGAAAATTTTTGTATGAAAAATTAGGTAAATTTTTTTTTTTTTTTTAAAGAAATCAAAATTGATGATGAAAAATTTATGTGACGTCATATAAAAAAGAACAACAAAAATGAAAAGATAGAAAAAATAGAAAATGTATTACCTGGACATGGTTGTACATTCACTTCACCAACACGTGTTAAATTCCAAAATAAATTACGTGATGTTGTTGGACCACAAAAATAATTATCATTATCAATAAAATTATTATTATTATTATTATTTAATAATACTGATGATTTTGTTGTATAAATAATTGAATTATCATCAATTGTTTGTGATAATATTGTTGATGATGGCACTATTATTGTATTATTATTAAAATTATTATTATTAAAATTATTATTATTATTATTATTCACACCAATTGTTGTTGTATTAACACCATTATTATTATTATTAATTATATCACGTAAATTAAATGTTGTTGATGTTGATATTGTTGTTGCTGTTGATTGTGATGATGATGATGATGATGATGATGATGGTAACATTGAAACAGAAGACGATGACGATGATGATGATGATGAAGATGATGATGGTGATAATGTAAATTTAACTTTATTACCATTTATTATAGATGTCGTTGATGTTAATATTTTATTATTTGTATTTGTATTTGTATTATAAATTTTTGTTATATTTAAATTATTATTATTTATTATATTTTTATCACCATTTAAACGTATTGTTGTTGGATTACGTATTGTTGATGTACTCCATACACTTGGTTGTGATGTTATTAACCATGGTGGACTTGGACGATTTGTTGTTGTTGATGTTTGTGCTGCTGATACACATAAATAATGTGCTTCTAAATATTTATGTGTACCCTGACATGGATCACCAAACATATTTGTACTTGCTAGTACACTACAATTTTGTTTATATGCACATCTAATTTAATTTTGATTTGATTTATGTGTTGTTGTTGTTATATTTTATATTTAATTTTGTTTAATTTAATAAACAAAACAAAAAAAAATAAGTAAAAAACAAACAAACAAACAAAAATACAAAACAGAAAAAAAAAAAATGGAAGAGAGAAGAAAAAAAAAATTTTTATTAGTAAAAATTTAATAATAACAATTATTTTTATTAAATATAAATTGGTGGTAAATAAATAAGGGGTGAAAGGGAATGATAGGTGGTTAGTAAATGCAGTTACATACACAATACAATCAAACAATCCCTTTGACTAAATTTTAATCCAATTAACTGCAAACAGAATATTTCATTACCGTTGTTTCAATTTGTTCATCAAATATTCTCTTCTAGTTTGTGAAAAGGAAAATTTCTTGTGTCACAAGAAATTTCGAAATTCTTTAACAATTATAAAATTTGTTTAAAAAAAAAAAACTGTACCTCGTTTACAAATTTTTACATGGAACTCAAATTAAAAAATAAATTCAATTCAATTGAATTTCATTAATTGAATTAATTTACAAACACCAAAAAAAAAAAAAAACAAACAATAAAAAATGAAAATTTCAAGAAAAACAAAACAATTACGAAAAATGAATAAAAGAAAAAAATTTGAAAAACAATCAAATTCAAATAACAGAACCAAAAGGAAATTATATTTTCTTTGCAATCCCTTCCCCCAAACCATACACCTAAATTACAAAACTTAATAATATTTCTATCCTTCTCTCTCTCTCTCTCACACACACATACACACTCAAATTATTCTCTGTTTACTTTTACACGATAACGGAAATAATTATTCTAAAAGTATTTTTTACTACCGGAAATATTTTCAACCCGCCGCCATCCATCCACTCCACTCCCCCACTCCGCTTCTTACCGAGTGTTCTTTTAATTGCAAATTAAAGTTATTTACTTAAAATTACTTTTTGACTATAAAACCACTACAGTAACGCCACAACAATCACACCACTACGATCAACTGTGGATGGGGTGGGCAGTGGGAGGACAAGAAAGAAAATTATTACAACAACAATAACAGTAAGAACAACAAATAGTAAATAAAATAAAATAAAAAATTCAACAAAATTTTCATTTTTGGTTTGACTGCATTGGAGGACGAACGAATGTAAAGAAATGAACAGAAAATTTCAGAGAAAAAATAAAACACAAAATGAAAAGAAAAATAGCAAAATGTTAGGGAATTTTATTGAAAAAAATAAAAAAGCATATCATTGAAAGAAGAAGAAGAAGAAGAAGAAGAAGAAGAAGAAGATAAACGTAGGTACAAGAGAAATGAGTTTAAAAAAAAGGGGAGGGGGGAGAAATGAAAACAGGCAAAAACAACAAACATGAAAATAAAAAATAAAAATAATAAAGCAACAAAAAATAAAAAGAGAAAAAAAAAAAAGGGGTTTATTTTATTTACGGAAACATATAAAATCCACTAACTTTTCTCATCATTTCAACTCAATCTGCCTACACATTCCCTCAATTTTTCTCATTCTCTTACCCCTTTTTGTCATCACCCCGTAACCCTTCTACACCCATAGCCACTTCAAATTCAAATTTACAGCAAAAAATAAAAAAAATAAAAAACACAAAATCATCCCTTTCTACTTCGTACTCCTTTTTCTTCTTCAAAAAATATAAATACAAATACAAATACAAACATAACACTTCACACTCATATTCACAGAGAGCCACAAAAATATATAATAAAAACAAAAAAAAAAAAAAAACATTCAAAAGGATGACTTTATATTATTTGCATACTTTCATACTTACGATTAGACCAAAAATTTCTGAGGGCAAAAGAGATGTGTAAATAGAGAGAGAGAGAGAAAGAGAGAGAGAGAGAGGGAGAGAACAAGAAAGAGAGAGAGAGCAGAAAGTGAAGAGATAAAGAAATAGAGTGTTAGGTAAAGAGAGTAAAAATTAAATGAAGAAATAGAGTGAGACAGACAGAAAGACAAGAGTGAAAATGAGATAAAATGAAAAACATCTTCTTTATATGTTGGTGGAAAATCTTGGTAAAATCAAATAATAATAAAAGAAAAATAAAGTAATGTTAACAAATTAAAAATAAAGAAGAAAAAAAAGGAAGAAAAAGAAGAAGAAAGAATAAAGTTTGGGAGTATTTTAGAAGGAAGAAAAAAAGAAAAGACAAGCAGCAAAAAAAAGAAAACGAAGTAAAAAAGGAAAAACAGAAAAATCGTTTTAAATTTACCTAAACAAATATTTGTTTTGTTGTAAAATTTTCTATTCATTTTTTTCTTCGATATTCTTTTTCTTGTACTTCCAATTTTTTTTTTGTTTGTTGGTTTTACGATTTTCTCATGACTTAACAACAACAATCAACCAACCAACCAACCAACCAACAAAAAATACAAAAACACAAAAAAAAAAAAAAAGAATGCAAAGAGAAGAAAAATTGGCAAACCGTATTTTCACATAGAAAAGTCAAAATTAAAATTAGAAAAATCGACAAAATAGGAAAATATGAATTGTTTTTTTTTTTTTTTTTTTGTACAGGATTGTCTGTCTGGGTTTTGTTTTTTGTTTCCTTCGAAAATTTGTGAAAACTAAGAAAAGAAATTATTTGAATATTTGTTGATCAGACAGAAATTTACACACACATACACACACACATGTAACACACACACAAACAGAGAATTGTCTATAAATTAAAAAAAATTTTTTAGTAAGAATAAACAAAAGAAAAATTCAAATAAAAAATAGAGAAAATCAGATAAATTCATTATGGAAATTTTCTTTTATTAAATTGAAAAAAAATATCAAGTCTAGTCACCGAATTTTAAATTATGAGAAAAAGTAAATTCGAATGATGACAATTTTGTGTATAATTAGTAAAGTGTGAGAAAGGGGGTGTGGGGGGGTATGGTGACATTGCAGAAATTATATCACAATAGTTAAACTTGAATATTGAATGAATGAATATTTGTAAACATATAAGAGCCTCCACCCTCTAACCCTCTTCTATGTCATTGCACTCAAAATTAGAAATAATTCTTTTATAGATTCTTCCACTTTCATCCAGAATTTATTACAAGGAAAATTTGAATTTGAAATCAATTGAAAACATTTGAAAGTTCCTCTTGAAATAAATCTTAGACCAAATAATAAAAACACAACAACAACAAAAAAAAATACGAACTCTTTTTATTCAAATTGAAACAATTCCGGTGGTGATTGGAAAGAATTGTTTAATCCATAAAGTCAACCAAAAAAGGACAAAAACAAAAACAAAAAAAATTACAATATTCATTTATTGTCGGTCATTTAATTTTTTACGATCACCCTAAAGAATTGTATGAAAAGTAGAGCAACAGCAACAATCAAAAAAAAAAAAAAAACAAACAAAAAAACAAAACAAAGTACACACAACAAACAAAACAAGGGGAAATAAACAACAATTAATTTACCTTCAATATTATTTAAGACGATGATATTTTTTTTGTTGTTGTTGTGATAATTTATGTGAATTTTTTTTTTTTTTTTAAATATTTTTTTTTTACACCAATTAAAAATGGAAAATGAAGAAAAATAAAAGAACAAAAAAACAAAAGTAAATATCAAGAAATTTAAAAAAAAAAAAAAAAAAATCAAACTTACTTTGAATGTAAAACACGTAAACTTTTAGGTGACATACAATTAACACTCCAATCAGTATTACCATGATCATTACATATTGTTATTGAAAAACGTCCATAATTAGCTCTTATTAAATTAATAATATCACCTTCTTCACATTCAATTGTTAATGTTTTACCTTCACATGCATAGGCTGTCTCATATTTTGGTGCTAGAAATAAATAAAAAAAAAAACAATGAATTAAAAAAAAATAGAATTTAATTAAATAAATTTAATTTATGTTAAAAATATTTTATTTAATAAAAAAAAAAAAAAACATAAAGAAATTCTTGAGATAAAATTGAGAATTTTTTTATTAATTTTCTATTTAGCAGAAAAATGTCAGTAACCTTTTAAAAATGTAGAAAATGTATCCTTAAAAAATATTAACTCTCCTAATTTACTATATAAGAATCTTTGTAGTTGATGTGTACTGGATTAAATAATTGGAATTTATGTTATAGAATATGGACATGGGACATGGGTCCAGTATTGGAATTTTTTTTTTAAATTATTTTTGTCTATTTAGTGAAGACAACAATAAACTCAACTAAAACTGTACTTTGATGTATAGACTGACAAAAGATTTCTTATACGATGTCTAAATAGTGACATACCGGTATACAATTGACCAAAGAAAATTAAATTCTTTTAGAGTAAAAACAGAAAAATTTTCACTTTTCTATTTCTTAAATGTTTTCTTTTCTTTTTGTTTGCTTGTTTTATTTCACCAATTTTTCTTTCCATCTAATACATTTTATAATCTTATACTTTTGTAATTTTTATTTTCTTTACACATTTTTAAGACTAACGAGTCACTTAAAATTCTCTGTTGAAACACCCCCCCCCCCCAAATCACCCAACATCAATTTTAACCCATCATTCTTATTTTACGACATTAATCAGTTTCATTTGAACCATACAGAAAAAACCCTTTTCTATCTCCTTTAATACCCGCCCACATCACACACACATACACACACACACACACATCCACACACATACATACACACACAGGCACACATAGCATTAATCAATTAAATCAGCTGTTTTAATTAAAACAATTAGTAAAAAGAAAAATTGGAAAAAGGAAAGAGAGGAAATTCGGTTTTCTTTTATCAAAATAGAAATTTTTTTGTTTTTAACGAATAAAATTCACTTTGGAATTAAAATAGAATTTCTGGGAAAAAACTTAAAAGATAAAGGGAAAGTCCCTTCAGGATTTCAATATAAAAAACTAAGGAATAAATCAAGAAGTGATTTTTAAATGGGTTGGGTGTGATTGGGTGGAGCAAAAAAGAAGAAGAAGAAAAGCAGAAAAAATCAAAATAATAATGAAAATGAAAATGAATTAAGGTTAATGAATTGAGTTAAATTAAAACAAAGATTAATAAAATTAGTCACACTGATTGTAGGTCCCTCTTGTTGTTCCCCGTTTTTTTCCTTTTTTTTTTTCCTTCTTCATTTTTTTTTTTTTTGCGCAAGCGCACGTCTTGGTTCAACATTTTCCTTCTTTTATTTTCCGGTACAGGAGAAAAAACAAAATGAATTTTAAGGTAAAACAGAAATATGAATAAAAAGAGTGACACGAAAGTGAGAGAGAAAATTCTTAAAGAGAAAAATAAATTTTCAGGGTAAAAAGGAATTTTTTTTAAAGGAGTCCAAAAGGATTCATATATACAAAAAAGTTAAAATGATCCGTGAATATTCAACTTAATTTCTAAATTGCCATTTCCTTTCGCCTCCCCCCCCCCCCCCCATCCCAACCCGCCTACTCATTCGCGTAATTTCAAAATCTTTAATTTACTCATTTATTTTATTCACTCCTCTGACTTCTCTCACTCTCTCTCTCTCTCACACTCTCTCTTTGTCTTACTCTGAAAAAAACAAAATACCCAACGGAATAATTCGTGAAAAAATTTCTTAAAGATTTTTTTCAGAACAAACAAAAAAATTAAAGAGAGAGCAGAATTTATGTTTGAATTTGATTTGAGAATTTTCTCAATAAAATTTGGACTTTAATAATTTTCCATTATTAATTAAAACGTATTGGACCAATAATTTATGATCTCACAACTTTCCAACCAAAAATTTTCCCCATTCATAGAATACAACCCTTTTATGAAGATTTTTTTTACTTAAATAAAATTTCGGTTTTTTCCTTAACACAAACCCACCCCCCCCCCCCCCCCCCTCCGTCCCCCCTTACTTTATCATTTTCATCTTATTTTACGTTTTGTATTTTATTTGTTTTCTTTTTCGTTGTTGGGTGGGTTGTTTTTTTTTTTATTTTGATCCTAAAGTAAATTTAGATAAAAAAAACAAACAAACAAACAAACAAAGAAACAAACAAAGAAACAAAGAAACAAACAAATAAACAAATAAACAAGAACAAAAGAACAGAAAAGAGGAAAAAACTTTTTAATATTCAAACAATTTTTCTTTTACTTTTCTTTCGGTTTTTCTATTTTTCGTTTTCCGGGGTTTTTCCTTCTTCTACTTCTTCTTTTATTTTTTTTTTTGACACAAGAGAAAATAAAACTTTTTCAATATATAAACATAAATGAAGTGAAGTGAAGTGATGTGAAGTGAAGTGAAGTGGAGTAAAGTAAAGTAAAGTAAAAATAACAAGAAAAACTGTAATAGAAAACTTTTATTTTTCCTTTTTCTTTTTCTTCAACGTTTTCTTTTCTTTTTCTTCTTTTTTTTTCGTTTGTTTTTTTCTTTTTTTTTTTGTATAATAATTTTTTGAACTTTACCAAATGGTTTTTCTTCTTTTAAATAATAACAACTACAAACAAGAACAACTACAAACAAGAAGAACAGCAACAATAACAATAAATGTAAGACAAACGAAGGAGACAGAGAGATCCTTCTTACATTATTATTTTGTTTAAAAAGTTAATTTTTTTTTTTCCCTTCACTTTGATTCAGTCACAGACAATGTCACACAGTCATAAGGAAAGTCATAAGGAAAATAAATAAATAATTTTTTGTCTATAGAAAATAAAACGAATAAAATTTCTCTATTTATTTAATTCCTTTTTTTTTTTTTTTTATTTTAGAAGAAAAGTGGAAAAAAATTCCTAAAGAATCTTTTTATTTTAAAATTCTTTTCTCTCGCTTTTTATCCAATTATGTTTGTTGTTGTTGTTGTTGTTATAAAAATTCATTTTTACATTTTAATCGTGTTTATGTAATAATTTTCATCAATCCCACCCCAGTCACAACAACAATTATATTTGGTGAACGGTATTTAGGAGGACGTACACGTCCAGAAAAAAAGTATGATTGTAACAAACAACAATAACAACAACAACAACAACAACAACAACAACAACAACAACAACAACAACAACAACAACAACAACAACAACAACAACAACAACAACAACAACAACAACAACAACAACAACAACAACAACAACAACAACAACAACAACAACAACAACAACAACAACAACAACAACAACAACAACAACAACAACAACAACAACAACAACAACAACAACAACAACAACAACAACAGCAACAACATTAACATCAACAAAAGCAACCAACTTTAAATTAATGTTTCAAAAAAATAACAACTACAACAAATATCAAAATAGAATTTTTTTTTTCTTGATTTGAAATTCAACAGAAAAATTCAAAACACACAAAAAAGAAGAAGAAGGGGAACGAAAAACTATAAAAATAACAACAACAACAACAACAACAAATTATTGGATACGGATAATAAAATAACAGAATGAATAAAAAAGAAAAATGTTAATGTGAGAATTAAATCGAAACTAATAAAATTGCATTGTAAATTTCAATTATAAACATTAAACGAACGTAACAATCCACTCTTTATTCAATCATTCTCTCTTGCTCTCTCTTTCTCTCTCTCTATCTCTCTATTGAAATAAATTTAAATTTATGTTCTTGTCACACACATACACACCCATCTATTCTCTATTCTCATCTTAACCGACATGATTTTAAATAATTGAAAAAAAAAAACAAAAAACAAAACAAAATGATTTTTTATCGTTTACAAATTGTACTTCCAATAAAATAAAATATTAATTAATAATTAATTTAATATTAAATATTAATTTACAAACACAAAAACAAAAATAAAACAAATACTTTTGTTTCGTTTTGCCTTCTTTTTGTTGTTGTTGTTCTTGTTGTACTTAACTTTTTTCTGTATGAACTTCACACAAACAATACAAAACAGAACAGAACAAAAAAAAAAAACAGAAAAAATCAATTGATTTGTTTTATGTAATTTATAATTTTTTCCGTTCTTTTATTTTTGTTTTTTTTAATTGATTAATTTTTTTATTGAAATAAAAAACCAAAACAAAAAAAAAAACAAAAAAACAAAAATTATAATTAAATTAAAATTTATGAATGAGAGAAGTAAATGAATTCAATATTTCTGTATAGAAAATTTCTGTGCATTTTTTTTCTGTTGGTTTAATTTGTGTGGTAAATATTTTAATGTTGTATTTAATTCAATTATATCAACATGTGTATGGGGGGTTTATGTCTAGGAATTCTAGACTAGGTGGAACTAGGAAATAAATAGTAAAGTATAAATATGTGTTTTTTTTTTAAAATTGTTTACAATAACAACAACAACAGTAAAAGAAAAAGAATAAATGAATTATGTGTTCTAAATTCAACCAGCAACCAAACAAACAAACAAACAAACAAACAAACAAACAAACAAACAAACAAACAAACAAACAAACAAATTAACTGATTAACTGAATTCATTAATAAATTTGATGTTATAATTTGTGTTACTAGAAGAATTCAAGAAGAAAACTGTGACTCCGTTAGAAGATTCTATCTAGATCATTTAAATTAGATTTAATTTTCCAAAGAACACAATTTTCCCTTATATGTTTAGTAATTTATCATCGTCATCATCATCATCATTATCATCATTATCATCAGAGTTGAATTTAATTTGTTTGGTCAATTTTTTTTTCTTCAATTTTGCGTTTTCTATTTGCAACAACAATATTGAAAAAAAAAAAAGTAACCCGACAAACTGGCTCCATTTTTATATTATTTTTTTTTTTTTTGTATTTTTCTTTCAAAATAATTTTTCTTATTTTCTTCCTTGATATAAAAAGACACATTTTTTTGTTTTTTTTTTTTGCCATCCATTTTTTTTTTTCAGAATTATGTTATTTATTTACACACAACAAACATACACACACACGTATACACACACACCACACATACATTTTTTTTTTCTTTTTCCAATTAGTTAATGTGGAAATTTGTGAAAATTGTGTGAAAAAATAAAATAAAAATGAAGTGAAATAAAAAAAATAAAATAAAAATAGAAATTGTTTTTTCTTTTCCCTTTTCTCGCTCTTTTCCGTCTTCTCACTCTCTCTCTCTCTCTCTCATTCACTTACTGAGATTCTTTTCAGTTTAACTTTTGTTATTTTTCTTTTAATTTTATTATATCTAAATTGAACTTTTCAATTTCCTCTCATTTCCCTTTTAATTTTTGTTTCGCTTCATCTTTAATCCTGTACAATTTTTAACTTTCTTATTTTCCATATTTTAACGTTTTTCTTTTGTTAACATTTTGTGTATTTTACCAACAACAATAACAACAACAACAACAACAATTGTATTTGCATACAATTTCACTATTCACATTTATTCATTTGACTTTATATGTTTGCGAAAGATTTGAACCATTCGAAAGATTTGAACCATAAAAGAAAAATAAATAGAATTTTGTTATAAAGGGGTAACAGAAGAAGAAGAAGAGGAAGAAGAAGCGGAAGAAAAACGTAGACAAAATCATCAGACGATTGTTGAAAGATAAGAAATCGGTGTAGAAAAGTTGGTATCAAAACGGTAGAAAAAGAAATTTACAGAAGAATGAGAGAAAACAAACAAAAAAAAATTAAAACAAAAATTAATTCAATTATTCTTCTTCTTCTTCTTCTTCCGTTCTTGAAACTAAAAAAATTTAATAATAATAAGTATAATCTTACTGGTTGAACTTTTTCCATTTTTATCTATAAAAGAATTTTTTTTTAGAATTGAATTTTTCTCGAAAATTTTGCACCTTACTGATTTGTACGTTTCAAAAGATTCACAAAGATTGCACAAAGATTCGCAAAGATTCACAAAGATTACTCACGAGTTCTCCCAGGATTGCACACAATGTTTAACCCCTCAGAATTTCTCTGGATAGAAAAATGTGTTTCTATTTGTTTTTATTCGTACAGAAATTTTTTGACATTTTTTAATTCGTTTTAAAAAAATTCCGGAAAAAAAAAGTGAAGGAACAAAAGATAAGAAAGAAGAAGAAGAAGAAGAAGAAGAAGAAGAAGTTTTTTTTTTAAAATTCAAACTTTACTCCACAGTTGAAAGAACAACAATTAAAGATGAAGATGAAGAGTTACAATTATCAGGCAGCCAGTCAGTCAGTCAGCGAAACCAACAACAAAATAAAGAAAGTGTGAATGAATAAAACAACAACGTAGAGAGGGGGGGGGATTGTTAGGAACTAAAAGTAAAGAAAACAATGACAACAATAAGAAAAAGAAAAAAAAAAGAAAAAGAAAAGACAAGAAAATGAAAAACAGGATAAGAAATGAAGAGACTACAATAAGAATACAGCAATGGAGATGACGATAAATAATAAAGAAAATTTTAAATTTTCTCTCTTATAAATATTTTCTTACTTTCTCTTACCTCTCACACCACATCATCTAAAAATATTACCCATCTTTACCACCATCAACCAAATCCTCATTCCATTATTAATATTTTCTATCCTTTATTTAAACTCACTTTCACCCAAGCACCACCACCACCACCACCACCCCCCTTCTACATTTTATTCAATATTTCACTTATTCCACTCGTTCCAATATTATTTTAATTCTCATTCTACAGAAAGAAAAAAAAAAAGAAAAAGCAAAAGAAAAGAAAACCGAAAAAAAGAAATGAAAACAGGAAAAAGAAAAGCATCATGGAAAATTCACATTTTTGGATATTTTATTTTTATTTAAGAAAAATATTGGAAAAAGTTGAATTGGTTAAGGATTTAAGTAGCGACGTACATACACACACACATACACATACACATATATACGTGAAGAATGTGAGAGAAAGAGAGACAGGATTATAAAGCGATAGACGAAAGGATATTGGCGTTGGCGGAAGTAAAAAAAAAAAACAGAAAAAAAGGGAATGTAAAATAAGGAAGAATCACATCAATAATAATTTCTTATTTTGTGTAAAAATCTGTGGATAAGGGTAGGGTGATGGAGGGGATGAGGTTTATATGGAATGAGAAATTATAAATGTTTTAAATGGAAATTTTCCCTCCGTTTTTTCTTTCTCTTTCTCTTTCACACACTCTCCCTCTCTCTCTCTCTCACTCACACACACACTCTCCATCCTCCAAACTTTTTTATATATTTGGAAGGATTTATGAAGGATGAAGAATGAATGACTAGAGAAGAATGAAACAAAGATGAATGAACGAAGGAATGTGTTGAAGAAGGGGGTGGTGGAGTGCTGGATAAAGATTCAGGTGTTTCAACAGAAATAAAAAAGAAGAAAATAGAAAAATGTATCAAAATACAAATTGATTTTCCATTTTTCATTCATATTTATATTTATTTAAACGAACAAAAAAAAAAAAAAGAAAACAAAACAAAACACAAAAAGGAGAAACGATCAAGAATTTAATTAATTGAAAATGCAATTAAAGGGAAAATTTTTAAATTCTTAAATAATGTTTTTTTTTTGTTATTGGTTCGTTGATTTTGGATTTTAAATTTTTTTTAATTGTTTAAAAATTTCACAACATAATTTCTCTCACACTCCCCACTCCCCCACCCCCCTCTTTCTCTCTTAATACAACAAAAACAAAAAAAAGGATAATGAAGAAGAAGTAGAAGTGGAAGAAGAGTAAAGAAAAGGTGTATAAGTCAAAGTCGGAAAGAGGTGTTTGGTGAAGAAAAGTTGATGGTAATTGTGGTATACGGGGTTAGGACGAAGAGAAAATGAGTTCAATTTATTTTCTAATTAAAAAATTTGAAGTGTTTTTTTTTTACTAGTTTTTGGTTTTGGTTGCTGTTGTTGTTTATTTAATCCTTAATTCTTGTCTTAGCAATTTAATCAAATCTTCAACTTTTTAATTTTTGTGTTTATTTGCTTTTGAAAGTTTCGGTATGAATTTATTCTTTTCACCTTTTATACTCTCTTTCTCTTCCCCTCTTTCTTCACATACACACACACACATACACATCCACATACACATACACATACACAGAGGAAACCAGTAATACCACAAACAAAAATTAAAGGAAAACACAAAAAAAAAAAGAAAATTTAGAAAGAAATTTTTTTTTCCAAAAAAAAAAAAAATCAAAAATCTTTTTGTTGTTTTTTTTTCTTTGGTTTTATCTTTACTTTTTTCTTAGAACTTTTTAAAGCGTTTTACATTCTATTTGGTTTTTTCTTGCTATGAAAAAAACGGAACGGAACGAAGCAAAAAAAAAAAAACACAATTGTCTTTCATTTTCAATTAAATTTAGTCTTGATCATCGAATATATTTATTGTTACAGTGGAGGATGGATGGTGGGGGTGGATCCATCAAAACCTTTAAATATTCCTGTGATCTGTGATCTGCGTTACTATTTTCTATTTATTGCTGTGGATGTGTGTGTGTGTGTGTGTGTTTTTATAAAAGTCTGTGTTGCGCAAGGGGTGATTGAAGAATTTCAATGTTTTTAAGATGAAAATGATTCGTTTTTGATATGAAAAGAGAAGGAAAATATACATGTGTATATGTGTGTGTGAAAACTAGAAACTAGAAACAGGCATAGAGATGGGGGGTTCATATATTTTTATTTTCTTTCTCTGAAATTATCTCTAATTTTTTTTTGTCGTCCTTTTATTACCTCTTCTGCTCATAACCAGTGTTGGGATTGGAAGAGGGGGTGGTGTATCGTTTTGATGTTGAAAGGGATTTCTTTATTTTTTTTGACTGAATTATATTTCCTAATAGAAAAGAAATTATAAAAAAAAGGGAAGAGGTAGAGAGGAGGCGAAAGAGACACAGCAGACACGTTCAAATTTAAATTTAGTTTTCATTAATTCAAACAAAATTCAAATAATTATACAGAATACAAGGCTGTGTAGGGGTTAACTGTGTGTGTGTGTATGTGTGTGTATATATGCATAGTGAATCAACATCACAATAATTCTCTGTTTTCAATATTCCGTTATAAACAAAACCAGTTATTCATTATTTATCTCTATCTAACTAGTTCGCTATGTCTGTCTTTTTCTTTTTCTTTTTATATACATTTTATTTTTTATCTTCCCGCTTTTGTAAAAAAAAATTTATTATTTTATTTTGTTTTATAATTTTATTATCAAAATAAGAGAAAGGAAGGAAAAGAAAGAAAGAAAATAAAATCAAAAGGGACAAAATAGAAGTTTTGCTTGAGAGGGTGAAGAAAGAAAGAGAAAAAAAGAGGAGAGAGCGAGAGTGAAGTTATAAAATACAATACAAATGGTGTCGGAGGGTGGAGTGGGTAGTAGTATGTATATTTAGAGATGGCTGGTTTATTTTTGTTCTTCTTCTTGTTTGTATTATTGTTGTTATTTTTACGTATGTGTGTATTGTTCTAAGCAAAAATGAAGTATGGGTATGTATGTGTGTGTGTGTTCTTGAGATATTTTGCCGATGGAATAATTTTAAAAAGGATGAAAATTACAACACATATAAACACACATACACACACACACACACACACGCACACACATTTATATCATGATTTTGTGGAACTTATTAGAATTTGATTGGACTTTACTATACCAAAAACACTCAAACTTTAGTAAAAACTTCTTAACCCATCTTCATCCCCTTCATCCACTCTCTCCACCCGAGCAATTTCGAATTTTCCAAAAACCATTTTATCTCCATCCAAACCACCCCCAACTCTTAAACCAACTACTACTTCTTCTTCTTCTTCATTTTCTTTAAACCATAACACAATCTCTTCTCGTTTGAATTTTAAACGAATATAAATTGAGGTAAATAATTTTGTTTTTGGATAAAGTATAGGAAGGATGGTATAATATTTAAGGATGGGTAGTGGTGTGCAGGGTAAGTCGAAATGAAGTTTAAAAGAAATTTGACGCGGCAGAAAGAGGACACAAAATGAAGAATGAATTGATAACAAAAAATAAACAATAAGAAGACAGAAGAAGACAAATAATATTCAATTCTTCTTTCTTTTGTTTCCTATTTTTTTTTTTTTTGTTTTTTCTGTTTGAAGAATTAAAGACGTTTAAAAAGACTCAATATTATTTTTATATGGCATAAAGAATGAAAGAGACGAATAAAGAGAGAGTGAGGACGAGAAAGAAAGAAAGAGAATGAAAAAATTGTTGTATAAAAAATTTCAAAATAAAATACTTTATTTTATTTTTGTTGTTATTGCTGTTGTTGTTGTTGTTGTTCATTTTATTTATTTTTTTTTCTTTTACTTGGGAAATGAGAAAAATAAGGAAAAAAAAAATAAATGAAAATAGATTTACGATTATGAACACGAAAATTGCAAATAAATTCTAAAAAAAAAAAGAAAAAGAAAAAATCGATTTTTTTTCTCTCTCTTCTGGTTTTATTTATTTTCTTGAATTTTGTTTTTGTATTTTTTTTTCAAGATAACATTGAAGTACAAGAAAATGAGGAAAATGATGAGAGATCAAGAAAACAAAGAAAAAGAGAAAATACAAGAAAGCAAAAGAAAAACATCAGAAGAAGAAGAAGAAGAAGAAAAAAAACAAAAAAAAAAAAAGAAACAGAGAACAGAAAATAGAAAACGAAGAAAACAAAAACAAAGCAACCAGAAGAATAAGACGTTTTTCGTTTTACTTTTTTTTTTTTGTAGGAAAAATAAGGAATATGTATGTGAAGTCGCTTAGGGGGTTGTTGTATGTTAGTATGGTTGTTGAAGCGATTGTTGTAGAGTATTGGGTTGGGGAACATTCGGGGGGGGAGGAAGGAGAATTGCTGAATTTATCTTGTATATATTGTTATACTGTTAAAAGTATGAGAACCGTATAAAAAGAAAGAAAGAAAAAATAAGGGAAGAATGAAGAAGAAAATAAAAAAAAAAGGTGATTTTCTTCTGCACATTTTTTTTTTCTCTCTTCTTATTCCTCCCCAATTTTTCTTGTACTTTTTTGATTCTTTCGTTTTTCTTTTATACACAATACTACAAAAAAAAAAAAAAAAAAACAACAACGCACAGACACAAACACACACATACACAAACTCACATCAGTGAAGAGAAATATTCAAACACATAATATTGATTTTAATCAACAAATGCTTGTGTAGAAAACTTTTTTCAATACATACACACACACACACACATAAACACACACAGACTACATATAAACAAATAACATTTCTGTCTTAACTGACCTATATAAGGATTTATTCCGAAAAAAAAAAAAAAAAAACAACCTAAAAATATAAAGAAGATAAAAAAAAAAGACGGAAGACGAAGAAGAAAAAGAAGAAAAACATTTTCACTTCAAATCGATTATCCATGTTTAAGTTTATTTCATTTTTGTTTCCTTCTTAGAAAAAAAGCAAACGAAAAGGAAATTGAGTAAGTATGGGGGTGAGTGTGTGTGTGTGTGTGTGTGTGTGTGAGAGAGAGAGAGAGAGCACGAGAGAAAGAGCAGAGTAGAACAGAAGAACAGCAAAACAACAAAACATAAAAAAAAAAAAAAAGAAACTCCAACAAAACGAATTTGATGGAAGAAAATGATAATAGAAAAAAAAAAAAATAGAAAATATTTTTTATTTAATAGAGTGTTTTTCTTTTTGTTTTTTTTTTTTTCCAAAATAAGATGAAAAATTCTTTAGGGTGAAACGAAAAGAAAGAGAGAAAAAAAAAACATAAATATGAAGGATCAAATACAAGTTACGAATGTTAGCTATATGTGTTTGTGAGTAGAGGAAAAGGAAAACAGAATCGGACAACATATAAAAATTTATTGATAATCTTTTTTCTGAAACTTTAAATACATTTGACAGTCTCTTTTTTTTTTTTTTGGAAAATTCATAAATTCATAATGAAAATAAAAATATAATAACTTTGCTTATAAATCAGAGATAATACAAAAAAAAAGATGGTTGAGAAGAGGTAAACGAGAGAAAATTAATTGGAAACTATAAAAAGGACGAGAATGGATAAGAAAAATTCTCAATAAATATTTGTTATAATTTTCTATATTTTTAATTAAAACCTCATTGATTGAAGAATTCATTTAATTAATTAAATTTTTCTCTTTTTTCACTTTAAAAAAGGTTTCAAACTAACATTGTACATTTCATTGCATTCACATCAATCTACATCATCATACGTAAGTTAAATGATGAATAAGTTTTGTGCAATTAAACAAAATAAATACTTTTTTTTTTCTTTTTTTGTTATAAGTGGAGACGACGACGATGATTTTCATTTATAATTTTATTTGATTTACACAAAAAAAAAAAAAAGGGAAGAAGAAGAAAAAGAAGAAGAAAAGTAGAAAAGTTAGTTTGATGATTTTACCGAAAATTATTTATGAGTTAAAATTAAATTGCAAAAATTAAAAAAACAAACAAAACAAATAAACAGAAGAACTCGATGAGATGAACTAATAAAATTAAAGGAAAAACTTTTCTAGTTTTTAGTTTTTTGAATTAATTTTAATTGACTTTTTCTTTTTTATTTTATCATACTTGACTTTAACACACACACACACAAACACACACCCTCACTCTTTCTCTCTTTTTATTTCAATCTGTCTCTGACATTGAACTAAAAAAATTATGTACGTACCTAAATTATTTTTCTATACCCTTCTCTTTCACCTCTCTCTATCTGTCTTCTTTCACAATCGAAATGAAATGAGAAAAAAAACTTTAAAAAACTTTGTCACTCTTTTTTTCCACATTTTGAAACTAAATTACATTTTTTTCTTATTCTAGCCTAACTTTATTTTCCATTCATTTTTCTTTTAATTTTCTTTTTCTTCCCCCCTTCGTACCGTAAATAAATCCATTTTTGGTAATAAAAAAAAATTTAAGAAGAACAACAACAACATCATACAATAATACAACAATAGAAATATGTAATTCAGATCAATCATTTACCTTAAAGAAAAAAAAAAAATAGAACAGGAGGAAATATTAGTGACCGAAATAATGTGGTGCACACACACACACACACATACACACACACACACGTTAAGATAAATTCCCAAAGTTATCCGATATAAGATAGGTGGAAGTTACGAGTGTACAGGTGTGTAATATGAATAGAATAGGATATAGATAGATGACAATGTAAGTAAGAGGGGTGGAGGAGGAGGTGGAAAAAAAAAGCATCAAACGAAAGTAATCAATCAAAAAAAAAAGAAAAGAAACTAAAATCAAAATCAACAGAATTTCATCTTTTTTTTATTTTCAGTCAGTGTTGCTGTTCTTTTATTATTTGTGTTTATTTAACTAGAAGTTTTTTTTTTATACATTTTCCGTAAATTTTCCCCAACAATAAAAATACAACAAAAAAAAATTAATTGACTACTTAAATCGGAAAACTTGTGTAATTGGACTATCGAAAATATTAAACACAATTTTAATTTTTTTGTCAAATAGATCAACACTTCAAATTCTAACGTACATTTGGTGTGATGACACAATTGATTCTATTAGACAGACACCTTTACAGTTTGTACATATTTAGTGATGATTATTTTTGATTCTAATTCTAATTATACATAATTATAATAATTTTGTTTAGACAGAAAAATCGTTTAAAGATATTCATTTTTTGTTCTAAGAAAAGATTTGATTTGATATTAACGTTTTTTTTTGTCAGGGTCGAGAGGGAGTCTACTATTATAATGGAATCCAAATAATTTCTTCTACCATAGTGAAGTTTAAATCCGACACCATATTGATGATACGACGGACCACTCTGTTAAACCTGCCTAAGAAAGTAAAAATGAAAAATACTCTCAAGACATTAACTAATCCTCTTTTTTTATTGACCCCAAAATAATCATCTTATTTACATTTTCCATTTATCGTTTTACAGAAAATTAAACAGAAAAAAAAAAAAGTTGAAATTTTATTTATCAGAAAAAAATTCTTCCATCTAACAAATAAAATCTACACTTTTTCAATTTAGTTCATTTAAATTAAAGTATTATAAAATTTTGTGTTTATTATTATTATTGATGTTGTTGTTGTTGGTAACTTGTATTTAAAAAACAAAAATAATATGTAACAGTGATAACAACAACAACAACAACAACAATAACAACAATAACAACAATGAAAGAATTATGATGATAGGAGAAGATAATAAAGTGTGAGAGAAAGAGAACGAGAGAGATTAGTGGGGGAGTAATAAAAGGATGAAAATAAATTTTAAAATTGTTAATGGATTTTCCACATACATACACACACACACACACATACACACACTCACACGCCAACAGCCAGGTGTACACATACAGATCATATAATTTTCCATTAAATAATTTTCTCATTAAATCCTTTTATATAATCCACCCCCCCCCCCCCCCCCCCCTTTATAAAATTTTCCTTTCCAACCTCATCACACTCGTTCTACTCTTTAACATTTCTTCACAACCCAACCATTTCAAAATTTATTTCCAATAATAAACGTAATACAACTTTTTTTTTCTCTCTCTCTCTCTCTTTCTCTCTCGTTATTTATTAATTTTTTTTTCTCCCACCATCCCCCCACTCTACCCGCTTACTTTGTCACCACCCATTGTACATACATTTTCATTTAAATTAAATTTGTACACACAGAACAAAATATGAGAATTTATTGAAAAAACAAAAACAAAAAGAAAAACTTGTCAAATGTGAAAAAAATAAAAGAAGGAAAAACTTTAAACCGAAAATATGAAAAAGGTTTTTGTGACAAGATAAACATAAAACAGAACCTGAATAGAAAGTGAGGTGCAGTGTGAAGAGGAATTAGGTGGAGGTGATAGAGAAAATTTTTTTAATTGATTTAACTGAAAAAATGAAAAACAAAAAAAAAAAACAATACAAAGGACACAAAAATTATTTGCGTTCATTTTCTGGAAAAACATTTATTTTTTTTTTTGTTTAATTTTAATTTTAATTTTGTTTGTTATTTCTGTGAATCAAAAAAAGATAAAAAAAGAAAACCAAAATTTAATCTAACAGGAAAAAAAATTGTTTTTAGTTTGATTGTCTTCTCGACAGAATTAATCATTTTAATAAATTCAATTTTATATTTTCTCTATTAAATACAAACATAGTTGATCTGGGTACCATAATCTGGTACCGTAGAATAAAATCTGTACGTTTTGAATTATGTTCAAATTGAATTTCTATCGTTCTTACAGTGAATCCTTATTTTTTATTTAATTTTTAACGTTGCACAACATTCACATCTTATTAAATTACTTGACTAAAATTAACACCAAACATTTTCTATAATCAAAAATATTACTAGAACACATCAGGATAATTACATTTAAAAATATTCTCATATTCATATTTTATGTGTTGTTATTTTTTTGTGTTTTTTTTTTTAAATCAGAAACAATTCATACAACAACAACAACAACAAAAAACAAGCACGTATTCAATCAACACGCTAATTGACAATAAAAATGTCAATTCTTTTCAAACACAACAAATAAAAGTAACAAAAGAAATGAAAAACAAAAAAAAAAAAAAACAAAATGAATGAAAAATTGGAAAATTTATTTTTTATTGTCTATGATTAACACAAAATCAAATCATGGAAAATGTTGAATACAAAATTAAAAATTTTGTTTATTGTTTTCCTTTTTTTTTTTAATTTTTTTTTATTCCTTTTTTTTTTTTATTTTGACTGAAAACAACAACAACAACAACAACAACAACAACAACAACAACAACAACAACAACAACAAACAGCAACAAAAGTAAAAAAAATAAAATGATAAATTTTAATGAAGTTTTCATGTCATAACTTTTTGTTTTATCTCTTTCCTTTCGTTTCTCTCTCACTCGCTTTCTGGGAAAAGTTCAAATGTGTGCACAAATGAGGAAAAAAAAAAAACAAAAGTTTTGAAAAATTACATATTCTGCTATTTTTCCCCATTTTTATTGTTTTTAGAAAAATGATTGAAAAGTAAAAAAAAAAAAAAAAAGATACTAAAAATGAAGACAAATGAAATGATAACAGAGTCGACTAGATAAGTTTATTATTTATGTACGTGTCTTGTATCAGCATACTGCTAAGATAATGAAAGACATTGGGGACCTACTATTAAAATCAACTCTAAAATCATATTTTTCTTCTACACTAAAATTTGAAGCGGCGGAAATCTATTTGACTTGTTTTGTTTTTTTTTTTTTTTTTGAGAAAGGGAAAAATATTTATTTAATTTTATTTTATGCAAAGAACAGCGTCCAACATTTTGCCCATCTATCCATCATTTCATTTTAAAGATTTACTACATCTGAAATAGAACCAATGTGGAAGCTGTGTACAAATTTTTGTACAAAAATGTGTTGGACAAAATGTTGAACAATTATTGAACTTCTAAAAATTCTAGTTAAATATTTGAATGGAACCAATCAATAATTCTTGACAATAATTTTGTTCATTACGCTTTTCCACAATAATTGAAAATCAAATTTAAAAAGAATAAAAAATAAAAAAAACACAAAATACAAAAACAAAAAAAAGTGAATTCAAAACTAAAAAAACACACACACACACACACACAAAATTATTTATCTAACGTAATTTTCAGTTGTCTTTTTTTTTTCTTTTTCCTTTTTTTATTGAAATTAATTTAATCCACCGCCAATCACCCATCAATTCCCCTTCCTCCTGTGTCCTACCAAACACACAATAACCACAAATTTAAATGATTATTTATTTTATTAATTTGTCAATATTAATGGAATTGGATTTTTATTTGTTTCACATTCATAGAGACTAGAGAGAATTGAAATGTGTCATCACAAAAATCTATAAAAAAAAAAAAATATATAACGAAAATAACCAACACACAAAAAACAAAAAAAAACAAAAAAACAAAAAAAACAAACAAACAAACAAATAAAAAAAACATTTTATATTTGAACATTTTTGTTTTTTTATGATTTGATTGTTTAACTTTAAATATTGTTATTTTGTGTTGTTGTTGTTGAGTTTGATTTGGTTGGGGGGAGGGGGGGGTTGGGGAGGGCTTTTTCGGTTTTTAGTTTTAATTTTGACTTTAGCTTTGATCAATCATCAAAACCCCTTACTCACACACCGATACCCATCAAAATCCTATTTGTATAATATTTTCGTTTGAAAATATACAAATTATTAATATAGAATAAAATTTAGTAATAAATCATATATGTAGGTGTACAATACATCCCCTCGCCCCCCCCCCCCCCTCCCATATTATTTACTACATTCCTTTATCAGTGCACCTCTACCAATTTCCTAATCTCAACTCAACATTAACACAACCAAAAAATATACTAATATGTGTGTGGGTGTATTTTCTAATATTCTATTTTATTCACTCTAACTCCAAACACTTTTAGGATTAAATCGTTTTTTATTTTTAGGATAAACAAAAAAACTTCAATTCAATTCTGTGAATTGTGTTGTTTCTTATACTTTATATATGTTCTCTATTTCTCTGTGTGTCTCTTTTATACACTCAACTTACTAAGATATTTTAGCACATTTAAATTTTTCCTTATAAATCCTCTCAAACTCATAGCATTCCCCCCCACTGAACGATGAAACTTATAAATCCAATTTTAAACATCTTATTCCTTATTTCCATTTTCTTTCTCTTTCACCAATATATTAAAAAATAATAAAAATATATCCATCTCTTTCTTTCTCTATCATCCAACATAACATACTCTTATTCACATATGGACACTTACATACATACACACAAACCCATACACAAGAAACATGATGTTGTGTAGTTCTAGTTATTCACTGAACTTGTATATGTATGTGTTTGTGAGCTTTTGTATACTGATAGAACGTTCACACACACACACACACATGCACAGCATTATATAAAATTTATTAATATTTATTAATATTATAGAAAATGGAAAATGGAAAATAAAATTAATATTAGATAAATAAATAAATAAAGTGGTAAATAAGAAGAAAGAGGAAGAAGGGGGAAAAAAAAGAAGAAGAAAAAAAAAAGAAGAATTTTTATATAAAGACAAAACGATAGCCAAGGGAATAAAGTATTTTATAGAAAATTATGTATTAAGGGATTATCAGGAAGATAGGCGTCCCAACTGGTAATACGTTTGTAAGTACGTAAACGTTACGTATATAGAACTATAGGTGAATGTATTAAATTTAAAGTATGTATAGGTAGTAGTAGGTAGGATAATGGGGTGTAGTAAGTAAGATCAAAAATGTTAATAACTACAATAAAATTAACTAAAGATAAAAAAAAAAACAATTATTGTTTAACTTGAAAAAAAATTTGTATTTAATGACAAAAGTATCGTGAAACTGGTTGGGGGGTGGGGGGGTGAGAAGGTGTTGTTTGATACATTTTAGTAAAAAACAATGAAGAAAAAAAATGAATCATTCGATTGAATTTTGATTTGATTTAGTTGATATACGGGTATAATATACAGTGCACCGCCTAACAGACTTATAGACGCTTTAATAAAATGTCCTTATTCTATTGCCCTCCTATATACCCCACCCGTACACATAACAGTGTTACAGATACTTCTTTAAACATAATTATTTTCTCAACTCAAACAGAATTTCTAACCGGAAATTAAATGTTATAATATTTTTTTATTGAATTAACAGCAACAATTGTGAACGTTCAACACAAAATACTAAGAATAATAAAAAAAAAAAATATATATAACAATAATAATGGTGAGGTCAGTGAGTAACTATGAGAACATTAGAATTTATTTGGTATAGGTGTGTAAAAAGAAGAAATGAAGTGATAATAATCTTTTAATGATAAAAATGTTTTATCAAAAAAAAAAAAAAAACACTTAAATTTATTTCAATTTTTATACAAAAAACAATAAATTTTATTAGAAAATAATTTTCCTAAAGTTAATTTTGTCATAAATATTAGATTAGGTTATATAGATAAAAGGTTGGGCAGTAGTGGTGGGTGGGTGGGGAAAGGGATGGGTTAGTTGATAAGAGATAGAGTTATGTGTGTGTGTGTGTGTGGGGGGTTCACCACAAAACATCACATCACATCACTATCATAGATAATAATTTTCATTTATTATTATTTTCAATAGAATTATAACAACAACAACAACAACAACAACAACTTAAAAAAAAATCAATTTAAATTATTTTTATTGTGTTGTGTTTGTGTTTGTGTTTGTTTGTTTGTTTGTTTGTTTGTTTGTTTGTTTGTTTGTTTGTTTGTTTGTTTGTTGTACTTATTCCATTGTAAAAGAAAAAGAAAAGAAAAACTGATAACAAACGCAGAAAATTAAAATTTATTTTGGTAATATAATATGTTCTGGTAAAGGAAAGGGTGTGGGTGTGGAGTGGGTAAAGAGTGACTTGGTTTCTTTTTTTCTTATCTATTACTTAGAATTAGGTACAAAGCAAAAAAAAAATAAATAACAACAACACACAATAATTACAAATCATAAAAGAAATCAAATAGAAAAATCTACAATAAATAAATTAAAGTATTGGCAAGTGAAATATAAGTGGGGTGGAGTGGGGTGGTTTAAGGAAAAATTGAATTTATTATATTAGATAATTTGATGACGAATAATCATGATGAATACTGATAACGAATTAGAAGGGATGTAAATACACACACACACACACACAACAATACATATGCCTATTTCAATGTATACGCACACACATACACAATTGATCCATTGACACACTGGTGGTATACTTGGAAGACACTTATCTACACACAAGATTTATAAACAAAAAACAAATGAACATAAACAAAAAAGTGGAGGTATACGTTGGATGAAGACGAAAGAAAATTATAAGCGTAAAAAAAAAAGCGCTCAAATATTTGTAAAAGGCATTTAAAGAAAAGTGTATACATAATTTGTGTGTGTGTGTGGGTGTATTTATTTATTGTGGATGTGTGAAAATAAAATCAAATAATCTGTCAATAGAAAATTATTGTGTCGTACCATCATTCATTTAAATAAATAAAAAATAAGAATGAAATGAAAATATTTTATCACTTATTTTACTATTATCATTCCTCATCATACTCCCCACCCCCTCCAAACATCATAACTATTTCTTCATTAATCCTCCAATTCGTTCAATACAACAACAAGAAAGAAAGAAAGAAAGAAAGAAAAAAAAAAAAGAAATACAAAACAAAGAAAAGAATCTTTTATTGTGTAACCAGTTCCTACGCAAACTCCAATAAACACCACCCCAACAACCAAATCACCTTCCCTTAACAATAATTTCTTTCTGTTCGATTAATAAATAATAAATTACTTGGATTGTTGTAATAATCTAAATAAATTTTCGTTTCGTTTCTTTTCTTGTGTTTCTATTTTTCTATTTTCTTTTTTTTGTTTTGTTTTGTTTTCTTTTTTTTTATTTGATTTGATTTTCATTTTCATTATTATTTTTTTCCATAAAAGAAAAACACAACATTATTATTTTCTTAACTAAATAAATAAATAAAAAATTTATTTTGTAAATAAATGATTTTTTTTTTCCTTTTTCCCCAGTTGCTGTTGTTGTTGTTGCTGTTTTTGTTGTTGAATAAATCAAATTTGTTCAATAAAAAAAAACAAAAAATAAACATTTAAAAATCAAAATAAAGGTGACGATTAATGGGACACACACACACACACACACACATACCAGACCAATGACCCAAAGATCAAAACAAATCATTAAACACAAAAAAAAAAGTGAACTGAATAAAATTTAATTCTTTTTTTTTTTTGTTTTTTCTTTAAAGAAAAACAGACAAAGTGAGTACAATTGAACTGGCTCACTATTGTAGAAATTTTATGAAAGGAAATTAAATTTTCTTTTTCGGAAAAATTCAATGAAACGGAAAAAAAAAACACAAACAGAAGAAAATGAGGAAAAATTTTGCAAAAACAAAAAAAAAAAAAACGAAGAAGAAAAATTCAAATAAATTTTAAAGAAAAAAAAAAATTTATTATAAAAATGGATAATTTTAATTATGTTCCCATGTCCTCATTCACACACCCCATACATTTAACAAATAACATAAATTATCCTTTTGTTTTTTTTTCTAACCGTAAAAAACCAACCTGTAAAGGTTGGAAACACAAGGGACCAACTTTATTATTATTTTTTAGGTGGAAAAATTCTCAAACACCAAAATTTTTATGCAAATAATTTGTAAAATAATAAGAGCGAGAGAGAGAGAGAGAGAGAGAGAGAGAGAGTGAGATAGGAGAAGCCACTTTTAAATAAATTCTAAATTTTTTAACGTAAAAATCTCTCCGGCATTCACAGGTGGTGCCGTTTTTTTTTTCTTTTTACTGAAAATTTATTTGAAAATTATCGATTAATTAATTGACCAAAGGTAACCTATTCCTCTGCTGTTCCTATCCCAAATCACTTCTTCTTCTTTATTAAAATTTTTCTCTTTCTTTTAAAGTAAAAAATTAAAAGGAATTTAACTCAGCAGAACCCAAAAAACTTTTATTTTCTTTTCTCTTCGGTCTTTTTACTTGACATTTTTACTTTTACGTTTTCTTTTCTCTGAGAAGAAAAAGAAGAAAAAAAAAAGTTATGGGTTGAAAAAAAAAACAAACAAACTTCTACTCCACCATACCCAAATCCTATACACCCTTTCAACCTAAACTCCATATTTTTACAGGGTAATTAAATTCATGCTATAATTTATTTTAAATAAATAAGTACCTGACTCTAGTCTAAGCAACCCATTCAGATGTTCTCCTTTTTTCTATTTTTTATTTTATGTTCGGTTTTATAATAAGAATAATTATTATATATCACCAGCTCACCTCTTTACACCACTAACCTGTTCCCAGCCGTTCTCTATCACTACCACCCTACCCTTTTACAATTATACCGACATCATGACCGACCAACACTGACCTAAAATGACGATGGGTAGTCAAATTCAGTGACACGTTATTAATAAACAAATGGTTGTGGATTTTTTAATTTTTATCTTCTTCTTCTTTTACATTTTACTTCTTTACTTTTTTAAATCAGAATTTTTACATTTTCCTTTAAATTTCTTTAAAGAAAATAATACAGATACAAATGAAGGAAATACAAAAAAAAAATATAGATGACGTATGGCCCCCCTCACATAAAAAATGACATAACACAATAAAGAAAAAAAAAAAACATTTTCGAATTAAAAAATTTATAAACGAAAATCTTTTCTAACAGAAAAGAAAATTTTACAAATCAATCAATAAATGGGTCGGTGACGAACATTAAAGAAAATATAAAAAAAAATTTCAATGGGAACAACAGAAAAATTATTATTATATAATAATAAAGTCTACGTAGTAAATACACACACACACATACAGCCAAGTACAAATTGACGTAGGCATAGGTACACATTTCATCAATACATTCAACAATATAAATAAAAAAGTGAAGTGAAGGGTGGTGGTGGTGGTGGTAGGGTTTGAGATACGAATAAAATTGATGGTATATAGTTTACAACATATTTTTTTTATTACAATATTAAATAATTAAAAAATGTATTTTAAGAAGGTGTAAAGGGGGTGAATGAAAGGGAAGGTGAGGTGAAAAAAAAACAAGAATAATATCAGTTTATTGAACAATAATTATAGTGAATAGAAAATTATAAACATTTACAACACTGCATTGTAAACGCAATTTAATTTAATTGTTTTTTTATTTGAATTATTTTAATAAAAGTTTTAAATTTATTTTATAGAAAACTATTTATAAGTCAGTCGTTTTCATTCATACTTTCAAGTTTAGAATATAAAATGTAACATTTTATATTAAATTAATAGAAAATTAGAAATTATTGTGTCATTTCATTATTGTGTCTAAAAACAAAACAATTAATACATTTGTGTATTTCGAAATCATACGGTCAAAATATCCTATTATTTATCTATAATATGAAATGAAATACAAAAGATAATCCGAAGACAAATAAAATTGATTTTGTAATTTTACTGAAAACTAATAAAAAAATATCAAGAAGAAGAAGAAGAAGAAATAAGAAAAAAGAATCTCATGAATAAATATAAGAAAAATGTGTTTAAAATTAAGAGAGGGACGTATAAGGAACAAACAAACAACTACTTTTAATAAAAAAAAACAAGACCAATTGCCTTCAATTAAAAAAGTCAGTTTAAAGATAAAAATTGTTAATCCAAAAAAAAAAAAAAAAAATACTTCAAACACAAATTAACTGAAAGAATATTTAGTTGTAATTACTAATTTAGTAATGGTACTATTTAGTAGTAATAAACTCAAGAACATATAAATTCATTTGTTCTTAATTGTTTGGGTTTTAATTTGATTTATTTAAAAGAAGAAAAACAAAAATAAAAATAAAAAAAAATAGAAACCCTGAAACAAAATCGACCGAAACTAATTATTATTATTGAGAAGAAACAAAAAAAAAAACTCAACTTTAAAGTTCTTTTTTTTAATTGTCTTGTCAACCACCAACCGTTCTCTGATCTTTCTTCTATATCACTCCCCTTTATCCACCCAAGGTTGCATGTCAATTAATAAAAAAAAAATAATATGCTAACATTTCAGAATAATGTTTTTCCATGATGAGTGAAAAAATTAAAATCGGCGTATGGTATTCATTGTACCCTATTAGCATGAACATCAGTTAATCTTAAACCGTTTGTAAAAATATCCCATTATCAATATAAAAATTCGTTTTTTGTTTATTGAAATTTTCTTTTCTTTAAAAAATTTCCGTTTTTAGTTTGTTTTTTTTTTCCTTTGACTTGTCTGTGTGTGTGTGTGTGTGTGTGTGTGTGTGTGTGTGTGTGTGTGTGTGTGTGTGTGTGTGTGTGTGTGTGTGTGTGTGTGTGTGTGTGTGTGTGTGTGTGTGTGTGTGTGTGTGTGTGTGTGTGTGTGTGTGTGTGTGTGTGTGTTGTGTGTGTGTGTGATAATTGATAAACTTTTTTTCTTTTTTTTTTTTCAAATTAATTTTAGAATAAAAATCAATAAACATTTTTATTTTCTATTTCTCTTTCACACTATTAATTATTCACACACACACACACACACACACACACACACAGACACACCACAATATAATATTAAATATACAACAAATAATAAAATGTAAACTATATTTTTATAATAACAACAACAATTAATATTCTCATCATTATTCACCATTAAAAATTATTTTATTTCTTCATTTTCCACAAAGAAGATGACGTAGAAAAAGAATGACAAGAGAATGAAAGAAAGAAATAAAGAATGAAAATTATACTGATATTATAGAACTAATTAAAAATGACATGCAAAAGAAATAAAAGAAATGATATGAAAAGAAAAGAAAGATGTGTAAAAAGAAAAGAAGTTTATGTTTGTGTGTGTGTGAAAGAGAAAGAAGAGCGAAGAATCTAAAACTAATTTATGATTAATTAAACGGAAATGTTGTTGTTCTCGTACACAATTTTTAATTTATGAAAATAATAAAAGAAGAAGAATGCAAAAGAAAGAGAGAGAGAGAGAGAAGAGATATAAAAAGAATGAAAGAAAGGCAACAATATTTAATTGTGACTTGCGTTAAATTATTTAATAGAAAATGAAGATATTAAAAAAGAAATAAAAGAAATTAGAAAGAAGACTTTTTTTTTTTTTGACAAACAATAACAACAAATAAATGTGTTCTAATAATAATAACAACAACAACAAGAACAAAAAAAACAACAACAGCTATACGAACCACCAACAAGTAAAACTAAAGAAACAATGATGAAAAAATCGATTCGCTGATGAGATCGTCGTGTAACTATCTAATATTTAATCTTTAAAAGAAATTATGTATAATTCTCACCTATGCAATCAAAGCAATTTAGTTCTATGGTGGGCCCAACAACAACAGAAGAAACAGTAAATTAAGTGAGAATCATTTAAAATGAAGAGGTGTAATAAGAGGTGCATGAAAGTAATTTCTCTAATGTGAACCTAAATAATGACTTGCAATGAAATTCAGAATTCTCACAATCTTATTATATATTTTGTTTATCGTATCACTAACTAATTCAATAGATAAAAGTTGTCCTATAAATATTTATAAGAAAGAGGAATTGATAACCATCCACCACCCACCCACCACCAAAATTAAATTTTATTCAACAACAACAACAAAAAAAAAAGATCAAGGCACACACACACATACACAAAATTATTGAAAGTTCATTCGTTCGTTTAGTCCAGGCCTGGCCAACCTAAATTCAATAATGAGCCGCAAAGAAAAAAATTTAAAATTTCATGAGCCGCACAAAAATAATTTAAAAAACATAAGGTAAAGTGGCCTATGGATCTCCAATGTTTGCGTTACATAATAGTATACTACTAAAAACACTTATAATCTTTGCAGACAATTTTCTTAAATTGGATATTTAGCGTGATCTATAAATTTTGCGTAAAACTGTACTATATATATTATTGTTTGGATATTTCCTCACTTTATTTAATAATTAAGATTGAGAAGGATTTTTTTATTTTTGTGATCACTGAGAAAACTTTTTATTATTATTTTGTGAGCCGCAAAATATCTTACAATGAGCCGCATGCGGCTCATGAGCCGCGGGTTGGCCAGGCCTGGTTTAGTCGTTCAGTCGTTTCATCACACACAAAAAGTAAATATTTAATTAAACGTAATAAAGTAATAATTATTCGTGCTTTTAAGTACAGAGAAGAATAACAAAAAAAAGAGACAACTAAAAAACGTCGTTCAAAAGTTCAAAAAAAAAAATTCTCTTCTCTGTTTTTTTTTTCTATTTAAAAAAAAAAAACGATAAAAATAAAAGTCCAAGGTTTTCGCTTTAACTTTTTTTTATTTTTTTTTTTGAATTATTGAGAGAATAAAAAAGTTTGGATCAATAATATTAAAAACATTTTATGTATATGATTTTACAGCAGACACAATTTCCTCATTTATCCATCTATTAATTTCTTCCTTCTACCGGGGACACCGTGATTATTTATCATGTTTTTTTAGAACAATCACCCAATTTCAAACTGATCCACTAGCTAAAAGTACAATAACACTTTCTATCGGAATAGGTTACAAGAAGATTTTCAGACAAAACGACAAACACGTGTTCTTGTTTCCGCATAGGATAGAAGATCATTGGGTGAGGTGGAGAATAAGTAAATAAGTAATTATTCGTTCAATATTCAGGAAAAATTATTCAAGCCACAAATTATTGTTAAATCGATTCTTGTCCCTTGTCCCATTGTGTATATGTATGCCACTTGATTTTATTTCTAAAATTCTCTTAAATTAATAGAGAACAAACACAGAAAATACAGAAGATTCGTTTTTTTTTCTTTTTCGTTTATGTTTTTGACTAAATCTTCGAATTTGACAAAACCCAAAAATAAAAAGGGTAAAAAAAGAAACAACAAACAACTACAGAATAGTACCTGTGTAATTGGACCACAGTATGTAATGATAATAGAGAATAGAGACGAAGAATTATGATTATTAAACACAAACACACATACACACACATAAGAATGAGAAAAAGAATAAAAAGAAAAGAGTTAAAACAAAAATATACAAGTAAACCTCCTTCATTACAATTTTTTTTTTATTATTTTATGTTGAATTCTTAAAAGTTACGCGTATTTAATAAAATTCCAAATATTGATTGACGTTCCTTCTTCTTTTTTGATCGTCATTGTTTGGACGTCATTACACTCAAACACACACACACATACACATACACACATACAAATTACATATTATGTATTTTCTTCCATTAAAAAATGTTCTGACCTTTCCTTTACCCTTTTTTTTTTTGCTCTTTTCTTTAGTTTCTTAACAACAGAAATCTGTTGTTTTTTTTTCTGTTGTTCTCTTAAAGTAAGTAAAATATTTTCAACTTCTTCTATTCTTTACCATACCCCACTCCCTTCTTCAACACAAAGCCTACCTTAAAAGGGGGAGGTTAGGTTAATAACTTCCATTGGACACAAAAGCCTTTTTTTTCTTCCTTCTTCATCTTTTTCTTTCGCGTTTTTCTTAATGGAATTTTTTTTTTCTTTAAAAATAAAAAACAATGATATTGAGCTCTTACATCGTCTTTAACCTGTATAACCTTTTCTCTCTCTCTCTCACACACACACACACATACAGTTAATCTTTAGTCAGTCAGTCAATGTCGACAAGATGTCAGCTGCCCCATCTTGTCGTCGTCGTCTTCATTTATAAAAAGGAGAAAAAAAGAAGAGAGAAGAAGACAAAGTATAATAATAATTATAAGATTATTATCATTTTCTTCCCTGCATTCCTTCTTTCCAATTCAACACACTTCTACATCTTCTTCTCTTTTTCTTTCTTAATCGTCATCTTCTTTAAACTTCAATAAAGCTTTCTTCTCACTTCACTATAATTATAATTTTTTTCTTTTTCTAAATTATTTGCGTTAAAAGTCTTTAACGATTTGTTATTGTTGCTGTTGTTGTTGTTGTTGTTGTCAATCAAATTCTGATCTGATCAAAAAATGATGTTTTGTTTTTTTTTTTTTAAATTTAAACAAAGTTCAAATTTTTCCTGTTGCTCTCTTTATCGCTATCTTTCTCACTCTTTCTTTCTTCAATAAACCACAGAACAAAAGATGAAAAATCAGTGAAGAAAAACCTACTTTTCTAAGATACATTGGGGACATGAGACAAGGATTACAATATAAGAAAAAAAGGAGGAAAATTACAAAAATAACTAAGTCTAGGCACCGGCACCTTCTTCGAGTAGTTACGAATTAATGATGATAAGGTAAAATCTATGTAATCTCTTGATCGTATTTACCATGGTTGGGGGACAGGAGTGTTGTTTGTGTGTGTGTGAAGAAGCAAGGGATTATTATAGTAAAAAGAAGAGGAGAAGAATGAGAATTTTAGTCTCAATAGTCTAATGTTGAGTGTGTTGGAAATCCTACAACAAAATGACGCAAATTCTAAAACAGGTAAATGAGTAAACATATCCGACAACTTAACTTGTAGGGTAAAGAAAATGTCATACCCTTACCCTAATTTCCTATTTTATAGTAGATTATAGAACAGAGGATAAAGTTTCGTGTTTAATAAATGGAATCATCTCTTGACTAAAGATGATTAATTTTGGTCCGTTAAAATAATTAAAAGTTTTTGGTGAAAATCTAATGCGACCTTTTTTTTGAAATTAAAGAATTTAGGGAAAATCAACAAACCCAATACCCATCATGTCTAATGATTCATCATAAGAACATTGTAGTTTGCCAGACGACTATTTAATTTAACTTCGTATAATTGGAGCACTTAGCAAATTTCAACACATTTCATTTTAGATATTTACTACAACATTCAATGGTCCGATTAGACGGATCTAACTGTTATTGGTAAAAGGTGACGGAAACTAAAAAATAAAAATATTAAATTGAATTGAAAATAAAAATTTTGATTCATAAAAAATTGGTTGGGTTTTTTTATCTCACTCGAAATACATAAAAGAAAAATACATTCGGTGACTAAAAAAAAAAAATGAGTACAACAAAAACACATTAAAATTTTTTGGAACAACTTTGATGTTGTCTTAAATCTTTTCCTTTTATAAAATTCTTCTTTAAAATTATTTTGTGGTTTTAAATTTTAGTTTCTCGTTCTGTTGTCCGTGATTTTTGCTATTTTTATTATTTTGAGTCATACTTTTTTTGCATCTTTTAATTTGATCATAATTTTCATTTGCTGTTAATCATCGTCATTTGTCATCAACATCACATTAACAATTTTTATTAAATCTTGATCTTTGTGTACGATTTTTTTTTTTTGTATTTATTTTAATTTTTTTAATTTACCTTTTTGTTGTATTTGTAATTTTAGGAATTTGATACTTTAATTCTCTCTTTCAAAATCTACGAAAAATATTTACTTATAAATTTTACACACACACAAAAAAAAAAGAAGAAAAATTAAATTCAATTTTTTTATTCTTAGCGAAAAATTGTGTCCATTTTATTCACCATCCCCCCTCTCTTCTCTTAAATTTTAATCAGAAATAAAGATTTTGGAGTTGAAAGGGGGAGACAATAACAAACAACAAAATATTAGAAGAAATTTCTTAGGTTAAAAAAAAGTTAAAAGTTAAAAGTTAAAAAAAAGAAATAAAGAAATAATTTTGTCTGAATAGAAAGTACTTATTGTACAATAAATATCCGCCACCGCCCCCCCCCCCAAAACCCATCCACTTTTCATCATTCCACCGTTATACAATTGATATATAAATTTACTTAGGAAAAATCAATAAACAACAATAAACAAACAAAGATCATTAAAATTCAAAAACTAAGGAAATAAAATGAATTGAAATAAAGAAAAAATTTTAAATGAATTTTCATCTTGAAAATTTTATAATTTCACTACCTTAAATTTATGTACAATTAATAGTGATAGTAAAAGGGTGATGGGAGGTGGTTGATACTTCAGTATTTATTCGTACAATATTTTCCTATGAAAAATTCATTTTAATTTATATTTTATTTGTTGTAAACTACACTTTGATATTTTTCTCTGTCATTTATTTTATTCTTTATCTTTTATAAGAGCATTTTTTTTTTTATTTTCATAAAATTAATTAATTTGTGTTTGTTTTTTTTTTTGTATTTCAAAAGAAACGAGAAATAAGAAAAATAATCGATTCACATGAACAAATGAACAATCTAAAATAGCAAAAGAGAGAGAGGAAGGAAAAGAGAGAGAGGAAGGAAAAGAGAGAGAGAGAGAGAGAGAGAGAGAGAGAGAGAGAGAGAGAGTATAGAAATGAGAATAAAAAATAGTAAAAAAAAAAGAAAAAAAAAAAGAAAGCAAATCAACCCAAGAAAACCACTTAAGACATTTTTTTTCCCGATTAAACCTTTTCTTATTTTTTTCTCATTTTTCCCTATAAGAAACTATTTTCTAGAATCTAGTCTAGAGAAACAAACAAACAAAAGAGAAAGATGAAGGCAAAAGAAATACGAAAAATAAAGATTAAAGAATAAAATCAAAATAATAGAAAGAAGGAATGAAAAGAGAAAACAATACAATTGAAATCGAATCAAACTGCATTATCGACAAATTGTTTTGTGGTTTGACGAAAACGGTACGACTGTGAATGAAGTTGGATGGTGTGATGGAGGAGAAGACAAATAGAATAGAACATTCTTTATCTGTTTAAAGGTCGTATGTGTGAGTGATAAGGAAAAATAGTGAACCTAGAAATAGAGAAACAGAGAGAGAGAGAGAGAGAGAGAGACTGATTGTGAGTGGATTTAATGATTGGTATTGGTAAAGAAAAGAGAAAGAGAGAAAAAAAAGAATAAGAAAGAAAAGAAATTGAAGGGATTTGTGTTCAGAGATTTACTATTGGACAAAAGGGAAGGGTAAAAGAAAAGGGAAATGTCAAATTAAATGGACATTCCATGGTTAAATTGGTAAAGTAAAAACCAATCAGACAATTGATTTTCTTTTCTTTTTTTCTTTTTGTTCTTTTCTCATTTTACTTTCAACATCTTTTATACTTTTTTTCTGGGTTTCTCCCTTTTTTTTTCATTTCGTTATTCTCTCTTCAGCTATAAAAGTCTTAAAGAGCACACACGCTATATATATATACACACACACGCTATATATACATACACACACACACAAAATGAACAAACGAATTGATACTAGATAAATATTTTTAGAGAATAAAAGGAAAAACTTGTGAATACAAAAAAAAAAAAGAAAAAGAAAATGGAAGAATCAGGAAAAACTATTATTTTTCTTTTAAGAAAAAATAAAATGAGAATTCTTATTCTTTTCATTTTGTTGGCCTTAAATAAATTTTAAATGGGAAAATGTAACTTTTTTTTTCTTCTGATGATAGTGGCGTGATGAAGAAGAGAAGAGAGGAAGGCTGAAAAGAGAAAAAAAAAATGAACAAAAAAAAAAAAAATCAGAAGTATGAATAAAAGGAAGATTCCCCCACTCTCTCTCTCTATCTAATTACATAATTAAATACGAGAGAGAAACAAATCAAAAGACGAAGAAAAATTCATATTTATTGTGATTTCTATTGTTTCATAACAATAATAAAAGTCATCATCATTGTAATCATCATCACCATCATCATCATCATTCATCAATAGAAAAAAAAAAAAACCATACATCTTTAATTTTACACACCTGACTTCTTTTTTATTTTACCTTTTTGATCTGGGACGACGATTTCAACGTTAATTTTTACACCAGAATTTAATTTAATTTTTTTTTTTTTGATGAGTTCAATAAACTTCCAACAAACAAATACAAAAAAAAGAAGAAAGAAAAATCAACAGAAATAAAAAAAAAAAATTACGTTCGTCTTTAAACTGACTTTTTCGAATTTTTCTATTCTTTTATGATCAATTTTTATTTCTAAAAATTATGACGTCATCTCTTCTTCTTTCTCACAGATAAATTTTCATTGAACGCGTTTATATGACCACATCCATATTATTTATTACAATGTGACAATGTGATGTTAATTGTATTAAAAATCTACACATTATTTATTTATTATTCATTCAACTTTCAACCATATCTAAATCCCAAAGGAATTCATACCCTTCTCTTCTCTCACTTCTCCTTTAATACAGAAAAATTAGAATAATTGTGAACAGAAAAAAAAATATATATATACTTATATTGACATCAGTGAAATAATGTGAAGAGGAGGTGAAGAAGAAGGTGCTGAGGTGAGAAAAAAAATGAAGTTAATGTCAAATGTCAAAATATCAGAGAAGTTGTGGTTAAGTATGAGACAACGGCCGACATGAGTAGAATGTTGGTTACTAGAACAATGATTAGTGGGGGTGGATGAAGTGGTATGATAATAAAAAGTAAAATAAGAAGAAGAAAAAAAAATTTAATAAAAAGAAATGAGAAGAGGAAGACGAGAAAAGTAAGAAGAAGAAAAATAAAATTATTGTTATTCAATTATTTTTTATAAAAATAGGAAAATATTTGGGGATGAAAATATTTTGTTAATTTTTAAAGAAGACAAAATAAAAATAATTCTTTTGATTTTGTTTTTTTGTTTTTCAAAAAAAATAGAAGAAAAACGACAATTTTTCTTAAAGAAAATACACAATTTTTCCTCTACAATGAAAACACACATACACACACACACATACACAAAAGACTAAATAAAGACAGTAAATACAGAATGAAAATCTAAAAGGGGGAAAAAAATGAGAAAATATGTAAAAAAAAAAAAAAAAACAAAAAAAAAAAAATGACAATAAAAATACAAAGGAAAAATTGGAGTTCTTGTACCACCACCCACTATACCAACCTTCCATAACTAACTCAATTTCAAGTAATATGAATACTTAAAAAAATCAAGAAAAATGAACAAAGTTTATTCCGTATTTTTTTATATTTTTTTTTTGACATCCCAACAATATTTTCATTTTATTTTCTCAATAGTTTTCAAAATTTTAAACGTTCACTACTAAAAAAAAAATGGGATTGTGTCAGGGGGGGGGGTGGAGGTACAGAATGAGGTAAACAAAGAGATTAAGTTACAATTCAATTATTATTATTATTATTATTATTTTCACTAGATAAAAATGAAAAGGGATGAAAATTAAAAGAGAGAAGAAAGAAAGAAAAATGAAAAAAAAAAAAAAGACACAACATAGATTTAAGATTAAGATGACGGATAAAAGAGTTAAGATTATGTTGACGATAAAAATGAATAGAGAGAAAGATTCAAGATGACGATATAAACAAAAATAAGATGAAAAATGAAGATAAATTGTACAGAATGAATTTCTAAAAGGATGTAAGTGAGTGAGTGGATGGTTTTCGAAGAAAGATAAATAAAAAAAATAAAAAATAAAAGAAAAATTCTAAAGTTCTTCTTCTTTTTTTTCTTCTTCTTCTTCTTCTGCACATCTTTAAAAACGGACACGAGACGACACGCTACAAATTCTCTTTTAAAAAAAAAAATTTTTCCAAGAATTTTTCATCAATTGAAAAAAAAAAAAATATAATGAAAAATTTTCTTCACACTTTTCTGAATGGAAAAATATAATCTTTGAAAATAAGAAGAAGCAAAAAAAAAACTGTATCCGTTTTATAAATGTTTAATTTCAGTTTCGTTTTCTTTTCTTTTCTTTTCTTTTCCTGTTTTTTTTTTTTCTAATGAAGGAAAAATATGTAAAATGAAATATTTTCTCTATTGTTGTTTACGTATTTTTTTAAACAGACAGACAAAGAGAGACAGTGAGAGAGATAGAGAGAGAGAAATAGAGTGAAATATTTTTTAAACAATTTCGTGTGTGTGTGTATGAAAATTGCAAGTTATTAAAAAAATATTTTCAACAACAATTTAAAAGGTAAAAGATAAAAGAAAAAAGGAAAGGAAAACATTAAAGAAATTATAGAGAAAAAGAAGAAGAAGAAGAAGAGACGACAACGGACGTTTGTTGTTTGATTATTTTGTTTTGATAAAAAAAAAAAAAAAAAAAAACAAAAAAATTAATTAAATTAAAAACGAAAACTTTTCATTTTTTAATAAGAAAATGTGCAAAAGGAAAAGGGGTAAAAAAAAAAAAAAGAAAAGAAAATAGAGAAAAATAAAAAAAATAAATAAATGAAACCTCGCAAAAAAAAATAATTTCCTACTAAGTTTTTCCATGAACAACAACAAAAAAAAATATACAAAAGGTGTTTTGGTCTTGTGTGTGTGTGTGTGTGTGTGTGTGGTAATATGAACTTTTTAATTAAATTTTATTAGAAAATATTTTGATTCACAAAAAAAACAAAAAAACAAAAAAACAAAAAATTGTAAATTTCAAACAATGTGTAGAGTGTAACCCTTAACGTGAATGAAATGAATTCATTTACACGTGAGCTGGATGGGTAAGATTTATGAGAAAATCAAAAAAATACTAAATACAAAATACAAAATACAAAATACAAAATGTCAATAATAATTGTTTTTTTTTCATTTTCTTAGAAAAAAACAAGAAAAAAAAAACAAAAAAAAAAATGTAGTAAATGGAAAAGTTCTTTATTTCTATAAATTAAAGGAAAATATTTGTGTACAAAATTTCCCATTTATATTCAACGAATTATTTTCATTGTAGAAAATAATTGAAGACAAAAACAAAAAAATAAAATTACGAATTAATTTTTTTTTTCTTCTATTCTTTATTTATTTTTTTTTTGTTTTGTTTACTGAGCAAAAATTAATTAAATTTTCTTTTAGTTTTTCCTCTCACTAGAAAAATTTTAAATGTTTTTATATATTTTTTTTTTTTTATTGTTGTAATCGGTTTTTGTTTCTGTTTTTTTTTTGTATTTTTTCATTAAATTATTTTCCATTGATAAAAAAAAGAAAAACAAAAAAAAAAAAAAAGGAACGAACGACAAAAAAAAATATTTTTTTCTTTAATTTTGTTCTTGGACAACAACACGCGCCGAATCAAAAAATGTGAACTACAAAAAAATGTTGCTGTTATAATTTTTCATTTATTAATAAGGGGGGGGGAGGGGGAAAGGAAGCACAGTAAAAACGGATAAAACAGAAAAATAACAACAACAACAACAAACACACTGACGAAAGTTAATTAGAATTTTTAATTTGCTGTTTTTTTTTTTCTTTCTTTAAAATTTCTCACCTCTTCATCTCTCTGAACAAAAATCCAGAAACCTTAGAAAAAGTGGAAAATTTGTTTTTCAAATCAAAAGTTTTACTGTTTTTTTTTTTTTTCTGCTTTTCATTTCATTTCTTGTTAATTTTCCTGAGAAAAAAAAAAATCTCTCTCCCCCCACCCCCCTCCATAAAAATACAAAAAGTTTGCAATTGAGTATTTTTCCTCTATACATATTTTTTTTCTCTCTCTTTCACACCCACCACAAAAGAGTAACAACTTTTTTTTTTTTGGTTTCCTCTATTTTCTGTTTTTCCATTTAATTTTCTCATTATTCTCTTAACTTTTTCCCTAAATCGACTTTTCATCTTTTTCTTCTTTTTTTTTTTTCTTTTTCATTCAAACTTTATATTATTTTATTTTTTGAAAATTCATTTGAATTTTCTGACGTGTAAGATTTTCTTTTTTTTTTGATTCCTTCTCAAAAGTAAACCAAACGAAATTATAGACACAAGAAGAAAACAAAAAAAAAAAGTATACAGAAGATTTCAAATGATTGTAGACAATTTTTTTTATTAGAAAATTTCAAAAATTTAAAATATTTTGAAATTAGAAAATCAATTCTCTGTTAATTAAGAGGAAAATTCTACCAGGAGAGATTATTGTATGTAATAAAGTAAAAAATTTGTACAGAGAATCTATACAAAATAGGGATCATTAATTTTATAATAATTAAAACATGTCCAACCCTCTATAACTAGAGACAATAAAAACTGGAATAACATTAATTTAAAAACTGATCAACATTTGGATCAGATTTTACACTTATTAAATAAATCTAATTAATTTAAATATCTAATGGAAAATATTTGTTCAGACTTACCAATTCCATATGATAATGTTGGTAATATTATAATAAATAAAAGACAATAAATAACTACGGACAAGTCAAATGTTTTTTTTATTATTTTTCTTGGTGTTATTGTTGTTGCAGTTAATGTATGTACTGGTGTTTGTGTTGTTATCATATCATTTTTTATTATTTTACAACAATTATTTGTTTCTGCTATTGTTGTTGTTGTAGTTGATGTTGTTAATGTTTTTATTTGATTTCGACAACAAATGGGTAAAATACCCAAATGATTTGAAAAATTCTGTTGATTGTTATACATTTTTAATTTCTCTCTCTCTCTCTCCGTTTTTTTTTATAATGAGAGAATTAATTTTTGGTTAGTTTGTTTTTTTGTTGTCTTCTGATGTTTCTTCAAAACTGAAATAAAAGAGAAAAAAATGAAAATTTTAAATAAATTGTTAAATTTTAAAAGAAAAATTAAAAAAAAAAATAAAGACAAAATTTTTTTCCCTAAATACAAAACTAAATAATCCATATATTTAAATATAAATTTCTTTTCTTGCATATACAAACATAATCAATTGCATTTATTTACAAATGAAATTATCAGAATAATCATTAAATACACTCCCCTACCGAAACAACTAGCCCTTAAAATGAATGGCGCTCAAGTAATATGCCTATACATAGCCGCCAATGTATTATAAACGTTTAATTATGTTTATAAATGATACATTGGTGAGTCGGATATATAATAAATAAAACCTTCTAATATCATCATCTACACTCTATTGAATTCTCTTTGAATAAATTCTCTAATAATAAGTAAGTTTATTTTCTCTTTTGATTTTCACATAATATCTTAAGAACAACTTTAAAATTGTTTTTGAATGTCATGATAAATATTTATATAATGAAAGAATCAGAAAACGATTAAAGAATTAGAACAGCAAACTAAACTTTAAAGAAACAATTTAAAATTTCTAACAAATAACAAATAATTATTATAATTAATTGATTTTTATTTTTGGACAATATTTAAATCATACACACACATATGACAAATAATTATAAAGAATATATCGAGGGGTTAACCACTCAAAAATTGTACGCCCCACTGATTGCACATTTCAAAAGATTGCACAAAGATTCGCAAAGATTGCACAAAGATTGCACAAAGATTCCTCACGAGTTCTCCCAGGATTGCACACAGTGGTTAACCCCTCGGAATATAATACGATGGAGAATCGATGGAGCACATTTTGATTAGAAGTTAGAAAAAGGAAAAGAATAAAAGATACAAAAAATAAATAAAAAAAGAAAAAGAAGAAAGATGAGAACTTTCATGTGATTTTGTGTTATGATTAGAGAGAAAAAAAAATAATTTAAGGTAAGAAATGAAAAAACATAGAAATAAGAAAATAGAAAAAGAAGAATTATGTAAAAGGTCAAATATCTTCAACATTTAGTTGTAAATAGAAACAGAAAGAAAATAACAAAAACAAAAAAAAAAAACACGAACAAAAAAATAATTTAGGTCTTAGGATTGAATGAATGAAATGGAGGAAGGAGAGAGGAAAATTTTAGGGAAAAACTTATAATACAACATAATACATATATATATACACACACACACACACAAACGTATATACATACAACAAATGAAAATTGTGTAATATAATACATTATTTATAACAATAATAAGAGATGGATGGATGGATGGATGGATGGATGAATGGTAGGAGATGGAGAAATAATGGGTGTCATATTTAACATCATTAACATTATTAATGAAATGAACAGAAAATAAGAAGAAGAACAAAAATAATAAAAATGAAAAGGAAAACAGAGAAAATTAGTCAAGTCATAATCATGAGAAAGAAAAAAAAAAATTAAAGAAAGAATCGTATGAAAGAAAATGAAAATGAAAAAAAAAAAAATATGGGAGAAATGTGTGAGTATGTGTAGATGTATGTGTGTGAGTATAAGTATATCAGTGTGTGTAGATACGGTCCAATAACACGAAATTAAAAAAAAAAAGAATTATACAAAAAATCTTTAAGAAATAATAAATAAGTTTCAAGGGAATGATCAAATGTTATTTTGAAATTTCCCTACTCTCTTTAGAACTCCAAGGAAAACCATCATAATAAAAAGAGAGAGAAATGAGAAATAAAAAATTCATTTCTAATAAACAAAATTTTGGACTAGACGACATTCTTGTTCACGTCAAGTACACGTCTGATTAGTAAAATCCATTGAAAATTATTCTACACACAACAACACAAACAAAAATTAGACAAGAATTAAGTATAAATTTTTCACTGATGTGTTTATGTGCATGTAAATGAGTCAAAGAGAGAAAGAGAAAAGAATAAAGAGATTATACTTAAAGAAATATTTCGTCAATATTTATATAAAAATATTTTAATGACTTAAATGTCATTTAACAAAGATTATTGGTTAAGGGGATTAAAAAAAAAACTGGTGGATTATTAAAACATTTGTTTCGTATTTTCTTGCAAAAAAAAAAAAAAAAAAAGAAAGAAAGATTAAAAATAACATCAACAGCAACAACAATCGAAAAAAAATGTTCAGCATTTTTTTTTTTTTTGTGTTTTGCCATTTTGAAAATTATTAAAAACCTGAGACCGACAAAGAGAGTGAGAAAGAGAGAACGTTGCAAACAGCGGATGATAAGTTTTTACTTAGCATTGGTAAGTACTTGGATAATGAACGCATACCCTAATTGTCTTGTCTACCACCACGATTTTCTTCCATAATTTAAACTGAATTTCTTTAGAACTAAAATTATTTTTATTTAACATTTTCTTTTAAAGTTACAATTAAATGGGGCCCCCACACACCCCCTAGACAACCCTTGTTGTGAGTTTAAACTTTAAATTAAAGTGAAGACCTTTCTTAAACAGAAACAAAACAAAACAAAAAAAAAAAAAAGAGGCAATTAAGAGAAAAGAAAAAGAAGAAGAAGAACAAGAAAAAACGGAAAACAAATAAGAAATATATTTTTTAAAAGAACAAGTAACACAATACCAAAAACAACAAGAAACAAGAATGAAACAAACAACAACAAAAACATAAAATGTAGAAAAACATAAAAATATGAAATTATAATTCATTAAAAATCGCTTAACTTTTCAGTTCGGGTTTTTTTTTTCTCTCTCTCTCTCTTTTTCTTTTTATCTAAATTCTTTTTTCTTTTGTTTCTGTTTTTGTTTTTTTTTTCCTGGAGTAAAACGTCAAGACTGTGTACTGTGAGACAAAGAAAGAGATAGAGAGAAATAGAGAGAGATGGATATAAGGAAAAAAAGTCGTTAAACAGAAAACAAAGAATATTGCAGTCATTGAACAACAAAAAAAAACACAGGAAATCTCCAAGATTGTTCTGGGATCCTCAGAAATTCGACAAATTCTCTTTTAAAACAATTTTACTGTTGTTGTCTTATTTTATATTGTTCCGTTATAATTCCTTGTGAATGGGGGTGGTTTTTGTTTTCAAATGGACGACGGAGAGGGTGAATGAATGAAGGGAGTCGGATTTAAGTGTGTTTTTAATTAGAACCGTATTTTCTTTATACAAAACAACTAAAGACATTAACTGTCTTTTTTGAATTTATTGTTAAAGAAGAAACAGATAGAAGGTGAGAGAAAGAAGACGAACACCCAAAGGAAAGATACTTAACTCGAACAAAAAAAAAAAAAAAGGTAGGAACATTTTCTAAAAGTTTGTATAAAAGAGATAGGGAATAACAAAGTTATGTGAAACAGAGAGTGTGAGGAGTCTTACAGAACAACACAATAATGTCAGTTCTAAAGAAAAAATGTTAATCATTTTTTATTATATCATTGTTGTTGTCTTTTACTTTCTTTTTTATCTAAAAAAAAAAACATTTTCTTTATTAATTTATGATCACACACACACACACACACTTAGGTACCTACCCAAAGAGGCCCATAATAAATTCTGTCTTTTGTACAAGAGGATCAAAACCAACAAACTAACAAAACAAAAAATTTGACATCTGCCTTCCTCTTATAATTTCTGTGCACTACCCCCCCACTCTCCTTCACCATTCTTATTATCATTTCTTTTACGCGTTCGTACCGAAAAATATTGAAACATAAAATTCACCAAACGCACGTACACACAAGCACAAATATATTCCTTCGTATTTTTCTTAAATAATAAATAAAACATTTTTTCAAAAAATAAAAAAAGAACCAAATTAAAAAATGAAAAACCAAAAACGAGAAAAAAAACGCCGCCAGCAAAACCGCTATGCCACGTCACGTCACGTTATATCATGCCACAAAAATCAACCCACCCCACATAAATGAATTTATTTTTATTACATAAAAATAAATGAAAGGAGTAAAAGAGATGAGAATATAATTTAAGGATATGAGGAACAGATTAATTCTCTCAAATGTTTCAAATTTTTTTTTTCTTTCATAAAAATAAAAGTGAAATGAAAAAAAGAAGAAAAAAAAGAAAAAAAAAAGAGAATGAAGAGATAAACAATTTAATTCAAATAATGAGAAGATAACAACAATAACAAAAATGAAACGATATATGAAAAAAACAAGAATAAGAGTGCGAAAGAGAAAAATAATAACACATAAGATAAAAGACAAATGCAACATACAGAAATAATCGACGATCACGATCACACTTTATTTTATCTTTTTTGTCTCTCTCTCTCTCTCTTTTGTCTCTTCACTTTCGGCTTTAACTTTTAAGAATAAAATAATAATTATAAATTGATCAATTTTTTTGTTTGTTTTCCCTCTCTTTCACTCTTTCACAGTCCATCTAAGTGGAACATTGAGCCTCTTTCTATTTATTACACTTTATTGTGTTTTTTTTTTTATCCATAAAATTGGGCTTAATTTTATTAATTTTTTAAAAAGAACAACAACAACAACAATAAAAAATTAAGAAGAACAAGAAAATAACATAAATGAGGAATAAAAAAAAGAAGAAGGGGAAGCTGTTGAAATTTATAAAAAACAAAAAAAAAAAGTAATAAAAATGAATTAAAAGAGAAGAAGGTTCATAAATTTTTTTTTTCTTTTGCTTTTATGATGATCTTGTTGTTGTTGTTGTTGTTTACTTAATCTCTCATTTTTTTTTTTATTAATTTTCTGTATTTTCTTTGTAATGTGTTCTATTCACCCCTCTACCACCCACCGTCCATACCGTCGTCTATAAAAAGAGGAACATTTTTTTACACCTTAAAGTCGCACAATGCCTCCTGTGCAAAAATTTCCAGTATCTTTATCTTTTGTGTTTATTTTCTTCTCCGACTAAAGATTCTTAGAAATTTTTTGTTATTTAATTTTTTTATATCTCACAGTCTATCTGTGTGTTACAATTTAGAATTCATTTAATTGATTATCAATTCTACTTTTTTTTTCTTTTGAAGTGTTCCTTCTCACCCTTTTACTCCGCATCCAAACAGTTCTGTACCCAGCATAAACATTTTTAATCAATTAATTTAATTTCAATATTTTTCTTTTGTTATTTTCGTTTCTTCCCCCCCGTCTTCCTTAATCTTATTTTAATTTTTTTCTTAATAATTTTTATGTCTCAGTCTTCTCTCTTTCTCTCTTTCACGATAATCATCGTTTAAAGTATGTTTTTTTTTATCTTTCAATCTTTCTGTTTTGTTTTTGTAAGTAAATCCCTTAAGTAATAAATAATTCAATAATATTTATGTCAGGTTTCCCAACACTTTTAAGTGACACTTAAATTATTGTTCCCTTTTACATTTTATAAATTCTCATATTGTTGTTTTTTTCTCTTTTGCATTCCAGAGTAGCATTAAAATAATAAAAGATGACATCTTCTTTTTTTTGTTTTGTTTTGTCTTGCATTTTTCTTGCTTCGTGGCGTTATCATTATTGTTGTTGTTGTCTTTGTTGTTATTGTTGTCTTTATTTTTGCAATTTTGATACTTTGGGATCGTGCGTGTACCAAAGGATCCATAAAACAATTCAATGTTGTGCGTGTGTGTATGAATATGTGTGTGTGTGTGTGTGAGAAGATGGAATTAAAAATATTTTATGATGATGACGATAATTATTATTGTTGTTCTGGTTGTTGTTGATATTAAAAAAAACACGGATTAAAAATTATGAAAAAATATAAAAAAGCTTCTATAATAAAAGTGTCTTAATTCCGTCCCAAATTAACTACCACAATAAGATTAAATTTATCGAGACTTAGTCTCGTTTATAATAATACAACAACAAGAATTTTGTTGTCCTCATTATTGTTTTTTTTTGTCTCTAAGAGAATTTTTGTTCATTTTCACATTTTTTCTCGCGTTTTCATTTCAACCAGCTGACAAATTACAATTTTCTCTCTAGTCATCGATTTAGGGGTTGGTTGACTACGATGAATTAACCAAAAAAATAAAATTATTCCCCACTGAGTGCACTAATTGCACTGATTGTAGAAAATTCACAAAAATTGAACAATGAATAAATTCATCCAGAATTTTACAGGGTTAATTCCTCACGATTTACTGTATCCTTATAAAATGGACATACCTACATATTTATAAGAAAATGATGCACGATTTGACCGACGGGGCATCCTCTATGTGAATCAGACTTGTATAAAATTTGCAAACGTAATGCGGCAGGACGTGAAATCGCGTGAAATATTGAGGTTAAGTTACCCTCATCGCCATTGAGTGAAAAATAGCATCAGACAACATTACACATTTACTTGAAGCACTTTAGACAAATATTATTAAAAATTAGAAGCAAAAAAAAAATTAAAACACGTTTCATATTTTTCCCCCAATTTCCCAAAAAAAAAAAAACTTTTTCTTTTCAATTTTACTTTGTTCTTGGAGTTTTGTTTTTTCGTAATTAAATTACCGTAAAGTGCTGTAATTAAATTAGTACTTGGACAACAACAACAAAAATTGCATTTCAACGAACACTTCAGATTTTCTCTACACTTCGCCTCTTTCATTTTAGTTTATCCAACACTTGTCCATGCAGGACAAGATAAATAGTGTAAAAGAAAGTGGTTTTTTTTTTCTTGTTGTTGTTATTTTTTGGGAGGTGCGGACAACAGAAGAAGGGTAGGTAGACAGAGAGGAGAGAGAGAGAAAAAAAAACTACTATGTGGCGACACAATGATAATATGTACAGACAAATAGGGGAGCCAGTGTACAGTTTGTCCCGCCAGTAATCAAACACTTTATTATTTTTTAGTAAATTAGGAAGAAGTAGAACAAGAAGAAGAACAGTAATCAGCAAATGATGACACTACATTGTATGTATTACTGTTAGTAGTATTACTACTGTTGGTCGGTAGAGGACAATATAATGGATATAACAACAACAAACTCAAACGTTCCGACTAAACAAAATGCAAAACACGAAGAAGGGAGAAAAATCAATAGTCAACTCTTACATATATTTTTGATGTTGAACAAAAAAAAAGTGAACAGTTAACGACACACAAATGAAAAGAAAACTAAAAGCAGTTTTTTTTTTATTACAAAAAAAAAAAACTCATACTTGACAAAAATGAAAAACTGTCAGGAATATTGACGTCATCACCGAAGAAGAAGAAAAAAAAACTATAAAAAATTAAAAAGAAAACTATAAAAATGACTACAAAAAGGAGACAAACATTTTTTTTTTCAAAATAAACATAAACATTGAGACGACGAGCACACAACGATAAAAATGTCAATTGAATCAGAAAAAAATGTAATGAGAGAATAAAAAAAAAAAAAAAGAATTGAAAACAACCTCATCCACCCCCCATCCAAAATACACTAACTCATCAATATACAAAGACAAAAATTCTATCCAATTATTTTTGGTTATTACGGATAAAAAAAAAATGTGTATACATCATTATTATTACCACTACCACCAACACTACCAACAACTTTATAAAAAGTGTTTTACATTTTACCCTCTACTGTTGTGTGTGTGTGTGTGTGTGTGTGTGTGTGTGTGTGTGTGTGTGTTTGTGTATGTGTTTTTGTCTATTTCAATCACATAATCACATAACGCGATAAAATTGTGTTTTTATTTATTAATTATGTGCAAAAAAAATTTTTTTTTTTTTCATAAAGAAAAAACAAGAAAGGGAGAGAGATAGAAAGAGAGAGTGGCAAATCATGATAATATGTTTAGTGATAAAGATCAGAATTCGATGAAACAATAATCGTGTTAAAATTGGAAGTATAATTTATGAGATGATATTAAAGGGAAAGGGAATAGAGAAAATAATATTCAATTCATATTCTATCTCCGCCCCATTCCATTCATTAATAATCCCACCCCAATTCACAAACATGGATTTTTATATATATTATTATTTTTTTTTTTTTCACACAAAATCTTAAATATGAATTTCGTTTGAATTCCATGCAAACATAAACATACATACAGTACATAGCATACACACATACACACACACACATGTAACATTTAATAAAATTTGAGGGGTGAAAATATGGTATATAATAATTTCTTATTGTTGTTCTTTCTGTATTGACTGTACCTATTTCAGAAGGGATATTATTATTTATATTAATTTTAAATGCACACGCACACACACACACACATATACAAACAAATACATATATATATACACAACACATACATAACAATTATAGAAAAGAACATCATAGATCAAACAATAACAAACATAATGTTTTAGGGGGGGGTGTCACACATTTATTTACTCTACGATTTTATTTCTGTTTCAATATTTTCAATTTTTTTTTTTCTCTCTTTTATCGTGGAGAATATAAATTTGAAGGAAACAAAATGGAAAAGACGCAATGAAAATATTTATAATTTATAGTTTGTTTTTTCTGAAATTTTATTAAGAAATTATATTTAACAAAAAAAAAAAAAAAAAACTAATGAAAAACAGTATTATAAAGCAATAAGTAACAACAGCAACAACAGCAACAACAATAACAATAAAAATTAAAAAATAAATTGTTTTAAAGTACACGTTTGTTAGTTGTACTTAACTAAAGATAATAAAGATAAAACATTAACTGAAACACAAACGACACATGTATACTCATACACAGACACAGGTAAGGTTAATAATTTTCTATTAAAAATAAAGTGAAAAAAAAAAAAAAAAAAGAGACAAAAGTCCAATCAAGAGTTTACCTTCTTAAATAGATGACGGCAAATACATATGTAGACATTTGACGTCTATATAGAGACTGGCACACATGCACACAAACAAACATACATAGAGAGTGGTGTGTGGGGAAAATGTCAAAAATATAAAAAAATAAAAACATTTTTGTAGGAACAACAAACTAGAAAAAAAAAAAAAAAACGGATAAAAAATAAACAATCAAATTACGTCAATTTGTGGCGTGTCATTTTTTTGTTTCGTTTTTTTTTTTTTGTTTATGGACAACAACAAGAACAGAAAAAAAAAACAGTCAAATTAACAAATAAAAAATAATAATTTTGGAACACAAAAAAGTTGTTGTTGTTGTTGTTATTATTTTAATTTTATATTATGTACCTTGGTAGTTAAAAAGTGTTGAAAAAATTACAACAACAATGTAGTGGAGTAACAGACACAACAACAAACAGTAGGTAAAGAATAGACAAACGATACCACAGTCAACATACAATACAAGTATCAAAAATTCAACAGAATTTGATTTAATGAACAAATTCTGGAAGAAGGAAAAAAAAAACACAAAATTTTTGACTAAAGAACATACGCCACTGGAAGACCCGATGAAACAAAATAATAAAAATATTAAGTATATATGTATAAGAAAAAATAATAACAACAACAACAACAACAACAAAAATATGGATCCAATCAAAATAATACCTTTCTAGATCAGTGAATTTATCTTTAAGTATAACAAAAAAAAAGGTTTGTTCTCTGAAGAAGAAAATAAACAACAATAATAATAATCACAACAACAACAACAACAACAACAACAACAACAACAACAACAACAACAACAACAACAACATAAATAAATGACAAAAAAAAAAAAATAATAATACGAATGAAGAAAAAGAAGAAGACGAAGAAGAAGAAGAAAAAATGTTGAAAAGGAAAAATCAAAATCAATGTTTTTTTTTTCCTGATTTCCTACATTTGTGTGTTGTTGTTGATTTTTATTCCTTATTATTATTTTTTTTTCTTTTTTAACTTTTATTAAAATCTTTGCACCCCCTAAATAAAACACTGTGAAGTTAACAATTGATTTATTACAAAATGATCGAATGAAAAAAAAAAACAAACAAACAAACAAAAAAAAAAAAAACTCGATAGCATAAAAAATTCTGAGAATAACAATTTATAATGAATGAATTTTTATTTCACATAAATAGGAAAAATTAAAACGTAAAATAATAATTAAAATAGAGACTGACAAAAGTAAGGAAAAATATGAACAATCATCATCGTTCATACAATACACAAAACTGATGCAACGTGTGTGATCCCAATTCCAACATTGAATAATCTCTCAGAAACAGAATTTTTGTTTTTGTAAAAAAAAAATATTTAACATTCCGACTTTATTCAAATTAACTAAAAACAAAAAGGAAAGGAAAAGAGAGAAAAGGGGGAGAAATAATAATAATAATAATAATAATAATAATAGTAGTAGAGAAAAATAGATGAAGAGAAAGAGAGAGAGAGAGATAGATAGAGAGAAAAAGAAAGAAAAAAAAAACATTGAAGTAAAAATGAACATATGTTTTTGTTGTTAAAAATTACAGGGAAAAAAAAAACAACTGATCCGATAATAACAGCAACAAAAACAAGCGACAAACAACAAAACCAGATGTTACAGAAAAAAAAAAACAACAAAAACAAAAGTAACAAGAAGAAGTAGAAGAGAAAAGGCAGTAAAACATTTCTATTTTATCTTCTGTTTAGTTTTTCTTTTTTTCTTTTATTTTTATGGTTGTTGTGTTTATGGACACTGTGTGGATTGACAGGAGAGTGAGAGAGAGAGAGAGAGAGAAAGGAAATAAAAAAAAAGGGTAAAGAGGAGAAAATAAAATCACTTTATAGTTTAATGTATTTACACTACTTTACATCAAATATAACAAACATCAAATTATCTCCTTTTTTATTTATTATTTTTCCCCCATTTTAATTCTACAAATTTGACTTTTTCACCAATTTACATTTTTTTTTTTTTTTGACTTTTATACTTTCTTGCTTTTAATATAAAATAAAAAATTCCTTCCCCACCTCCCACCACCAACACAACAAAAAAAAAATTCAACAACAATAGAAACACAATAATTAATCAAAAGTTACACAAACACACACAAATCACACATTTTTATCAGATGAAAATTTCTTATTAATTTACATGAGAAAAACGAAACAAAATGAAACAAAAACAAAAAAAAACTAACAAAATTTCCTAGGAAATAAAAAACAACAAAAAAAAAAACGACTAAGTACGTTAAAACCCTTAATCCATTCACCTTCTCACAGTCGTTACTCCCATCTATTTTAGTGAAGAAAACAACAAAAACAACCTCTCACCCCCCACCTAACCCATACGATTTTGGGTGAAAATAAAATAAAAACCTTTTACAACCAAACCAAATCTATTAACCAGGAAAATAGCAACACACATATACATATATATATATAAAATTTTATAGTGTGTCGTCCGTCGGTTTGTCCGTTGTGCATTTGTTAACCAACACACAACACGAACAACAACAAAAACAATTCAGGAATAAATAAATTCTTCATAATATCCCAATTCCAATTCCAACAAGAAAAGAAAAAAGAAACCTTATACCACCGTCAATCATACACCCGCAACCCCACACACCATAATCCTAACTTCCGTCCTAACCAGCCATCTAACAACAAAAGAAAGAAGAAAATCTTACCGTACGCCTCAAAAGAACATTATTTGTCCATTCCCATTGACCTTCTTCTTCTTATTCTTTTTCTTCATTTTCCATTTCATTTTCTTCAACAAAATAATACAAATGGATAAAGGAAGAAATAATGGTTGGATTTCAGTGTTTAAGAGTATGAGAAGGAGGAGTAGGGTAACGGTGGATAAAATGGTGGGAAGTCTGGGAGGTGGAAAAAATAGAGAGAAAAAAAAACTTTCACACACACACACACACCCGCACACATAGACATTGTTTCTAAAAGTGTGAGAGTGAGAGAGATGAAAAGAATAAGAGCAAAAAAAAAAAAGAAGAAAACTGGGAAACGTCGAACAAAACGACGAACAGAAAAAAGTAGAAAACAGTAAAAACGACAACCAAATTATTTTATTCTACAAGGAAAGAAGAAGAAGAAGAACAAAAAAAGGAAACGAATGAAAAACACGGAAAAACAAAAAGAAGAGAAGCAAAGTGAAGAAGAAGAAGAAGAAGAAGAGGAAAAATACAAATAACAAAAAACATCTGTTCGATCGTGGTCATTAGACATTAAAACAGGATTAAGTGTGAAATTCAAATATATTAAGGAACGAACACAATAGGCGGAGGATGGGGTGAATATAACAGTAGCAGTAACAGAAGGTGGAGGAGGTGAATAGAGGAAGTTGAATAGTAGGGTAGGAGGTTGAAATGAATGAAATGAAATAAACAACAACAAACAACGAGAAATAAATAAAAATAAACGAGGAAAAGAAATACAAAGAAAAAAAAAATAACAACCCTCTACTCGCGCGATCATTTATTGTTAGAAAATTACGAAAGAAAATAAAAAGGGAAAGAGAAAATAGGAATGCAAGACACAGAGGGAGACAGAGAGAGATAATGTGTGAAAGAGAGTGAGTGAGAGAAAATAAGAAAATATATTACAATAATAATCGTTTACAGAAAAACCACTTTTATCACCCACCTTCTCCATTTTTCTGTTGTTTTGTTTTCTTTTGAAATACAAAAAAGTATTCCTATTCTGTGTGTTTCAAATCTCTAACTCAGCGCTACCCCCCCATTTAACCATTCACAAAAAAATATATATATATATATATAAAAAGCCATTCCATCAACGCCACAATTGTTCCACACACAAACATCCATATATTCCATATAAACCACCACGTCCCGCACCATCATCAATCGTTTTTTATCCAATCTTTTGCACTCCACTCAAATACAGAAAATACATACACACACACACACACACATGTAAACATAATTCCTTAAACCAAAAACAACAGTTAAGACAACAAAAATAATAAGGATAATAATAATTGTAGGTGTAGTTGTTGCTGGTTGTTGTTAAGATACTTCTGTTCCTGTTCACTCCTGTTTATATTTTTGTTAACGACAGTAGTGGGGGTAGAAAAAGATGAAATTAGTTTTGTGGAACGATGTGTACAGCGGTCGACGAACGATGACGACAACAAGGAAAATGAGAACAAATAAAAACCAGAGAAAAAAAAAAATCAAAAGCCTTTTTTTTTTATGTTTTTTCATATTTTCCAATTTTACTTTTTTTTATTTGCCATTTCGAACAAAATTTATAAAATATAACAACAACAACAATTTCGAATGAAAAAGGATAAAATATTGCGACAGTGTTCTTTTTGTTGTTTATTATTTTTTCGTAAAAAGGTGAAAAAAAAAAAAAAATGGCCCCCTCTACGCTAATGTAGAATGTAATGAGAGGGGTCAGAGATGGAAGAAATTTTTAAAGAGTAACAAAAAACAGAAGAACAAGAAGAAGAAGAAGAAAAGGTAAATAGAGAAGAATTGGGGACAACGCCAAAGGGGTAACACAGGAGGGAATGATGATTAAGAGATTTTCATAACAACAACAACAAATAAAAAGACAAAAAAGAAAGGACAAAAGGATGAAAAAGAAAAATGTTCTTTTTTTAAGGAAAACACAAAAATTAGTCGAACTAACTACCTTCCGAATTGTTGTTAACACTAAATTGTGCACTAGTATAAGTACACACAAATATAAATACTTTTAAGTACATTGGATAATTTTTCTTGATTCTAAACTCCACACACACACAGCCCCCTTCACAAAAATAAAACGAATGAAAAAGGGTAAAAAAATATTTTTGGTTTCGAATTTTTCTCTTTTTTAATTTCCTTTTTATTTTTATTTTAATTGAAAACTTATGAGATCACAATAAATTATCAATTTTTGTGTTTTTTTTTTGTTCCCTTCCCTAGCTAGCCCATAAAGCCATACGCACACACACACACATATTTAATTTCTATTGTCGATTCTTTATTTCGTTGTTGTTGTTGTTCTACGTTTCCACCACTTCACGTTACTACACAACAACAACAACAACAACAACAACAACAACAACAACAACAACAACAACAACAACAACAACAACAACAACAACAACAACAACAACAACAACAACAACAACAACAACATAGCATTTTATTTATATCATCATAGGATGAACGACGTATGCTATGAAGTATTACGTTACGTAAGTGTGTATGTGTGTATATTATCCCCTTCTTATTCATTCATCCTTATTTAATTCTTCATTCAATTTTACATTAAAAGAAAAACTAGAAAAATTTATAATGGAATAGAATAATTGTGAATTAAATAAATCACTATACACAGACACACACACACAAACACACATTTATAAGTAAATGAAGAGACATCTCCCAGTATACATAACACCCGTATATTACATAATAGACAGAGGAACGGGGGGAAAAAAAGAGAAGTTTAATAATAATTTCCGAATAATAAAAAGAGGGAGATATAAAAAGATTATAAAGATTACGATTACGAGAATTATGTAAAATAATAAGTCATTCTTTTGCTCGTATTTAATATATTCTTTATTTTTCAGTCATTGTCCCACCAAAACCTCCACTGACTAACTCATTCACACTCATTCATCTCCTACCAACCCCCCACCCCCAGCACCCATTCAACGTAAGGATACCTTTATCCTTTATTATTTCTTTGTTTTTGTTCTTTTTCTTTTTTGTTTACAAATTTTTTTATTCAAACAAAAGAAAGAAAAATTTAAATGAGAGACAAAAAAAAAACATTTTTTTAATGCATTTTTTTTTTGGCATATACAAAAAAACATAGAACAACAACACAAACAATAAAACGAAAAAGAAAAACAAGAAAATTCATCATTAAAAGAAAAGAACAAAATAAAAAAAAAAATAAAAAATAGGAAAATGTGTTTTGCGCAACTTAAAAAAATAATAAGGAATGTCGAAAAAATTTCCACAAGCAAAAAAAAGAAAAAACAGTCGCAAGAAAGAGGCGACAGATAGAAGTAAGCAGGAGTATTTTATTTAAAAGAAATTTAGATTTTTTTTTGTTTCGTTAAAAACACATTTCACTTTTTCAGTAACATTAACCCGAAATTCATCTAATCTTCTACTTCACTCACACCCTCTTCCCAAACCCATCTTTCTTATTTCACGACAAAATTCTAGAAAAAAAAAAAAACTTCTCTCTGACAAGGACAACGATTTCTTCGATTTAAACAACCCGTTAAAAAATACATACACTTCTTTAAATTTCTCTCTCTCTCTCTCTCTCGCTCTTTGCCTCTGTCACTGCTTTTGTTCAAATAAGAAAATATGTTCATCTTCTTCACTGATTTCAACAAAATATACACACATGAACACACACATTCAAAACTCCTTCAATTTAATATACAACAAAAAAAAAAAAAAAGAAAAAAAAAAACGTTTAGAAAATGGAAAAAATGGTAAAATAAAAAAAGAAAAAAAAAAAAAAAAACAGAAAGACGAATATGATGACGACAACAACAAATTGAAAAATAAAATAAAATGTAGAAATAACGAATAACGAATAACAGAATAAAAATAAGGAATAAGGTAGGAAAAAAATAAATAACATTACAACAACTTCTGTGCATAAAGTAACATACATACACACACACACGCACACACACATCCAACACTAATTCACAAAATATTAAATCGGGATATAAAAATAAATTTTTATTTTCACTTCACTCACATACAAACCCCATTAATAAATGCACGCATGTTGATTGTAGATTTTATTAAGTATAAAATCGTAAAGAAAAAGGTAACAGAGAAAAACTAGAAAAATGAAAATAAAAAAAAAAAAAAGGAAAAAATGGGAAAAATCATAATATAAGACGAAAAATTAGTGTGTGAGTGTAGAATGTATGAGTTCTTAGTTAGGGGTGAAAGAAAATGTGAGGTGAGAAAGTGAATAGAGAAATTTTGAACCAAGGGTTCAAAATGTTACACAAATTTTTTTTTCAATTTTTAAAGGGACAAAATATTTGGTTTGAGTTTGGATAGTTACTGTGGGTGGACATAAGGGAGAGAGCCAAAAAGATCGACACACAATATTTACATTTTGAAAGAAAAATATTAACCACCAAACTAGAAGAAGAAAATTTTGTTTTTTTTTCTTCAGTTTCTGTTTCGTTTTTGATTAGAATACTTAATTTTTCACTGTGGTTTTTCTTCTCTTTTTCACTGGCATCATCAACACCAACATCATTTTAATTCGTTTTCTTTTTATGTCAAAAAAAAAATTCTTTCTGATTGAAAATTTGTTACCTACTGTCAAAAAAATTTCACACAACCACAAAATATTGAAAAATTTGTACAAAGAAAAAAAACACAGACGAAATCTTTTAAGAAGATACAACAACAACAACAACAACGAGGACGAGACAAAATCGCAGAAATATGTTTTTTTGTTCAATAAAAAAATAAAGAAGAAGAAGATGATATTTTTTTTATTATTATTCTTTATTTTTTGATTTTTGACAGAAAATAACAAAGAAAAAAAGAATGAGAAGAAAAAAGTATAAGATATTTTGACAGCCGGGTGACAAACAAACAAACAAACAAACGAAGAGAACAAGAAGAAGAAGAAGAAGAAGAAGAAGAAAAAATACAGATAAATAAATGTTAAACATGACAGAACAGACAAGACATCTAATGAACCATCAAACATAATCAATGATCATCAAGACAAAATCATCATAATCATCATCATCATCATTAGCATTGTAGTCAGAGGTCCAAAAAAAAAATAAATAAATAAAAGAAACAAGCACAACCAACAATAATAACAAAACTTAAAAATATTTTCTCTTTCTCTCTATCTCACACTGTCCCTCCTCACCGTACCCTCCCGCACCCAACAACAATCTCCTTTTGCATTTATATTCTTTCGTCAAATCGAAAAAAGAAAAAAAAAATAAATGAAAAAAAAAATTTCTACAAAAAAAAAGAAAATCAAAAATTTCAAAGGGAAAAATATTCTTACTTTCATTTTCTTTTTGTTGTTGTTGTAGTTTTTTTTTTTCTACTCTCTTTCAACTGAAATATCAATCTATATCGTATTTCCCAAATGTATTTTCTGTCTATCTATCTGTCTGTATGTCTTTCTGTCTGTCTTCTCTTTTATAGAAGAAAAATATGCAAAATAAAAATGAAAAACTCAACACAAAACGAAGAAAAAGTAGAAAAAAAGGAAAAAAAAAAGAAAAAAATAAAATATTGTGACTAAATGGATGGGAGTGGGAAAGGATTGGGGTTAGGAAAATTGTTGGATTTTGTACAACAAAAAAAAAAAAAACACACGAGGGTGAATGAAAAACAAAAAAAAAAAAACTGAATAAAACATTTACTATTACTGTCTCTTTCTCTCACACATTTTTTGAGTTTCTAAATTTTATTTTACCTAATGTACGGAGCTTACCTTATACCATTACTTTACACAGGCAAACACACACAGTCACATAAAATAGACACAATAATATACGCAACACAACAAGAACAAAGCAAGATAAAAAGAAAATAGGTGAAGTTAAAGGCTCAAAGGGAATGGAAGAAAAAAAAAAAAAACACAAAACAGAAAATTAAACAAAAAAAAAAAAAAGGAAAAATGTGGAAAAATGTTGGTTGGTATTTATTACGTTTTTCTTTTAAGCAATTACATTACACTTTTCCTGCATTTTTATATATAAAAGAAAAACAAAACAAAGAGGAAGGAAAAGTCATAGGAATAGGACAAAATGAATGGAATTCGTTAATGTTATTATGTGTGCATGGGGTGGTGGTGGTACATAAGATGAGTTGTGGTTGTTTAACCACTTACAACGTAAAATAATTTTTCGTTGGGCTTTACGGGGAAAAAGACATAAGAATAAAAAAAAAAAAGGGTGATAATTACATTAAAGCAGCAGCAACCAAAAATATAAAATAAAAAAAAAAAAAGAACGCACGTATACGTTATGTCAGTCAGTCAGTCAATCTTCTTTCGTTCTTCTTTTGAACCTTATTCACCATTATTTTAATAATAATGTGTGTGTGTGTGTGTAGGTGTGTGTAATTATAATTATTATGTACTTTATTATTATTAAGAGTTGCGGTTGATTACATACGAAAAAATAACAACAACAAATATCGTAAACAAATTAAAACAGAAAAATTTACTAAAGCAGAACACGATGAAGAAGAAGAATAGAAATAAAAAGAAGAACAGACGAAAATCGTTCAATAATATTTCGAAACAAAATTTCTGTCTTTCAATATTAATGGCGACCATACAAAATTACTTCAGTTTATCATCATTTCACTTTTTCTAATATTCAATTTTAAAATATCCGAAAATATCCACACTGATATGAAACTAGAATATAAATGTAAAGTAACGAATGGGAAAAAGAGAGAAAAAAACAACGACAAAGAGAGAAAGAGGGAGAATAATGGTGTCACAAATCTATATTAAAACTTCAATCAAAATGCACAACATAATTTTAATTATAAATGACAAAAACATTCACCAAAAACACAATTCTCATATAAATACAATAAACACTGATACATACACATACACACACACAAACACATGCAAATACAAATAAATATTTAATGAAACAACAACAACAAAAAAAAACAAAAACTATAAATTTTCACCCTACTAAATAATTATATAAATATCATTTTAAACTAACAACAATAACAACATTAACAACAATAAAACAATAATTTTTACTGTGTACGAGAAGGGAGATGGTGGGAGGAGATGGATAAAATATAAATTTATTATAAACTATACAGTTATAATTCTATTGTGCAGAAAGCAATAACAGCAACACAACTCATCCCTCAAAATAGAAACACCAAAAAAAAAAACAAGCACCCACACACACACACACACACACACACATACGTGACATGGATGATGATAATAATATGTACCTACCTAATAATAATTAAAAAAAAAAAAATTATTAAACAATACCGTTAATATTATAACATATTTTAGTTTTTTTTTTCTTTTCACTTGTTTTTTAAGACTCAAGACTCACACACACCCTCACCGCATACACACATTTTCGCTTACACATACACACACACACACACGCACCCACACAATAAAAACACACCCACACAATAAAAATATTCTTTGATTCAAAATAGAGAATTTTATTAAAAACAAAAAACAAAAAAAGAAAATAGGTTCAGAATAAAATCGAAATCAAAATGTGTGAACGAGATAAAATATAAATGCGTAATATGTGTTAAATGGTAATGAAAGGATGACATCTAAAAGTAGGTAGTGGACGAGGGAGAAGGAATATAGATAGAAAGAGAAACAAGATGAATAGAAACAAATAATAATAATAATAATAATATAATAATTTAATTTAAGCAAAATAAGTAGAAAAATAAAAATGGCGTATAATAGTGAAGGCAATCAGAATAGAAATCAACCCCTAATAAATTCATATTTTTAATGCTGAAAATATAAAAGAGAAAAAGAGAGAAAGAGAGTGATAGAAAAAAAAACAGTAGAATAGAATAATGACAAAATAGAAGAATAATAAAATAATAAAGTGATGAGAGTTCGTGTACTTATGTTTTCGTGAAGAGTCAAGAGGAATGGTTTTGGGGTGTGGAGGAGTATGATTTTTTTTTTTTTTTAATAAAGAATCGAAAATGATGAAAAATTGAAAATTGTTAGATAAAATATAAATGAATGGTAAACACAACAATATGTATAAAATTACAATAGAAAAATTTCGAAGGGTTAACCACTGCATGCAATAATCCTGGAAGAACTCGTGGGGAATCTTTGTGCAATCTTTTGAAAATTGCAATCAGTGGGGACAACTGAACGATATGAAAAAATTTTGAGAGAGAATAAAATTGAACTCTATTCCATTCTCTCCTAAATTTTTCTCCCATTAAAAAAGGTAATGGTTCTCGTACTTACATTTGGAGACAGAGGTAAAGGTTTTTTTTTATCACAGAAACAGAATATCACTCCACTCCACCCTAATCATTATAATATCGGCTATGTAACATTTCAAATATAGACAGCATTAAAATTAACACACGTGTTAGTTTTAAATTGAAAAAAAAAAAAAAAACCCAACAAAAACAAAAACAATTTACAACTCTTCATAAATTTTTCTCTCGAACTCAATCTCGAAATAAAAATAAAACATAAAATTCAAAGAATTGTAAAAAGAAAAAAAAAACAAATAATAAAAAAAAAATTCCAAAACTCATTTTATAAAATTTTTACTTTTAATTAATTAAAGAAAAGTGTTGAAAGAAAAACGTGAAAAAATTTTTTTTTGTCATCATAAAAAAATATAAAATGTGTTAATGAATTTTCGTGGAAATGAAAATCAAATAAAAATAATTTACTAAAGAAATTTTTTTTTTCTTATGTTCCGTTTTTCTCGATTTTTCTTTTAATTTTTTTGTTTTTTTTTTCTGTTTGGTGTTTTTTCTTTTTTTTGTCAGCGTTCACAGAGAAAACCAATCAAAATACTTAAACCAACAAAACACACAACATACTCATTTATACCTACTTATTTTGAAATTTAAAAGACGCAAACCACAACTACCAAAAAAAAAATAAATAAATGTATTGCGTTATAACAACATCCAACAACAACAACAACCAACAACAACAACAACATCCAACAACAACAACAACAACCAACAACAACAACAACAACCAACAATAACATGAATAGGAGAAAAACAAAAATAAAAAGGACTACCTAGCTACCATACGTAGTATGTACACCAATACGTCATCAAACCCCGCCACAACCCCACCCCCCACCCACAAACCCACCATTTTTATGTGATTATTATTATTTATTATTTTTTAAACAAGAAAAAAAAAAATTAAGAGAAACATCAGAAACATTTGAGGGAGAGAGGGGGAGAACGAAAGAAAAGAGTGCAGGTTGTAGAGTGGAGTGGAACCGGTGATGGGGTACAATAATAAGGGTCTGGGTTGTGGATGACAGGGGGTGAAGAGGTAAAAGGAAAAATGTGAAAATATCATGTTTCTCTCTCTCTCGCTCACTCTCTTTAACTAAATTTTTTTTTTTTATATTACATTTATTTTTTTTTTCACCGTTTTTCGTTTTTCTTCTTTCTGTTTTTATTTTTTGTGTCCGCACTCAAAAACATTAGTTACATTTTGACATAAAATCGTTAATTTTCTTTTTCATGTGACAATAAAAAAAAAAAAAACGAAAACGAAAATGAAAAAAAAAAAAGGAAAAAGAAAATGGTATAAAAGAATAGAAGAAGAAGAAAAAAAAAGACCGTCAACAAGAACAACAACAACAACATAAAATGAAACGAAAAAAAAAAAAAAAATAACAGAAAGAAAGAAGTAAAATGTCAAGAGTGGACTCTATGTGAGTGTGCGAGTGTGTGTGTGTGTGTGTGTGCTTTTTTTTTTACCAAAAAAGAAAATATCTATAAATTTCCATCATACTTTTTTTGTTTGCTTTTCACTATTTATCGTTCTCTCTTTTGATGTGATAGTTCTCAACGCAACCCACCCTTACCCTTAACAAAGAAAACCCCCACTTTCCTTACAGATTTTACATTTTTTCCACTTTTTGTCTTTTTGAGAAAAAAAAAAAAAAAAAATTGGAAGCATGAAAAGTCAAATTGTGAAAATAAACACAAGAGGGACAAAAACAAAGAAAAAAATGTACGATAGAAATTGTACAAGGAATGGAAAAAAAAAAAAATAGTGTGATAGAGAGAGGCAAGCAAAATAAAGTTCATTGCCACCTTTTTTCTTTTTGTTTTTCCTTTTTCCTTTTTCATTTTTCTTTCTGTTCCGTTTTTTTTTTTCTTTGTTTTTTTTTTTTTTTGGTGATATTTTTTTATGATACATTCTTTGGTTCTGTGTCTTTACTTTACTTTTGTTTTGTTTTTGTTTTTTTTCCTTTTGATTCGGACGAAAAAAAAAAAATAGTAAAAGCTCACCCGGAAAACTGAAAGAAAATCAAACAAAATAAAAAAAAACTAACACGATCATAAGAAAGCCTAAGCTTGTTAACGGAGGTAATTCTTTCTTTTTCTTTTTGTCTTTTTTCCTTAGTGTCGCCTTTTTTTTTTTTATAAGGAAATTAGGTGACAAGTGAAGGAAAAGAACACAGAAGGACACAGTGGAGAGAATGGTGAACAGACATCACGACATTACGACATAAAAAAATTAAAAAGAAAATATTTTTTTATTTAAGAAAAGAATGTTGATTTTGGGGGAAAATAAATTTTCTTTTATTTAAAGCGTCACTATTATTCAAATGAATTTTAATAACATAATTTCTTTCCGTATCTACACATTTTCTATTTTCCATTAAGAAATAAGTAAGAGTGAGATAGACAGTAAGAGAGATACGAATATTAAGAGAGATGAAAAAAACATAGAAAGAGAGAAAGAGAAAGAGAGGAAAGGATCAATATCACACCACATAATTTTTGTCTTCTTGTTCATCCAGTACAGAGAGATGTTACAGTCCGTTTCCTATGAAAGTTTTACAACAAATACAACAACACCAACTAAAATTTACCCAAAAAATAAAATAAAAATAATGATGTAAGAGAGACAGAGACAGAGAGAGAGAGAGAGAAACAGTGGCAGTTAAAGTGAGGAACAAGACAATCATAAATAAATATTCATTATTTTTATGTCATATCCTTTGACCCCGGCTACACACAATTTTCCGTCTTCTCAATGCCAAAAATAGCCATACACACACACACACACACACATAGACTCATACATAATAGAAAGGGTCAATCCTATTCATCCAATTTTATATTTAGTTTATAGTTTCTGTGAGGCGTGTAGGTTAAAGATGGTAGTAGATCTTTTTCTTATATTTTTTTTTCTTAGGAAAAACAAAAAAGCAAGAAGAAAAATCATGAAAATATTATAAAAAAAAAAAAAAAAAAACACGAAACAAAGAAAAATAAAAGAAAAAAAGAAACAAAAGACTAACAAATGAAACGACCCAGAAAAAAAAAACGACAACATACAACGACAACGGATGAAGATGACTTAAAATAAAACCCTCTTCTTTGCATACACAACGCACACATACACACACACATTGACACTCAAACATACCGAATACAACATAACATACGCACATTATGCGCGCACACCCACACACACACACACAATTCAATCCTTCATCATTTGAAATTCAAACGCAATTTTAAACCCTTTTCTTTTTTTCTTTCATTCTATTTTTTTTTTTTTAAATCTTTTATCTAGGATTATTTTGAACGATTTTCTTCATACAAAAGAAGAAGTCATCAGAATGAATCTAAAGAAAATGAAAAGAAGAAAAAAATAAAACACCTTCTCCTCTATTTTGCACATAACTCTAGTTTCTTTTTGCTTATTTTATTTGTTGGCCAATCTCAATAAAAGCAAAAAAAAAAAAAAAAAATATGTAAACATGAAAAACTAAATTTTGTATCCTCTTATTATTAAGTATACTCTAACCTGCTATCTGTCGAACGCTTTTAGTATACAATCAACACACACACACACAAACTATTCTCTCTCTTTCTCTAAGGGATTTGCATAAAAAATTTTTTACATACAAAGAATAAAAGGAATAAGAATAAAAAAAAATAAATTCCAACAACGGATTTAGTTTTATGTTTTCTTCTGTTTTTGTTCACACAAACGAAATTAAAAAACACAAACAAGTTAAAACTATAATATTAAAATTGTCTTAATCTTAACGTTAGAAATGTTAAAAAAAATTGTTTAGGTGGGAGAAAGGTGGTTACATTTATCGTCTGAAATTACGTCATCTGAACGGTTAACCAAAAGGCAAAAAGAAAAGAAGTCGTGTTCGTTTCAGTCATGATTTAGAAGAAATAAACTGGTAACAGTAGAATGGAAGGGGGAAGGATGACCAGCAATGTAAATAAAAACCAATCAAAGCAATTGCAAAATCCTTAACTAATGAGTTTTTAATTCAAATTCTTGGTGCGGTAAGAAAAAATGTAGATGCCTCTAATATTTTAATACACAATAAAAACACGTTGATAAGCACAACTAAATCAAATCAAATCACAGAATTTTGAATTTTCCAAAGTTACCCCCACAAGTTACAAACAAGAATAAAATTAATCATCCACATTTCAGCGCCAGATGAGTAGAAAAATTTATTTTAAAGAAATAAATTCAATCGACACGACATTCAATTGAGTTAGAATTTCAATAAAGAAAATGTTTTTTTTTATTGTGGTTTGTGTTTTCTTGTAACAAACCTTTTTTTTTTTTCGATTTTCAATTTAATTCTTTCTTAATTGTAAAACGGTAAAAAAGAAAATCTTTATTACCTTATTATGTAATTTATTATTAAATAATGTTGGTACGTTTTTTTGGTAGGTAAACAATATTTAAGTACTTGGGGTGTAGGTACTTATATTTACCAAAACAAAACAAAATAATAAAAAAAAACCACCCCCACCCCCCCACAACCAAAATAAATAAATAAAAAAAAAATAAGAAAATGAAAAAGAAAAATATAAATGAAAAATGTAATCGAATAATTTATTCAAAAATTAAATAAATACTTAGGAACAGTGAATAATGTTGTTTAACATTATGTACACACACACACACCAATACACACACACACACATACTCACACAATTAAATAAGTTAATGTTAATTACCGACAGACGTAATACAAATAAAACACACACAATCATACAAACATAAAAATATTTAATATCCCGCGTATAACACCAAAAAACGCATACCTTAACCTCTACTCTCTTACCCTCTCTCTCTATACATTTAAGTAGGTTCAAGTAGAGAGAAAAAAATAAAATGAAAATTTTTTTTTTTGTTGATGTATTTAATTGTGAATTTTGTTTAGGGGAAAAAAAAAGATCTTATATATATATATGTGCGTGTGTGTGTGTGTATGTGTGAGATAGAAAAGAGTAAATGAAAATCTTATAAATACTTAGATATTGTAGAGAAAAATTTTTTTTTATTGATTTCCATCAAACAAATATCTAAACTATTACAAGTGTACCAAGCGCTGCCAACCTTAAAAATCATTGAAAAACAACAATAACAATAACAACAAAAACAGAAGTTAAGTCAACGAAGATCAGAAAAAGAGAATCAAAGAATCAAAGAAAAAATAAATAAATAAATAAACAAGAGAAAACAGATGAAATTAAATTGTGAACATATTGTACTGGTCGGTTTTGTCGTCTCATAATCTAAAATTTTCAATATAATTCTAAATTTACATATGTGTACATATGTGAATGTATGTTTGGCTACATAACTCAACACACACACGTATATATATATATACACACACACACACACACATACATAAAAAAGAGAAAATATTTCATAAAAAAACACACAAAAATTATTCTAATAAACACAGGAAGTATCTAATGAGGCCCTCGACCTTTCTTCAACCATCTATCTGTATTTCTTCTTCTTCTTCTTGTTTTTTTTTTTTCCTAAAACCATTTTTCCTCTTCTACATATTATTCATCTTCTGCTTCTTCTTCAGCGTACATAATTTTAATTAAATTAAATAAATAAATATAATTTTTGGTAAACAAATTTTTGTGTTTATTGTTGTTGTTACATTAACATGATTTGGTCTTTGAAAAGATGTATGTAGCATAAACCGATGGACGGGGGGATACAGAGAAGTGATATTTTTGTTTCCTTTTTTTCTTTTTTTTTTATTAAATTAAAAAATAAAAGTTTTAAAATTTGAAAAGAGAAAAGTGAAAGAAAAAAAAAAGATTTACCCTACTTATACGTTGAACATGTTTTTGTTTTTGTTTTATTTATTTTTTTTTTTTTTTGTACTAAACAATTTTAATTTTTTATGCGAAAGAGAGAAGAAATAGTAAAAGAGACAGAGAGAGAGAGAGAGAGAGAGAGAGACCGAGAATAAAATCAAGTTCTAACAAAAAAAAAGAAAGAAAAAAAAAACAAACAAAATCATTCAACATTACCTACTAGAAGTCTAGTGGATATTTTAACGAACAAAAAAAAAATAAAAAAATACATTAGTGTATGGAATGGACTCGTTGTTCTCTTCTTTAAAATTCTTTCTCGAAAAAAAAAAAAAAAAATCAATTTATTCTTAGCATTTGTTTTGTATTTGTAGAATTAATAAATAGAATTTCTTTTTTTCAACAATATTCACTTGTGTTTAATACATTTGTATACCACCTCACTATATCTCTTCAAAACCCCCTCTTTTCCACTTAATACACCAACACACAACATTTTCAAATGCGAATTCTTTTAAACGACCTTTTAAAGCTAATTTTTTTGTTTAAAAAAAAAAACTTTTTAACATTTTCAATTTTTACTCATGGTACGTGTTACGTTACAAATAAGAGAATGACCATGAGAGGAATGAGAGACAGTTCCAATGAGACGAACTTTGTGTTGTTGATAAAAAAAAAAAAAAAAAAAACAATGTTAATGAAAGATTAAAGGCAAAGAATAAAGAATAACAAAAAAAAAATAGGTACTTACAAACTAAATACTAAACAATTAACAACAACAAAATAATAATAAGTCGAAAATATGTTGAAATTAGTTGATATCTAAAAATAAATGTTTAGGGGGGGGGGGGGGGGGGACAAATGAAAATGACTTATTGGTTTAAATATTTGGTACAACAACAATAACCAAATAATACAGACGTTTAAAACGTATTTGATCCAAATATTGTTTTTCATTTCTTTGAATTAAAAGGAAAATAAAAAACAACCGACTTATAGTTTAGAATTAAAAGGAAAATAAAAAAAAGTATACCCTCTATACGTTAAAACTACACACTTATGCATACCTACCCAGTTACCAACTAATTATTCTAATAAAAATCACGTCACGATTTTCCTGTTTTTGACATAAAATGAAAAAAACAAAAAAAAAAAAAAAAACAAAAAAAAATTAATAATTTATAATCAGAAAAGAGAAATGAAATGAAAACTATCACCGTTGAACAGAAACGACTAGGAAAGGAGAAAAAAAAAATATGACAAATTACCAAAAAAAAAAAAAAAAACTTAATTAATTATAAAAACAATAAAAATATACATTTTGTATTACGTCATCATAAAAAAAGAAAACTGACAAAATAACTTTTGTGTTTAATATCAGAATATCAGAAAGTCAAAAAAAAAAAAAGAACCAAAAGAAAAACTGAAAGAATGAAAAAGAAACAAAATAATAACAACAACAATATTGAAATGAAACGGACATGGTTGTTGTCACCTTTTGTCTAATCGAAATATAAAAAAAAAAAAGAAAGAAAGAAGTAAAAACGAAAAAAAAGACCTACATTTTTTTTTTGTTGTAAAGAAAATATTCTTTAGTTACATACATACAAAACATATGCGTACAAATACACATATACACACAACACATTAAACACACCGTTCATCAATCGTCATCATAAATAACCATAACAAAAAATAAAATAAAAAAATAAAAAAACAAACAAACAACACACACAGACACACACATGCACACACACAAATGGTTTAAATTTTTACAAACACAAAATTTAAACAAATAAGTAAGTTTTTTTTTTTTTGTCTTCAGCAAAATTTTTACCTAACCTTCTAAATACATATCTAAACTCTAATAGACTCATGGCGGGTTTCTTAACAAATGACTAAACGAGGATCTAACTAGATCGACTCTAAGCCTTAGATGGCATCTAACAAAAATCTGTTTCACCACATTTGTAGCGTTTTTTAAAACTATTTTTAGTTCAGTGGCTTCGATTAGTTTTTTTCTGTGCGTTTTGACTTTTGTAATGAATCACATTTGACAACTAAAGCAAACCACATCTAAGTATTTAGATGCGCCAAATTGCGCATCTAAGTTAGATGAGATCTAAATGTTGTGAAACAGATTTTAGCTTAAAACTCATCTACAGTCACTAGATGAGATCTAAACGGAGATGAGAAACCCACCATCAATAGTTCAATAGAAAATAAACTAATAAGAAGAATGTAAAAGAGAAAAAGAGATAGACAATAATATGTAGAAAGAATAACTATTTCTTTCTCTATTTAAATACAGAACGCACAAAAAAAAAAAAAAAAAACAAAAACTAAATGTTCCAAAATAAAAAAAATACCAAACTAACAACAACAAGAAAGAAATAAACGAAAACAAAATGAATGAGAATGAAAAGAAAAAGAAAAAAAATGGAAGAGAGAAAAGAAAAAGAATAAAAAGACACGACACATTCCATCATAAATTTTTCAAATACAGATTTTTATCTTCCTCTCATAAAAAAAAAAACAACATTTTTATATTTTTCGTCCTACTCAACACATACACACACACAAACACACACAATAATACAAAATTAGCATACAGCTCACATATGCTTGCAATTAAATTAAAAATAACTAATGCACACACACACACACATACACAACAGTCGCATAGAAAAAAAAAAAATTAATAAATTACAGTACCTAAAACAGGTTGGTTGAGTTTATTATTTTTGATTTGATTTATTAATTGTAATTTTTCTTTCTAAAATAACAACAACTGAAAAAAAAAAAAAGGAAAAAGGAAAAATGCACAATTTGTTTTTGTTTTTATACCTTAATGCAAAAATATAAATATATATACATGTGTATGTATGTAGGCATATTAGGTACCTTTTGGATAAAAAAAAAAAAAAAAAAAGAGAAAAGAAAAGAAAAGAAACAAAACAAAAAAATAAAATAAATTGAACCTCGAATTCATTTTAACAAACATACACGTTCATACATACAGTCACACACACACACTCACGAACATATATTTATATATTCAGTTACACCGCCATTATGAATCATTTCTATACAAAATATTTTTATTCTGCTCTGTTTATGTCAAATTAAAAATTGACAAGAAATAAAAATAATTTGTGTACTTGGTGGACCAGAGATCCAGACAATTTTTTAGATAATTTAAACACAACAGTAACACGTTAAAACAGTATAATTACGTAGCGCATAAAACTATTTCAAAATCATCGAACTCAAAAAAGTAAATAATAACATAAAAAAAACAAATCAACCAACCAACCAACAATAGCAACAATGAGTCATTATCAATCATAGGGTGACGAGAACAAATAGAAAACAAAAATAAATTAATTAAAATCAAATTAAGGATAAAACCTTCAGAATTATCACAAATCAGAATAAAAATTTCAATTATTTTATGTTCTGGTAGAAAACTGTCTAATTCGACCATCGATTTAAACCAAACATTTAAAATTTGAATACGATTACAGATTTTATATAATCAGAACTTGAATTGAAACATCTATGACGTTTTTACAATTTAGTAAATGGCCCCAAAAAGACACAGCTTCAATTACGCAATTCGTGTTTACGCAGGAAAATTTCCTCTAGTAACATTCAGAACCGTGTGTGGGTTTTGTGTTTGTAGAAGAAGAAAAAAAAAACACAGAATAAAATAGAGAAAATTGTCTTGGAAAAATGCTCGATTTGGAAAGGGAAAAAAAAGGAAGTAAAGAAGGGAATAAATCATTTTGTGATTTAATTGAAAAAAAAAAAAAAAAAAAAACCAACGAAGAAGAAGAAAAATCTATAAAAATTTAAATTTAACCAAAAAAAATAAAAAAATAAAAAGCAAGCAGAACAAAGAAAGAATGAGACAATAACAAGAACAGGGATTGGAAGAGGTAAAGAGAGAGAGAGAGAGAGAAAGAGAGAGAGAGAAAGAAAAAAAAAAACACAATATAATGTTGGTAAAAGAAGATAATATAAATATGTTAGTATGTAATTTTCTTTAATAGTGTTAAAATGAGGAAGTCAAGGATACCTCCATACACTAACACAACCGATAAACCGAAAAGTATTACACACATTGACACTTGAAATGATGGCAGCAAACATTTATAAAAATAAAAGAAAGAAAGAATGAATAAAAATAGGAAGAAAGTGAACACAAAAAAAAAAAAAAAAAGAAAAGAAAAGAAAAAGGAGAGAACGAGAGAAAAGAACAAAAACAAAATAAAAGCAAAGAAAAGTGATGATTTATTATTTTATTCTTCAGGAATATTTTATAAGAAATTTTTTCTTTTTTTTTTTTGTTTTCTAAAGAAGAAAAACATAAAGAAAGCGGGCAAAAGAGAAAGAAGAATGTGAAAAGTAGGAAAAGGACGAAAGTGACAATAAATTAAATGAAAAAAAAAAAAAAAGAATTCTATTTTTTTAATGAAAATTATGACACAATAAAAATGAAAGAAAATGGAAACATGAGGAGAAAGAAAACAATTTTTCTTTTCACAAAATAAAAAAGAAAGAAGAAACTCTTTTAATTTTCATTCAAGAGAAAAAGAAACAACAACAACAATAACAACAACAAAATATGAAAAATTAGAAAAGTTTAACGAATAGAAAATTCTTTTCTAACTTTTCTTCATCTTCTTATTCTTCTTAGTCGTAGTCGCCGTCTTCTTTTTCTCTTTTTTTTTTTTTTTTTTTGTTACTTTACTTAACTTTAATCTTTAACAAAATAAAAAAAAAGTTTACCTTTTTTTTTTTCTTATTTTATTTTCTCATCTTAATTCTCGTTCTCATCATGATCAATATCCTTCTATTTCTTTCTTATTTTCACCTGTATCACAAAAATATACTACTATGTCTCTCACTCACTCTCCCTCTCACACATTATTTTTCTTGTTTTATATTTTATTCTCCCCAATGTTCGTTGTGCTCTTGACTTTTTTTTTATTTTTTATTCTCTTCCTGTGCTAAAGCAAAACGAATTTCCCCCACATTTCTAACATTTATCCATTCTTCTCTTTACTTATTATTCACCTCTATCTCACCTCACTCTCATGTCATGCTACCCTCCCCCCAAACCTAAACCAATGAAACTTTTTATCACAACCACCACTTTACCATTCCACCACCACCATCAATCCTCTTCTTTTTTTTTCATCATCATCATCATCCAAATCCAATTCAAACTAAATTCAACTATGTAAGGTACTCTTGAAAAACAACTAAAAATCTTTTCGTTTTTTTTTTTCTACTTTTCCATCATTCTCTATCTCATCTTATTCTTCTTCTTCGTTTTTCATCAATTTACTCTTTACTACTCTCTCTCTCTCTCATTCTATCTCACTCTTTTTCTCAGTCCAACAACCAAAAGACAATTTCAGTAGTAGTCGGTAGTAGCAGAATAATAGTAATAGTAGTAGCAGCAGACTGTAGTAGTAACAATTGTGTAGTAGTCACTTCTTTTTGCTTCTTTATATTCGATCTTACTCGAACGCTAAACACACACATAAAATTCGCTTCATCGATTTAAACATATCAATTTGCCACATAATACATACACATACACACACACACACTCACACACACATGAAAATTTAGAACGACATACGATGACGACATACACACACACACATTCATCCATACACACTTAAAAACTGAATTGTTATTTGTTGAACAAAAAAAAAAAGATGAATAAGAAGAAGAAAAAGTATAGGGATAAAAACGGGAGAAAAGTCAAAAAGTTTTCTGCTGAAGAAGCGATAATAAAATAGGAAACGAAAAACGTAAAATAATAAATATATGAAAGAATGAGAGAGTAGAGAAAGAGTGAATGATAAACAGAAGAAAGAATACACAACAGGATCATACATATATAAAAGAGTTAGAAGGGAAGAAGACGAAAGGGGAGATAAAGAAAAAAAGGAATAAAAAAATACAACACAGAAAAAAATTCTCATCTCTCATTCGATTTCATTGTGAATATAAAAAAAAAAATATTTAAAGCTGGAATGTTTTTCAAACAGCGTGAGGTAGAAAGAGAGAGAGAGACAAAGATAAAGAAGATAAAAAATCTCGTCCTTTTTTTTATTCCTAAATTTTCATTTAACAAAATAACAGAAAAAAAAAGGTACAGCTTTTTAATCTCCATCCATCTCTCTCTCTCTCTCTCTGTCATTGAATTTCTCTGTTCCGAATTTTTTATTCCCGTTCCGTTTTTGTTGTTGTTGTTGTTGTTTTTTTTCCCAAATATTTGTATTTGCCTGACAGGTAGACACAAGTAAGTAAGTGAAAGATAGAGAGAGAGAGAGTGGAACAAATATATAATTTTTCTAAGTACCCTATTTCATTTATTAATTGAATTCAAAAAATACTATTAAAATCGCTCGAATGAAAGAACTTTATAAATGGGACCCCAAACTCATAAAATTCAATAAATTTGTTGACACAAAATGGAACAATTGGATTTTTGTTAGTAGAAACAACACAAAAAAAAAAAGAAGAAGAAAAAGAAGAAGAAAAGGAAAATAAAAACACAAGAGAAAAAAAAAAAGCACTAATGACTGAAAGAAGTAAGGTAATATTGAAAGGTACTTTACAACGTAAATAAGAAGTAAAATCTTACAAAATACTAAACTAAAATTTTAGAACAGAGAGAAATAGAAGGTGTAGCCAAGCACAGAGAGGAAAAAAAAAAAGATAACATAACAACCAAACCCACAACAAAAACAGCTGACTTGTCTTTCTATTAAATTCTTTTTCTAAAGAAGAAAATAAAAGAAAAGAAAAGTCAATAATTAATGATTTTCAATTCTTAAAAAGAAAAACAAAAGCAAAGAAAAAAAAAACAACAAAACTTAATTAGTATAAAAAATTTAATGGATTCTCAAAATCTTTCGTACTTTAATTGTTACTTTGTTTTTTTTTGTTTTTTTTTTTACTTTTGTCATCATAAAAAATAATTTTTAATGTAATTTTTTTTTTATTTGAAAAATTCAAAAACATTTTTCTTTTCAGACAAACGACAAAAAAAAAAAAAAAACACGAAAGGAAAATGAAAACAATTGAGAATTGTTGTGTCCGGGGGGACGCGCACAAATCAAAATTTTAAATCAACAAAAAAAAAAAAAACTAATACAAAAATTATTGTTATTTGTGTGTGCATGTGTGTGTATAGAGTATAGAGTAAAATAACTTTTTATGTATGTATGTATGTATGTATAAAAATGATAAGAGGAAAAACAAGGAAAAACAAAAAACAAGAAAATAAGTGCCAAACGTAAACTAGTCAAATCATTTGCTTAATTTAAATCAAAGTATAAATAATAAAAACATAAATTTAACGATTTGGCAAATATAAAATATAAATTATAGATTAAAAGTGGATTGACAGAAAGAGTGGTGAAGAAGAAGAAGTAGAAGTAGAAGTAGAAGAAGAAGAAGTAGAAGAAGAAGAAGAAGTAGAAGTAGAAGTAAAAGTAGAAGTAGAAGTAGAAGAAGAAGAAGTAGAAGAAGAAGGAAGAAGAAGGAAGAGAAGGAAGAAAATTATAACAAATTATTATTAAATAATTATTTTTCTTCGTTTTATCTTTTGTTATTCTATTTGTGTTACAATGGATAGGTCGAATGACGCAATTCTCTGATTATAATACGGAGAAAAAAAAAAAAAAAAAAAAAACAGAACAGAATAGAAATGAATTTTTTCTTATCAAATAAAAAGAAGAAGAAAGATAAAAAAAAAAAAACAAAATCAAATTGTGAATCGAAAAGAAGCGACGGGAAAGAACTTTTTTTTTTTTGATTTCTTTTTTTTTTTTTTTTTTTGAAACAAAACAAAAAAAAAAATTAGATTAGAAGAAAGAAGTTGAAGACCAAATCGACAGATTTTGAATTGAGAAAATTAGAAAACTAACAAAAAAATAAAGAAGTAAAATATTTAAAAATGAGAAATTCATTCGTAATTTTCTTCTTTTTTTTTAAAAAAAAAAAAGAAGAATTTTCCTGAATTGACAAGTTTATGTTGGACAAGGAGGCACGTGGCAATGTTAAAGGAAGAATGGAGGGATAAATGAGATAAAAAAATAAAATCAAAAAAAAATTCGCCTTTTAAATTTACCGAAAAAAACAAAAAAAAAATGAAATTTTTTTTAGGAAAATGTCAATTATTCCCGAAACGCCTGGCGTGAGTCAGTATATGTGATGTGAATGTTATGTTATGTGATATGCTCTGTACCGTGGTAGTTGTGTGCTATGTGTGGAGACTGTAGAAATAGACAAACTAAAGTCTTACTAAAAATTAATAAATAATAATAAGAAAAAGAAAAGAAAAGAAAAAGAAAAAACAGTGAAACACAACATAAGAAATTAAGGAGAAAAATTTCAATTTCCTTTTCATTTTCATTTTTATCTATTATTATTCGTATATTCGTTCAAATTCGTATTTCAAATACTAAAAAGGAACAAAAAAAAAAAAAGATCATTTTTTTTTTACCAATAAAACTCAAATTTTCATTCAATAAAAAGACTATAAAAAACAAAACCGAAAAAGAAGAAGAAGAAGAAGAAAAATATTGATAAAGAAGAAAGAACTGGTTTTTGTTGTTGTTCTCTTTTGAATTTTGCAGAAAGAGAGAAGAACAAAAAAAAAAAAGAAGCAAAACCGTGAAAGAGAAGAAGCATAGAACAAAAACAACGAAATGGTCAGAAAGAGAGAAACGAGATAGAAAAAAAAGGGAGAAAGATGTAAAAAAAATAAAATCTTTTACTATTGTTGTTGCGCCTTCACAAAGAATTATTCTTTGCGGGAACAGAGACTGAAAAGAAAACCAACGAAGAACGACGGACCAAGAAGAATAAGAAGAAGAAGAAGAAGAGATGAAAATTATCAAAATTCATTGCTCTCTTATTTCATTATCTTCTCTGTTGCCTTCTTCTTCATCTTTTTCTTTATTCAGTTTTTTATTTTTTTTTTTTTTTTTTTGAGAGGACCGACCGGTTACATCTTTTTAAACTTTATTAAACCACATTTTAATCATCTTTTAGTGTTTTTTTTTCTTCTTCTTCTTCTTTTTCTTCATCATCTTCTTAATCATTTTCACTCATACGAAAACTTAAATATTGTTACTTTTACTTCTTCTCTTACTAACTATTAACACAAATTTTGTCTCTTTCTCTTTCATATTATTTTGCTTTTTAATTCTTTCGCTGTCATCTTGTTGTCTGTATCTATTACAATATATGCTGCACACGTGCATGCATGTGTACACATGTGTGTGTGTGTGTATATATATATATGTTTTCTTCTGAATTGAACTTTATTGAATACAATTTAATTTATCATCATCACATTAACATAAATAATCATAAATAATAACGAGAAGTATACAAAATAAGAAGATGAAGAAGATGAAGAAGATGAAGAAGAAGAAGAATTTAAAGATTTTACTGAAGAAAAAAAAAATTGACATAATAGTAGAGTTAAATTACAAAATAAGAAAAATATATAATAAAATAAAACTAAAACTAAAAGAGTGTAAAAAAGGGGTGAAGGTGAAGGTGAAGGCAGAGATTAATAAATGCTTAATGCAATAAGTATAAATATAAAGATAATTAATTATGTAAAGTTTAAAAAATTAATAATAAAATATTGAACACTTAATTTTAAGTAAAGTAACTAAATAAAATAATTTACTTAAAGTCCACAGAGTAAATAGTAATTGATTATGTAAACAAATTAATTTAACTATCATTAACTAACAATAAATAAATAAATTAACTCGATTATTACTTATGATACATTTTATGTTTATGTTTATGTTTTATTGTATATTTTTATAATTTTAAATAAAAAAAAAAATACAACTAATGCAGGGTTCCGCATTGAATATAAATTCAAATAAAAGAAGACAGATTCCAGTTGAAATTGTATCTTTTCCCCTACGCCCAGTCCACCCATCGATTATACCTATTTATAACACAAAAAATAAAATCAACTTTTCAATTTTCCATCTTTCATCTCGTACACATTTAATTTGCTAGCAAAAATTTTGTAAAATCGAAAAAAGAAAAAAATAAATCAATAAAAAACTTCAATAAAAAAAAAAACAACTAATGAAAAATAAACTGAAACCCTGGCTTACCTCTACGAATCATATCACAACAACTAAATAAATAAAATTTAATTGAATTTAATTTATTCAATTATTTAACTTCCGTGCCCAATTAGTCATATACGGCTATAATTTTCAACACAAACATCAAATAAGATTAGGAAATTATGACTGAAATTTTTTTGAATAGGTTATAATTTTTTATAGGTTTAATTTTCTTTTCGTGAATAAAGAAAACAAATTTTTTTAAGAAAAATAGGTTGAAACAGATTCAACATAGAAAAAATATATGAGTTAGTGTGTAATGTGTGTGTGTGTGTGTGTGTTAAGATAACATATAAAAGAAAAAAATAGTCCATACAAATCTTTTATCTACCAACCTATTGGAAAATTCATTGTATACATACAGCAATACCAACAACTATTGGAAAAACCAAAAAAAAAAAAAAAAGAATAAAACGAAATCAACAAAATCGAAAATACAGCAAAAACAACAAATGTACACTAAAATAAAATTATTTGCATTTATATTGAATTTAAAAAAAGGAGAATAAAAGGAACAGAGGGAGCAGATAGAAGATAGAACAGAAGAGAAAAAGGGAAAGAGAAATAAAAAAAATAAAATAAAATGACGATTCAACTAAAAGTCAATTCATAGGTTATCACAGGAACAGATAAAATTTTCCATTTTCACACATACACAACCACACACACACACATCAGCATACAAATATTTAACGCGAAAATTATTATTTTTCAATTTTTTTTTCTTTTCTGCATTTCGAAACAAAAACAAAACGAAACAAAAACAACAAGAAATTATTTAACGTTAATTATCATTAACATCTTTTCACTGCCTATCATTTGTGACAAACAAAATGAAAAAGAATCAGAAAAAAGAAGAAGAAAAAAAAAACAAACAAAACGATCATCCTAATTCTTTACTAAAGACAATATTTTATTAAGAGTGTAGAAATAAAGAAAATCGATATTTAATACTAGAGAAATTTTTTACCTAACAATACAAACAACAACAACAACAATAATAGCACAAACACATACACAACACACATATTAGGACAAAAAAACAACAACAACAACAACAATAATAATAAAAATAAGACGAAGGAGAAGAAAAAAAAACGTCTTGATGACATCATCAATCTCACCAAAAGCGCACCATTAAGTATTAAAACAGGAAAAAAAAAAAGTAAATGAAGAAAAAAAAAAAAAGGAAAAGGACAAAAAAAAAGAAGAAGAAGAAAAAAAAGAGAAGAAAGAAGGTCAATTTTTGTCCATTTCCGGGATATCACTCAACAATTTTAACACACTCACCATACTCTACTCTCTCTTACACACACACACACATAACACATCTACAAAGAGCTGAATCTGACAAAAAAAAGAAAATAAGAAGGAAACGTATAAAAGAAGGAAAATCCATTTTTCTTTTAAAAAAAAAGCAAAAAGAAAAACGAAAGAACGAGAGAAAAAAAAAGTGTACAACTGACGAATTTTTTTTTTTTTTTTTTGACTCTCCGGACTTTAGTCTTATCAATCTTCTTAAAACTTCTACAACAGCTCTCAACATCAACAACATTCACAAATTTACTCTCTCATTTTCATTCTCTCTCTCTCTCTCTCTTTCATCTGCCTGTATATATCACACATCAGATTATCAAATAATTTTTTACGTGAAAAACAAAAAGAAAAACTAAAGATTTACGGATCAAGACGAAGGATCAAAATGCAACTAAATATGTTGTAAGAAAGGAGAGGTGGGACAGGAGAATTGAGAAACTATTGTAAAAAAAAAAAGATTTACAAGAACCAAAAATTTTCAACAGTAAAATTTATTTGAGACAAATAATTTACAAAAGAAATTCAATTTTTTATAAATAAACAATCAAAATAGAAAAAAAGAAAATAGAAAAATGCGAAACGTAAAAAATATTGGTATGCGAAAAAAATTGAATATTCGTGGATGAAAACGTGTTGGGATGTTAATGCTGCTTGATACAAAAACAAAATCGAAATGGTTGACACAAAAGGATGTGATAACAATAAATAATCTCTTTTTCAACAAGATAAATAATAACAACGTAAGAAAACCGATTTAAACAGAGAGAGAGAGAGAGAGAGAGAGAGAGAGAGAGAGAGAAAAAAAAGAAAACAATTCAAATACTTTTAAATAGAACAAAAAAAAAAAAAAAAATTAGAGAACAAAAAAATATATCACAGAAAACATTTTCTTTCGCCATTTTTTCCGCCTCTCATGATATTGTTGTTCTCTTTCTGTGTTTCTTCTCTTTTTTTCTTTCTTATGTAAATTTTTAAGTTTTCTTTCCACTTTTACCGGATAAAAATTTTTCATTTGATTTTCTTTATTTCTTTATTTTTTTCCTCTATCCATTTTCTACTTGATTTTAACATGGAAATTCTGCTGTTGCCGAGGGGTTGAAAATTGGGTGCAATCTTGGGAGAACTCGTAGGGAATATTTGTGCAATCTTTGTGAGTCTTTGTGCAATTTTTTGAAATCTGTAGTTAATCCTTCGGCTGTTGCTTACAAACAAAAAATAATAAAAAGAAAAAAACCATAACACAAGCCTCAGAGAATCAAGAGAAGAAGAAACAAACGTAAAAGAAGGAAAAATGATAGAAAAACAAAACAAGTCAAGTGTGAAAAAAAATGGTAGTCAGATTTCTTCTTTTTTTTTTTGTTTCATGAAAAAAAAAACACACACACACACACACATTCTCTCAATTTTTTAACGCACATTTCGTTGTTTGTACTTTGTTCATCTTGCCTGATCTGATCTATCAATTCATTCACCACCACACAAATTTAACTCATTCTCTTTTTGTCCCACCCTTCCTTCTTTTTCACCTTTTTGATGATCATCTTGACAAAAACCATTCAAACAGTGCACAGACGAAAAACAAATGAAAATTTTGCCTTTTTTTCTGTACAAGAAAAATCAAAACGAAAAAAGAAAAAAAAAAAAATACAAGATGAAGACGAAAAAATTTCCATAAATCTTTTTCTTTCGTCGTTTTATCGTTTTATATATTTTTTTTTTCTCTACTTCACATTTTTCTTCTTCTTTTGCTCTCTTGTAAGTTTTTCTTGCTAACAAAGAAAATAATTCAGAGAAAAAGAAAAACCGTACGAAAATTTTCTACTTGAAAATTCAACAATTCTTTTTTTTTCTTCTTAAAGTTTTCCTTAAATCAACCCCGACTCAACCCGTTTTTCATTTGTTGTTTTCCTTTCGGGTGCTCCAGACTTAGTTAACTTTTACATTTTTGTTGTTGTTGGAACAAAAAAAAAGTAAGAGAGAACAGACAGACATACTGAGAGAAGAAAGAGACAGAAAGAGAGAGATAGATAGTGAAGAAAATTGGATAAAATTCGATGTTCACTAAATTAATGATAAAAATGTAGATATGAATTCTTAAGAAAAACTGGCGCTACAAAAGAAAATTATTTTTCTATAAGGAAAAGTAGAATATTTTTTTTATTTTTCCAAGTCCTGATGTTACCTACTCACCCTCACCACACCACCCACAAACCTAACACATCATTGAGTAAGAATATAATAATGTGTAAAAGAGAGCGTTAAAGAGAGAGAGAGAGAGAGAGAGTTTGATAGAGAACAAATAAAAATAAAAACAAAAGTAAAAATGTAAAAAAACCTGTGTTTAAATTTATTCGTATTTCTAGGATTTTCTTCAGAGTATACGAAGAAAATGAAGCGAGACAGAGAAACAAGGTGTTAAAGTAAAGTGAGAGATAAATAAGAGCAGTGAGTAAAGAGAATATGAAAGAGATAGAAAACAATATCAGATGATTATTTAAAAAAAAAAAAAATGAAATGAGGGTTAAAACGAGAATGGAAGGAAGAAGAAAAGAGAGCAAAAAAAAAAAAAAGAATTAAGTAAATTCAAAAAGTGCAAGGGAAAAAATATATCGTGAGAGAAAGAGAGGAGGTATAAAAGAAAAATATAAATTCAAGAGATTTTCGAAGAGGGTTTTTGAGTGAATTTTCTTCATCTTATTCTTAAATCTTTTTTTTTCTTCTTGTTCTTCACTAAAGACAGAGAAGAGACGTCTAAAACAACCAACAACAACAAAAATGAAAGGGTAAAAAAAAACTCTATAAAAAAGAAAAAGAAGATTTGTTTAGTAAGAAACAAAAAGAAAAAAAAATTGGTCTAGTTGAACCGAACCTGGGAGGAAGGAAGGAAGGAAGGAGGAATAAGGAGAAACAAGAATATATTTTTTTTACCTATTGAAGGAAAATGGATATTGAAGAGGTTGAAGAGGATAAAAAGAACAGAACAGTATAGTAGAATAGAGGGGAGAATATTTTAAAGAGGAAAATAAAGGATGAAGAATAAGAAGATAAATATTATATTTGTTTCTTGTTGTTGTTGTTGTTGTTGTTCTTATAGAGAAAAAATAAAAATTAAAAACTAAAGATAAAACTAAAGATTAATTAATGATTGAATAGAGAGGTGAAAGGAATACAATAACATTTCTCATCTTTCCACTTTCTTTCCTAATCACTTGTAAAAAAAATAACAGCAACAGCAAACAATGAATTAATTAATTCTTTCTGAAAAACCAACAAAGAGAGGAAATTATTCAGTCATTGTTTTTTTCTGTTTTCTTTAATTTTCCGTTTTATAATTTTACTTTTGTGTAGAAGAAAAGAAACAGACAACGGAAATTTAAACAACAACAAAAATTCTAAAAAAAAGAAAATGCAAAAAAAAAACATAACAAAATAGTTTATTGAAAGAAAATAAGAAAATGTGTTTGTAACGGAATAGGGAAAAGAGGAAAAAAAAAAAAAACAAGAAATAATAATTTCATCCTTTCATAATATTTAACAACATCCTGTTGTTGAAGTAGAGGAAATTCTTTCTCGACTTCTACACATTTCCTCTTCTTTCTTTTTTTAAGTTGGCCAAAAAAAAAAAAATATAAAAGAATTAAACAGAGAGCCAAAACCAGAGATAAGAGAAAAGAACCTAAAAAAAAAATAGCGAGGAAATAGGAGGAAAAAAAAAAGAAAATATTAAGATAATAAAAAAAAAAAAAAAAAAAACATAAAATAAAAATAAGGAAATTAGATTTTTATTCATTTCTCTCGAAACTCTAACGAGTCCTCACTTTTCTTTTAACACTTTTTTACCATTAATCCCTGTGTTTTCATTTTCTTTCTATACTTTTTTTTTATTAGGAAAATGTATCAAAAATAGGAAAATTAAAACACAAAAAAAAAAAATTTTTCAATTAAAAGAAAAAAAAAAAAAACAAAGTAAAAAATATTGAAAATTTAATTGCTTGGAATGATAGGAAATGAAAAATGAATAATTTCGATAGACTTAATAGAAAATAAAAAATTTTCTTTTTTCAAAAATAACATAAAATAAAAAAATTCATAACTAGAAGTTGAATAGAATTTTCTATACTCACTCTGACAAATAAGGTTAGAGAAACAGAGGTGTGGGAAGTAGATGTAATTCAATATTGAGAAATCAACCATACGCGAAATATAGAGAATTAAAAGTAAGATCTTTTACCTAAACAGAAAAGAATTAGTTAAACAAGACAACGGGAAGATTGAAAAAGAAAATTCTATCAAGCGTTTACTTACATTAAAATTTAACATCTATAACTAATTTAACACTCCGCTATTAGATCTGTGAATATTTTCTATAACTAAAGATTTTTATTACAAAATTAAGAAATCTTATGACCTCTCTAATACTTTAAACTGAGATGATTGAAATGAGAACCAGTATTATTCAATATGATATGGTTGTAAACTTTTAGCTTTGATGATTTTTCTTCTTTTTTTTTTTTTTTTTTTTCTTTTGCATCACTTGATGCAAAATGAATACAACAGTTGAGGATGTAATAATAATACATCGAAATTTTCATACTGTAGATAGAGTGAGTAACTGCTTGAAAATTTTACGATCCAATCTTGTACATTTGCATAAGACAAACATATTGGTTCACTGACCGTTGCACATAGAATTGTTTAAGTACTTTTATTATATACTTAATTAAAAACGTATTTTTTTTTTATTGATTTAATTTAGTGAGATCAATTTTGATTGAATATAAAATTAACACTCGTACCAAACACAATTTAATTCATCTTGTCTGACGAGTATGTATCGATTTACTTTGTGTTTAACTGAAACTAATTGTAATCCACAATTCAGGTAAAAACAATTTCACTAGACGGTTTTATGCAAATTCTTTTTTGCTTATTTCTAAGTTACATATAGAGGATCTAAATCTAAACCGTCACCAAAAGAGACATTTTGGTAAATGGTTTTCCTTTAACTAAATAAAAACTTAAAGTTTCGGATCCCCCCCGTTTCTTTGAAAACAACTCACAAGCCCTTACATTACATATAGGTAGGCATACTGAAGTCCTTTCTGAATTATTTTTACAAGAATTTTATATTGGTATTAGTGATGTGCTAGATTATATTTTTATTAACTTAAAAAATCTCTTAATGCTCCCCCTCCCTACTGTCAAGTATAACCCCTAAAAGCGTATGCTTTTATTTTTCAAATTAAAAATTTAAAATTCAAAACTCAAAAATTGTTATGAATTTTGCCATTAATCTACAACTACACGGTAGTATACAACCCTCTTTGAATACCCCAACAAACATTTCCCCATTACCAAGTACTAACCCCCACCCACCCCCCTTTACTAATTGAAACCTTACAATCAACCCTTGCAATTCAAAAAAATTAATAATAAAAAAATAATGATAATAATTATAATATCCCGTCGTTTTTCTCTTCACTCGTTGATCCAATAAAACTTAAATAAATAACTTATTTTGTCTCTTTATTTTGTTTGTGGGAGGAAATTATTAACTAAGAAGAAGATGAAAAAGAATCATCTAATAAGTAAGTAAATAAGTATAAAGAAATAAAAAAATAAATTCTAAGGACTAAGAAGGGAATAAATAGAATTGAAAGAAAAGAAGAATGAAAAATATAAAAAAAAATGGCCTGTCCGTTATTTTATGAATACAAAAAAAAAATAACAAAAATAAAAGAAGATGTACAAGATGAAGACGAACGAACAAAATAATTTATAAATAATAAATCGTCAATATTATTAAATGCAGAAAGAAAAAAAAAAAAAAAAATACAATAACACCAAAGAAAATTCATTATTCTCCGTCTTTTTTTAAAATAACAACAACAACAACATTCAACATCAAAGAAGACGATAACAAAAATAATGTTTTTTAAAGAGTATTCTCTCATCATAATCATTATTAAAATAAAATTGTTTCAAAAATCCCAACAAAACGTTAAACTCAAAAAAAAAAAGAAAAAAAAAAACAACAATAAAAATAAAATATAAACGTAATGTGCAAGAATGAAAAAGAGAAAAAGAGAGAGAGAGATACTTAGGTAGACACAAGAAATTAGATAAAACAGAAGAGACCGGAGAGACACAACAAAAATATTTCAATACCGGTTTTTTCATTCCCATATTAAAAAAAAAAAACAACAACACAACAAAGAAGAAAGAATGCAATTTTTGTTGTTGTTGGTGCTGATTCTAATTCGTTGTTTTTTTCAACCTTTATATTCTGTTCTTCTCACTCTCTCCCTCTCTTTGGTTTCTGTGGTTGATTTTTTTCATGTTTTGCATAAAAATGTCTCATTCTTACTCTTTTCAATTCTTGTTCTAATTTTTTTTTGTTCTGATAATAAATCCATAAAATGAATCAATAAAAAATAATTGTGGAAAATCAATTCTTTCCCTTTACTTTTTTTTATTCTATCTTGAGTTTTTTTGCGAGGGATTTAACCACTCGAAAATTGTGCACCCCCACTGAATGCACATTTCAAAAGATTGCACAAAGATTCCCCACGAGTTCTCCCAGGATTGCAGACAGTGACTAACACCTTTTCAGTTTTGTTTTCACTTCTGAATTTTGATATTTTTTTGTTCTTATTTTTGTTGATCGCTTTTTCATTTTCTTTCATTGGAACTAAAAGAATTGCATTCGAAATTATGAAAAAAAATTTGAAAATCTATCCTGACTGACAACGACTACGAGAAAATACAATATTAAAAATTGCAACCCTGTAATTTTTTTGTATTTTTTCCCTAGACCCAACAATCGACCCTTATCCATCATTTCTTTTATATACCCATTGTTGTTGGAATTGTTAATTCTACAACATTATGAAATGGCAACATGTTTGTGCATAAGTGCATGTGTGTGTGTATACATATTGCGTATATAGCTGTATGAATTAAGGAACATTCAAGTGGTACTTGTATTCTGTGTGCGTGTGTGTGTGTGTTTCGATAAATGCAAAAAAAATTCCACATTTTAGCCCATTATGATTTTTTATTATCTATTACAAAAACAGGAAAAAAAATTCATAATTTCATTATTAAATGAATTCAACCAAATTAAAAAAAAAAAAAAAAATTGAGTGAGAAAGGAAGAGTGGAGAGAGCAAAGAGAAGAAAAAAAAAGACCAAATGAATTGAATAAAATTGGAAGAAAAATGTAGAAAAGATAAAACTGGAATTCTGATTACGATGGGAACATTCAAGGAGGATAGAGGAGAAGTGTACCAGAAATAAAAAAAACAATGTACGTAATTCCTTCTTTTTTTTTATATTAAAAATTTACACATACACACACAAGTGAAGTAGAAAATTTAAAATTGTCCAAGGGAAGAGATGAAAAGGGAAAATAGAGAGACAGACAGACAGACATATACATTAAAACCTTTTAACAACATTTTAGGCGCTTGTCGTTTTTCATTTGTTTTGCTTTTATCTCTTCACTCTCACAAACAGAATATGGTAGATTATTCGATGTATGTGTGTGTGTGTGTGTATGTCGGGGGATGTTTTGGTTTGGGGAGAAAGGAGGGGTAGAGATTGTATATATTGCGGTGTAGGAAAAAAAAAATAAGAAGAGGGAAACAAAAATATGAAACAGGGAGTTATAATGTAACGTAACGCATGAGAGTGTTACTGTGTTGTATTGTGACAACCTTAATTAGTGGATTTTAATTTAAAATATGTATTTTGTTGTTGTTGTTGTTGTTGTTGGCTGTTGCTGCTGCTTGGTGATTGTGTTGTTGTTGTTATTTTTGTCGAAAGAACCAGAATAAGAGAAAATTAGAATGAATAAAAAAAAAAAGAAGAAACAAAAGAAAAAGAAAAAGAAGACGAAAACAAAAACAAAAAAAAAATAGAGGGGAATTTTTTTGTTGTTGGTTTTTTGTATTTGAGTTGCATTTTAATGTGTACAATATTACAATACCATTAATTACATACACACACACACACACACAGAATTTTAAAGAATTTTAAAATTTAAATTTTGAATGACATTTTTTGTATTATGGTAAAAAGGGAAAAAAGAAGAAATAGGTTGAATGAAATGGGGAGGGGTATGGACAATATTTTAACGGCGGAAGAACAACGGGATACAAAAAGTCAAAATAAATTAAAAAAAAAAAAAAAAAAAAATAGAATGAAACAGAAACAACACAACAATAAACGAGACAATCCTTACATAAATACATAAATATTTTGAATAGAATAAAAAAAAATAAAACAAGGAAAATATAAAGAAAAATCGCAGAGACAGTAAAAATTTTCATTTAAAAGGAAGGAAGTTTTAAAAAAAATAATAATATCAAAATACGAGAAACAATATTGTGATGGGATGTGACAGAAGAAGAAGAAAAAAAAATCATTAAAATTCTTTAAATTCTAAAGACATTTCCCGATATTTCCTCTTTTTTTTTTCATTGATTTTCAGAAAATTGTTAAAAAAAAATCAATTTTATAAAAATAAAACAGAAAAATATAAAGAACGGAAACATAATTTCTATACTAAAAACTAAAGAAATTTTTGTCGAAAAGAGAAGATTGGAAAATTATTTAGATTTTTCCGTTTTCTTAAATAAATAAAAAAAATTGTCACAAAATTTACCGGAAATGGAGACAAGAAGTCAAATAAGAATGATGCAGTTCAGCCGGTTCACTACAAGAATCTTACTGTGAAAATTGTTAAGTAAATCAAAATAACCGGTAATGAAAATTTTCTTTTCCTTCTTCAGATTTCCAATATAAATTTGGTGACTAAGGGCCGTATACACCAAGGCGGATAATAGGGTTATCTCGTATTACGTAATACTCCGATTACGTAATACCAACAATTGACGGTATTAAACCGAAGATAAAACAAATACTAGGATTAAATATTTGTGTAAATATTGGCTAATACGCGTATTATACGAGATAACGTATTATCCGCCTTGGTGTAACGGCTATAAGAGAATATCGAGTAAAAAAAACTTTTGAGTTTAGTAAATAAAAAAAAAAAATAAACAAGAATTATTTAAAATATACAGAAACAGAAAAGAAATGAATGCCCGGAAAACGGAAATAAATAAAAGAAAAATAGATGAAAAACAATATATAAATAAAGGAAAAATTTACAATATTATTTTTCTCATAACATTTTTTTTTTTTTTTTATTCAACTTTTATGGAAAAACCCAAAAGAGACGATAAAAAATTAATTATATGGATTTTTTTTTTTTTTGCTTTATTCAAGATGAAAAAAAAAAAGAAGTTTTTCTTTACAAAAAGTCAAGACGCAAGACGCGACCAATCTTCCTATTGTCTCCATCATTGGAAAAGCCATTTCCTTCAAATTAAAATAACAACAACAAAAAAACATCAATAATTTCTATTAAGAAGTTAAAAAAAAAAAAAAACTACGCTAACAAAATTGAATTTTCATAAAACAACAATAAAACAGGGAAAAGCAAAAACAGGAAAAACAAAACAAAAAAACATATAAAGATATTTTTTTGTGTATAGAAAGAAAAACCACAGAAAATTTCGTGTCTCTGAAACACAATGAATCTTGGCAAAAGTTAGATTGACGTTGAACTAGCAACGTACCCACTAATAAGTTCTACTATCCTGCCCCGCATTACCCCTTTTGCAAACATGATACTAAAAATATTGTTTATAATTGAAAAAAAAAAAAAATAAAAAAATAAAAAAAAAAAACTGTGAAAATTTTATGAAAATTGAAAATTAAAAGAATAAATTTCAATTTTGCAAAACAGTCCATGAATAAATATTAAATTTCTGATGCAAAAAATAAAATTTTCAATTTTCATAATTTTTATTTAGATTTTTTTTTCTTCTTTTATTTTTCGATTAAAAAAAAAACCAACTTCCCCTATTTTCCCTTGTTTTTTTTTTTTTTTCTTTTTTTCTTTATTTGTTTTGCTATACACTTTGTCAATTGTAGCAATGAGAAATGAGTCTTACGACTGTGAAGTGAATCAAACGTAAAATATTAAATTGTACATAGAGAATGAAAAAAAAAGAGAGAAAGAGAGTGGCAATTATGTTTGCATATAATTTGTTTCGTTAAAAATTTACCTTAAAAAATAACGAAGGGGAAAGAATTTTATAATAAGAGAAAATAGAAAATTTATCTATTTTGAAATTTTTCTTGTGTAAAGAAAATTGTGAACAAATATTTCAATTTAAGTTCAAATAATTAAAAGAAATCGAAAAATATTTCTTGTGAGGTGTAAATGTAAAGGTGGTAGACAGAGGCCACAAATTGGCCTGACCCTTTTTTTAGTTAAAAGACACGACGACAAAAGCACGTCGTACAAAATTCATCTGGATGTGAGTTGGAAATATTTTACGTATAAAAGAGGAATTCAGAGAGAGAGACAGAGAGAGAGAGTGTACGAGAGATAAGAGAGATTATATAAAATTATGTCTGCAAATTTTAGTTCACGTATATTGTTGTTAGTTATATATGCATTCTAAAGTCAGTTAATTAAAGGATCAACCATCTTCTTCTTCTCCTCCACCTCTTCTTTCTTTCAACTTATAGATTTATACGTTATTTTAGTATGGTTGTACTTAGTAGATACTACTCAGTTCATCTATCTCGTTCTTATTTTCCTACCTACACCACCATCAGTACATTTTGATTTCAGATTTCTATTCCTCCTTTGAGTTGTTGTTGTTTTTTTTTTTTATTTGTTAAATTTTTCATTTCTAAGCCAAATAATGAAATAATTTTCAGAAAAATAATCATCACATTGTTACAAAGTAATTTTAATGAATAACAAATTTTTACATTTATTGTTTTCCCATTTTCCATTTTTTTTTTAATCCAGACAAAAATTGAGAAAATATTCAGCCATTTTCCGTTTATTTATTTTGGGATTTGTGTGTGTGTGTGTGTATTTTTTCACATTGACTTTATTTTCTTTTTCATTTGTGTGAAGAAAAGGAACAAAAAAAAACTTTAAAATTCTCGCCTTTTTATCACTTTTTATCTGTCTCTCTCTCTCTCTTTTTAATACGGATAACTCTTTCGTTGTTCTTCATCGTCTTTAATATTATATTTTTGTAAATATTTATTTAGGAAAGAAAATAAAATGAAAACAGAAAGAAAGAAAATAAAGCTTGACTGACTTAATTTTAAACTTTGACTTCACTTTATTTGACTGAAAATGAAAGGAAAAAAAAAAGAAGGTGGCGAGTAGAGTGAAGTCGAAGGAAGAATGGTACAAATAAAGACTAAGAAAAAGATTGAATTGAAGAACGGAAAAAAAAAACGAAGATGAAGAAGTTGAATCCAAAGTTCAAGGTTTTTTAATAGACTTTTTCTTCTTTTTTGGTGTTTCTACAAATAAAAATTTCTCCACTTTGTAACATTTTTCTTTCCTCTTTATTTGGATTCATCTTCCTTTCATCACTAACTCCCATAACTCCTCACGCACTCCCGTCACTCTTAAAATCTTATACCAACGTTGACGTTAACTTCGACGAATGGATATGATTGTCTTCTTCTTCAATATTTTCATATCGTGATATCGTGGAAAAATTGGAAAGGAAATTAATATCTTTACAGGATGATGAGGGCGAAGAAGAAGAGAAAAAATAGAAATGAAAAGAAAATCCATCAAATTTATAACCAAAAAAAAAAAATGAAGAAAAAAATGAAAAATGAAAGAGAGAAAATAAATAAATAAGATGGTAGCAGAAGCTTAACCTGAGGATAATTCTGAACAAGTTAAAGATGAGAAGGAAGAAGAAGACAGATAAATTTAGAGATGACTGATTCTGTGTTTGTGTCATCTTCTATCTAATTCTAAATATTTTTATCTAAAGGAAAAAAAAACTCTCTTTTTCGTTTTCTTCTCTCTCTCACTCTTTCTCTCTCGCTCTCAGTATTAACTTATATCTATAAAAAAAATTCAGTTTTTATTTCGTTTGAAATTGAATTGGAACAAAATATCTCAAGAGAATTTTCCATCGGAATTATGTAACATGAAATTGGGAAGACAATCTTTGAATGATAAAAAAAAAAAGCAGACTCGAGATGAACAGCCTTAAAGAACATATAAAATATTCATGTGGAAAATTAAAGATTATGGAGGGACAAAAAAAAAATCAAATTCATTTTTTTTTTTTTTTCTAACAAAAGTGAAAAAAATTTCGTACAAAACAAAATTATTTTTATTTGTACGTACAAAAGTACCACTCGGGTCAAAACATTTTTCACTGATTACAGTTTTTTAACGGAATATTTAAGAATTTCACCCGAGTGAATAATTAAGTCCTTGGTTGGGGTACACTCAACTGAATTTTCGTTCTCATTGAATACGCGATTTTTCACATCATTTTAATTGGTACAAACCAATTAAACGAAGTAATACACGAATGGACTAAACTTTGGACTAAAATACAATTAACATAATTTTAAGTCCTTTACCTAAAAAAAAAACACCGATAAATTTTTAGTCAAATTTTAATGATACAAAAATTTCCCTCAACAATACTTCACGTGACGACCTATAATTTTTTTTTCTCTCTCTATGTACAATAGAATTTTCTTTTAATATTTTGTTAAAATTGACACTAGGTGTCGGACCCCAAACCCCCCGACGTCGTTAACGAATTTCATTTTAAGACAATAATTTTAAATTTAATGTAAACGCAAATAAGTATAAATAAAATAACTTACCCTCAAAAATTGTATTTGTTGGTTTCTGGAAGAGGGGGGGTGGTGGTGGTGGTGGAGAGCCGCTATAATTTTCTCCAATATTTAATAGTCATTTTATTCCATTTTTTTTTTGTTTTTTTTTTTCGTTTTTAAAAACTTTTAATTTTTAATTGCGTTTCACCCTGCCCCTTTATTTTTTTTTTTTGTTGGGTTCTCTTGTTGTTGATTCTGAACCACTCACACACTTCTTTTACACACACACACACACACACACTATTTTTATTTATTTCACTTTTCTAAATTTTTTTTCTTTCACTTAGAATTTATCACTGTTTCTTTACCTTTAGAAAAACAAAAACAAATTTTTAAATTTTTTTTTTTTCAAAAAAAAAAAGAAAAATGAAGAAGAAAAATTCACAATTTTTTTTTTTTTCTTTTTATTTTTTAAAATTTTTTTTATTTTGTCTCCCCTTCTACTACATTTATGTCTCTCTCAATCTCTTCTCTTAAATGTTTTTGTTTTAAATTTTTAAAAATAGGAAAAAAAAAAACAACAGAATGGAAAAAAAAAAAAGAAACACAAATTTTTTTGAATTATTTGCAGAAGAAAAAAAATTAAATCTACTTCGTCTTGATTTTCCTCCGATTTTTCTCTTTCTTTCATTAATTATGTTATTATTCTAAACATTATTATTGTTGTTGTTGTTGTATTTTTTATTGTCTAAGGTGATTAGTTGGGACATGTGAAAAATATAAGAGACTTGAGAAAGATGTTCAAGGGTTGAGGTTGAGACGATGAATAACATTAAAAAAAAAATGTATTCATTTTGTTGCAAATTTATATATATTTTTTTTTTAATAATACAAATTTCACTCTCGTCTAAGTCTAATAGTAATATTTTTAGTGTAAGTGTACTTAGTACTTAGTTTTATATTTTGTGTTTTTTCTATTGTTCTGTATTTCTAAGACAAAATAAATTGAATTCATTGCATTTGAATGCATTAAATTTTATTAATGGATCATTCACATTTGTTTTGTTTTATTGGATTTCGTTTTTTATCAACCATGTACACCCCCACCCCACTATTAAAATATCCTATTATTATTATTTTAAGTATTTAATTATTTCTGTTTAAATTCATTACAACATTGATGGTATACAGTTTTCCGGGAAAATTTTATAGCAGAATTTTTTGATAACAGAAATTTATTTAGTAATAATTCTCATTCCTAAATTATGTAAATATTTGTGTTTCTATTTTTTTATTATTCTTTTTTTGTACATTTTTCTTATAGCAGATTATTAATATTTATCATCATTAGACTTTAGAAAGAGTGTGTGTGTGAGAGAGAGAGAGTGAGAGAGGGGGTGAGAAGAAGCTGACTATTATTTGTGTTTCTATTTTTGTTTTTTTTTTTTTTTTTTTGAAATTTTATTGTCACATTTATACAACAATTTGTTTCTAATCGTTATCATTTTCAATTTATAAAATTTAAGAACTTTGAAAGAAAAACAAAATGAAATTAATTGGGAGGGTGGATCGTTAAAAAAAAAACAACTTTCGATTGTAAAAATAAAAAAAAAGAACCAACAACAAAAAATAATTTGTAGTTCAAATGTCAATAGCACGAAACATTTAAAAAAAATAAAAAAAAAACGAATCCAATTTCAAAATTTAATTGGGTACTTCTACAGAATCCAACAACAACAACAACAACACATAAGAAATTAATGCAACAATAAAAATTGATTATAAATATAAAAAATAAAAGTTGTATTTATTGTAATTGTCGTTTTGTTTTTAATAATAAATTCATTTATACCAGAATTATAGCGAATAATTAATTAATTATTATTTTTTCATACAACAAATAAATGAGAGGCAAAAAAAAAAAATAATAATCAAATAAAAAATTGTCTCTTAAAGAAAGTGTCGTCACACACACGCACACACAAATAATTAATTGAAGAAAAAAAAAACCCTATTCCTCCCTTCTTTTTTTTTTTAACGTAATTAAATCTTAATGAGAAATTAAAGTTTCATTAAATATCATTTAATGTTTTGTGTCGAATTTAAAACGGATTCACATTGAAATTTTATGATTTTTGATCTTGTTTTTTTTTTTAATATATAATTTACATCCCCCTTCAATCCCCATGTCCATTAACGGATAATAATTGTAATAATCCTTGTGTGAAGGGATTATTGTTTTAAGAGAAAATTTTACAATTTATAAATTTAATTTTCACCGAATTACACAAAAAAACAGAATTTTTTTGAAATATAAAAGAAAAAAAAAAGGTTTAAATTTCACGTACAAATTTTAATTTGGTTTTGTTTTTTTTTTTTCAATTTTTTGCTCATAAGTTGCTTTTTTTTTTTTTGTTTTAGTTTAATAATAAATTTTTATAATCAAAACAATTTAATTATATACCCCCCCCCACACACACACACCCCCCATCCACCCTCATTGAATTTAAAATAACACCAAGAACAAATAATTGTTTTCCACGAAAATCCATTCATTATTTTTGTTCAATTATAATTGACGTTAATAAAAAAAAGAAAATAATTAAACGATGAATTTATTGGTTGGTTAACTAGTTTGATTGTTTGTGGGGTAGCAGCAGAGGAACACAGTGATAAATAGTTGACGGATTAAAGAGATGTCAAGTAAATTTGTGTAAATAATAAAAACAGAAAAATTGTTTTTGGGATTTGATATCTGTCATAAATGTTGGTAGTTTCTATTAACAATTGAAATTTTAATATTTTACGATTTAGATAAGAAGAACAGAGACAACAATAAAGAACGAAAATCTTTCCCTTTTTTTTTTGGAGAAATTAAATTTTTTGGAGAATTAAAGAAATTCAAACTGCATAGGTTTCCAAAGGGACTTCATTTTTTCTGTTGTTTTGACTCTTAGGACAATTATACAGGAATTTTCAATTCCTCTTAATTTTTATAATTTTCATTACGAGATTTTCGCTTTTTTTCATTTTCCCTCTTTTAAGAAAATCAATATTTCTGTTTTTTTTTTTGTACAAAATTTCAAATTTTAAAAAGCAAAAAGAAAACAAAACAAAATAACATAAAAAATAAAAAGAAAATATTGTGAAAAATTCACACACACACACGCACACTTTTACACACATTTTTCTTTTTTAATTTTGTTCACCAAATTTCACATTTTTTTTTTTTTTCATTAATTTTTTTTTCTTTTTCACAATTAAAATTTTAACAGAGACAAAAAAAAAACGTCAAAATTCCATATTTTACTTTTTCCTTCTTACTAAAGAAAAACCACTGTTTACTAAATAAAAAAAAATTTCACTTTAATTCTTTTTCTTATTATTTTTTTAAAGGTGGAAATTTATTGAAAATTTTTTTGTTCGGTAAAAAAAAAATGCAATATTTTCACCTTATTTACTGTTTGAAGTTTTTCCCAAATTTTTTATTGGACATTTTTCTTTCTTTTTTGTTTTGTTTACAAAGAAACAAAAAGTACCGGGGGAAAAATTTAAGAATATTCCAATGAGAGAAAATATTTTTATGTATTTTCAATTTTTCTTTTACCTTTTCTTCTTTCAATTAATTGGTTGAATATTTTCGAATTTTCCGTTGAGTTTGTTTTTTTTTTTTTGTAGATTTTCAAAATTTCTATAATCTAATTTTTTTTGTTTCTACATTGGTTGGATCGATAAACAACAACAATAAGAAGGAGACAAAAAATAAAGTATACAATAAAAAAAATCCTGTTATTCCAAATGAAACGGTATCTTTTTCTAAATTTGTTGTTGTTGTTGTTGTTGTCTGCTTTTAGTTATTTTTTTTTTTGGTTTTTGTTGTTGTTACTCTGTGTCTGTGTATTTGGGATTTGATTTGATTTTACTTTTTTTTTTTTTCTCTTCTTTTTCTTCTACTACCTTTTTGTCTTTTTTTTTGTCTTGAATTTTTCTTTGGACAAAAAACTTTAAATGATATTTTTGTTTGTTACATTTTTTAGTTTAAAATTAAAAATCTTTTTTCATCTTAAACAACACACACACACACAAAGTTAACAGAGAGAAAAACAGACAATTATTTTATGTTTTTATTCAAATTTTCTCTAAATTTGATGGAAAAACTTGAACACGAAAATGAAACAAAACAAAAAAAAAACTCACTAAAATTTTTCTTCTTATTTTCTTTTTTTTTTTTTTTTTGTGGTCAAAGAAAACACTTATAATTCACATTATAATTTAAAAGTTATACACACACACACACTCACACAACAGCCACCCTGAGAGAGAGTGACACACATACATGCATATAAGCAGTAATAAATACACTATTAAATTATTAAGACGAGAAAATTAAAAATACAAAAAAAAAGACGGAAAATCGTAACAAAAAAAAAAAAAAAAAAGAAAACAGAAACTACCCGAGAAAATTTTTTAACAATTATAATATAAAAAAAAATGTTCTATTTTATTTGTTTTTTTTTTAACACACTTTTTTTTTTTTTTTTGATAATAACAAAATGGTCACATTATTTTGAATAAAATTTTAGGAAAGAACCAAAAATAATACAAAATGAAAAAATATAGTTTTGATTAAAAAATCAGAGTGAGAGAAATAAATTACTTTTGAGTGTTTTAACTTTTTTATTTTCTTTAACAGAACAAATTAGAAAGACGCTTTTCTTTTGTAATTTATTGTTTTATGTATTTTAATAAATAACAAAAATTCACTAATTTTAAGGGTTTTGTTTTTTTTTATTTATTCTACCTTTTAACTAATTCTGTTTTTTTCTATAATTCTCTTTTTGTGTTATGTATTTTTTATTTTTTCTTTAAATTTCAAGGAACGACAGGAAAGTACGACTTTCCTGTTTACCGTATAACTCAAAACTGTTTTTAAAAAATTTACTTATTTATTCTTTATACAAAAATTTCGTTTTATATTCGTTAATTCGGCTCTAGATACTTCGGTTAGTAGAACACAGTGAAAAGTGGAAGGGATAAAAAATAAATAGTTAACAAATAGTTATCTCTTTTATTCACTCTATAATCTATATGATAATGTTGTCTCTTTTTACTTTCTATATATAGAAAAATATTAGTTACAAACCCATTCTTTAAATTATGTTTTTTCTCTTTTTCTTTTTTTTTCTGTTTTTTTTTTTAGTTAAACCTGATTAATACATATACATACCTACAAACACATATAAATGGATTAATATAAATTACACTAACACATACTTAGAATATGAGAAATTTATAAATAATACACATCCATAGTTAGATAGAAATATATATATGCATCTTATTGTGCATGTGTGTGTGTTTAAATGCCATATATACATATATAAAAGAGAGGGAATACAATACATAATATAACAATAAAATAAAGGTGGGCTAGAAATATGATAGTATGAGGGGAATAAAGTGAGATAGATGTATTGTATTGTATTAAATAAACGCGATGTTTTTGTGTGGATTTGGGATTAATAGAGGATCCTTTGGTTTTTTTTGCTTCAAATATTTTTTTTTCATCTCTTTATTTTATGAAAATTTGAAAATTCTCCACTTTATTTTCTTTATTGAATGAAAATTAAAAATTTGTTTCTTTTTTTTTTTTTTTTTTGTAAAAATGAAAATCTTTAAAGAACGATAAAAAAAGGTCTCGATTTGTTTTCTATTTTTTTTTTTTTTTTTACTTCTTTCTTATAAACAATTTATTATCCTTTAGGCAAAAAAAAAAAAAAATCTCGCTAACGAACCGAAATATTTAATCCCATTATATGCTTCTCATCTCATATATATTGCTCTCTTTATCTTTCTATCTACCTACCATTCCCCCCACCAACCCATAAAAACGAAAACTTTCATCCTTGTAAAGAATTTCCACTGATTTCAAATAAAATGTAATCAAAAAAAAAAAAAATCTTATTATAATTTTCTTCTTTTTTTTCTGTTTCCTTCTCCTAACTGTTTTCATCTCTTTTTCTCATTCATATGTTTTATCTCTTTTTTACATTGTCACAAATAGACACACATGAACAAACAACTATATAGAATAAACATACATATATACCCTATATGCACTCATATGTAAAATCTCAAAGATACAAAAATTTATTGAAAAAGCAAAAAGATAGAACAACAACAGAAACTCAGCATAGACAAAACTACCTGCAAACAAAAGCCATATAGAATATGAAAAAAGAAGAAGAAGAAGAAGAAGAGGAAGAAGAAGAAGAGGAGAAATATGTCGAAGAAGGAATAGAAATAGAGGAATAGACAAAACAAAAAAAAAAAAAAACATCTGTCGTGTAGTAAAAGAGAAACAGAGATAAAAATATTAGTGTAAAAGTGAGAGTGTGACAGAGAAATAAAATATAAAATAAATGATAAAAAGATTTCATCATAATAATGTTCATGCGGTTCATCTTCATCAATTCTTTTCAAAAGAGCTTCTTCTTCTTCATCTTCTTTTTCATCTTCATCTTTTAACTGAACACAAAATCTGTGTATGTGTATGTGTTTATTTAAAAAACAAAAATTTCAACGAACATTTTCTAAGTTTTTGTTTTTGTTTTATTTTTTTTTTATGGAAAAATTAATGTCTATGACCCCCCATTTGTCTTCAAATGGTGGTTGGAGAAGTTGGGGATAGTTTCCAACATTAGAAATCATAAAACTTGTACACAATCTCAATAAATACAATTAAAAACTTTTAAAACAAATTTGAAAAATTTTTGTTATTTTATAGGAAAATTTGTCCTTCTATTCGTCGTAAAGGGTCAAAGTCGTGAGAGTTCAATTCAAATAATAAAAAACAAAAAAAAAAAAAATACACAAATAATTAGTTTCAAAAAAAAGGGGATGACAAATAAAAACTTTAAACAATTCCATCACAATCTTGTCAAATTCTAACACCGTGGAATAAGGGTTTTGTCTTATTGTAGAAGAAATTCGATTTGGATTTTAAAAATCTTACGAAATTTTTTTTTTTTTTTTTGTTGTTTTAAATTTTTGGGAACAAAAAAAAATTTGATTGGAAAATGTTTTTATTTATATTTTTTTTGTAAAGAAAAACAAACAAACAAAATCATAAAACAAACGCACACACACACACAGAGAAATAAGGATTACGTAAGAATTGTACATTATTTAAATTTAGTTTCTGTACGCGAAAGGAGTTTTTTAAGTTTTGCAGTTTTTTTTATTTTTATTTTTCTTTTGTTTTAAAAAAGGAAACTAAAAAAAATACAAAAAAATTATCCTTTGAGAAATTTTTTTTTTACTTTTTCATTGTAAAAGGTATGAAATTATGTAAAACATAAAACACAAAGTCAATCTAAGAAAAGTAGAAAAAAGAAGAAGAAAAAAAAAAAAAAAAAAAAAAAAAAAAAAAGAAAATGATGGAAATCCTCTTAAAATAAATTTTTTTTTTCTCAAAATTTATCTTTATTTCTTTCTGTATAACTTTCCTCTCTTTATCTGTACGCTCTCTCTCTCTCTCTCTCTCTTTCTGTATTTCTTTACCCATTCAAATCATTTTTTGATACATTTGGTTGAGTCAAGTTAAAAAACAAGAGAAGAAAAAAGAAAAAATACCTGGAAAAACGGAATCCAATAATACGAAAAATGAAAAGAAAACTAAAAATCCAAATATGAAAATGTAAACAAAAAAAAAAAAATTAAAACGAAGAAATTTGTCTCAGAATTTAGACAATAAAACAACAAAATTTGATTTGTTTTAGAAATTAGCAAGAAAAAAAAAAACAACTACACAACTACACGACTACACAACAATAACAACAATAGTTACTGAATGTATTGTTGATTGTACTGTTGTTATTGATGATATTACATCATTGGTGAAAAAACTTACCGTCTGTGGGATTCATATGAAATTGTAGCAAAATATTTATGCAAGAAAAAGAAAAAAAAGAAAGAAGTAATTAAGTAATTAAGTGATAAGAACAAAGGGTGACACTAAAGTGATCCTAAAAGTTTTTACTATATAGAAAATGTTTTACACGATTTATTTCAATTATGATCAAAATTGATAGAATATTATAAAGTGAATATTTCTATAATTACTAAATTCTAATTACTAAATTCTAATTACTAATTACTAATTACCGTTGATATTATTCAGTTCATACTAAGCCACTGGATACATTTGGGATATAACCGGCTTAAAATGATTTCTTATTTTTATTTTGTACATGTGTGTGTTTGTCTGTGTGTGTGTCTGTGCGTATGTTTTTGTATTTGTATGCATAAAAACTCATTTACTACAAAAAAAAATTTAATAAAAATGTTAATTTTTCTCTTATTTTTTTTCCATTTTATTTAGAAAATCAACTTTTGTTTTTTTTCTATTTTTCTTCTTTTTCTTTCTCTTTTAAACTTTTATTATCTACTCTCAAAGAGATTTCATTTGTGCGCTCTCTCTCTCTCTCTCTCTCCCTTTTTACCATTTACCTTAGAATCATCTATTCTTTTGTTTGTTTATGATACGTACAATCAAAGAATTGATAAAGACATGAAAAATCAACTGATACAAAATAAAAGGGAAATCAAAATTAATAAATCTAAATAAAAAAAAAATAAAAAACAAAATAAGAAACAAAAAAAAAAAAACAACAAAGGATAAATTAATGTTACTTATTTGTTGTTATTGTTATTGTTTGTTGTTGTGTTTTTGTTTTGAAAAGATCAACAACAACAACAAAAACAAATAGAAAAAACAACAACAACACAAAAAAGGGTGACTATAATACCATCTATTTTTATATTGTTGTCCTTTTTACACTAATTTTATTAATTTATTATCGCATAGCAATACCAATGGCAATAACAATTGTATTTTATTTATGTAAGAATGCATGTGTACATGTTTGTACAGAAAATGTATATGTATATACATGTGTGTGTGTGTGTGTGTGTGTGTGTTGTGTAGTATGTAGAAAATGTATAATGCTCTTTTTCTTTTCCGTTTTCTTTTCTTCTCTTTCTCGGTTTCATTTTCATATAATATGTTGAAAAGAAAAGAAAATAAAAGAAAAAAAAAACAAACACACACAAAATAAATGTCAGTTACGTATTCAGGAATAAATTTACCTTTAATTGATAGAATGACTATCACACCACCCTCCCCGCCCCACCTATTCATTCTATATTGTATCTTATTTGATTGATTTGCATTTTATATTTTTGTCTTCAATATTTAAATTGGCATAAGGACAAAAAAAAATTTATCAGCCTCCTTAAAAACTAGCACTGCAAAACTCTCTACACATAACGTTGAGAATATGTTATTAAGGGTACATATTATAAGTAAATGAGCATGCGCATTTTTGTTGTTGGTTTACACTCTTTTTTTTTTAGCTATAATTAATACACGTCACGCTCACCGTGTAACATTAAATATAATACATAAATACACACTCACACACACACACACACACACACACACACACACACACACACACACACACACACACACACACACACACACACACACACACACACACACACACACACACATATGCAGTCTCACGCAATATAATACACATTTATTCTCAGACGCATATAAATCCACAATTTTTTTCCTTTTTCTTCTTCTTTTTATTTTTTTTTTTTTCTTCCTTCTTTTTCCTTTTTTATAAAAAGCTGGAATTTGGATTTTTTTTGTTTTTGATTTTGATAATATCTATGTATTTAATATCTATGCACACACACACACATGTGTACAGGTGTGATATGTGATATGTGATGGTTAAATAGAACGTTAGCATAATAATATGAATATGAATGATAAATTTTACATTGTATGGAAATTTTGTTTTTGTTTTTTTGGATATTTTATAAAAAAAACTCGTCATAATAATAATGTAAAATTCGTACAGGATGTATCGGGATATATATCTATATCCTGTTTTTTTCATATTTTACTATTTCTATTACTACATTTTGTTGTTGTTGTTGTTCTATTCATTTTATTTATTTTTATTTTATGTATGTGTGTGTGTATGTGTGTGTATGGAATATGTGTGCGTGTGTATATGGAATGTGTGTGTGTGTGTATATAGGTAGAATTTCCTTTTTTCTTTTTTTATTTCCTTAGTGAAAAATAAAAATAAACTACTAAGTACATACAACAATAGAAAACCCATTAAGAAAATAAAATTTATTCAAAGAATAAAGGAAAAACAGAAAAAAAAAAAGAAAAGAAAAATCGGAATAGAAAAATAAAAAAGTAGAAGAAAATTAAATACGAAGGAAAAATGGAATAATAGAAAAACAGATACTATATGAAGACGTGCTAATTCCCAAAAGCGAACCAAGGAACAACAACAACAACAACAACAACAACAATAACAAAAAATCAAATCAAAAACAGAAACAGAAAAATAAAAAAGGATGAATCGAAAGAAAATTGATTTAAAAAATAATAAAAGTTTTCCGTTTCTTTTTTTAAGTTGAGTGTGGTAATGGGTGTGTGCGTCTGTATATGTGTCTGTATGTATTTTTTACAAAAATAATTTAATAATAGAAATAAATTTAGAAATAAAAATACAAAATTTTCAATTATCATGTTTTTCCACTTTTTCACAAATTTAATTTACTTTTTTTTTTTCTTTTTTTTTTGTGTGTTTTTTTAGTAACAAAAAAAGAAAGAAAAATTTGTCCATTCATTCTTCAGATACTCACTTACTCATCTACTTTAATCATATCTATCCACTTTTAACCCATTCTACTAAAATCATAAATTTTCAATCTTCGTGTCTATATTTAACTTGTCTGTATCAATCAAATTTTCTTTCAAAGAAAAACGAAATCGAAACCGTATAACTTCACTTCAATTAGTGTCAATTACATTTTATTTCTCTCTTCACACCATCACCCACCCATCCACCCTCCATCACACACCATCACTATTTTTAGATAAAATGCTTCTTCTTCTTCTTTTTTTTTTTTTTTTAATTTCTAAATTTTTTTTTCTTGTCTTTAATTGTTTTAATTTTCTTCTGTTTTTTTTTATTTGTTTTTCTTTGTTTTTGTTCTTCATCAAAAATAAATTATCTTAAAAAAATTGTTTTTCTCATTTATTGACCACGCATTTCCATACCCCATCAGAAAATTATTCATTACAATTTTTACTTTGATCAAATTGTTCTTCAATTTTCTTATCTATAAAAACAAAATAAAAACAAAAGAAAAAAAAATGGTCCACGCACTCCAATATTGAATCCTAACAAAGAGAACTACATAAAAGTAACAGAGAAAACTCTCGTTAAATTCAGTATTTTCTTTTAAACAAAAAAAAAAGAAAAACAAAAAGGAATACCAACAACAATATAAAAAATGTCTGGACAAGATGAATTATTTTTTGGTTGTTTTATTATCGTCTCTCACATTCCTCACTATCATCTCTCTTTCACAAATTTTACATTTATTTTTATCTATTCTATACCCTTTTTCAACAAACCGTTATTATTATATAGTTATACCGTTATTTTATTTTTTCTAATAAAATATGAGAAAATTGTATCTCACCTTATGTGATAGGGTGGTGTGTATCATAGATTTTTTTTGTTGTTGTTTTGTCACAACTAAGGCCAGCAGTGACAGCAGAGCTTACACTAACTAACAAAAATAACAACAACAAGATAAACAGAAATAGAAAACAATAAAATAAAACAAAAACAAAAAAAAATTAAATAAAAAATAGAGAGAGAGAGAGAGAGAGAGAGAGAGGTATTTCATTACTATATGTACAAAATTTTGTCATATTCTTAATTCAATCAAAATAACACTTTACATCTTAAAAATATAATCACATCCCCCCCATCCACTCCCCATCCAACACTTTCTTCTCATAATTCTTACAACTAAAACCACCTACAATTCTATTCTCAAACGAATTTTATCCGCACCCCGTACCCCACCCCCACCAATAATAATATTCTACCACAAAAACTCTTCTTTTGAAAATTAAAAAAAAATTTTTGTTCATTTTCATTTTTGTTTCTGTTTTGCGTATTTTCTTCTTTTTCTTTTCCTCACAGTAATACTGATGAAGGTTTTTTCTTTTTGTTTAGAATGAAACCGCCACTAATAAAAAGAAAATAAAATGAAAACGAATAAGAAACAGAAAATGTGAATGAATAAAGAGAAAAGTTAAAATAAAAAAATTAAACAAAAATATTTGATACAAAGAGAGAGACAGACAGAGAGATAGAGAGTGAGAGAGAGAGAGAGAGAAACAGATAAATAAAATAATGAGAGAGTGTTAAGTACTCTGAAGAATGTCTTGAGATGGATTAATAAAGACGAGAAAAAGGATACAATAAATAACAACAACAACAACAACAACAACAAAATCAACCACAAGAGAGAAAAAAAAGAAAATATCCGTAAAGAAAAGGAGAAAAAAAAAAATAAAAAATAAAAAAACAAAAAAAAAATAAAACTGAAAATGAAAATGAAAAGAAAAAAAATAAGAGAAAAATTTTAATATCACAGGGATGTTGTACCCACACAGATACAAATTGATGATTCATTCCACAAAAAATAATATTTTCTTTTCTATGATTAATCCTTTCTCACATTTTCTTCTTATTCTTCATTCTTATTTTTCACTTTATTAGAAATTTTCCATTAAAAGAAAATTCGCATTCGTTCATCTCTCATTTTCTTTATTCATTTTTGTAAAAAAAAAAAAAAGAAGAAAAACAACAAAATCAAATTTAATTATCTGGTCTCAATGGGGGGTGTGGGGTAGGGAGTGATGGAGTTTTCTTTTGTTAAAAACAAAAAAAAAAAAGTTTAATTTAATTGTATTGTCTCGAAGGGTGGTAGTTAATGGAAATGGAAGGGGTTAGACATATTCTAATTGACTAAAATTGAAATTTGTAAATGGTTTTCTCCATAATTGGTCAAATATTTGTACAATTAACAAGATCCAGATAAGATCCACTTCAACTATACAAGAATAAAAATTAGAATTAGTTGTTGATAATGAACTTAAAGTAAAATCTGATACTGTAAAAAGAAAAATTTGACGATCGTAGGTTGTGATAGAATTCAATAGGGAAAAACCAGTAAAACAATGGACATTAGTTTGTAGGAAATTTTCACAGAAAAACTAAACAAAAAAAAACAAAAAAAAAGGAAAGAAAAACTTTAATAAAAGTATACTTTTCACTTTTATCCTTATTTTTCTTTTTGTACTTTTATACAAACACGATACATGCAAATACACACACACACACACTTAGGTACAAACAATCACCCACACATATATAGAATATTTTAGGAAGCCATAGAAGAAAACAAAAACAAAAACAAAAACTAGAAGAAGAGAAATACAAAAAAAAAAAATAACATGAAGAAGAAGAAGAATAAGAATAAGAAGAAGAAGAAGAATAAGAAAAATGATCTATTTCTGTAATGTTCACACATGTGTGACAATAAAAATCTCTCTATTATAAAATGTATGTTGTTATTTTTGTTGTTTGTTCTACAAATTCTATTTGTTGTTGTTGTTGTTCTTATTATTTTCTTTTATTTTCTTCATTCTCATTTTCACATTACATTTTCCATATTTTTCTTCCTTTTTTTTTTTTTGTTTTTGTTGTGCGTGGGCATATGTGTGTGTGTTTGTAGGTAGGTAGGTGCCAACTAAAAACAAAAGAAGTCTCCGACGAAAATAAAGAACTGTAGAATCAAAGGAGAACGAAAGGACACATTAAAAGTAATATAATATTGTGTGTGTGTGTGTGTGTGTGATTGTGACTATATGTAGAAAACAATACAAAATAACAACAAAAAACACAAACAAACAAACAAACAAACAAACAAAAAAAAAAAGGATAAGACACATGAGAAGAAGACATTATATACAAAAAAAAAAGAAAACGAAGAGGAATGAGAGACGACAACGTGAATATTTTCAAGAAAGAAAATTTTCGATTTTTTATTTTTCTTATTTGGACAAGAAAGAATCATACATTGTAAAGAATTTAAATGATGGAATGGTGGAAAAGTGATAGGAAAAATAAAGAAAAAAAAAAAATGATGGACGTAGAATTAATATTAATTAATTAGATTACATAATTCTAATATGATCAAACACAACACAGTATTAATATCACGGTTGACTTTTATTTTGTATGAAGCTTTCATTTTCATTGTACTTTCTATGTAAAATTTTATATGAAGGTCATATGAGACACTAAAAACCAAACCATCCTTCTTAAGATATTTTTTTTTTCTTTTTGTGAATTCACAAAAAAAAAAAAAAAAGAAACAATAGAAATGAATATCAGTGTCATGTGTGTGTGTGTGTGTGTGTGTATGTATAAAAATATGTGTTGGCGTTGAATATTATTTGTACATACATATTCTTCACTGTTTTCCCTTTATATTATGACACATTTTACTTCTTCTTCTTCTTCTTCTTTATGTTTCTTTATCTTAATCCTTTTACTTTACTCCTTTAGAGCCGCAGATAAGATTCTCTTTTGACAAAGAAATATATAAAAGAAAAAGATAGAACAAAAGTCCAAAAAAAAAAAGAAAGAAAGAAAGAAAGAAAAAAAAAATACAACACACAACAACAAAACAAACAAACAAACAAACAAACGAACAAAAAATAAAACCAAGAACTAAGAAAATTCTCTTGCAGATTTTCGGTTGTGGTTGTTTAATTTGAAGAAATAAAGTTAGTTGTTGTTGTTGTTGTTAAGAAGCAATAAAATTTTATGAATCTTTATTTGTGGAAAATATATTTTGTTCCTCAAGTCAAATGACAAAATAATAAAGCACAAAAAGCCATACGAAAAAAAAATGTCCATATGCAATTTAAATTTTGTATTCTTCTTCCCCTTTTCTTCTTCTTCATCCTTTTTTGTTTTTCTTATATTTGTTGTTGCAGTTTTTGTAATTATATAGAGGCAAAAATAATTCTCAGCCAATCTTCTTTGTATTAAGAATACCTTCTTTTTATTTTGCTCTCTCTCTCTCTTTCTCTCTCTGTCTTAAAGCCAAAAAAAACAAAAATATTAACCACTAATTACATAATAATTATATTTTAATTTTATGCAAAAAAAGGAAACAAATAGAAGGGGATAAGAAAAAGGGATTAAATGTGTCTACGCATGAAGACGGATTTTTTTTTTTCAAGAAAAGAAAAATAGAAAAATGTATAAATGTCATTAACAACTAAATATTAATGTTATAATGGGTTGAGGTAACCGACCACAAGCTGATTTTGTACGATCGTATCGACTTAAGAAAGTCCAAGCAATAAACGTTAATTTTATGAGTTTTTTGTGTGGTCCGTTTAGAAATGTTTTTTGTTAGACAGAATGTAATTAAAAGAAATTATAAATTAAAATTTGTCTACCCCTGTTTGACTTTTATTTTTTTTTTCTCATACAATTTATTTCTCTACCTCTCTCTCTCTCTCTCTCTATCCTACTTAGTAACCCACTATTTATTGTAGCTGTTTTAATATCAGAATTTACTCCCTGTCCTTAACACCAATTCAATAAAAGAAAAGAATTTTTGTAAGTTGTTAGCCTTCTATATATGTACTATCTGTATCCTCCCCCCCCCTCCCCACACTCATCTCAGCCTTTTTCTTTTTCTTTATTTTTATTTTTTTTTCTGTTTTTTGCTTGACTCAAAATATTTTCGTAATCTTATTTGATTTTATAATCCCTTTTTTTTTTCCTTTCTTTTGCCTTCGATTTTACCTTTTTTTTTTCTTCCCCTTTTTTTTTTTTTGTTTTTGCTGTTTGTCTTTTTTTTCTTTTTATTTCCATTTTTTTTTTTCTTTATTTATTTTCTTATTTTGATTTTCTACGTAAGGAAAAAATACAAACACACACACACACACAAATATATTTTGACCAATTATAATTAATTAGCATTTAAAATATCATTAATTAGTAATTGTAATTATTATTGTTTGTTGTTGCTGTTGTTGTTTTTGTTGTCGTGCTATTGTTTTTTTTTTTTTTTTCTTTTTCCATGGAAGAAAAAAAAAATGAAGAGAAAGTTAAAAAAAAAATGTATAATAAGAAAATAACAACAACAACAACAACAGAAACAACAAAAACAAATTTTTTAATTGTGTCTATAATTTTTTTTTTTCTTCTGTTTTGTCTAATAATAATCTTAATATATAAATTCAATATATATATATTTATATTTTTATCTAGATTCTACTTTGATTTTCTCTAATATCTAATAAATGTTACGACCGACATATACCTAGATTTGTTCTAATGAGAATGACAGCACGTGGACCAAAGTGGGTAGATTTTCTTGGATTGTTTTTGGTTCGTTTTTTTTTTCGATTTGTTTTAGGGTGAGAGAGATGGGTCTATCTCTATGGATTCAAGAATATTTTCTTGTTTTCCTTTATTTTGTATTTTTATTTTATGTTCGGGGGGCGGGAAAAAAAAACAAAAATAACAACAAAAAAAATTGTTCAATCTTTATTTTTTTTTTTTTTTTGATTCTTTCCTTTTGACTAAATTTAAATTTTTGTTTATTTAATTCTTATCGGCTAAACGTCCTAATTATGAGTGTCGTTCTTTTTTGTTATTGTTGTTGTTTTTACTGTTGTTTTTATTTTGTTGTTTTTCTTTTTGTCAGTGAACATTTTTATTTAGACATTTTCTTTTTTTTTTGTTGCTCTTCTGTTGTTCAGTTCTAAAAATGGCAAAACCTTTTCTTTTTTTTTTTGTTTTTTGTGATGATTGTCTTGTTGTTATTGTTGTTATTATTATTATTATTATTATTGTTGTAGGAAAAATGTTGAAAAATCAAATTGAAAACAATGAAAAATAAAATAGAATAACAAAATACAACAATAGCGACAACGAATGAAAATGTGTCTAGCAGGGAGATAGAAATAAAATCGCTTCAATTATTTTGTGTTGTTGTTATTTTCGTTGTTGTGTCAACGGGTCTCTCCTTCGTCCTTCTATTCATCATCTTTATGAATATTCGTGCAAGCGTGCATGTACGTGCATGTGTGTGTGTGTGTATGTTTGCGTGTGAATGAGTCTCCTATCAATAATTCTGAAAATTCAATAGAGAAAACAAAAAAATTGACTACAAAAATGAGGCAGATTGGGAAGAAGATGAACAAATAAGAAGAAAAAGGAAAAAGCGACAGAAAATAGCAAAAAATAAAAAAATTGGGACCAAACAGAACAACAAATAAAATAAAAAAAACACAACAACAACAACAACAGAAGAAAAGGAAAAAAAAGGGCAAAAAAGAAATAAAAAAAAAAAATTTGAGAGAAAAATCCAAATTAAAAATGAAAAGAAAACGTTAGAAAAAAAGAAAAGAAGGAAAATACAAAAATCAACGATTCGAAAAAAAAAACCTAATTAGGAGAGAGAGAAAAATAAAACATTTTATTTATAGAAGAGAAAAAAAAAATGGAGAAAATATTTGGTGGAAAAAAAAAAAATATAGAGTGTGAGAGAGAGAGAGAAAAGGGAATGGAAAAAAAAAACTCATGTGGGAGGGTATCGGATACAATTTGTTTTCTTTTTCTCTTATTATTATTATTTTCATCAACCATTTTTCCTTACCTTTTTATTATCCCCATACCCCAAACCACCACCCCCCTCAACCCACCTTCCTCATTTTCTTCTTTTTCATCTTATTTATTTTCGTTATTTTCATTGTTTGTGATTGGTGTTGTCATCCTTATTATTATTTCGCCTTTACCTTTTTTTTTGTTGTTTTTTTTCTTTTTCCATAAGAAAATTTTTCTTCTATTTTTTTGTTGTTGTTGTTGTTGTTGTCCTACTTTCTCTCTCACTCCTAGACATTGTCGCGACATAAGAAAAAAAATAAGAATAAAATAAAAATAAATCTTATCTGATTTTTCTTTTCTTTTTTTTTTGTTCTTTATTATTTGTTCTCTTCTTCTACTTATTGTCCTTGATCCTTATAACTCTCGGGCTGGTGAATTTGTCTCCCTATTACCTGTGATTATGATTATCTGAAAATACTAAAAAAAGAACATAACAACCAACAACAACAAAAATATATCTAACAACAATAACAACAAAAATCGTGTCACTTAAATTTTTCTTCCATTATTCGTTTTCTTTTTATTTTCCTTCATTCGTCATTTTTTTTTTGTTTTTTTTTTTCTTCATTCTCCCCATCCCTTATTCAGTTATTTATTTTCTTTCTTTTTTTTTCCATTACTTCTACTTTCAATTCAATCCATGCTTTTCTTTTTATTCAGTTTGTTATTGTTATTGTTGTTGTTGTTGTTGTTGTTCTCATAACCTTTTCACTTTTACAAGTTTTCTTTTCCCCATTTTCTTTCTTTCATTTTCTGTACCTCACGCCGCTAAATGTCATTTTGATATTCTTTTTCTTCTTCTTCTTTTTCTTCATCGAATATTTTCTTATCATTAAAAACATACACACACACACACACATGCTGAGACAGATAAATGTGTATTATTATGCATAGGCATTTATTTTTGTTGATGTTGATAAATGATATTATTGAAATGATGAGTCGATAAAGCAGATCACAATAATTATTCACTAAACAATTTTTCCTTTTTCCATTTTCTTTGTATTATTTTATTTTATTACAAAACACCAACTATATATATTTTTTTCTTCTTATGTATACGTGCATTAGTGCACGTCGTGTATACATATGTGTGTATGTGTGTGTGTGTGTAAGTGTATTGAAATTATGCACTCCATTTTCATGTATGTATTGTGTATATAAATAAAATAATTTATAACGGAAGATAAGTGGTGTCACCTAATAACAAACACCAACCCATTTGAAGGTGTTCCCATTACCACCTCAACCCCACCCACAATTCAGTTAAACTTCATACATTTGTTTAATTTGAAAATAACAAAAAAAAAAAAAACATGAAAACAAGAAAACAAAGAAGAAAATTCAATAACAGATTTTTCTATATAGAAAAAGAATAAAATGAATAAAAGTTAAAATTGTATCGATATTAATGTATGACATCCTGATGACGTCTCACACTTTAAAATCACACCCCTTACAAACATATAAATTGAACAGAAAGTAAACTGGACTATTTAACCGTAAAGTTTAATGATAGAAAGTATTATATAAAAATTTCAGATGATTATAGTGATGAGAATGGATGAATAAAAAAAGAAAATCATATTTTTCTATAACAACAACAATAACCAAAAAAAAAAAAGAAAAAAAAGAAAAAAGGAAAAAAGAAAAGAAAAGCGTATTTTAGATGACGTACGATATCCGTTTAAAGATTGTGGATAATCAATCAATCAAAAATAAAAAAAAAAATAAAAATGTCTCTTCGATTTCACTCGATCCAACGAAAATAAAAAAAAAAATCTACCCACCCACACACACAACCAAGAACACATACAACAACAACAACAACAACAACAACAACAAAAATAAGAAATCAGAAGGAAACAACAACAACAAAAAATATTGAAAAATTGAAAAATATTTTTAATTTATTAGAAAACCGTAAAAAAACCGCAAATAATTGAAGAAATATTTTCGTGGAATAAAAAATTTTAAAATGAAAAAATAAAGAACCAAAAACCAAAACAAAAGAAAAGAAAACTAAAAAGTTTTTTAATTTTATTTTTCTCTGATTCTGAATTTTTTTTTTTTTTGTTAGACAAAAAAAAGGAAGTAAAATGGAAGTAATGGAAAAGATGAGAATAAAATCACATATTTTTTTTTTCTTCTTCTTCTTCTTCTTCTTTTTTTTTGTTAATTTTTCTCGTCAGTTTATAGTCAGTCAGGTCAGGTCAAGGGGTGGTCCAGTGTAGTTGTTGAAGAAGATTTCCTAAACTACCAAAAGGAAATTTTTTTTATGTTTTCCCACTACCTGAAAAAAGAGTCAGTCTTCTTCTTCTTCTTCTTCTAAATAACAATATTTTCTCATCTTATTTTTCATTTAATTTCTCTTCGTTTTTCTGCTTCTTTTTATTTGTTGTTTTGTTGTTGTTGTTGTTTTTTTTTTTGTTCACTGAGATAAAAATTTATAAAAATTCTCTAGTTGTAGTTTATAAAAATGAAAATGATTGAAAACATGATATCATTTTCGAAAAGAGGAAAAATGAAAGAAGAAAAAAAAAAAAAAACAGGAAAACAAATTATTTATTTGTATGAAAATATGAAAGGGGGGGAGACACAGTACAAGACAGACAGACAGACAGACAAACTGACAGACATACCGACAACTATAGTTATATAGTGTATGTAAGCAATAGAAAGTGAGTGAGCGAGAGAGAGAGAGAGAAAGAGAGAGAGAGAGAGAGAAAAGAAGAAGATGATGATGAAAAGAATAAAAAAAGAAATCATTGAAAAACAAGAAAAAAAAATTGAAGGAAAAATCTTTTATCTGAAAATTTCCTTTTCCTTCTTTTCTTTTACTAACGAAATTCGTATCAATCAGACAAGAAGATGAGAATTTTTTTTTTATTTTTAGTTTTTTTTTTTGCTGCCTTCACCCCACCCCCTCTTTCATCATCATTTTCATTTTGTTTTGTCTATTCGTTTGGTTTGATCCAAAAATGGTTGAATTTGTTGTTGTCTTTTGTTGTTTTTTCGTCTTTTGTTGTGTTTTTCGTCTTTTGTTGTGTTTCAAATGGAAATGAGTAGGTACAAAACAAAAAACAAAAAAAAAACAAAAAACGGAAAAAGAGAAATGAAGAAGAAGAAGAAGAAAATGTAAAAGAAAAAGAGAAGTAAAGGGTTAATTAATGTTTAGTTTTCATTTAACGAATAATTTTTTTTTTGTTTTCTCTTTTTAAATGAAAAAACTTTTCATTTTCTTTCTTTAATTGTATTTTTATTTTTTTTTTGTTTTTTTATTGTCTTTAGTGGGGGGTTTTCTTTTTTTTTTTAACTATATTTCTAATTTTTTTTTATATAAAAACAACAAAAAAAAAAGAGTGAAACACAAATTTTTTTTCTCTGTATAAATTTTCACACCCTACTCACACCCTACTCACAAAACTACTGGTGTCCCCTCTGAAAAAAAAAATAATAATGTACCAAAAATAATTGTTGCATTATCCGTAAAAATTATCAATAGTACTAAAAATCAGTACTTTGATCGAAATAATTTCTTTTTATCCGTGTACAAATAATGACAATTAAAAAAAAAAAAACTATCACTGTTCTACGTGTATTAAAATACGTATGTGTAGATAATTAGTATCAGTTCAGTTAAATTGTATTTTGTAAAAAAAAATTTATATATAATTAATACAGGTACACACACACACACACACACACACACACACACACACACAATCAATAAATATATAAAATTAAATAATTCCGACACTGTACCTCTTCCCGTACAAACCAATATAACACACAAAATTCCACCACCCTCAAAATATTCACAACCCTCAAAAAAAAAAAAAAAGCCCCCCTAAAATCATTATATTATTATTCTATAATAGAATATTTTATGTATTGACTTCACTTCACTCATTCTATATAATGTAAGTAATTAATATCTTTGGCTTTCTATATAATTAGCACCTTTAACTAATGAGATATCGCGTTACTGATTATATAAATTATTGTTTGGTGTATATTTAGATATTTAGAGAAAGGCACATGAGTGATAGAACAAGAGAGAGAGAGAGAGAGAGAGAGACATAAAGAAGAGATAGATGGTGATATAGGGAAAATAGGGAGAAAAATGAATATAGAAGAAAATACAAATATAAATTTTTTCTTTAGAATATTTTTTTTTGTGTTTTTCATTCCGTTTTTGTTTTGTTGTTTTTTTTTTTTTTTTAATCTCTGTATTTATATTTATGTTTTAATTTTTAGTTAAAACAAAAATATTTATAAATGGATTTCTTAACAATTTACAGTGGACACTTTATAATAAAGAGAATCTACAAAGATGTGATGATTGTATAATGGTAGAAATGTGGGGGAAAAAAAAAAACAAAACAAAAAAAAAAGTTGTTGTTATAAAGCTTCAGCATAAAAATTTTACTAAAGAAACGAAAGTGATGAAAGTCTTTTTTTTTTTTGTTTTCTTTGACACGTGCTCCAAACTAGCGTAGCATTGGTATACGTCATTTACTTTTTTCTTCTTATTTTTGTTAAAGGTAAATAACTAAGAAGACAATTATAATTGTATGAATTCTTATATAAATAATTTTTTTTAATTGGATCTTATCAAAATACTTGCGTGTGTATGTGTGTGTGTGTAGTGTGTGGGTATAAAGTACAAACAACATCATACCTAAACTGAAAACAATAATTGGATGATCTAAACCAAGAATCGTGACCAAACAGTAGAGTGTAGAAATTCATTCATCTACTCACGGGTATACCACAAAATATACAATAATAATATATCAGTTATAGATAGGGGATACTGGGGGCTAATCATCTACATGACTCTGAAAATAAAAATTATAACAAAATACTTATATATTGACATTACGTGACATTCTCTTTATTCTGATAATTCTGATTTCTAAAATTCTATTTCTCTCTATCATTTGTATTTATCAAGGTTGTATAAAATATTGAAAAAAAAAATTTTCCTATAGCATGTAATTAGTTGAATTTATTGAGGTAACAATAAATTGTTTTTCACAGAAAAAAAAAATAGAAGAAGAAAACTTCATTCTATTCATAGAAACGTTAACATCCATTTTATGTAACATAATTTTCACAAAATTTTGATACAAAAATAACAAACCATATAAAACATTTCTGCATATTGAATTTTCTATTAAATAAAAGTTTTTAGTGAAAGATTTTATAAATAAATTAAATAATTTTCTGAAAAAAAATGTTTGAATTATCATCAATATAATTATGAATGGAAATTGACTAGTTAATAATTGGAAAATTCAAGAATAGAAAATTAAAAATTTAATTTTATATATTAAATTTTTTCAATTTTTATTTTTTAAAGAAATAAAATAAATATTAATATTTGTATGGAGAAAATCAATCAAAAAATTATTTGATATTTTATAATTAATGAAATCTAATATTTTAATTGTACTGTATATTATTTTTCAATTAAATTAATGATAAATATCTTTCTACAAAATTTATCCATCCATATAAATTCAGTTTATTTATCTCGGTCTGTTCTCATCACTACACTTAAAAATTTTATAGTCGTTCAACCTCCTCCTGTACCAATCATTCCATTGATTTTCTTCTTTTTTTTTTTTTGTTCATAATAAACCCCAATAATACTCATACATATACTCTCTCTCTCTCTCTCACTCACTCTCTCTTTCTCTCTCTCTCTATTTATTTACCATATTGTTGATATCATGAAAATCAAACGATTGTTGATTATATACAATTTTAATTATTATTAATTATCTTTCTGTGAATGTGAAAATATTTTTTTCAATGTATGAAAATATGAAAAATATTTCAATATGAAAATTATCAATAGAAAATGGAGAAAAAAAAACAAAAATTGAAGTTATAAATATTTTTTTTGGTGATTTAATTAATTTTATTTAGTGAAAATCAATTTGTTAGTTTTCTTTTTTCTTTTTCTTTTTATTTACAGTATAAAAAAAAATGTTTTTGGTTTCAATATTTTTGGTAGACAAAAAAAAAAAATTATATACAAAAAAAATAGAAATTTTCTTTTTTTTTTTGTTAAAAAAAAAATGTCTTGAAATGTCTTAAAAATTAGGACTTTTAATATTATCAATAATTGAAACAATTATTTGTATCTATTTATTGTAATTCAATATCAACAAAATGTAAGTAGGAGAAAAATTTATTGTGAAGTTTATGAAATTAATTGATTAAAATTCACTTTAAAAAATAATAAAAAAAAAAATTGTAAAAATTGAATCAAATAAAAAAAATTAAGATGAAAATTAAGATGAAAATTCTGATAAAAACACAAAAAAAAAATTCTATCAATATTCAATTATATTTGACTTGATGGATTTCTTCATATTTTTTTTACTTGATGTTTTTATTTTCTGTTTTTTTAAAAAAAAAAGGAGAAAAAACTAAACAGAAAAAATGAAACGCGCTCCAAATATAAATATGAAAATGTAAGAACAGCAGAGAGAGATAGAGAGAGAGAGGGAGAGAGAAAGGGAAAATATATAAAAAAAAAAAATATTATTACGGCAAATAAATAAATTAATCAACTTTTTGTTTTTTATACGAATTTGTTTGTTTTGAAAAAAAAAAAGGAGGAAACAACAATAATCACAACAACAACAACAAAAAATCGGAAATAATAAACGAAGAACAAAATAAAAACAACAAATTAAAATAAAATAAAAACAGTGAGTGAGTGTACGAATGAAGTGTGGTGTGTGGTGGGGCTGTTTGTTTGGGTTTGGAAAATTGTTGGGGGGGGTGGTGGTGGGATCACATATAAATATTCTATGAAAATTATTTTCCTAGATTATATACCTTGGCAAAATGTATGTGCATGCTAAATGTGTGTATGTGTGTGTGTGTGTGTGTGTGTGTGTGTGTATGTCAGTTTATGTATGCATGTGTAAATTTGTGCCTCTTTGTTTTTATACATTATTATTAAAAGATATAATGAGATAAAAAAAAAAAAAAGAAGACTGAGTAGGGGGGTGATGTGTAAGACAAATAGTGAAAAAGGGATGGATATATAAAAAAAAACAAGAGATAGAATTTATATAGAATTTATTTTACCTTTTAGTGGAAGTGTATGTTAAAATAGAGATGGTGACCCCTTTCATCATAATAATAAAATAATAAAAACAGGGTAGTATTTAGATGTGACATGGTGTGGTAGTTGACTTAGTGTAATGGAGTTATTGTAAGTATGACGTGAATTGTTAAGAACAAAAACAAAAAAATCGTAATAATATGTATGTCAGTATATTGGCGAGGTATATTGCAAGACTAATCATAGTCATGACGTTGGTTTATTTTTATAATGATAAAGAATGATGAGTATAATGGGGGGGATATAATTTGAACCTTTATATTTTTGTCACTTTTATAAATACAAATCATTAAATTCTCATTCTATCCCAATTGACTCTTATCTGTTCTGGTATTTTATTCGCAACAAAAACAAAAAAAAAATTAAATAACAAAAAAGAATGAAAACAGTTTTTCTTTTTTGTGTTTTTGTTTTTTTTTTTTTATGTTTATATGTCAATTATTCCTTTATAAAATCAAAAATAACATTAGGCTTGTCTTTCCATTCCATTCCTTTCCTTTTCCTTTTTTCTTTGTTTTGTTTTGTTAATTTTTTTTTTTTTTGTTTGGAATTTGCAATTTGCGTCTTTTCTTTTTTTTTTAAAAAAAAAAATAATAAAAATAAAAGGATATTTTATATTGGTGAATAGAGAGATTTTCGACATTAGAACCTTTTAATCCCACATAAAATCATCGAATATCTGTTTCTTCAAAAAAAAAAAAAACACACAAAAACAAAAATGGTGACAATGAGAAAAATAATTTTCTATTCATCTATTTTTATATATATTCCAACAAAATTCTCAATAATTGTTTTTCTCATCTCAATTTCTGATGTTTCATTTCTACTTATTTTTATTTTTCTTTTCTCTTTACTTTTTTTTGTTTCTGGATTATAATGACCATTGGATACCTGGACGTCAAAACATCTCTATTTTTATTTATTAGAATAGATTTCTTCTTTTTTCACCATAATCAATCACATCATTATCATTTCTAAGAGTTTTTTTTTCCACCATCATATTCATTACCAAATGTATTGTCACATATCTCCAAAAATTGGACATAATTGAAAATCATTTTGAAGTTTTCTAGAAAAATTCTACACGTCTATAATTTTTTTTTTATTAATACAAAAATTATTAATAAAGTACTATAGTGGACTTAATTACGGTTTCACCATTAAAGGGTAGTTTTTTTTTTTTTGTTTTATTCCAAAAGTAAATAAATTAAAAAATTTTTTATACGAAATATTCTTTGAAATTCACAACATCTTGAATTTTCTCTATTGTACAAATTCACTGCTAGAAATCATTGCTAATGTCAGTCTGCTAAAAAAAAAAAAATAATAACTAAATTTTCTATGAATGAATGAAAAAAAAAAAACCGCGAGAAAAATTTATGCGAAAAAAAGGGCCAAACAAAAATTGTAGGTAAATGATTTTTCTTCTGTTTGTATTCGGAAGAAAAAAATTATTCACTTTTTTTTCTTTTCATAACAACAACAACAACAACAAAATGACAATTAACCGAAAATTGTAAATTGTATGTAGATTTTATTTAATGTAAAAATTGAATTTTTTGATAAAAAGAGTGAAGTGGAAGAAGAAGAAGAAGAAGAAGAAGAAGAGAAGGACAAAAAGAAGGATGTAGTGAAAGGAGAAGAAGTAAAAATTAATTGAACTTTTAAAAGATGTGTGTATGCATCAGTGTGTGAAGAATGTTAATGTGTGTGTGTGTGTGTTCGTTACAATTTTGTTTTATTGTTTTCATTGTTTTTTTTTTTCCTTGTTTTTTGTTTGCTTTTTGTTCTTTTTTGTGTTTTTTTTTTTTTGTACATTGTTTGTTTTTGTTTTATTAATTTCTTTTGGTTTCTCTATTTTTATTTTCTTGTTTATTGTTTAGAATTTTAAGAGAAACGAAAGAGTTCTGTTATTCTTTTTTTTTTTTGCTCTTTCCCTTTTTTTTTTTTTTGTCGTTGTTGTTTAATTTTTTGTTTTTCTTTGTTTTTTGTTTTGTTTTTTTGTTGAAAATTTAATGCGATGATATTGTTTATTATATTCTATAAACCCTCATACAATATTTTTTAGAGAAGGGATATTTTTATATTAATATATCTGCGTATGTACACTTATGTGGTTCTGTTTTATTTTGATGTCTCATATATCTTGTTATTATTACTGTCGTCATTATGTTGTTGTTATTATTGTTATTGTTGTTGCTGTTGTTACTGATAATGATACTATTGTTATTATTGAAGGTGTGTACAAGAATAGACAACTATAGGAGTATGAAAGATTAAAGAAATGATGATTGAAAAGAGACAAAGGGTGTGATATATAATTATTAGTAATAATTAAGTACAAAACTAAATACAAATAAATAGGAAATATTGTGTCGGTTATTTTTGTTTTTTTTAAATTTCTAAAAAAATTTAAAACTAAGAAGGAAGTGTGAGAGGGACACAGTGAAAAACAAATCAAATAATTATCTAAAGTACATAGTATGTATGTGTGTGCGTATGTTATGTTGAATGCATGTGTGTGTGTGTGTAAATCATATATCTCTAATGTATACCTACAGGCTACACACATTTAGACGTATTTTACCCATTGTATTCTTATGCTTTAAAATTAATAATTAATATATTATCTCTTATTTAGCACGCACACATTATCTCTATCTCTTTCTTATGTTTAACCTCTTAAGGTTGTTTTTTCACTTATTCTATTACAAATATATATACACACACAGACAATATCCATGTGCGCACATTCCTATATACAACCCTAAAAACCCAGACAATATAAAGGGTCTTATTAAACAATGTCACTCTCTATTCAAAAGAGAATAAAGTTAAATAACAGAGTGTGAGACAGAGAGAAAGAGAGCGAGAGGGAGAGAGAGAGAGAGAGAGAGATGAAGTACAAAAAATAATAAAAAGACAGTAAAAATTATAAACATTACAAAAAAAAAATGAGTTCAGTTTTATTCATAACTAATAAAAAATAAAGGCTTTTTTGGCGTAGTGTGAGGATAACTACTTTATAGACTTTGCACGTATATTTGCTTATTTAAAACAAATATTTGTTTGTTCATACAAATATCATATTGATTTATTTGCTTAGTGTCATTATTATACAATAATGAGGTCTGCCATAAACATAAATATGAGAATAAATATTAAAAAGAAATTTTTAGTGAATCTACAATTTTAGTTAATTAGTTAGTTTTGTGTTTTTTGTATGAACAGTTAAGATTCGAATCGATTATTGCTACTATGCTGAATCTTAAACTTAGAATTTTCAGATGAAAATCGTTCATAATTTCCATTCTCTCACAGTCTGAGCCTTAACACTATTTTATGCTACACAATAAATTATTACAAAATTATATTAAAAACAAAACAAAAACAAAATCAGTACCATTATTTTATAAATGTTTGTACATACTGCTAGATATTAAATTACATTTTAAATAATTTTGAATTATTTAAGGGTAAATATGATTACCCCTTTATACCCCTTTATATAAGTGTATCAAATATTTAAAATAAATTATAAATAGCAAAAAAAAATTTTTTTTGGGTAAAATTATAAACGAACACCTTCTTCTTTTTTTTTATCTCTCAATTCACTGCTGTATTCTATTATAATTTTTTAAGTGCGAGATAATTATTAAACAACAAAAATATTAACAAAAAAAAAAAAAAACAACAACAATAATAATAAACCCCTCCCCCCATCAACAAAAAATAAAATTTCTTTCTATTCTTTTTTTTTGTTTTTTATTTTTTATTTGTGTTTGTTAAGGTTGGTTGTTTCCATTTTCTGTTCTTTTCTATTTACGACATTTTTGGTATGTGAGAAGTTTTGAAGAAGAACTTAAATACAAACAAAAAAAAAAGAGTTAAATGGTGTTTTTGTGATATAAGAGAGAAAGAAAGAGAGAGAGAGAGAGAGGAATAAAGAGAAATTTAGAAAGGGCGAAAGTGATAGAGGGTGGAGGGTTAGGTAGGTTGATATAAAGATAATTGTTTAAAGGTGTATAGGTTTTTTTTTTTTGTTTTGCTGCTTTCGTTTTTGAGTGCGGGTGTTTTTTATGGTTTATTAAAGTATGTAACTATGTTAGTATGTATGTTAGTTAATATATAAAAGTATGTATAAAAGCATGTAGGTATATAAGAAGGCATTACATAATAATAATAATAATAATATGTATTAAGATGTTTTTAAAAAGCCATTAATTTATTATAAATATAGGATGTTTAGGTATGTATGTATAGTATAAATGTGTTTATGTACATATATATGTAATTATAACAATATATATACATGCATAAGTGTAAGTATAAGTGTGTGTGAAGTCTTATAAAAAGAGATATGTATAAAATATATAATGAACACAATTTTTCCGGGTTTTCTTTTTTTTTTCTTTTATGGATATAAATTATTACACCTTATATGTGAGCCTACCACAACCCATTCCCGTCCAACCACATATACTGGAATTGATGTTGGCAAACTTTAGGGGGGGTCCTACTATTAGATTTTACTTCTTTTTTTTTTTTTTTGTTTTTATTTTGTTTTTTTTTTGTTGGTTGGTTGGATGGTTGGTACGCAATGGATGAGAACAAAAATTCAATATTTAATTTTGAATGTTGTAAATCATTTTATCCCCTTTTTATTTAACTAAAAAAATTTTTTATCCCTTAAATGATATAAAAGACATAAGAGAGACAAGATTGAAATTAAGTCAATTTTATATAATGAACTTTAGGTCTTAGAAGTATTGAATAAAATTATATAGTTCTTCATTCCAATCCTTCTCTTCAAGTTATTCTTCTTCCTTTTCTTCTGTAATTTCTTCTTGTTTTTTTTTAATTTGTTGCTTTGTTAGAGGAAAATTGTGGTTCATCGTGCTAGACTTACACTGTTTAAACTTTATAAAAACAGATATTTTATGTTTGGACTTTCATTTTAAATGAGAATTTAATTATTCAACTATAGATGGGCACATAATGAGCAATCAATGTAGCGATGAATAGAATTAAAGAATCTGTATTAAGATATCATTCACTCCCTCAACCCCCTTCCAAAGTTATACATAATTCTCTATATTCAACAATATTTATGAATATATAAAAAAAAATCCCTATGTGTCTGTCAGTCTTCTTAATGTTCACTTTTGTTGTTTCTTTTCTTGGTTGGAAAAAAAATAAACGCATTCACATTTTAATAGTAATGATCGCATCACGTCAATTCATATAGTTTTATATTCATCCACAGAATCGCGTATATCCCATAAAAAAAAATCATTGAAACCCTTTACAAAAAATACACACAAAAAAAAAATAAAAGATACAACCACAGTAAAACCATGAAAACCTACAAAAAACAGCAATAAAAATTATTTTTTATGAAGGTGCTTTTTTTTCCTTCTTCTTCTTCATCATTTTCTTTTCATTTAAATGTTTGTTGTGAAATGTGAAAATTTATGTGTTAAAAAAAAAAAAAGCACACAATAAGCTTAGCTACTACTGTGAGGCAAAGAAAGATGAACAACTTCATATTATTCGGGCTTTATCTAAAAAAAAAGTTTTACAACTGCACGTCAACTATTAATTGTAAAATTTGTCGATAAATTTTTTATGAATGTTTCTAATTGAAAAAAAAGAAAAGAAATGCACAAACATTTTTCAGACGAAAATGAAACAATTTTACACTTAATTCCATTTGCTGTAAAATAAATTTAGGTTGACCAACTCTGCCTATACATAGACTACTTATGATACCTATTGTACCTACCATAAACTCTCGTTTGTATAATTTTACCATATTCATATTTACAGGGACGAAATTTTGATCATTGTATTTGTTTCTAAAATTACAACTTTTAATAATTTAAAGTGGACTTAGGAAGGGTTTTTAGTCTGTAAGTTTATAAAAGATGACAAAAGAAAAATAATCTTTAAATCTTTGTCCTGTTGACAAACTTTACAGCCAACAGTGGGGCTCCAAACAAAATTTCACAATAATAATAAATTCGGTTCTGTAATATTTACGAGAATATTATTACGAAAAAAAAAAAAAAAAATAGAAGAAGAAGAAGAAGAAGAACAAGGAAAAGAAAAGCACAAAATAACAGTATAATAAAAAAAAGTTTCCCGCAAAAATAAAAACACTTTACTTTTATATATTTATGCAATGCAATATAATAAGAACCCATATTTAAAATAAAGAAAACCAAAAAGAAAAAAAACTCTTTTCTCCTAAATTATTATATTTTTCAACTAAACAAAAATCTCATCATCCAAAATAGTTAACATCCCTCTTTCTCAATTCAACACTGACTACCCCTACTACCACCCTTAACATCAACACTAAGAACAAGAAACAAGAAATAATAATAGGCAACATCAACACACTCTTATAAAACCGCATTTATTCACGAAAATAAATACAAATAAATATCAAGTAATGTAGAAGGATATAGAGAAACTCCTCTGACTTCTACACATTATAATAATTTAGAGAAAAAAGAAAATATATATATATACACACACACACATACACACTTCAACTATTTATAATGTTTTGTATATCATCACAATGATGTACCGATTACTTACAGACTTACACCAATCACTTTCATTTTATCTTTTTCTTTTCTGGGTCTGGACTTATTTTCTAAGAGTATTAATTTGTTTTTTTTTTTGATGTAACAAAATAGTTAAAAATAAATAAAGGGACACCACGAATTATTAGAAAATTTTCTCATTAAATATTTTCAATGTTTGTCAAAATAATTTTTAGAAATTTATTCACAAAATTTCATAAATTTTGTTTTTGATCAATTTTCAATATTAATTTCTAATCAACCAAAAACTGAAAATGTATTCAATTTTATTCAATTATATTAAACACGAATAGAATTTAATTAACTGTGTTATGATTTAATAAAACAAACTAAATTGGTGTAGAAAATTTTGATTTTTTTTTTTAAATTCAATTTTGTTCACTGGAAAAAAATTGCAAATAATTACAAAACAATAAAATAATAATGAATGAAAAGCCAAGTAGTGGGAATAAAATGTTAATTGAAGGACAAACAATTAACGTTCGACCAAATATTGTGATCAGCGATTTTTTATATTTTATTGAATTGAAAATTTTTATTTAAAAATAAACAAAAAAAAAATTAATTAATTAATGTAAGATCGTGAAAAACTGAACATATTAAAAAATTTAATTGGTTGGTATTCAATTTAAGATTTATATGAAAATGAATGTCAGAGATTTTTTTTGGTAAACAGAGACAAACAATTCGTTAGAAAACTTTTCAAAAACTTACTTAAAACTATACAACAATATTTGATTAGTTAAAAAAATTCTTCCTTTTATATAATCAATTGATAGGAGAGAACAGGATAATATCACATTTCTAATTTAATATCTAACTGAATTATATATAGAAAGATTTCATTTCATCATAGTTAGGTATCTTACCTTCATCTCATACCATACCAATTTCACTAACGCAACATTCAACGCTATCGATTATTTTGTAAAGAAATAAACACATACAGTAAATAATAGTTAGTATGTAGTTACTTAGTCTATAGATTTTATAAATAATTTAATTTTCTTTTATTTTAATTCTATTAAAAGAAAATTGTATTGTTTGTTGTTTGATCCTTTTACATTAGTTTTACGTTGAACAAATAATGAAGTGATTTTTATACAACAAAAAAATCAAAAAAATTGTAAAAAAAAAACTTTCAATGAATAATAAATAAAATTTTTTAGATTTTTATTAAGATTGTCAACTTTTCGTGTCTTTTCTTATTAGATGTTTTTTTGTGTGCAACTTTCTTCAGGTAATTAAAAAAAATTTATTTATCGTAAAAATATTTTGCCAATATTATCACTGTACATAATTTTTTTTTGTCTGTTTTCCTCTTTTTTTTCTTTGTGCCTCTGTTGGTTTTCTTCTTATTTTTACTGTTGTTGTTGTTGTTGTTGTTATTGTTACGATGTTTTATAACATAATTTAATAATTTTCTTGTTTTTAATTTTAATGGAAAATTATTTCCTCTGCCGTTTTCCTCATCAATAAATAAAAAAAAAAATTATATTCTCTTAAAGAAGAAAAATCGGAAAATAGAAAAATGGAAAAAATAAAATAAGAATTTAAAGATGTAAACAATAAATTCATTGAACCTGAAATCGGTCAAATTACATCATCGTACAGAGAAAATTTTTGTATAAGAGTCGAAATCGATAAAAGATTAAAATAATAAAATGATGAAGAATTACGATCATTCTGTTGTTGTCTTTTTTTATTATTTTTATCCATTTTTTTATTTAATTTTAATTATCTGATTGAAATTGTGAAAATTAATTTCTAAATATAAATTCTGATAATTATTGGACATATGAATATTTCTGTTAAATTGTATTTCATCTCAATTATCCATCTCTGTAATTATTATTTACTTCTTTGAATATACCCAAACCCTTATTTATATTGAACTATCTAGTTCTATCTTATATTTTGATTGAACATATTTACATACTTCACCAAACCAGAGAAAGAGAAAGAGAAAGATTAAGAGAAAGAAAGAGAAAGAAAGTACATAAAATATTGTTCACCGATTATAGAAGATTATAAGAGGAAGGTAAAAATTTTACCACCATAAATTTATTTTCTTTCTTTCTGTCATCATAACAACAACAACTACAACAACAAAACACAAAAAGAAAAAAAAAAACAAAGAAAAGAAAAAGAATAAAATGAAAAACTCTTTTCGTTTTTTTTTTTTCTCATTTTTTCTCATGCGATAAAAAACAAGAATTTTAATTTTGATTAAATATTTATGTGGAGGGGGGTATAATATAGTGCGAGGGGGGGTGAAAAAAAGCAAACTTTAGAATGAGTAGAATTTGTAAAATGAAAGAAAGAAAAAATAACATAAATATTTTGTAGTCGGAAATTTTACTTAATCTCAGTAATAGTTATATGTTGTTGTTGCTGTTGCTGTTGTTGTGGTTGTTGTTGTTGTTGTTGTTGTTATTGTTATTGTGTATTATTTATTTCTGTTGTCATCTTTCTCTCTCCATACCAAAATACAACTTGTAAAAAAAAAAAAAACGAACAGTTCAAATTAAATAGTTTTTCAAATTCATTTTCCATCTTTTTAGAATAATTTTATAAAAATAAATTTCACATCATGAAAATGTACAAGTAATATCCAAACATTTATATTTTAATCCATATATAAATAGATGAGTAAGAAAGAGTGATTTCCAACACATACACACATACACACATACACACGCACACACATTTATATTTTTGTATATATAAAAAAAAAAAAAAAGAGGAGAATATAAAAAAAAAAAGACAAAAATCTATCCATCAATTTAATCACATAAATTCAGGTCACGTCGCTTATCATTTAAATGAATATGCGGACGCCATTTTTTATACATTTTTTAAGTTAAGTTTTTTTTATTTTAAATGAGTTGTATAACAACCACGAACCACCTCTTTCTACCATCCGTATATATCTATCTTTATACCGTGACCCATCCAATATCATACCAACTACCTTCAAACATCCATCCAAACCACTCAACCTCCTTTCGGCTAAAGAGGAGATGATGTCTGTAAATGGATTCGGGTGTGAGGTGATGATGTTAGTCAGAAGGTTGTAAGAGAGTAAAATATAAATTCTAGAATGGGCACAAGTTAATAATATGGAGTGCGGGAGTTGTATGTGTCTGTGTGTGTGTGTTGTTTTTTTTTTTTTTTTATTATTTAAAGGAAAATATGGTGAAAGTTTAGTTCAGAGGTGGCTGGGCAAAGGGTGACAAAAATAAAAAAAAATAAAAAATAAACCGGGTGATATAGAAGGTGCGCGTATAAATATAAAGTTAGAAATTATATGTTGGTGGTAGTGGTAGTGGTGGTGGTGGTGGTGGTGGTGATGAAAGTGATGATGGTGATGGTTATGGTGATGGTGGTGGAATGTATATTTTAATAAAAAAAAAAAAAAAAAATGTGTATATCGTTCAACAGAGGAGTTATGTTCAGGAGTTGATGGTAAATATTTTTACGTTGACTGGAGGAGTATGAGAATAAAGATGAGGTGGAGAAAAAGAAGAAGAAGAAGAAGAAGGTCAAAAAAATAAAAAAAAGGAGGAGAGATGAAAAATTAAATAAAAAAAAAACATAAGAAAAAATAAAATGATGTGTTGGTGTTGTTGTTGTTATTGTTGCAGTTGTTATTGTTGTTGTTGTTGTTTGTAAATAAAATAAATGTTCGTGTTAATTTGTGCTATATACTCTAACATATTTTTTTGTATGTCTCATTTGTTTTTTGTGTTTTTTTCGCAAATAAAAGAAGAACAAACAACAACAAAAAAATTAAAATAAACATTGAACAATAGAAGAAAGAATTTAAAGAAAGCAAATGAGAGAAAGGAGAATAATGTATAGTTAAAGGAACATTTGGGAACGTGAAAGAAAACCATATTAATAGAGATAATAAAGAATATTTGTGTTACTTGTCATAATATAAGATCAAAGGAATAATAAAAAAAAATAAAATACGAAATATACTTAAATAAAATGATGTTAAAAATTGACCTTTGGGTGTCTTCCATCATAGAAAGTTAAGAAGAAAAAAAACATTGGATAAATGTCATAAAAGTTAGTTATAATCATAGAGAAAATACGTTTACAATTTATACTAAATATTTCTGTTCTAATAAATTTCTAGAATTTAAAGGTTGAAAAGAAAAAAAAGGACAAAAAACAAACAAGTAGATAAATAGTAAATCTCTCACTCTACCCGAATCAACCTAATAAAATTATAGTCTTAAAAATATTATGATTATGTAATGAAAGAGAAATTGTAGGTGTACGCTAGTATGTATGAGTGGAATGAGAGAGGAGAGAATGAGAGTGAAGATACACTATATACTGAGAGTGATAATGTGATAAGGGTTAAAGAAAAATAATAATAATAATAATAATGATATGACCTTCATTTATCATGAAGACATGCGTGTGTGTGTGTGTGTGTGTGTTTGTGTATGTATGTATATGTGTGTATACGATGCTCTCTTGCGTCCACCATAATTTGCTGCACCCCATGTTCCAAAACTTTATATTTATGTTATTATTTTTTTTTTCTAGAGAAAATGAAACAGTAAGAAAGAAAATAAGGTGTGAGAGAGAGAGAGAAGAAAAATTCAATTTCCCAACTGACCACCTAAACTGATCTTCTTTTAAATTTTCCTAGTCAATAGGTAATGAAACTGAAATTGACATTTTCAATTTTCTGTATATAAAAAAAAAAACAAAAAAAAATTCGTAAACAGAAAAATGAAGAAACGAACAAAAAAAAAGACGAAAGAAAGAAAAAGAATAAAAAAAAAGAGGTAATGGGTTTTTTTTTACCTCCATCTACCATCTACTATTTACAGAAAGTAATGGAACAAAAGAGTGAAAATGGTTGTCAATAGATTATGAAAATCAAAGCTAATAAAAAACAAAAAACAAAAAAAAAAACAATGAAACATCAAAGAGAAAAAATACAAAAATTAATTATATAAAATGTAATGATATGTCAGACTGTGAGAACAAGAGAGAGTAAGAGAGAGAGAGAGGTGTAATAACGTGAATAAAGTATAACAATAATTTGTGACGATAGCTAAAAAGTGAGGATGGCCATCATAAAAATTGTACAAAAAAAAGTTAAAATTGTGAAATGAGAAAAACGGAACAATTTAAAAAAAAAAAAAAAATGGAAAATGGAAATGTTAAAAGAAAATAGAGGAAGTCATAAACAATATTTTCCATTTAGTCAATAAACTAATTAGTTTGTAGACGTTTCCTCTTCACAATATAAAATTTTCTTCACAATGTTTTTGTTGTTGTTGTTGGTTGTTTGCCTTTCTTTCTACAATATTTTTGTTCAAATTGGAACAACAAAAGAAATTAGATTAAAAGAAAAAAATAATAAATGAAAATGTACAGAAAAATATGAATAGTTATTTTCCTTCCTTTTCTATTTCCCGTTACGATTTATTTTCTTATTTAATAAAGTGATTTTTGATTTAAGTTTTTGTTTTGAAAAAGAATTTTTGTAAAATATTTTTTCTTCGTCAAAAGGAAGAAAACAACAAAAATATTAAAATTTTCAGTAATTTTAAAACGGGAATAATTTTTTGTCAGTTTTACCAAAAATTTTGTATTAATTAAAAATAGAAATAAAATAATCACAAATCGAACAAATTCAACTAGACAACAATTAGAAAATAAAAATCAATCTGATTTTTCTTTATCCAAAAAAAAAAAAATGTACATAAATAGAAAATAATTCAACAATTAATGATCAATTTCACTCTGTGTTTTTCTTACACAAACAACACAAGCAAAATAAATAACAGAATGAACAAACAAAAGAAAATACACAAACACCAACACCAACAACAACAACAAAACTTTAAAGCCATAATTCTAATCCTTTTATAAATTTTCTATTTTCTTGATTTTCACAACAAACACACACATACACACACATACACACACATATATATATATATATATTGATATACGTATAGACACATACAGACACACACATACAGACACACACATACAGACACACACATACAGACACACACATACAGACACACACATACAGACACATATATATATATATACACAAATGCACACACATTAATACACTGAGAAGAAAAGAGGAAAAACCGCTATTAAATTCAGACATTATACTCTGTTCTTCTTGGTTGCTGTTATTGTTCTTGTTGTTGTTGTTTGTTAATAGGTTTTTATACCTTTATAAGTAAAAAAAAAATATAAAAAAAAGAACACACACACACACACACAAAGACATACAAGAAAAAAAGAAGAAAAAAGGATAAATGAAAAACAGCAAAAAAAAAAAAAAGAAAATGAAAAAGAAAAAGAAAAAAGGAAAAAGGAAAATGAAAGAGAGAGAAAAAAAAATGGCGGATATAAACAACATCATAAAAATGATTGTTATTTAAGTGCTGCGGTGTATATACGATGATGTTTTGGTGGCTAGGTAAATATAGATGGATAAATAAAAATACGGTAGTTTGGGTTAAGGTGTAGAAATGTTTATGTGTGTTTGTGTGTGTGTGTTTGCCTATGTGTATATGTGGTACCTTAAGAAGGATGATGGTTGAAATGTTTACAAAAACAAAACAGAAAAGAAAACAAAAAGAAAAACAGAATAAGAAAGTAAAAAAAAAAAAAAAATTTGATGGAATACGGAGAACAAAAAAAAAAATCTGATTTAAAAGAATAAGAGAAATTGATAAGGTAAGAAATATATTTTTCCTTTAATTTTTGTAATATTTTCATAAAAATAAATTCATTTAGATTAAATGGAAAAAAAAACTGTGCGAATCATTATTGTTGTTGTTATTTCATAACTTTGTTAAGAATTTAACGGCCGTGATAAATTTTTGTATTAGAGAAAAAAGAAGAATATACTAAAAATGATCGTTAAATTCACTCAGTAATCAGTACATCAAGTACCTCAATAACAAACATTTTATCTAAGTTGATAAATTATAAAGATTTAGTTAAAAGAATTTCTCACTTACATATGACGTAAAACATTTTGATACATTCCTTCTTTCATTTGTACTTATAGATATTCTGAAATAAAGAGAATCAATATAAATCTTTGTCTGTGTCATATATTTAATAATTTGTAGTTAAGATACAGGCATATTTAACATATTAACCCACAACAACTTTACCACCCCACATAGCAATATCATATTTCCCCTTTTAAACCACAAAAATCATCAACCTTATACACATTTACATTTTTTTTTTTCTTATACTTTCTGTTGAATTCCAGTTGTCATGTTTAAGATTATGCGAAAAAAAAAATAAGAAAGAAAAATATATATTTATTTTTGTTGTTAAATGCAAAATAAATAACTACATATATTACATATACATAAACACACATACACATATGCATATATACATGCACACACACTCATACAAAAAATAAACACATGCTCACATACGAAATACAAAACACTGCGTGTACACATAATTTCTCTACTATGACGTCAGATATATATATATATATACATATATGTGGGTCTATGTGTGAGTGTGTGCATATGTATTTGTGTGTAAGCAAGATGTAGATTGTATAATATAAGAAAAACGGTATATGTATAGGGGTGTGGGTATTTAGGTGAATGGTGGGTAAATTGTGGTGAATAAGTGGGTGTATGGTTTTGGTGTACATATATAGAGAAATAAGTATACACTTACGCTTATGATATGTGGAAAGAGTAAGGTGAGTATAAGGGTTGAAATGGATTAAGCGACAAGTACGATTATAGAATGATGAAGCAATAGAAAACACACTCCTTTTGTACTTTTATATATATATATATATATATAAAACACATACAAATACAAATCCATAACGTATATACCAACAAATATAGTATGGTTTTGGTGGGATATATAAATCTATCCATCTAAATCTTAGAATAAAATAATATAATAAAAGGAAAATATGTAATTTACACCTTTAAAAAAAATATGTTCTTATATATTTTGTTGTTATTGTTATTTAACACTTTCACTGTAAATGTACGATAATATAGTTTTCATCATGAGTATATGTAAGTGCGTGAGTTCAGAGAATTCAAACAAAGTTAACAAAGCTAAAAACACCAGTACACACACACACACACACACACACACACACAAAAAGAAAAAAAAAAGAGGAAAAAAAAAAAAGAAAATTCTCCTTTTAACAACAAAATGTTTTTACCAAAAAAAAAAAAAACAAAAAATTCTATATAATTATCCAATACATGGATTTTCTTTTAAACAGAGAAAAATGTTTTTCATTTTTTTCACCCACTAATGACTAAATTATAGAAATAAATTATTATAAAACACAAAAAACGAGAGAGATAGAGAGAGAGAGAGAGAGAAAGAGAGAGAATGAAAACATTTAAATAAAATTTGTGTAATCTTTGTGATATTTTTTTTTATAGGGGTGATAGGGGTAAAGTTGTTTCATACATAATTTCTATATTTGTCGTAATGTAAGTTGGTAAAAAAAAAAAAATAGATAAAAATGTTAGTGTAAATTTCACAATAACATAATACCAATAACTAATAACTAATAACCAATAATTACTTCTTTTGTAAACGATTTACTTTTCTATTAATTGTTTTTTATTTGTTTGTTTGTTGTTTGTGTTTTTTTTTTGTCAAACTTTTCGAGGAAAATGGGAATGAGAAAACATAAAAATAAAAAAATAAATATGGGGGGAAAGAGGAGAAAAAATAAAAACACGCAAATATTTTCTCTCTATGTATGTGTATGTGTGTGTGTGTGTGTGTGTGTATATTTTGTACTCAACACAAGAAGAAAAAAAAGCATTAATTATTAATTATAATTTATTGTGAGAGACAAAATATACAAATGTCAAGGCTCAAGGGTACTATTAGTCAATTATTTAAGACAATATATAAGAATAAGAAAAAAAAAAATGAAAAAAAGAAAAGAAAAGAAAAGACAAATTAAATGTGGTAATGAAAAAAACAAAAACTAAATGAGTGTAAATTTGTTAATTTCCTAAATAAAAGTAAATTGAACTAATATTTTTTCTTTCAAATGTTAATATTTTATTCATTAAGAGTTTCTATTTTTTTTTTTTTTTTTTTTTTTCCGTAAAACGAATTTCATTAAGGAAAAGTCCATTTAATACAATATTACCTTATAACAATTAATTTTCTCATAAATTTTTTAAATTTAAGAAATAAAAAAAAAAATTAGAATGTTTTGAACAAAATATTTTCAATAAAAAGGAAAATTTTCTTTTTTATTTTAAAGAAATAATTTATAATCGGATTTCTTAACGTTTCTGACTATTCGTGGTGGTAATGTAAAATAATATACGTGTGTGTGTGTGTGTAAAAAAAAAAAGAGTGCATATGGATGGTCAGGAAAAGTTTAAAGTATACCGAGAACTTACATCATTGTCAAGTTTTCGTATATACCGGAAAAAAAGCACCAAAATTGTGTTAAAGAATTAAAAAAATAAAATATATTTTATACGACATTCTCATAATGTGTTACACACACACACACACAACCACAATTATAAAACGTACACATGTTTATTTTTTTTTAGTTTCATTTGAGAGAAAAAGAAAACCCTTTTCACTTTTCTTCACTATTTTCCTTTTTTCTCTCTTTTCACTCTGCTCAACCAAAACTTATTTCTCTCTTGTTTTAAAAACAACAAGAAAATAAAAAAAAAAAACAAAAAAAAAAAACTTGAGGTTTTCTTAGAAGACACGAGCCAACACAATACAACAATAAAAAGTAAAAGAAGAAATCAAAATGTTTTTGAAAACAAAAAAAAAAAACAAAAAAGGAAAAAAGAAAAAATGGGAAATATGGTGTAAAAAAAAAGAAAAAAAGAAAAGGTTATTTAAGAAAAGAGAAAGACACAAATAAGATAAGATGAACAAAAAATCGTAGAAAAGAGAAATAGGGGATTAAAAAAGGAAAAAAAGTTATACTTATTTATATATTTTTAGTAAGAAATATTATTTCGATACAGTAGAGAAATTTTCTTTCTTCTCTGGTGGGTTGGTCAGGGGGGAGGATGGGGATGAGGATGTTTTGTGATGAAGAAAAAATAAAAAAAAGTAAAGCTTTGAAAATGTTTATAGAGAAGAATAAGAAGAATAAATGGGTATCGTGATAATATACGAGACGAATAACAAAAGAAATGAACAACAAAAAAAAAATAAGAAAAGAAAATAAAAGAGCAGAGAAAGAGAGAGAGAGAGAGAGTGAGAGAAGAAAAGAATATTTTGACATACAAAACATTAGTATAGTTAAAGGACATATGTAGTCAATGTATAAGATGACAAAAAAAAAACAACAACAACAATAACAATAATAGAGAATTAAAGAGAGATAAGACAAAATAAACATACAAATATTCCCTGCCCTCTCCCTAGCCCAACTCTTCACTATACAAAATTGTACATAGATTTTATATTAAAATTGTATTGAAATGGCTGATGGATTTATAGCGATGGAATATTATTGCATTGATATTAGTCGATGGTTGTAATAAATATATAGAATAACAGAGTTAGAAATGACAAAAGGAATGTTATGTTCAGGATTAAATATTTATACATTTTACATTATCTTAATAATGTTGAGTAAAATAAAGAATATATTAAATTACAGACGGTTCTGTACAAAATAATAATTCCAAATAATAAAAATAAAAGTAACAACCACAAAATCGTATGTAACAATAATAACGTAAAAGATTAACAACAAAAAAAAAATAAGATAAACACAAGAGAAAAAAAAAACGTCAAATCCAGTAATGAATCCAATAAAAAATTAAAATTTAACAAACATTTTTTTTTTTTGAGGAAGAAGAAGAATAAAAACAGAAACAAACTAAAAACACGTCATTTATTTACAGGACATATTATTCCGTCAAGACATTTGCTATTTTTCTAAAGTGTTTTCCGTGAGAGTGAAAGAGAAAGAAGTTAGTATAAAGTGTGACAGTAAAGTATGGGGGTTGAAATGAAGAGCAAAAAAAAAAAAAAAATCTATTCATTTTTTTTTTATTTCTCTTACTAAACACAACAAATATAAACAAATCACACCTTTACATTCATAATCAACTTTTTCTTTATTTCCCATCCTCACTCATATTCCTCACGTTTCTCTCTCACACTCAGTCACTCTCTCCGACCTACCCTCCTGCCCACTACTATAAATTCAAATAAAATTTAAATTGAAAATATTATGAAATAGAAAATGAAAATGAAAATGGGAAGAAAATAAAATAAAATCCGAAATTAATGAAAAAAAAAGAAGAAGAAGAAAAAGAGAAATGAAAATCATAAACAGAAGTGTGGAAAATGAAGTATAAATAGAGTTTATATTTATAATGGGAAAAGGGTTTTGGATAAGGGGCCGATTTATGGGTTTTAGTTAAAAAGTTGAATCCAATGAAAATAAGCGCAAATAAATAACAAAATTCTTTATTTAGAAACAAAATAAAAAAAAAAAAAAGAAAATTTTTAGCAGAAGAAGAAAAATCTAACAATAACTTTTTCTTATTCAATTTTTGTGTCATTCTCAATTTCAATTTTATTTTGTATCATCAAATTTACCACGCAGCAATCTTGTCTGATTTGTATTTATTCAATTTAACTTTATGCTACGTCTGACTCTTTCGTTACTCTTTCCCTGTTTTTTCTTCTTTTTTTTTCATTTTTTCTTTTTTTTCAATTTTCATCCTTCTCTTTCATTTTCTTCTTTCTTTTTCTTTTATTTGTTACTTTTGGGCTTATATTTTGTGTTTATTCAAAGACTTAAATTTTATTTTTCATCTTTCATTTTGACAAACTATGACTTATGGATATATTCTCATTCAACTCTTCCGTCTCACATCCTCAACCATCGACATTCAACATTCAACATTTTTTTTTTTTTTTTTCGTTTTCTTTACAAACACAAAAAAAAAATCCTTCTATTCAAATTCAGTTTGAAAATATTTACACAAAAAAAAAAAATGTGTTTGTGAGAAAGAGAACCAATAAAAGAGTGAGCGAGAGAAATATATAGAGTGAAAAAGAAAATATGTGAAACAACAAAATGCTAGAATTTTCCTATAAAATTAATATGCATTGATGAATTGTCATTTGTCCCCTCCCTTCACACCAAACATAAATAATTCATTTATTTATTGAAAACAAGGACAAGGGAGAAAAAAAACACAAATCAAAAATATTAAAATTTAAATGAAAATCTAAACTTTTCATTTTCCTTTTCGTTTTTGCTCTATCGGAAAAGAAAATTAAAACAAACGGAAATAAGTAAAAACAGCAAAAAGGAAAGGAAAATAAAAATCAACATGAAAAAAAAAAATTCTATTAAAATGTCCACCTGTCTGGTTTTCCACTTCTATAAGTTGTGTTTGTGTTGTTTTCTATCTTGTCTACAAAAAAAAAAAAGATTTATCACAACGAAATATTCACGAAAATTATACAACAACAACAACAACTAATAACCATCATCAAACCATCATCATCCAACGATCATGATCATCATCTAACCATTCAACCATCATCATAAATATACAATTCGATGAATTTTGTTACCACAATATCCCAATATTGTCACAACGGATAATATTTGTGGTTTTAGTTTTTTTTTTTTTTTGATATTTTCAATGATGAAGAAAATGTTTAAATGCTTTAGGTGGTTTTTCTTCTTTTTCATCACTTTTCTTTTTCTTTTTTTTTGATCTATAAATTACAACAACAACAACAACAAAAACTTCAATATTAATAACAACAACAACAATAACAGTAAAGGGTTGTACAAAAAAAAATTGTTTTTCTCAACTAAATTTTCTTTTAGATTTTCTTGTTTTATTTTGCTCTATGAGTATATTCATTTTTGTATCTATTTGTTTCGGGGGTAGTACAGTATATCAGTATTTTAACGTTTATAAATTGTTTAATTAAAGTACGGGTTGCATCACAGCATATTCCTTGACGAAACTTTATATCACATAAAATATAATATGTTATGTTTATTGGACAACCCTTAATAAATTTCTATATACAGATTATCTAGCTAGATATATATATTTTAGTATATAGTCTTGTTTAGTTGATAGATATGTATATATACTATTTATAATGTAGTATTAAAGTTTAGTGTATATAGTAATTGTATAAAGAGTATCTATTCGTGTTATGTTATTTTATTATGAAAAATATTTTGTGTGTGGCTTCCATATTTGATTGTGTTAAAATGTTTAGTAATACGTATGTGTGTGTGTGTGTGTGTGTGTGTGTGTGTGTTTCTTACACATATCGTGATTCTGAACACATATAATTCTGTGCAGAGTAACGTCTATATGTATATGTGTGTGTGTGTATGCATTAAAATGAGATTGATGAGAATATATAAATATCTACCATACGACAGATGATGTATATTATATATAGAGCAGAGATGTTGTAAGGGACAACTGGGTATCATCTTAATAAATAATTAATATGAAGTTATATGCCCACACAAAAGTCAGTTATATTTTGTATTTAGTAACATGAGTCTATGCTTTTGTAATAAAATATGAAACCTATTTGTGGTTTACGGTCAAAAAAGTAACGTACATATTACATAAAATGTACCAGAATTTCGGTAAATGGGGAGAGTTGGTTGGTACCACAACCAATTAGCATAACCAAATTTTTTGATCAGAAATTAGGCCCTGACATTTTCAAGTTAAATCGAAAATTGAAACTAAATAAATATATTGATAGAGAGAAAAAGACAGAGAGAGAGAAATAGAGAGAGAAAGAGATGATTTTATTGAATATTGTGATAAAAAAAAAATGTTTTCCGGTTAAATGATTTTAATTGGTTTGTGTCAATTTGGTAAATATATTCTATTATTATTATTACGAATAGAGAGAAATATAGAGACAAGTGAGAGAAGGCTATACTATGCATATTGACAGGAAAAATCATTTTACCAAACCGACAATAACAAGATAAATAAACGAGGAAAATACTTTATTGTTTTTTTTTTTTTTTTGAAAATCGCATTCCACATATTTTTTCTTTTTCAATAACGTTATTGAAAATTTAATAGAAAATATGTTTTATTAAAATTTATTTTTATAAAGAGAAATATCATATCTTGCACACCTACACACCTACACACCTGCACACACACACATAGAAAGAGAGAAAGATAGTGAAATTGACGAAAAAGCAAAAAAAAAGGCGGTAAATTTTTTTTTTCATTTTGTTTGACTTTTTTTTTTTTATCGTATTTGATGCGTTTGTTGATTTGGAAAATTATATTTTTTCCACATTTTCACATACTTAGAATAAACCAACATTATTAAATTTATAATGAAATTTTCTTTTACCTATTTTGATAAATAAATAAAAATTCAATTTTTCTATTGTAAAAAAAAAATGATTCTGTTTTTCATTTATTTTCTTCTCTCTCTCTCTCTCCCTTAACTCTTTCTCTCTTTGATTTTTTTTTCTCTATTTTGGTCACAAATTTTCCAGAATTTATATATTTGATCAATAAATATTTTTTGGTGAAAATGAACATTTTCTCTATAAATAATAATAGAATTTATGAAATTGATTTTCTATTTTTTCACGTAATATCTCTGGACGTATGATCAGAATTTAATTCTAAAACTTTGATTGGCAATTAGTAACAATTTCATCTATGTTTTTCGATTTAATAATAAATTTTTGTTTTTTTTTCTTCAATTAAAAAGAAAAGTAAGAATTGTGGGAGTGGGATTGGTTTTTCCAAATTTAGCAAATTTAATGACCAAAAATAACTCAAAAAATTGTTACATAAATTCAAAGAATTATTTTTTATCGAAATTTAATATTAACAAACTGTGAGTTCTTTTGTATTTAATAATTTACAATTATGTATGTTGTATGACCTAATGATGATATTGTATGAAGTCTACATGAGACCTCATACGATACCACATACGTTAAAAAAACGAATGAATTCCATTAAATATTATATTCTTAATCCGTCTTAATCATTAAGAATTTAAATTATCTGTACAATAACTATCAACAGACTACCATCCATAGCATATTATCGAACAATTTATTTAACTATTTCAGCCAATATAATACACTTACTCTATACACACAAAGCTTTTCTAAAACACATTTATATTTTCTCTCTCTCTCTCTCTCTCTCACACACACACACACACATACACTCTTTTCTCTAATAATAAGTTCTTGTGCTTTTTTTTTTGTCTCTTCTCCTTCTACACCTCTTTATACTTTTTTTCTATTCGTATAAATATAATCCAAAACGATCACCAACTTTAACATCATCATAAACACAGTTGTTGTTTTTTTTTTCTGTTCGGTCATTTTAAAAATAACAACAACAATAACAAAAACATTCACACTAGAACAACAACAACAACAACAACAACAGTAAAATGAGAAATGGAGAAAAAAAAAAAACGGAATGAAAGAAAAAAAAATAGAAAATAGAAAACCCCATCTTTTGTTGTTTGATTGACGAGAATAAAATTAAGTTCAAGTTTCAAGTGATTGAATGAGGGTTGATTTTTATTGGTGGTATGAGTTACAGGGAACGGTAGTGAATGGTTAAAATTGGTTTTTAGAATTTATTAGAGTGTGAGTTACTTTAATATTTGTGTTTTAATAACAACTACAACAACAACAACAACAACAAAAATAAAACAAACCAACAACAATAGAATAGAAAATAATAAAATTGAATAAAAAAAATATGTGAGAGGAATAAAGAAATGCTAATTTATAGAGAGTATTGTGTATAGTAGGAAAGGGATGGTTAAAATCAAAAAGGCAATAATAGAGGGAGAGAAAAACAGAAACAATAAAATTTAAAAGAAAAACAAAAAAAAAACAACAACAACAAAAAGAAATAATAAAAGTAATAAAATAATAATCTATTTTGTTTTTCCTCCGAGTCTACTTTTTTTTGTTCTTTCTCTTAATCACTATCTTACTCTCTCCCTCACTCTTACTTTCCCTCATTTACACTTTTCATCCTCCCTTATATCACTTCTTTTTTTTTTTTTTTTGGTTCTGATTGTTTTTAGTTTTGTTCGTTCGTTCGTTGTGTGTGTGTGTTGTTGTTATTGTTGCTGTTGATATTGATGTTGTTGTATCGAACATAAAAATAATAATAACAGGGATTAAAGAGAATGGGGTAATAATCGAATGTTAACACAGTGTCGAAGGAGAAAAGAGTAAAGGGTGTATTGGGAATTTTCTGTTTTTGTTTTTCTTTTTTTTTTTTTTTTTTGTACCGACAAATTACTCTTTCTCTATTTTAGTCGCATTATATAAATTTCCCACCAACAAACAGTCAGTGTATATTTCTGTTGTTGTTGTTGTTGTTGTTGTTGTTGTTGTTGTTGTTGTTGTTGTTGTTGTTAGTGTCACCCAAACAACAACATAACCATATACTATTCATTTCTTTTTCATACAATTTTCTTATTTGTGTCTGATAGAAGATTGTTAAATTCAACTATTAAAGAGATGAAATAAGTCAGAGGGAGTTTAACTTTTTTTTTTTTATACAAAAAAAAAAAAAATATCAATTACTAATTATACACTAACACAAAAAAACATTGTTAAATATGGAAGGGTGAGAGAGAGAGAGAGAGACATAGAGAGAGTGTGAAAGGGCAAAAGAGAGTTTAATAACAACAACAACAGATATGGATAACATAAATAAATATTTTGATTTATTGGATTTCACTGTTGTTGTTGTTGTTATTGTTGTTTTTTTTTAATGTTTTCATTACATTACTGGAATGAGAATATTGGGTTGAGAATACAAAACAAAACAAAAAGGGTTATCATACTTTTTTCTTGTTATTTTTATTTTTATTGTATCCATTCATTTATTTGTTTTTATTTTCCGATAAATTAAGGATTAAAGATTATTTTTAAGTTCCATCACTGGTTATTGGGTCTCATTAAAAATAAGAAAAAAAATAAAAAACATAAATGTAATTACAATAACAACAACAACAACAACAAGAAGAAGAAATGTATAAGAAAGAGTGTAACTCATCATTTAAGGTAAGTATATAAATAATACACGTGTTTCACAAACTGTGTTTTTTTTTTAACGATAAAAAAATACAACAATATAATGTACATACAAAAAAATACAATTAAATTATTATTCCTTTTTTTGTATGTGTTGGTACAATTTCTAAAAAATCATAATTGAAAAATTGAAAGTACCAAAAAAATTTTAATCTGTAATTTGTGTTTGACGGTTCAAAGACAGTTTTAGAAACACTGATGTTTATAGGTGCCTTGTATTGGTGTATATGATGTATATCAATGAAATTCAAATTGAAATGGATCAACACTAAGTATAAAAAAAAAAATGACCTTTCAATATTCAATAAAATCCAACTACAAAAAAAAAAAAAAAAACAATTTTTAAATTGATTCAATAAAAAAAAAACGAAGAAAAATTAACGCTTAAGATTCAATCACAATGTTAGTGTCATTGTGTACAATTAATATTTTTAATCAAAAGGAAAAAAACACACACACACACACAGAATATAATATTTAATTTTAATTTATAAAAAAAAAGAAGAAGAAGAAAATTGTAACAAAAGAATAAAGGTGAAAAATTATAATTTAATTTCCATTTTATTACAACATCATTTGTTTTTTTTTTGTATTTTATGCATTCCATTAGGTTTATTTTGTTAATACATACATACATACATACCAGGACTCTATATATGTATGACAGGTATGAATGTATGTGCAAATATAATAAATTTGTTGTTGCTGTTATGTAGTTATGTAGGCATATATGTATTGTATATTGTATCGTCGGCTAATGGAACAAAATTATATACTCCGAAATGTAATTACTTCACGAAGAGTGTGGCACCTTTGGTGCAGTTTTTCTTCTTTTTTTTTTTTTTTTTACATTTTTCTCTGTTGTTGTTTTTGTTTTACATTTTTGTAAATTTTTAATATTCATGTATAATTTATATAGAATCTTTATATTATTATTATTATTATTATTAAAAGGATAAGGTGAGTGAGAGAGAGAGAAAGAGAGAGAGTCAGAGAGAGTGAGTGAGAGAGAGAGAATGAGAAGAAAAAAATTAAAATATAAAACGCGACAACATTTATTAATAACTATGCGATTTATATGACAAGTTTTTAATAATGGCTGTGTGTATGTGTGTGTATGTGTATGTGTGTATGTTATGTTACATTGTCAGTTGATGAAGAGTATTATTTTTTATATTTCTATATAAATTTTTTCATTATTTTTCATCAAAAATGTTGATTCGACTGATTGTGAATAATAAAAGGGGTTTTTTTTTTTATTTTGTCGTTTCTTTTCCCCATTTTTTATAAGGATAGTTTTTTTTTTTGTCTCTCTCTCTCTATTGTTTACACTTTTCTACTTTTTCATTTTTAATCTTGTATGCAATTTGTATAAGCCACAACACAAAAGTGTACAAAATTTAGAATATTAGAAAATTCGATTAAAGAGAGAAAAACAAAGAAAACGTTAATATTCTCTGTAAACCTAAGATTAATTTTATATTTAACTTTTTTGATGAACGAACGTTTAAGTGTCCAATATAAAAGACGTTACAATAATTCCATTACAATATGTTTAATGTGTGTGTGTGTGTGTGTAAACGCATATTGTAATAAATTAAAAAATAAATTATAATTGAGCTTTAAGCATATTAAATTTCTGGTTTTTTTTCTTTCTCTCTGATAAAAGAAACAGAAAAAAAAAATTAAATGCAAAATTTAAATGAAGAGAACAAAAAATAAAAACGTTTTTCTGTTTTCCAAAAAAAAAAAAAAAATGACAAATAAAAAATAAACGAAGAAAATAAAGAAAACTCAAAACGAAAAACAGAAAAAGTAGAAGAAAAAACTGGGGGAAAAAAGAAAATATTCAGGAAAATCATTAAAAAAAAAAAATGTACAATTATTTGTAAATTTTCCTCAATTTTCCTTCATCATTATATTTTCAATACATCATATTTATTTACCTAATATATTTTATGGTATGAGTAAATATATTTGTTGTTATTGTTGTTGTTGTTGTTTTTTTTTTTTTCCTTTTTCTTTTCTTTTTTTCTTTGATTAACAATTAGGGAATAATCAATTTTCTTGCTGAATTTTTCTTTCTTTTTTTATTTTTTTTATTAAATAAAATTTTCAGAAGATTAAATTTGTCCAAATTAAAAATTAAAAATTAAAAATTTAAATAAAAGCAATACACACACACAGACCCAACACACACACATATTATTAATGTTATTTTTTTAACGTTTATTATTAATTTTTGGATTATGAGTATGTGCGTGCGTGTGTGTGCGTGTGTGTGTGTGTGTTTTGTTTGCATTCGTACGTACGTGCCTCAATTTTAATAAATATTTATAGAATGGAATATGAATTGTTTAATTAGTTATAATTGGTATATTTAATTTAATAATCAAGTTTGGTTGTTTTTTTTTTATTTTTAAATTATGATCGGAAATGATCCAATCGAATTCAATTAGATAGAATATTTTTATTTTTGAATGGTACTGACCACCAAAACGATGGTCAGTACCATTCTACTAGAGAACTATTTTCAGCTTACTATCCTTTGCAACATTTTAATTCTTTTTCTCTCTTCTCTCACTTTCTCTCGTCTCTCACTTTCTCTCTAAAACTCACCAAGACGTTTATTAATTTTTTTTTGGGTTTTATTGTTATAAGTTAACCACAAAAAAATTTTCTATTCTTTTACCCATTTTATTTTCGTCATTTTCTTTTCATTCTTTATTTTCTTGTGTTGTTTTTTTTTTTTCTTTTTGTTAAAAAATTTCCAAATCAATTTTCTTTTGTTTTTTCCTTTTATTGTTGTTGTAGTTTTTTTCATAACGTTGATTTTTTTTGATCATTAAAAAAATATTTTTCAAAACTAAAACCAACAAAAAAGAAAACGACGACGACGACGGAAAACAACAATAACAACAACAACAAAAGAGGGAAAAAAAAAACAACCCAAAAAAACAAAAGGCTGCACATAATTGTTATTTGTCGTGATGAAATTAATTTTCGTTTTTTTGTTGTTGTTGTTGTTGTTGTTGTTGTTTTTATTTTTTTATTATTTTTTTTTGTAACAAAATTAAAACCTTTTACTTGATTTTTTTTTTGTTGTTTTTCAACCAAATTGTAATGCGGCACTCTACATATTTTTTTTAGTCACGTTGTCTTTTTTTGTTTTTTTGTTATTTGATTTAAAATCAACAAAAATAATTTATTCTATTGGAATTTTCATTTAAACAATAAATGTTAATTTACTAACAGGATCAATATTTTTAGTTAATGACCGAGGGGTGAACCACTGTGTGCAATTCTGGCGAAACTCGTTGGGGAATCATTCTGAATCTTTGTGCAATCTTTTTATTTATTTTTTATTTATTTTTTATTTTGGTATGCTAAACAATTATCATTGGAAACAGTTATAGTGTGCTATACACACACCTACTATATTGCCTGAATATAATTATTTACAAATAAAAATAAATGAAAATGTAACCAAAAGTGAATAATGGGAAAATTTTTAAATGTTTACTAAAGATGGTGAGAGGGGTATGAAGAGAAAACAAAAAAGGTATGAAGAGAAAGGAAACACTAGAAAAATTTATGAAAAGTGTCCATATTTGTAGGTCCTTGGTATAATTATTCGACAATAACAAAGAACAACAACAAACAATTATCTTATAAAAATTTAAAAGGAAACAGTAAAGTGAGATCAATTGAAAATAATTAAAAAGAAAAAAAAAAAACAAAGAAAAAATCAAAGAAAAAAAAAATCCGAATATATAAGTTGTTGGTGAAGGAGGTGAAGGAGGTAAAGGAGGAGTTGGATTTTATATAAAATTTATGATTTTAATATAAATTCCATAATTTATTTATTTTTTTAATCGTAAGTGCAATACACAACAACAACAATACAATATGTCAGATCAATAAAACAACAACGGTAGACATACAAAAAATAAAAAAACTATCATAAAAAAAGGATTAAAAAGCTTATATTTTATCAGAGAAAAAGGAAGAGATAGAAAGAGAGAGAGAGAGAGAGAGATGAATCAAGTTTTATTTCCAAGAATTGGAATTTTTATTTTAATTATTAAAGGAAGAAGAAGAAGAAGAAATCAATTGTAAGAAATGAAAGGAAAGGGGGATTAAGTAGAAGAAACAAGATTTTTCTTTTTGTTATTTTTTTTCTTTACCTTTTAAACCTTTTGTTGTTTTTTTTTTTCTTTTCTTAATTAAGAAATTAAGTAGAGTTTAAGAAGTCTTAAAGAGATTTAATGAGTGACTGACCCAATTCTTCATGTAATTTATCCACTAAAAAACTGAACACATTAAATGGTAACGTATGTATTTGTCTCTTATTCACCAACATATAAGATTATAGAGTATCACTTATCACAATTACCGAGAGCATCCTATTTAATTAACCGAAAGAACTAAATATTTGAACTGATTACACAAGTTAAAATCAGACAGATATTTTTACATTCAAATACTGAAAATAATCAAATAGATGCAGTTTGATTTTTATCACTTCGCTCAAAGTACAAACTAAAAACTATAAAATGAAGTTTATTCACTTCACTCACGCGATTATTATTTTCTTTTCAAAGACATAGAGACAGAGAGAGAGAGAGAGAGAGAGAGAGAGAGTGAAAAAAAAAAGTAAATAAAAACTAAAAAGGAATGCAAACAGACAGGCAGAAAGAAGAAAAAAAATTATTTTTATGTTTTCATTTTTAAAGTTTACGTATTTTGTTTTTTTTTTTTTATTATTACATTTATTATTATTATTCTTTAGTAACTCATCATCATCAACATCATCATCATCAATATCATAACCATCGTCATCTTCATCTGATGGTCATAAAAAAAAAAACAACAACAATAATATAAAGTTAAAGGGGAAGAAGAAAAATAAGTATAAAAATATATAAGAGAATTTTAAGAGAATTATTATTTATGGATTTTTAACGATCCATCCATAAGTCCATCCACATTCATACACTTTGCTTGAAACATAAAAAATAAATCCATTCTGTTTTTTTTTTCTTTTTCTTTCTTTTTCCTTTTTTTATTTTTTTTTTTTATTTTTAAATTGTCTTCGCACGCTGTTTTTTTTTTTTGTTGTTTTCTAATTTTTTTTTTAATTTATATTTCTCATTTTCTCTGTACCTGAATCTTTCGCACGTTATTTTACAATTTTCTTCTTCTCCGCTATTGTTCTTCGTTTTCTTTATTAGTTATGGGTAAAGGTAAATTATTAATTTTAATTTCTATTTAGAGATTCGTTTTTACTTACACTGACACTTACCACCTAACCTCATTGGACAAGTTTTGTTTTATTGTTTTTCATATTTTTACATTTTCCACACACACACAACAGGTAAGCAAGAAAGAGAGAGAGAGAGAGAGATTCTCAAATACTTGAATGTATTTTTATTTATATAAAAAAGAAGAATAAAATTAAAAATACGAATCAGTGCAAAAAAAGAACAAAAATAAAAAAATATGAACAAACAATAAATAACGTTATTATAAAGATTAAGATTTACTTAAGTAATTAAACGTTAAGTATCGGTATGTACATTTTATTATTATTATTATTATCATTATTATTTGTCTGTCTCCGTCCTTATGCGTTTCACCTTATCTTACTGTTCACTGTCTTATCGTCATTTTTATACGTCATCTCAACCAGCCAGTAGGTATAATTTTATTTTGATAATTTATTTGAATTCAAGAGGGGAAAGAAATAAATAAATAAATAATGGAACAACAACATAAACAAAGAGTAAAAAATGAAATATATGTAAAAAAAAATGTTTGCGTCTATAGGTAAAGTGCAAATTAAATATTACGATTATTGCTCCACGTTCATTATTTGGCCGATTATTCGTAACGTGTTTTTTTTTTTTGTAATTTTGTTCTTTTATTTATTTTTTTTTTATTCATAATTCTTAACTGAAAGCTTTTCATATTCAACTTGTTCATCTTCATTTTCATGTTCTTCTTCCTCGTCTTCTTCATTTTTTTTTCTTTTCTTACATATTTCTTTCTATACCTATATTGTCATTGCTATTGTACTTTTTTTCAAAAAATCTATTGACGCAAGTTAATTGTTTTAATCACCAATATAATATTAAATTAAATTTAGTTTTCTCTCATAAGATCAATGAGATGTTAGATTTAGAAAATGTGAATAAAATAAAAATACTGAAGTGACTAAATTTATTTCTATACGTATAATGTTAACACTTATCTTCTCATATTGAAAATGTAACACATTTATATATTGTTTTGTATTGTGTGGTACTTTTGGTGTTTTGTTGTTTTTTCACTTTTACTTATTTTTTTTTTTTTTTTTTATTTTTGCAAAATGTAAACAAATGTTAGTGGAAAAGTGAAAATACTTTTATATGCACTCTGTATTGATGTGTCTTTATATTGTATATTTTACAAGTACCACACGCACTTTACTTAACACTTTATACATAGCAAAAATACACACTAACACATTCAATATGTATGCATAATTTAAACGTATATGCTACTTTAAAAATAAAGAAAATGTATAAAGCAGCAACAGAGAGAAGAAAAAAAAAAAAACAAACACAGAGAAGAAATAAATATACGAATAAACTCCCTACTCCCTCCTAACTTTACCATAAACCCAAACACAACAAAAATGTAAAGAAAAATAAAAGTATGTATAACCAAACCCTTTACTTTAAACTTACACACACACACACACCCAAAAAAAACTATAAACACCTACGCACACATGTTCAAACATACACGCACACACACATTTGCAGACATAGATTATATATTAGTACAAAGGATACACGTCATATGGTATCCATAATATGACACCCTGTACATAAGTATGTACATATGTAAATGGGAGGATGATGTAAAAAATATACAAAAAAAAAAAAAGAGGAAATCCAGGAATAATCTAAAAATATCAAAATGAAGAAAAAAAAAAAATATATGAATAAGGAGAGAGACAAAGACAAAGAAAGAGAAAACAAAATAAAAAAAAATAAATAAAAAGTAACAAAAAAAAAAAAAAATAAGTAGAACAAAAAAAAAACAGAGAGAGAGAGACAGAACAAGAGAATGAGAGAGAGATTGCGAGAACGAATCCCTGGGTAAATATAAATATATTCTATATACATTATTTTACATATGTTTTATGTAAATAAATACAAGATACAAAAATAACCATTTTTTTCGTTCGTTCGTTCGTTTTTTTTTTTTTTTTGTACATTATTACCAGCCAACCAAACACACAAAAAAAAAACAAAAAAAAAAAAAAAAACAACAAACCAACCACCCTACTCACCCGCCAACCCCCATCATCAAAACAATTCCGAATATACCTCAACATCCACATTAGGAGCCCCCATTTTTATTCCGTTTTGTTTTGCTTTTATTTCTTCATTCCCATTTTATTTATTATTTCTTCCTTTTATTTTGTTACTCTTGTGTTGTTGTTGTTGTTCCTTTTTCTTTCCTTTTTTTTTCCACTTACTTTCTTATTATCCAAACCCGTTTTTTGTTACTAGCATATCGTTTTCTCTCTCTCTCGACACACACACAAACACACACCATCAAAACGACAATACATCTCTAATCCCCCCACCACTCCATCCCCCATTATTCAACATTCCCTTTTCATACTTTTTTTTCTTTATAGAAATAAAGCCAAAATCAAAAACCAAAATCAAAAAAAAAGAAAATAAAAAGAAGAAAAACTAAAGGCAAAACAATCAGGAACAGAAACAGAAACAGAAATTGAAAAGGGTTGGGCGTAGGGGGTAGGTTGAGAAAGAAAATTTGTGTATGAAACTACAAAATAAAAACCAACAGTAAGTAAGTATAAAGAATAACAGAGAAACAACAAAGAAAAAATAATACAGAAGTCTTGACAGAAGAAGAAGAAGAAGAAAAAGAAGAAAAAGAAAAAGAAGAAAAGAGTGGAAAACACAGGTAAATAAACAATCAATTGAAAAATTTATCATCATACTCATCATTATGATCATCATCATTTCATTGTCGTTGTCGTCCATTATTTGTATGATTTAACAACAACAACAAAAAAAAAAAACACAAAGTACTTAATTTGTACAAAAATGAAAATGCATTGGAGAATAAAAATGAAAATATAGAAAATAGAAAATTGTAAATAGAAATTTTCATAATATTTTTTAAAAAAAAAAAAAATAAATTCAAGAGAGAAAATTCTCAACCTTTTCCATAACTTTTATGGAACAATATTTTGTTTGTAATCCTCATCAAATATTTCCTTTATGAAATAAATATAAAACATGCATCAATAAGTACCTACTAAAAAAGACTGTATATAGATTATTATTAGAAAAGTATTGTATAGTGGTGGTGTGTGTGTATTAGTGTACCAGGTAGGTCATATATCTACCTACCTGGTACACTAACACAATGTATGTCAACAATTATAATTTAATTGAAATATAAAAAAAAACAACTAAGTATAAAAAAAAATCTTCTTATTGACCGATTAAAAATTGATTGTTGAAAATTAATTATAGAATCAGAATGAAATAAAAAAATAATCAGTTGAGAATTTTATGATATTAAAAATGATTATCTAGATTTTGTGTATAGCAATTAATACATATAAATTTTATATTTTACCACAATTACTATTAATTATTGAATTTATTTAAAACTAACTTTAATTTAGTACAACTTTACACTAATGAAACTGTACACAATTTACCTACACACCTTCGTAACAGTCCCTTTCCCATCGAAAACACAATTTAAAATCGTTTTCATTTTATCTTTTCTCTATTTTTTTACTATGAAGAAGAAAAAAAAAAACAAGAAGAAGAAGATGAAGATGAAGAAGAAGTAAGTATCGTTTAATCGTATTATAGCTTCCTTTTTAGACGTTTATACTTATATCTATTTCCTGGTATTCAATTCTACTGCATCATACCCAAACCACCTTTATACCCATCTACCCCACAACTACCTCTCATCCTCATCATCAGCCAACAATTTTCTATTTTCTATTTTTTTTTTTTTTTTTTTATCCACTTCAATATTCTGAAAACTCTTCAAACAACTAACCAAACCATTCCAATGTAACATAACTCAACACAACCTACCACCCACTTTCAATAACCTATTTTTATATGAATTTTATAGAGGATTATTTCTCTCTGTTTCTTCTTCTTTTTTCCCTCATTTTACGTCTCTTAAAATTTCCATCATCAATTTCTCTCTATTTTTTTCTATCTCACTCTTTTCATTTCTGTTATCAATTTATATTTTTATTTTGTTGTTGAAATAAAAATGAAGTATAAAAATACAAGAATGGATTTTGGGGTGAGCAAAAGATGAAGGGGTGGTTGGGCAGGGGGAGGGAGGTATTAGGTATTGAAGGAGATACGATGAAAGAAAGAAGAAATGAAAGAACTTATGTTAGCTGATTGTGAAACGTTATTGCAGTGTGAACAAAATTGTAGGTAACAACGTTCGACAATAAAATAAAAGAAAATTTTCCAATAATTGTCAACGTTTAAAATTATTTTATTTTCTTCTTTAAGACAAATAATCTCAGTAGAAAAACCGAGACATTGTCATCCAATAAAGATTAGAAAATTTGTGTAATTAAATTATAAGGATAAATATTTGATCTAATTTAGGGAAAATTTAATTATTTTGATAGAGTTAACGATGTATGAATTTTTCTCACGAAAATTCACACCTTTTTTTATACATTTCTCACTTTAAAAAACACTTTTTTTTTTTTTTTGTATTTCTCTCTTCTTTAATCCATTTGAATTTCCCTTCCCACTTTACCTTTTTACTTCACCATTATTTTAAAACTTTTATTTTTTCTTTCTTTCTTTTAAATAAAATAATTAATTTTTTTTGTTTTTTCGTTCTAAAAATTTAATAAATTTCACACCTTTTTCCTTTTTTACAGGAAAAATTTTTCATTCCTCTCTCTTTTCCTTCTTCTTCTTCTTCTTTTACTTCTTGTTTCACTTGTGGTGTTTTTTATTTTTTCTTTTTCTATAAAAAAAAAATTACTATAAAGGAGAATTTTCCTTCATTTTCTGTTGTTTTATTTTTTTATTTCTTTCGTTGCTGTTGTTGTTGTTGTGTAAAAAGCATGCGAAATAGAAATAATATAATTTAATGGATTCGAACACGCGAACATTTCATGCATTACGAACAAGAAGAAAAAGAAGAAAAAGAAGAAGAAAAGGAAGAAGAAAAAGAGAAGAAGAAGGACAAAGAATGAAAACAGAAAAATGGAAGAAGAGGTAACAGTCACCACAATAAATTACCGTTATATATACACACACATACACAATCACACGCAAAAACAAATAAAAAAAATTTTTCTCTTTAGTCAAATAAGTAATATTGAATGTGACACCAACATTTTAAAAATCTGTTTAAATTTAAAATGTTGTACTGTTGTTGTTGTTATTGCTTTAAAAAAAGAAAAACAGAAACACACAACAAAAAATAATGAAAGAAAAACAAAATTATTTTACTTAACAAAATAGTGAAAAACAAAAAAACAACAACAACAACAACAACAATAACAATAAAAACAAACTGACTTTACTGAACAACAAAAAAAAAAAAAAACAAAAGTTTAAGAAAAAGCTTTTTTTGGGCTTTTAGTTTTTTTCTTGATAATAAAGGGAAAAAACAAAAAAAAATCTAAGCAAACAAAGTGAACATAACAAAAAGAAAAATATGTATAAAGAGAAAATTGACGACCATAACCAGCCTCAACAAAAATAAAAGTGAGTTAAAAAAGTTAAAAATAAATAAAGAAAAAGAAGAAGAAAAAAAAAAAAGCACAACGATGAAAAAAAAAATTGTTCATAACTGAAAAGAAAAAAAAAACGCAAAATTTCATCTAAGATTTTTTCACACTTTTGCTCTCTCTCTCTCTCTCTCTCTCTCTCTCTCTCTCTCTCTCTCTGTCTCACAAACACACTCACTATTTTTACCAATTCCTCTCTTTAGTCGTCGTCTCATTTTCACCCAACCCAATACATTCTACCATCTATTTAACTTTTTTTTTCTCTCATCATCAGCCCTTTACGGTTGACTCATTTCACTTTTCCCTTACACACACACACACACACACACACACACATAACCCAAACATGTTTTTTTTTCTACTTCTAAATACCACCCTCTTCTGTCCAACCTAAAAATTTCTTTCGCCATCACCGAACTCACAAAAAAAAAAAAAAAAAAAAGAAACAGAAATGAAAATGAAAATGAAAAAAAAAAAAGAAAGAGACAAAAACTAATTTTTCATCGAACAACTTTTTTTTTCTTTTTTTTTTAGGCCTGAGGGAAAAATTGTGTTATTTGGTTATTATTATTTATTTTGAAAGGAAAATGCACAAGGAAAAATGAAGAAAAATAAAGAAAATGTGAAACGAAAATTTTTTTCATCTTTTTAAATGCTTTTTTTTTTCTCTCTTTTCACATATAAGATGTAGGTTGCAAAGAAGAGGAAGGGGTAAGGTGTGAAGTAAGGTTAATATGTTAAGAAAGATAGGTACAGGGGGGGTGGGGGGGATGATGATGGGAAGTTGAGTGGTGAACCTGATTTAGATTATGGATGATTATTATTTTTTATTTTCGTCATCATCTTTTTTTTTTTTTTTTTCGTCATAAATTTTGTCGTCATCGTCAACTTCTTCTTCTTGTTTCTTTTTTTCTTCCTTGTTCCTCTTCTTTTTCACTTTTTTTTTTTTTCTTATTTACGTTTCATGTTTTCGGTTCATGAAAAAAAAAAGAAAAAGAAAATAAGAAAAATAAGAAAAATAAGGAAAATAAGGGAAAAATGGGAAAAAAATAATCGCGATTATTATTTTTCTGCTTTTTTTTTCTATTTTTATTTTTTTTCCATTTTTTAAATTTGAAAAATGTAAAACGTAAAAGAGAAACAGAGAGGAGAGAGAGAGAGAGAGAGAGAAAATGTGAAATGATCGAAAAATGGTTTAAAAAGAAAATATGGAAAATAATGAGAAACAGGTGAGGTTAGTGGAAGGGGATAGGAGTAGAAAATGTTATAGATATTAGTAGACGGATGATAGATCCTTAACAGAGTAAAATTAAACTAAAAAGAGTGTAATGGGAAGAGAGAAGCAGGCTATATAAATGATGTTATGATGATGATTATTATGATTATGAAAATGATAATAATGATGATGATGATGATAATGGTAGGGTATAATTGGTGAAAGGGATGGAGATGGATCTAAGAATTTTAGTTAAAATCGAACCTTGGTAGTTAGGTGTTGTTGATTACAGATATGGAGGGTTAACGGTTTGAGATTGATAAAATCGGAAATGCAATTTTATTAATCTGTAAATCAATAAATAACAGTATACAGTAATGAAAATATTGGTGGTAGAAATGAAATAACTAAGGAAGAGAGTGAGAATTAATTTACTAAATTTATCAGAAATTGATTTTGATACACCAATACACTGCTACATGTAAAATAGCACCAAAGCCTAAACAAGGGAAGAAAATTCAGAAATATGCATCTTTGTGCAATCTTTGTGCAATCTTTTGAAATGTGCAATCAGTGGGGTGCAAAAATTTTGATTGGTTAACCCCTCGGAGATTGTAGAATAAAAAATAAAGCACAATATTCTAGAGTGGGTCAAAGACAATATTATAATTACTAAGTAATATTTTTTACTTCTACTCTAAAATTATACAACTAACAACAACAAGACAACACAACAACAAAAATACAATTTGCAGATAAATGACTGAGAGCAAGAAAGATTGAGTGAAAAAGAGAGAGAGAAAGAGAGAAAGAGAAAGAGAGCGAGGAACAGTATTGAAAGAAGAAAGAATAAAATTGAATTAAAAATCTATGCTTTCAATTATAACTTACTTTTAATAACAAGTAACTTTGTTAAGTAAAAAGTTGTTATAACAACTACACAAATACAAAAGGGTTTTAATAATTTGTACATAAGTAAAGTGTGGTAGGGTGAATAAACTGAAACAATCATAAATGAACAAATGTTGAAATCTATAAAATTTGTGGTACAGAAAAAAAACATTCTTGAGTCTTCAACTGCCATATAGTAAATTCAATAGATTTTCTTAACATTTAAAAATATATATTGTAAGACATTCAAACACTTACCTTTATTTAAAAATATTACTGCCTTTAATTTTTCACTTTCACTGAGAACTTTATTTATTTACGATTAAGTATTATTAAGTAGATAGATTTTTGTTTCTTTATAGATTTCTCATTAAAATCAAAATAAATAAATTAAAAAGATAAAAAAAATAAATAGCCCGATTAAAAAACACTAAACTATTTTCCCGGTAAAAAACGTAAAATTTGTCCATTTTCTAAACGAAATGAAAAATATTAACCGCACATTTAATGGAACAATCACAGTTTATAATACACCAATACACTAGAAGCATTTACTATTTAAATAAGTATTTTCATGCAACGTATGAACTTTTTCACAAAAAAATGCTTCATTTTTGTTGTTGTAGGAGAAACTTAGAAGTAAGTATGAACTTTTTCACCAAAAAATGCTTCACAAAATCGTAGCGTCATTTTTGTTGGTATCAATAGTGGCATTAATTTTATGACGAAACTGACCAACTAATTGAAAATTTTAACGAGACACAATCACAGCTTATAATACACAATTACACTAGAAGCATTTACTATTTAAATAAGTATTTTCATGAAACTAAGAAATATGAACTTTTTCACCAAAAAATGCTTCACAAAATCGAAGCGTCATTTTGTTGTTGTAGTGGCATTAATTTTATGACGAAACTGACCAACTAATTGATAATTTTAACCAGACACAATCACAGCTTATAATACACAATTACACTAGAAGCATTTACTATTTAAATAATCATTTTCATGCAACGTACGAACATTTTTCCAAAAAAATGCTGCATTTTTGTTGTTGTAGTGGCATTAATTTTATGACGAAACTGACCAACTAATTGAAAATTTTAACCAGAAAAAATCACAGCTTATAATACAGGTTTACACTAAAACAATTTAGTTATTATAAGTATTTTTTTATATTTTTAATTAAAAAAAAGGAATACGAACGAAATACTAACAACTTTTTAATATTTTCACAACTTTACATCACGTTATCACAAAAAAATGCTTCACAAAATTGTTGAAACGTTTATGTGCTTTGTTAGAATGGCGGCATTATTTTATCGACGCAACTGACACCTATGACTTTTATATACACTTCATAGTGAAAAAAATGATTGCGAAACACAATTAGCCGAGACACACAACAAATCTGACTAGATATTGAAGAAAATTAATATATATAGTTTTTGTATTTATTGTTTTGAATTTTATATATTTATTATTATACCGAATATTTTAATTAGTCCAATATCACATTTATTATTATTACCTGAAACTGCAAGTGTTTAAATGAAAAATAAGCATCACTATGCGAAGACACAAACCACAAAAAAAAATTTTTTTTTTTTTTAGCAAAAACACATTTTATGTACTTTTATTATTTCATTATTTTCACACCAGGCTTTTAAAGCTTTATAATTGAAGCAATAATAAATTTAACACTTTTATTATATTTATTGTTTTATTTCCATTCTTATTTTTCATTTCATAATTTATTGAAACGTATGAAAATTAATATTAATTTTATTTTATTTTTTTTTCAACAATTTTTCTTTTATATTTTTTCATTTATATTCTCTTTAATTTGATATTTTTTATTTTATATTTAAATTGAATTTACATTTAATAATAATAATAATAATTATAATAATTAAAACATTTAGATAAAAGGACATACAGAATTTATATAATTACATTTAATTTCTTCTTTTTTTTTTTCTCAATTGATTTAAATATGCAAACCGAGGACAAAAATATATTTTTTACATTAAATATTTATTTTGCGTTTTTTTGTTTTCTTTTGTTTTTTTTTTTTTTTTGCTCGAAATATTTTGTAGACAAAGAAAATTAATTATTTTATTTCTATTGAAGTTGAAGAAGAAAAGGGGTATTTTGTTTTTTGTTTTATACAAAAAGAACAAAAAAAAAAAAAGCAACTAGTAGACAACAATTAATTTTTTATTAATTAATAAGAATTTTTTTTTTCAATTCATATTTTTTACTTTTTTACTCTCTGAGAATTTTAAATCTAAATATTTACGTAATGAAAATGGGACATTTAACAAAGCTTTTTTGATTTCTTCTTTATACATTTAAACAATGATGTGAACGTTGAAAGTTTATTGTATTAATAAATTTAATTGATTCCAATATTGGTATCGAAAGTTTTCTTCTTTTTTTTTTTTGTAGTAAATACAATTTTTATTCGATTCATTATTCGTTATTTGTTTGTTGTTTTAGAACTTTGTTAAAATAAATTAATGTTTTGTGTTTTATTAACGTTAATTGTTAATAGAACAATTAAAAAAAATTCTACAATTTTTGACTGTGATTAAAATATAACTAAAAAAATTAATTTTTTTTTATTTTGAATTATCCCTTAATAATTTAGACAATGACGTAAGTTAACTAATTCAGTGGAGATAATTTTGTGTTTTTATCAATAATTTTATAAAGCTTTTTTTTGTTTTGTTTCTTCCCGTTCTTTTTTAAATTAAATAATAATATTTAAACCTTTTTTTTTTTAACGTAACGTAAATTTATTTTTTTGAACTTTGAACACTTGAGATCAACTCTTGACGCTTATAAATTTGTCCTGATGGTTTACGATTAATACTACCACCACCAATATTATGATTATTACTATTGCTATTATTAACAGCTGAACCACTATCACTTAATTTTCTTTCAAATTCTGCTGTTTTAGATTTCATAACAGCATCACCAATATTTGTTATACTTGGTGTTATTTTTGGTTCTAAATTATGTGATGTTTGTGGTACAAATGCTGTTGATGACGATGATTTTGTTACTAATTTTTTGGTATCTGATTGTCGTCTTTGTGATGATATTGATAACATTGAATTACTTTTTGGTACAGGTGTCATCTGTTGTTGTTGTTGCTGTTGATTACGATAATCAATATCATCTGATAATGTTTGATTTTTTATACTTGAACGTCCATCATATTGTTGTAATGGAATTTTATTATTACTATTATCGTTACTATTATTATTATTATTACTATTTGTATACGATGTTGACTGTTCATAAATATTTTGTCCTAATGATAATGAACCAGTAACAGCATTTGTTTGATTATTATCATCATTATTATTTCTACGTTGATTACGAAATTGTGATGATGTCTGTCCAGATACTGATGATGATAATATTGATGATGATGTTTGTGTTGAACCAATAGTACGTCGTGGAATTTGATCTAAACAAAAAGGAAAATAAACGAAAATTACTTATTTGAAAAATAATATTTATAAAAAAAAAATATATTTATACTTATTGTTGTCTCGTGAAAACGTTTATCTAATGATTCTGCACTGCAATTACCATCTTCAATAAATGGTATATCAAGATAATCACCACCATCACCAGATATATTTAATTTTAATGGTATTATTGTTGATGATGATGATGTTGTTATTTGTTGCTGTTGCTGCTGCTGTTGTTGTTGTTGTTGTTGTTGTACAGGAATTTTAAGACTTGCTGTTAATATATCTGAATTATGTAATAATATTGGTGATGACATACGACGTGTTTGCAATAAATTATATTGTGAACTTTGTGATGAGTTTGAATCCGTTGATGAACTTCTTGTTGTTTTTGTTGATGATATTGTTATTGGATTTTTTGTTGTTGTTGTTATTAAATTATTACTATTACTAATATTATTACTAAAAGTATTATTATTACTAAAATTATTTATATTATTAAATGTGGAATGAGATAAATCATTATTATAACGATTTATTATTTGTTGTTGTTCACTACTACCACCACTTCCTACTAGTCCAACACCACCACTACCAATTGTATCATCATCATATTGTATATTACGTTCTCTACGACGTCTTGATGGTATCTCATTTTCTTGATATTTCATTTTCGATGTACGCTCTTTGTGTCTACTGAAAAAAATTTAAATAAAAAAACAAAAATAAATAAATAAATTGTAAACAGAATTAAAAATATTAAATTTTTGTTTACCTTTTCATTTCAATATTTAAACCTTTTCCAGCATTACCATGTAAGAAATTTTCTCTTGAATAAATTTTTCTTAAATTATGTTCACCCGATGTTGTTGCTGTTATTTGTTCATCATTTATTCCAGCTAATGACATTGCTTGATGATAACTATAATAATTATCAATATTTGATTCATCCCTAAAAAAAGATAATCAAAGAGAGAGAAAAAAGAGAGAGAGAAAGAGAAAAAGAAAGAATGAGTTATTATTGAATTAAACAAAAAAATTAATTTATAAAATTTTTAGAAATCACACATTAAAATTGTCCACAGAATTTTCCATAATTGCCACCCATATAATTGTCTCAAACTATACAAAAATAATGTTATCAAAATAAATTTTATTTTATTGTTCAGAATAAGTGTGTGAGTGTCTATAAGTGTGCATATGATCAAAGTAAAAATTTAATTCGTTCATTTAAAAAAGATTTTCATTTAATCTGTTTTTATATTTTTGGTTGTCGCCTTTTGTTTCTTTTATGTAATTAAAATAATGTCAATCAAAAAATAAAAATTTATAAGTGGATTGGTTCAAATAATTATTAACAATTTAAATTGAGAAGAGTAAAATATGTCTTTTTTACTCTTCTCAATTTAATGGAAGAATTTAAAATAAAAAACAGGAGAAGAATGAAATGGGAAAAATTGGTAATTATAAAATCAACGGTAGAATTACAACAAATTTCAATTTAATCAATTTATTGTTTATTTCTCAACATAAATTCAATGAAATTCATCGAAAAAAAAAATTTGTAAGAAAGAGAAAAAGAATTCTATGAAAATTGATTGAGTCAAGTTGTTATTTTTTGTTTTTTAATTTAAAATCAAAGAGCCTACTGGGTTTATTGTTTTGTATATGTCTGTGTGTGTATGTGTGTGTGTGTCTGTGTAACACAAATTTAACCATCTTAATTAAAAATAACAATCAAATAAAAAAATAAGAGAAAAAATAAAAATAATGAGGTAAAAAAAAGACTTAAAAATTAAAAAAGGACATCAACAAAAGGGTATGAAAGACATTTCTATTGAATGAGGTTAAGTGGAAGAAGTAATTGGTAAATAATTTGTTAATTTCTAAGAAAATGACTTTTATTATTTTGTCTCTAGACTTTTGTTTTTTTTTTTTTTCTCCATAATTTTTTTGTTTACTTTGATTTTTGTGTTTTGTCTTTTGGTTTTCATCGGTGGTTTGGTTTTTTTTCTGTTTGTTTGTTTGTCTTTTTCTTTGATTTCATTTTTATTTGATTTGGGTATTCACCCTAGAATTAGGCAAATATTAATCTGTTCTTTTATATTTTCCATCCAATTAAATTTTTCGTTTTTTACCTTTTTTTTTGGTTTTTTTTCTATTGACAATATTTAATTTTTTTCTTGTTATTTTAAACATTTTGTATATTTTGGTGAATTATTATAATATTGTGTCTGATGAATTAATAAAATTTTTCTATATATATTTATATTCTGTTTGTCTGTTCGTCTGTTTGTCTGTTGGTCTGTTCGTCTGTTTGTCTGTTTGTCTGTTGAATCCCCACAAAAAAAAAAAAGAACAAAGTGAAAAGAAAAAAAAATAATTAAAGGAAAAATAAAATAAATATAAAAACTTACTCGGCACGATAAGAATGATCCTTTTGTTCACATAAATAATCTAATTGTTGTGGACATGTATCCATCATATTTGTAAATATTTCATCCATTAAATCAGATGTAACACAAAATAATTCATCATAATGATCAATCATTGTACGTATTATATTAATAACATCAATACGTTCATCAATTTCTTGTTCACTTGTTATTGTATTACGTCCTGGTTTTATATTATGTAATATATTTGGTGCAAATACAGTTGCTAAATTATTTGTATCCATTTTATTACCTTGTGATAATAAATCACCATTTAATTTTTGTATATCTGATGAGAAACGTGCTACTTTAGCTAAAAATCTAAGTAATACTAATAATGTATCACGATGTGCAACTGGTAGTAATTGTACTAAATATGATAATGCTTCTAATTGCAAACGTCTATTACGTATTTCTAATAAAATTTTGTATATTTATTTTTTTTTTATATTCATTCCAAATAGACCAAAAAAAAAAAAAAGAACCAATAGGAAAGAATAAATTTAATTATTATTTTTATTAAATTCGTTTTTTTTTATTTTGTGTTGTGTGTTGTTGTTGTTTGTTTTTTTTTTCAAATGATGAAAGTGAAATGAAAAAGAGAGAGAGAGAAAAAATAATTTAATTAATAATAAACAGAAAAAAATTCAATATTAATTAAAATACAACAACAATTAAAAATAAATTACAAAAAAATGCAAAGCGCTTATTAAATGTAATTATTTTTTTGGGAAAAATTATATACGATTTTTCACAATTTTCGAATCACTTTAATGAACTCAACTCAACCGAAACACATTTAATAATTAGAATTATTCACACTAACAAACTGATTCAATTGAAAATTCAATTAATATTCGTTTTGTGTTTTAATTAAGTTGCGTTCATCAGACAAGACAATATTTATTTGATTTGTTATTATTTTGTGCATGCAGAGCAATTTTAGTACAAAAATGAAAACTTTATATTTTAATTAAATTAATAAAAATTAAAAAAAAAAAGTGAAAAGTGAAAAGAAAACTTACTTTGTGTTCTGACAAATGCCTGATATAAATTACGACACAATAATGGTTCAGGTAAATCACGAAAAAATTCTTTTAATAATGTTGCAACATCATGTGGACATGTATTACCATCAAGTATTGTTGTTATTCCACGATCAAAATCTTCACGTAACTTTACGTATTGAAAATGAAGAAGAAAAATATATATTTTTTTTTTATATAAGAAAAAATAAAAAGGATTTGAAAAGGGGTGATTGGTTGTGGTAAGGTAATAGAAACTTATAACAATTTTTTCTTATTTTCTTTCTTGTTTTGTTTTTCTTTTTCTTTTCTCTTTTCATTCTATTGAATCAATGAATCATAACAACAACAACTATTAACTTAAAAACAGAAAATAAAAATAAGAATAAATTACGATAGTGAAAAATGAAGAGAAATTATTACAATAAAATGAAAAGTTTAAAGTTTTCTTTGTTTCCTATTTTTGTGTTATGTCACTTTTATTTCCCCTTCCAATTTTAAATGGAAATTGAAAAATTTATGTAACATGTAACTATGACTAAGACAATGGAAGAACAAAATAGGGTGACAAAAAAAAAAAAAAAAAATAGAACCAAAACAAAAAGTGAAAAACTGTTGGTGTGTGTGGATGGATGGGAAATTCAGTTAAAGAACAACAAAAAAAAAGAAAAAGAAAACAAAAGAAAAGAAAAAGTTGTGAAAGGAAAATGGTTAAAGGTAAAAAAAGATGGTAAATTGTAAATAAATCGACAGAATAAAAACAAAAAAAAATAAATAAATACCTGTCGAACACGTTTTTTTGATGTACTAACACGAAATATACCAATTGTTTGTAAACCATACATTTCTAAATGCCTGATACAAGCAATCACTATTAATGGTACTTGATTAAATAATTGTTTATAATTAATTGTATCATAATTATAATCTTTACTTTCACGTCTAATATCACATTGACTAAATGATGATATTAATTGTTTTGTATAATTATCATTAGAATTATCATTATCTAATAAATTTCCAGTTAAACCTAAATGTGTACGTGTTGGTAAACTTTCACATGAACCAGTTGTATAAATCTATATATTAGAGAGAGAGAGAGAAAGAGAGAAAGAAATTGTACAAAAAAGAATTAAATTTGTTTTCTTATTTTTTTTTTTTTTTGTGAATTTTCAAAACAAAAAAAAAAAAAAAATTAGGATTTTTTTTTTTTATTAAAGTTTTCAAATTTTAATAAATTTTCTTTTTGTTTTTCTTTTTGTTTTGTTTTTTTTTTTTTTTGAAAATAAAATTTGAATGCAACAATTGAATGAAAACAAAATGAAAAAATATTTTTTTTAAAATTTACGAAAATTAATTTAATTTTTTTTTTTTTTTTTGTTTTTTAATTTTTCTTTAAGACTCAAACCAACATTATCCCGTTTTTTTTCTAATAATGAATTAAATGATATTCTCTCTGTATTAACAGCATTCTCTTTATTAAGACGATTATCATTATCAATACATTGTTCTAATGATAAACCAAATACTAAACCGGTTGTTGAGGAATCTAATTAATAAAAAAAGTTTAAATTAATAAAAAAAAAATGACGAAACATTTTTTTATATTTTTTATAAAAAACAAACTTTTTTGATCATCCTTATCTTTTCCAGTATCAAAAAAACCAGTTGTCAATGCTTTACGTTTCAATAATAATGTACGACGTTTTTGTGGTTTTTGTGGTGGTTGCGGTTGATCTGAATTATCTTTGAATTAAAAAAAAAATAAACGGAAAAAATTTATTAATTTTTTTGTATTTTGATTAAAAATTAAAAATTTCAATCACACAACAATAAAAGTTCAAACAAAAACAGCAAGAATATAAACATTTAAATTAAAGTTATTTAAGGAAAAATTGATGGACTGACAAAACCTTCTTCTAATGCAACAAACTGAGACTCGAAACTCAGGACCTTTCACTATCCGGGTGATTGCTCTACCAACTGAGCTACAATGACTGTCGAAAGTTATCATTCCAATCAATTTCACCTTAATATTTAAATTCATTAAGTTTCATTTCATTTCATTTAAGTTTTGATTGTAATCGTTAGTGTGAATTTATAAATAATTAAATTATAACAAAAAAAAAAAAATTCTAACCATTTGGTGGTTGTACACTGATACCAAAATTTAATTGTTGTAATTTTTCAACAGCAACACGATGTAAAATTTTTCTTTCAATATCAGATAATTCATTTAATCTTGTATCAACTAATTGTAATTTACGTCCTTGTGATGTTGTCCACACACAATTACCCTAAAATTTAATAAATTAAAATTTAATTGAACAGAAATGATGCAAGTGATGAATGATTCAAGTAAATGATGATGCAAGTGATGAATGATGATGGACTGATGGGTTGATGGGTGATTTACTACAATCATAATTTATTATAAATTTATAAATTACGTATTCAAAATTGACATTTTGAATTCAAACACAACTTGTTGTTATATAAGTGAAAAATTTTCAGAAAAAAAAAAAAAAAAAACAAACAACGATTGAGTTGAGTTTGTTGTAATTTCAATTCGTAATAATTTAAAAAAATAATAAATAATAAGAGAGAAAAAAAGAGAAGAGCAGAAAAAAAAAAACGTAGAAATAAAAAAGAATTTACCTAACGTTTTTTTTTTTTTATTTTCTCACAAATTATGAAAAATTTCGTTTAATTTTTTAACTGAAAAAAAAAAAAATATAATGAAAATTTCCAATTTTCCAAACGAAAATTCTCTTTTCTTTTCTATTTTTTTTTTTCATTTCTTAGTTAGTTTACACGTTACAACTTTCAGAGAAAATTATGAACATTTTCTTTTGTTTTAAATAAATGAACAAATTTAATGTACCAAATTTTTTTCTTTTTTCTTTTCATTTTACAATAATTCATTTATTTCAAACTTGTAAAAATGTAAACTTATATAAATTTTATTAAATTAATGTGACCCTCTCTCTCTCTCTTAATATTATGTACTCTCTCTCTCTCTCTCTTTCTCTTTGTACATTCTATTGTTGTCTCTTTTTTAATTCAGAAATTATTTCTGTGAATCGGATTGTCGTAAATGAATTATGAATAAAAATATAGGAAATTTTTTTGTATTATTTAAAAAAAAAATAGAAAATAGGAAAATAGGAAAATAGGAAAATTAAAAATGAAGAAAAATGAATTAATGAAAAAATATTTAAGAAGAAGATGAGAAAAAATTATTACCTGTGGAGTCCATTGTGATTTTATAATTGATACACGTGTTTGACTTTTAGATCTTGATTTCCATATTTTTTTTGATACAAGATGACCAACATTTGATGATGATTTTGATTTTTGCATTGCTAATAATTGTTGTTGTTGTTGTTGTTGTTGTTGTTGTTGCTGTTGTTGCTGTTGTAATTGTTGTTGCTGTTTAGTAAATGAATCACAATTATAATTATCACCACTATTTATATTATCATTAACACTACCACTACCACTACTAACACCAGTAGAAGTATGCCATAATAAATTTGTTAAAAAATTTGTACCACTTTGAAATAGTCCATGATGTTGTTGTTGTTGTTGTTGTTGTTGTTGTATTGATGATGTTGGTATGGAATGTATTATGGAATTATTGTTACTGTTATTATATAATGTATTACTATTATTATTATTACTATTATTACTACTAAAATTACTATTATTATTTAAACCAATATCATGTAATATTAAATCAAACCATATAGAATCAGTTTGTGTACCTTTTAGAAATTCTGTATCAATTGCAATTATAGATATTTCATATTTTGGTTTAATATTACGTAAATTACGATCATAATTAATACGTTTAAAACGATTTGCTTGATTTGTATCATTTGTACTTTTTTTTCTTGCCATACGTAAATAACGTTTTATTGTATTACTAACAGATGCTGATACATCTTCATTATCAATACTACTTTTACGACGATTTAATGTTTGTGTTGAACCACTTTGTTGTTCATCTGAACAATAATCATCATCTTTTATATCATCATCAGTACCAAATTTAATTTTATATTCTTCTGATAATTTTTTTAGATCTGTTATTTTAATTGGTTCCGTTTGTGTACCAAAATTTTGATAAATTTTTTTAACACTACCATCATAATCAGTAAAATTACGATTACGATTTTTTTGATATTGTTGATATTGTTGTTGCATTAATATTGTATTTGTTGGCTGTTCTGATATATTTTTAAGCATTAATGATTGATCACGATTTTTATAAATACTATTATTATTATTATTACCACTACCACTACCACTACTATTACCACCTAAATATATATTTGACATTGATGATGATAATGGTAAATTTATTGATGAACGATGTCTTAATATTCTTGCTAATTGTTGTTGTTTTAATTCTTGATAAATTTTCTTTAAATATTTTTTATCTTTTAACAATTCTGGTGTTATCCGTTCTGGTGTTATTAATTTACTTTTTGTCGTTTGACTATATTTTTTTAAATGTTCAATTAACATTGTTGTATAAATTGTTTGATCAATTGCATTTTGATGCCAAATATTATTCATAATTTTTTTATTTAAACCTTCAAATGATGCTTTAAATGATGAACGATTTATACCACTTGAACTACTACCAATATTACTACAACTAGCAATATTATCAATATTACTAGTAGAACTACCATCACTACTACCATAATTTCTACCACTTATATTTATTCCACTACTACTTTGTGTTAAATCATGTGGTAGAATTTGATGTTGACGTTGCTGTAATTGTGATTGTTGTTGACGTTGCTGTAATTGTGATTGTTGTTGTGGTTGTTGTTGACATTGTTGTAGTTGTTGTTGTTGTTGCTGTTCTTGTAATTGTTTCTGTTGTAATTTTTGTATTTGTTTTTGTTGTAATTGTGTTGTTGAATCATTAATATGTAAATATTTTTGTAACATTGTCATTATTAATTCATCACGTTGTTCATCTGGATCATCTGTTGTATTTATTGTTTTTGTTAACAATTTATCATAATCATTATTTATTAATAAATTTTGTCCACCAAATAATGATGTTGATAATTTATTTTGTTTAGAAATATTTAATGATTTACGTTTACGTCTTGATTCTGTTAATGATTCTGGATAGGAACTTTTACGTCGCCATAATAAAAATTTATTTTCATTTTTACATACATCCTGAAAATAATCTTCAATTTTACCAATATCATCATGACGATTTTGTACACCATCTGGTATAAGACGTCGTCCAGCATCAGTCATATATTTCCATGTTTTACGTGTTAATAACCAACGTTCTTTTGTTGATGAACGTTTTATTTTACGTTGTTCTTTATCATTTATTTGTGATGATTTTTTACCCATTATTATTTCTTTATTTTGATCGTCCATATTATTTATTTCTTTAATGTATGTTGTATGTGTGTGTGTGTGTGTGTGTGTTTTTATTTTAAATTATTAAATTATATTATTATTTAATTTTTTTTTTGATTATGTTTTCTTTTACGATTAACGTGCTAACGTTTTGTAATTTTTTATTTGTTTTTTTTTTTTTTTTGTGTTAAAAAAAAAATCGTTTTATCGTTTTGTCGTAGTTTTTGGTTGTTTTAGTTTCTCTTTCTTTCCTTTTTTGTTGTTTTCCCTTTTTTTTTTTTTTTTGTTTCCTTTTTTTGTTTTTGTTTTTTTTTTTTTTGTTTTTTGGTTTAAGTTTTCTTATTTTTTCTTCTGTTTTAGCCAATAACAAGGAAGAAGAGAAAATCAAAATAGAAAATCAAGGAAAATATTTTACAAAAAAATCATATTTATTTTTTTTTTTTTATAAGAAACTATTTTTATGTGTATGTGTGTGTGTGTGTGTGTATGTGTTTGCGTGTGTCTGACACCTCCTTTATGACTTAGAAGTGTTAACGAAGAAGTTCTTTTGAAGCTTTATTTTTTAGAACTTTTCCTTAAAGATTTTTTTTTTAAAATACAAAAAGAAAAACGAATTATTGTGCTGAATATTGTTGTTGTTGTAACTGTTGTTGGTGTTGTAATTTTTTATTTTTAATTTTTAATTATTTTTGGTGGTAAAATACAAACTTCTAAAATCAAACAATAATAATGCACAGAGAACACAAACACAAAAAAATTAAAAACACAACAATTTTATTTTTGTTTTTTTTTTTTGATTTTGTTAATGTTGAATTACGTGAAGAATAAAAAGGGTTTCTCTTTCAATCCCCCCTCCCCCCCACCCCACTTTAATGGCCAGAGATTTCGTGTTTTTTTTTTTGTATTAAAATTTTGTTTGTTGTTTTTTTTTCTCGCACAATTTTTTTAAATATAAATTTTTATAATTTTCTCTCCTTTCACCCTTTCACCCTCACTCATCAACTCCTCTTTGTCTTTTTCACTTGACTTTTATTCTGATTCTTAATTGTTGAACTTTTTCTTTTATTTTTTTTTCTCACTTTAAATTTGTCCGTTGTTGTTCTTTTTTTTGATTTGTTCTTTTATTGTTGTTGTTGTTGTTTTTTTTTTTTGATTTTTTCTTGTAACTCACACACACAAGAACCGTTAAAGAAAAAGAGTTAAAAATTGGAAAAAAATTATTTCAGTGAAATACGGTTTTTGTTGTTGATTTTGATTTTTTTTTTATTTGATTTGCTTCTTTTTTTTTTTTTTTTGTTCCTGTTCCAACACAAAAAAAAAAAAAAAATAAGAAAAGGAAAAAAAGGAAAAAGGAAAAAATAAGAAAAACAAAAATAAAAAACTAAACTTTAATTTTTGTTTGAAAAAAAAAATCAAAATCCGTTTTAAACAATAAATTTTTTCTTCTCTTCAAATTTTCCAAAATTTTCCAAATAAAAAAATTTATTTAACTTCTTTTTTTTTTCTTCTGAACAATTATTTTGTTGTTCCTTTTTTTGTTTGTTTGTTTTTTTTTTTTTTTTTCTTATTTAAAAAAAATTTATTTGTAATAATTATGTCGTTCACTATCAACCGTCGTACAGAATATAAATTCATTTGTAAATTTTTCAACACATTTTCTATCGGAAAGGAAGTGGGGGAAAAAAAAAAAGAACAAACAGAAATTACCCCTAAATGTGTTTCACAGAATGAAAAAAAAAAAAAGAAGAAACAAAATTGAATAAGGAAAAAAAAAAAAGAAAATAGAAAAACAATTTTATTTATGATTCAATTGGAATGAATGAAAAAAAAAAAAAAAAAAAAAAAACAAGAGAGAAACAAATATAAAAACAACGACTAAGAGAATTTCAGTGGAAAGGAAAAAGAAAAAAGAATAAAAAAAAAAATAAGATGAAAATGTTGCAGAATTTTTTGTTTCTCTTTTTCAGTTTTTTTTTTTTTTTTTTCTATCCAATGAAAGGAGAAGAAGATAAAAAAATTAATTAAAATGAAATAGAAAATTATAAGAATAAAAAATAGTGATGAAAAATGATGGGTGGGGTAAAGTGAAAGAAAAATTCTTTTATTTCAAATAAATATTTATTTGAAAAAAAAAAGAAAAAAAATAGAAGAAGAAGAAGAAGAAGAAGAAGAAGAAGAAGAAGAAGAAGAAGAAGAAGAAGAAGAAGAAGAAGAAGAAGAAGAAGAAGAAGAAGAAGAAGAAGAAGAAGAAATAAAATAAGTGTGAAAAGAAAAAAATTTACTGATATTTATGTCGAAAAATTGATAAAATCCATGTGAGAATATTTTATTTTTAATTTTTTTTGTTTTGTTTTGTTTTTTTTTTTAAACATTTTCTTTGCCCTATCTACCTGCTGTTTGCCCCCTATTATTCACACATTGCGGGGAAATGTGTAGTTATTTTTTTTTTTTTTATTATTTTTCATTTTGTTAACGCAAATTTTCATTTAGATTTATCATTTATTGCTGTTGTTATTGTCCTTCTTTCTCTCTCTCTCTCTCCCTATTTCTTTTTTTTTTTTATTTTGTTTTTGCTTAAAGTGGTGTAACAGTTAATTCAATGTGAAAGAAAGGAAAAAAATTTAAAACTGAGAATGATGGAAAATTTATTGAAAAGTAAAAAAAGTAAAAAAAAAAAAATTGAAAAATTATTTGTTGTGATTAATTTTTGAAAATTCAATTCAACATAAATTCCACTTTTTTTTTTTTATTTATAATTTATTGAAGTAAGATGATGAAGAAGAAGAAGAAGAAGAAGAAGAAAAAAAGAAAGATTAAGAATAAGATTAAGAAGAAGAAGAAGAAGAAGAAGAAGAAGAAGAAGAGGAAAACAAATTGAAAAAAAAAAAAAGAAAATGTTTATATTTATAAATTTTTACTTCAATTTATTTTAAATTTAAACATTTATCTCTTTCTCTTTCACTCTCTCTCTCTCTCTCTCTCTTCCTTACGCTCTCATTTTTTTTCCTGTGTTTATATTAAACGAACTTTTCCTTCATACCTAATATACAAAATATACAAAATACACCTTCGATGACCACCTTTATATAAATCTATACAAATAACAATTTAATGTACCTCGTAAATGTCTCTCTCTTAAATACCCCGCTAGCAAAAAAAAAAAAAACAACAACAATAAAAATAGCTTACACGTTCTCCACTTTGGCCATCACCAAAATGTCTACCAATTATACCCAAAAAAAAAAAAAAAAACTCCCCAAGAAATAATTTTGTTTATTCACAAAAAAAAGCTAATTTATGTGTGTCTGTATGTGTGTGTGTGAATTTTTACCAAAAATTCTATATAATAGAATAAATTGAATGATGAAAAGAATAAATTCAAGAAGACTTATTTAAAAGTATATTTTTTTCACTCTTTTTCTCTCATTTTCTATTCATTTTTTTTTTTTGTTTTTCATTTTTGATTTTTCATTTTTGATTTTTCATATATTTCTTGTGATTTGATCAGCACAGTAAAAACATTCACTCAAACACACACACACACACGCATACACGCTCACGCACATACACGCACATACCACATAGTGTGTGTGTGTTTGTGTGTTTGTTTTTTGTGTGTTTTTTTTTTAACCTTGTGTATTTGGATTTGAATTTGGATGGACGAGAGACAGGTGTAGTGTATAGAGGTGTTGTTGTTGTTGTTTTTTTTTCTTTTATCCTATTTACAACTATTTTATATACAATGCTTATGTGTGTGTGTGTGTGTGTGCATATGTGTGTATATCTTTATACGTGACATTTTGTATTGAATTCAAGTAGAAAGAATATTTAATTAGAACAAATTAACAAAACATTAATTAAAAAGAAAATGTGAAAAAAAATATATATATATATATTGGGGTTTGTGGGGGGGATTGAAGGAAGATATCAGTTAAAGATAAAAATATATACAGAAAGAGAGAGAGAGAGACGGAGAGAGAGAGAGAGACTTAAGACAAGGTTATATATTTAAATAAAAATCAACACAATAAATAAATATAATTTAAATTGAAAACCTTCAATAAATAAATATTGTCTGTGAAAATTTCTCAATTTTTTCCCAATATTTTCCATCTTAATATCTAGAATGATAACAGTCATATAATTGACACAATTCTATCCTTTCACTGTAAATTTATTTTCGCTTATTCACTTAACGTGAGTCTGTTTGTGTTTCACAATAATTCCAAATTTGAAAAGAAAATTTAGAACAAAAAAGTTAATAATCTTTTCTTTTTTTTTTGTCTATTTTATCATAAGTCCACACACATATGTGTGTGTGTATAGATTCACACTAATGCAAAACATACAAATAATTATGAATAAAAATAAAATACAAAAAATAATATTTATTGAAATTTTTGATTTGCTCAAATGTAGAAATCGGTCTTGGAATCTACCAACTTCAGACAATTCGATAATTCTCAATTTTGTAACACAGAAAAAATGTTTTTCTGTTACTTTTTGTATTTTGTTGTGTTAAAAATTTATTCAATTAAAATTTTCCTAAAAAAATTTTAACGAATTTCTTGTAATTGTTTAAGAAAATTTCATTCTAATCATTCTAATCATTAAACATCAAAACTGTGTACATCGGTTAATTATGTCTATAAAAATTAATTTCATTTCGATTCTGTTACTAACTGAACCACCAAATCACACCCCCACCCCCCCTCTTTCCCTCAACAATTAAAAAATTAATGTAGATGAGAAAATTTATTGTAAAAATAATCAAATTAAAATTATAAATTTAAAGAAATTGAATAATTTGAACAAGAGCAAAAATAAATAAATATTAAGAAGAAGAAAACAGAAGAAGAAGAAGAAGTAGATGAAGAAGAAGAAGAAAAATTAAAAATATACATTTTTATTTTTAGAAAAGCTAAAACTAAAATGAAAATGTAAAAGAAGAAAAAAAAAAAATAATAATAATAATAATATAAACTTTCATATAAAAATATACCTAAGAAGAAGAAGAAGAAGAATCGGCAAAAAAAAGAACAAAAAAAAAAAAAACTGAAGAAAAAACAAAAACAAAATATACAAAATTTTTGACTTTTCTATTCTTTTCTTTGCTCATTGATGAGCAAAGAAGGGTCAAAGAGAATTTTTCATTTGAAGACGTAAATCTTGTCTAAAAATTGTGTTAAAAAAAAAACCCAAACATTTATAAGGGAAAATATATAAGGGGTGAGAATTTATTGATGAACAAAAAATTACTGTTTAAAAAATTAAACCGAACAGCCATAAGTAGTTTGATTGAATTCGTTTCATTTAGTCAGACAAGAATATTTTCAAGAATCAGTTTTTTTTTTTCCTTTTCCTTTTCCAAACACAGAAAAATCTTAAAGAAACCCACAGACATTGAGATTGAAGATTTCGCAAATAAATATTTGCAAACATAAAAAATTCTGATATAATTTTATAACAATTTTAATCGCTGCTGTTTTCTAATGAACGATGATTGTGTAACTTAGAGAATTTCCAGAATCTTATAATTAATGAAAACAAAAAGCAAAAAGCAAAAAGCAAAAAAATGAAAAACTGGGAACGTTTTACGAACTAAAAGAAAATCATTTACAAGAAAAATGTTACAGCAAAAAAAAAAAAGAAGAAAATTTCTAATTGAAAATAAAAATAATTATAAGAAAACAAGAGAAATTTTTTCGTTAAATGGAAAATTAATGAAATTCTTGTTTATTGAATATTTTTCTATTTTATTTATTTATAAGAATTAATATAAAATTTGTAATTAACTACAACTACAACATACTACAATTGCACTAACTATTTAATTTTGGATTTTATACAAAAAAAATACCGTTACTTGTAATCAATTAAAATTAGAGAAAATCAAATAAAAAATCAAATTTTGTTTGGTCCTATTAGTGGGTTATTGTTGTTGTTGCTACTTGTTGTTTTTATTTGAATTTGTTGTTGTTGTTGTTGTTGTTGTTATTTTGTATATTTTTAATAAAGCAAAAATAAAAAAAAAAAACATTAAAAAGTAAAAATAAAAATAAAAAGAAGAAGAAGAAGAAGAAATATGGATGGATGGAATTTAAATATTTTTAAATTTATATTTATGAATATAACAACAACAACAACAATAATAAGAAACATCTCACAACTTAGAGCAACAACAACAAAAGACTAAGCAACAAATATAACTTCAAAGAAATTCCTCTTTGAAAAAAAAAAAGAAGAAAAAGAAACAAAAAGAAAAAAAAGAAGAAGAAGAACACAAGAAGAAAATAACAACAACAACAACAACAAAATAGACAAAATATTAGAGACTAGAGACTAGAGAAAAACAAAACACAAAATAATTACAATAAATTCTTCTTTGCAATAATAATTAATATAAGGTGAAATAATAATTTTCTATTTATTTATATGACCGTGTGTGTATGTGTGTGGGTGTGTGAGTGTGTGTGTATGTAGTATGCAGTATATATGTATATATTTATTTTATAAGAATATATATTGACGTTAACATTAACATCTCTGTTATATTAATGTATAAATAAATATTTTAAATTGCAATAAACATTTCAATAATAAAACAAATAAATAATAAATTGTTGTTTTCTTTTCTTTTCTTTTTTTTTTGGTTTTGTCACCTTTTTTTTTTTAAAAAAATAAAATATTTTTTTTTTTTCATGCCTTGTGATTATTATGAGAATGACAATGATTGAATACGATGATAATTATCAACAGATGAGTTATCCATTTATTACACAGAAACTCTACACCAAATACTATTTACTATTTAACGACTATAATTTTTAATGTGTGTGTGTGTATTTTTTTTTTTTTGTTTTCATAAATTTTTTTATGTATGTCAATTATGTATTTTTAATTGATTTACCTCTATTAGGTGAAGATTATTATGCGAAAAAGAAGAAGAAGAAAAAGAAAAAGAAGAATCAAGGGTAAAAAAAAAAAGAAAATATTTTGTTCATTTTAATTCTCTTTAAACTGTTTAGGCTATTTTTATTACAAAAGAAAGAAACAAATTTAAGGAGGTGTAAAAAAAACAAAAAACAAAAAAAAATGTAACAAAAGCAAAAGAAAAAAAAAAAGAAAACAACAATTTAGAAGGAAACTTCAAACAAAATTCTATGAAATGAATATAAAAAAAAAAAGAAAAAAAAAACAAACTATAAAAATTCTTTATTGTTTTTGTTGTTGTTTATGATTCTTAAAAAAAAAAAAGAAAACGTAGAAGACAAAGAAAGAGAAGAAGAAGAAAAAGAATTTATTTATTATTTTTAATCTTTGTATAGTCGTCCACCACTTAGTGTCGATAGTATTTTGCCGATATATTCATTATTATTTTTTTTTTTATAATTTTTATACCTTTACCTACTTAATATAATATATATATATACTAAATAATGATGATACATATTACTACATAAAATATATACTAATAATACTAATAATACTAACAACAATAACAACAACAACAGTAGTAGCATTTATCTATACATATACATTTTTTTTTTACTTTTAAATGTTTATAAATAATTTTACAGTACACATGTAAAATGTAAAATGTATATGAACGTAGAAATAAATAGAAGAAGAAGAAGAAGATGAGGATGATGATGAAAGAGAATAAGAAGAAGAAGAATAAGAGCAAATAGAAAAAGGTACACACGAAAATTATTAAAAAGAAAAGAAAAAAAAAAACAGAATGTTTTTGTAACTTTTTTTTTTTTTCTTTTTGTTTTTATTTTTAGAAATAAAAATCTTTTTTTAAAAAAAGATATTAAGTTTTTTCTCTCTATGTCTCGTTCTCTCTCTCTCTCTCTCTTCGTCTCTCTCTGAGACTTTTTATCTCTCTGTTCCACTATGCCAGATCTATTCAAAATTCATTCGTTTTTCAAATACAATAATTTTATTATTTTCCTTCTTCTTCTTCTTCGTTATCTTCTTCTTATTCGTTCTTTGTAAAACTAAAGAAACAACAACAAAAACAGCAAAAACAACAACAACAACAACAACAAAACAAGAAAAAGAATAAGAAGAATATGTGAAAACAGCAACAACAACAAAAAAAAGAACGAATTAAAAATTTCCACGTTTTTTTTTTGTATTTGGTGAAAAATTTTGCTCATATTGTTGTTGTTGTTGTTGTTGTTGTTATTGTTGTTGTTATTGTTGTTGCTATTGTTGTTGCTATTCTTTTAGTATTCCATTGTTGCTGTTACTTTTATCAAATTTTTTTTACCAACGTTCTTATAGGAATAAAATGATACCAATAAATATTTTTATAAGAAAATAAGAAGAAGAAGAAGAAAACTATAGAAATTAATTATTGAAAATTCTAAAAAGAAAATTTGTAAGAAAAAAAATTTAAAAAAACAAAAAAAATCGTAAAGAAAATTGAAAACGGTAAAATTTCAATAGGAATAGAATGAACTTTTTCAATCTCACAGAATAAATGACATTCGTATAAATTAATTTAATGTACTAACACAACAGAAAACAACGTATTCAACCCCATCAACTCCAACAGGAGAAAAACCAAAAGAATAAAAGAAAAAAAAAAAGGAAGCAAATAACAGACACAGACAAAATTAAAATTTCTTTTGACCTTCTCGAAAAAAAATAAAAAAATCCCACGTGCCAATTTTAAAGGGGTTGCTAGAGAAAAACCTTTACATAGTATGTGTGTTTGAGAGAGAGAGAGAGAGAGAGAGAGAGAGAGAGAGAGAGAGAGATAGTAAGAAAAGATAGAGAGAGATTTTAGAAAGAGTGAATTGCTGAAGAAAATAGAAAAATAGAGAATAAGAAAAAAATGTTGTATATTTTTCTTCTCATTAATATTTATTTAGTTCAAGGTGATGAAGGTAAAATTATATTGACAGAGAAAAAGAATCACCTCTCCATTTCACCTACTACTCATCCACCCCCACCCCACCCCCAGCCCTCCTTATCATCCGACTCATATGCAAACATTTTTTTTTCTACGAAAATTAAAAAGTGAAAAAAAAAACACCAAAATCAGAGAATCAGGAAAATCTGAACGTAAGTTGTTTTCAAAAAGATTTTCCATTTTTCAGTTAAATTTATTTCTTTCCAAATTTTGTCCTTTATTGTGTTTCTCTGAGTTTTGATCCTTATTGTTTATTAAGTTGAGTTGAGAGAAAACAATTTTCAATAAAAAAAAAAAAAATGGAAAACTTTTATTAAATTTTTTTCTCCCTTTTTTTTTCTCTTTTTTCATGGGATTTTTTCCCTGAACTGAGTTTAAACATAAAAGATTACAAAATGATGAAGAAGCGGAGAGAATTAGGAAACTAAAGATAATAACAAAATAATTGGAAAAAAATTTGAAGAAGAAGCAAAAAAAAAAATTGATGAAAATTTTAATTTAATTTTTTTTTTTCGTCCTTTTTTTTCTTTAAAAAAAACAAAGAAAAAAGTAAAACAGTTTTTCTTTTTTTTTCTTTTTTCTCCCCCATTTTCACCTACTGTGAAGTTGAATTGTGAACAACATTTAACTCATTTTTATTATTTTTTTTTTTCTCACTTTGGGTTGTGGGTTTTTTATTTTTTTTTTTGCACTTTTCTCACTTTTAGTTTTTCACTTTTTTCACTTTTTCACTTTTTTTAATTGGAAATTTTCCATTTGAATTTTATTTTTGCAAACCAAAAATAATTTCCTATGCACAACGTGTAACTTTTTAGAAAATTTTCCAGGTTTTGTTTTTGTTTTTGTTTCTGTTTTTTTTTTTTTGCTTGTCTTACAACAACAAAAACACAAAACACAAAAAAAAAAGAAAGTCGTATCACAAAAAAATGCTCTTTTTTTTTGGTTCTTTCATTTTGACTCAAAATTAAAACAAACAAAAAAAAAAAGAATAATAAATAATAATAAATTTTCGCCAACAAACAACACAATAAATATGTAGAAAAGAAAAAATAATTGAAAAGCAAAAACAAAAACCAACAAAAATTATCTCCTTTCCTTTTAACGTTCTAAACGTTTTGAAAATAGAAAAATCAGCGAAAAATTCAAAACGAATAAATTCATTTTATTTTTTTACTTCTTTTTTTTTTTTTTTATTTTACTTCTTCCTCTTCCTCTTCGTCTTCGTCGTCTTCTTCTTCTTCTTATTCTTCTTCTTCTTCTTTTTCTTTTTCTTCTTCTTCTTCAACACACTATTTTTTGTCTCTGTCTATATTGTTGTTACTCTTTCACACACATTCTCTGTAATTAAAACATTTTGTAACTTTTTTCGAATCCCCTTTACAGAATATTTTCAAAGAAAAATTAAAGAAAACGGTTGAAATTTTTTATTCTGATTTTTCCTCTATTTTCATTTTTTTTTTCCTTTTTTTTTGCTTTTTGATTATTTGTTCCACTGTTGTTCCTTTTGTTACTGTTGTTACTTTTGTTACTGTTGTTCCTTTTGACACTTTTGTTGGTATTGTTTGTTCTTGTTGTTGTTTCTTTTTTTTTTTTGTTTCTCTTTTTTTGTTTTTTCCTTTTTTTTTTTTGTTTTTTCTTTATGTAACGTTGCGACGTTTCTTGATGCTCATACACTACTAAAAAACCACTTAAAAAATCCACTAAGAAGCCAAAAAGCAAAAAAAAAAAGAAAAAAAAAGAAAAAAAAAAAAAAATAATCGAGAAGAAAAAGAAAATGGGAAAAACGAAAAAATCGACAAGAAAAAAAAAATGAAAAATGAAGAAAAACACAAAAACAAAAATAAATAAAAAAAAAAAACGAAAAAACGAAAAAGAAAAAAAAAACTCGTTGTTGTTGTTGTTGTAACGTTTTATTTTTTTTTTTTCTATGAAAGAAAAATGGAAAAACGAACAAAACACGATTTTTTCCTCTGTTTGTATTTCTTTTGATTTTCTTTCTTTTTTCACATTTTATTTTGAATTTACAGTTTTTTTTTTCTTTCTTCTTTTTTTCGTTTTTTTGTTTTTCTTTTATTTCATTTTCATTTTCATCATCACAAAAAAAAAAAAAAAAAGAAACTATTTTTCATCTTTTCTTACCTTACCACACTTTTCTTATTCTTCTCTCTTTTCAATTTTTTTTTTTGTTATTTTTCTTCTTCTTCTTCTTCTTCTTCTTCTTCTTGTTTTTTCTTTTCGCTCTTAAATAAATATTAAGTGATTTGTGTAGTGTTAAAGAAGAAAATCAAGAGTAAAAGATGAAGTAATATAGAAGGGGAAGGGTAAAGAAAAAGGTACGAAAGAAAATTTTACTTCTTATTTTAATTTTAATTTTTATTTTTGTTTTTGTTTTAAATTTTAAAAGTTTTTGTGTACGTTGTTTCTGTTGTTTGTTGATTTTTGTTGTGATTAGTTGTTTTTTTGTGATTGTTGTTATTGTTGTTGTTATTGTTAACTCTTGTGTCTATTTGCACCTATACACAGTAAAATACCGACAGGTGTATAATATTAATCAATCATTTGTTTACCTTTTTTTCTTTCTTCTTCTTCTTCTTCTTCTTCTTCTTCTTCTTTCGTCTTTCATCTTTCTTCTTCTTCTTTCTTTCTTTCTTTTTTCTCTATCTTTTTTTTTTTTTGCTGTTCGTTTATTTTTTTTCTTCTTCTTCTTCTCCTCCTCCTGCTCCTGCTCATCCACTACACACGCTCCCTCAACAGATTATAAACAACAAAAGAAAAAAAAAAACCCAAAAATAAAAAGTGTTGTTCTCTTCAATTCTTCCTCTTTTCCCCCACTTCTCACAGTCACGTTCCTCACCAATAATTTAAATTTTTTTTAGTATTCTGATATTTTTATTTTTTGTTGTTGTTTTAATTTTTCTTTTCATTTTGTTTTTCTTCTACTTCTACTTCTTCTTCTTCTTCTTCTTTATTTTTTTTTGTTTTTTTCTGTTTTTTTTTTTTTTTTCTTTTTGTTTTTCAGTTTAGTTTAAAAGAAGACGGTCTTAAGATGTATGGAATAAAATATAAAGAAAAAAAATTCCTTTTTTTTTTGTTGTTGTTGTTGTTTCTTTCAATTCTTGTTTGTTGTTATTTTTTTTATAAACAAAAAAAAAAAAAGCAAAAGCAAAAACACAAATTATGTTAATTTTTGTATTTTTCTCGTTCGTTCATTTTTTTTGTTTGTTTTTTTCTTTTGTTTTTCTTTTGTTTTTTCCACATCTTTTTGGTATTGTTTTTTTTTTTTTTTTTTTTTTGTTATTAAAAATGACGTTATAATTTTCATTTTTAAATTTTTACATTTATTTTCATATACATTCCTTAGTTTGATTTAAAAGAAAAACAAAAGAAAATAACAGAAAGAAAATTTTTGATTGTATCTTTTTTTTTCTGGCCGTTTTATTCTTAAAAATACCTGACGCCTCCATCGAAATTTACGTGTTTTTTTTTTATTCACTTCTTTTTCTTTCTTTTTTTTGTTGTTGTTCTCAGTTTTAAAATTTTTTTTTGTTATTTTATAGTGTATTAGTGTGTGTGTATGTGTATGTGTGTGTGTGTGTGTGTGCATAGTATATATAAATAAGTTAACTGTACGTTTGTACTTTCGTAGTTTTGTTGATTTATTTCAAAGTGGTAAAAAATTAGTAAAAATTTATTTGGGAATTTATACAAAAAAAAAAGTAAAAAAAAAAACAAAGTAAATAAATAAAATTAAATTAAAGAAGAATATTTCTGTTTATTTTTTATTTATTATCAATTTTTGTTTTTTTGTATTCATTTTGTTGTTGTTGTTGTTGTTGTTTTTGTTGTTGTTATTGTAAATTTAATTATTTGTTCATTACAAATATTTTTACATAAATTTTCAAATTATTTATTTAGAAAATGGTGAAAATATTATGAACAGATTTTCTTACATTTTCCAATAAAAACAAACAAAATATTTTTTCTATAATTATTCTTGTATTATTCAGGCAACAAATACCGAAAGTGGTGGATGAAGTGAAATGAACAAAAGCGGAACGCTACAAATGTAATGTCACTTTACAAATTAAAATGGAAATGATTTTTCTCAAGTAATTGAATATAAAGAAAATGACGTGTATGCAGTTTACATCTCATCATCTTCCACCACTTGTCAACCATACAATACTCACGATACAGATAACAATATGTAAGTATTCTAAAATCAATTCTTAAAGATTTGTGTACACTGTTGATGATTGAACATACTTTGAACAATATTAAATTATTTCAATTATTAAAAAATTAATAATAACGAATGGGAAAATTATTTATTCACATAATTAAATTCAAGTTAACCCCATCATGAACATATTTAATACAATTGTTGAGATCACATTCACAATACATTAAATTTTTAATCATGAATTATTATTTGAAAACTTTTGAAGATTTTTACAAAAAAAATTAATAATAATCCAGATCCCTGAAATGATCCTTATAAATTGACCAATTGCAAAAAAAAAAAAAAATTAGTAAAATAATAATAAATAAAAAGTTACATACAGAATAATTATGATAATTTTTAAATGGAATTTTTTTTCTTCTTCTTCTTTTAAATGAAGAAAAAAAGTAGAAAACATATTTTCAAAAATTTCATTTCAATTTTATTTTTATTTAAAAGAATAAATGTATTTTATGGTGCACCAAAGGGTTAAAATTTATTAATTGAAATTTTCGCAAAAATAAAGATAAAATGAAAAGAGAAGAAAAAAAAAAAAATAGAAGAAGAAGAAAAAGAGGAAAATTTACAAAGAAAAAACGAAATAAATAAATAATATTTGTTCAGTCAATCGTGGGTAGAAAACAGAAATGAAAACGTCAGACGAATAGACAGGAAAATATATGAAGAAGAAGAATAAGAAGAAAAAGAAAAAAAATAATAAGACGATAAAAAAAATAGAAAAGAGGAAAATCCTTTGATTTTTTTTTTTTTATTTTGTCTGATATTAATGGAGTTGAGATGACAAATAATTATAACATTTCTTCATACTCGTTTATATTATTTCTTCTTCTTCTTCTTTTTTCTTCTTTTTTCTTATCTTTGTGAATTTTATACTTAAAAAATTTGTCCACCATTTTTTTGCGGGTTTATTTTGTATATTTTGTGTTTCTGTTTCTGTTTTTTTTTTTTTTTTGTTCTTCTTATTTTTACACCATAATAATTTTTGACGTTGTTGCTTTATTCTTTTATTATTATTATGATAACACAACAACAACAACAACAACAACGACAACGACAACAACAACAACAAATAACAATAACAAAAATAAATAAGAAGAAGAATATTTTTAGATGAAAAAAATTTTGTTAGATTTGTCTTCGTATAAATTTTATCTTAATTTCTCCTTTTCTTCTTCTTCTTCTTCTTCTTCTTATTTTTTAATTGAAAATTTACTTGTGTTTTTTGTTGGTGTTGTTATTATTAATTCACTTGACTAAATAAATAATGGAAGATCATTTGGGTTTTTTTTTAGTTGTTGGTGTTATTTTTTTTTTTTTTTTGTGTGAAAACAACAACAACAAAAAAGAAGAAAGAAAAAAAAATAAGAAAAAAATTACACAAAAATATTCTTTATTTAATTTAATTTTATTTGTTTCGTTGAATTTTTTCTCATTTAGAGTTTAATTATTGTAATTGTTCTTTATTTAATTTAACTTTTTACTTACCGGATTTTTTTTTTTCTTCTCTTTTTCCACCACTGCTACCTCACGTTTTACCACGTTTTATTTCACTGTTTTTAGCTCTCTCTCTCTCTCTCTCACTTATTTTCTCTCTTTCTATCTGCCTCTTTCTCTCTCTCTCTCCTTTTTTCTATGTTTGTTTATTATTAATTTTATTATTTGACTTTTCCTTTTTATTGTTGTTTGTTTATTTGTTTATTTTTTATGTGTATGTGTGTGTGTGTGTGTGTGTGTGTGTGTGTGTGTTTATGTTAATGTGAATGTGTTAAAGGAACAATTGAAAATACGTTAAAAAAAGAAATGTTGTGTTTTTTCTTTTTAATTCAAGTAAATTGAGATGATCACGTTTGATTGAATTCAACAGACAAAAAAAAAAAAAACAAAAAAACGGAATATAAAGAAAATTTTCATTAAGAGAAAAACAAAAACAAAACAAAAAAAAAAAGTAAAAGTAGAAAAAATAAATATAAATAAAAATCAAATAAAACACGACAGAAAATAAAAATTTAATAGAAAAAGAAGGATGAAGAAAAAGAAGATGACGATAAAGGAAAGAAGGAAAATCGTGTAGAAGGTAAAAAGAAGAAGAAGAAGAAGAAGAAGAAAGATAAATTAATTAAGAAGAATAACGTGTAAAAATGAAGTGAAGCAGACGATCACCAGAATTGAATGAGTGAAATATTTATTTATATTTTTCTTCTTCATCTTCTTCTTCTTCTTCATTTTTCTTCTTCACCATTTTATCTTAAAAATTTAGTTTTCTCTAGTATTTAGTAATTAATAGTATTTAATTATTGTTTCTTAATTTTTTCTTTACTTTTTATTATGAACAAATTTTTTTTTTTTTACTAAATTTTTAACAATTACTAACTTTTACCGTTACCTTTAATTAATCACTAATTACTTAAAATTTAAACATTTACTAATTTTCTTATTCTTTCTATTTTACGTTTTATCTTGGACGTAAAAATAATTTTTTTCTTTACGTGTTTTTCTATAAAATTTTTCTTCAAGAAGAAAAAAAACTTTAATTTTCCTATTTTTTTTTCTTTTTCTATTTTTGTTGTTGTTGTTGCCTCTTTTTTTTTCTTGTTGTTGTTATTTTTTGTTGTTCTTGTTGTTATTCATGAATTTAACAAGAAAGCAAAAAAAACTAACTAACTAAACTAATTAACTTTTTTTCTATTAGACTTTTCACACTTTCCCCGTTTAACGAATAAATTTCCAATGATCGAATTGATTTGAATTTATTAAAGGAGAAAAAAAAAAACAAGATTGAAAAACTAAAATTAAATCAATCAAATTTTTGTGTGTTTGCTTTTTGTTTTAATTATTTTTCTATATTTATTTTTTTTTTGTTGTAATGAAAATGATGGATTTTGTTTCTCGTTTTCTTGTTTTTTTCTTGTTGTTGTATTTTTCGGTTTTGTCTTTTTTATATTTTTTTTTTTCTTCTTCTAATTTTTATAAAAATAACTTTTCAAATCCACATGCACACACACACACACACACACACACACACACACACACACACACACACACACACACACACACACACACACACACACACGCACACACACATACACACGCGAGACGACAGACGTTTCACGAACCACAGCGCAAAGTACGGACACACCCGAGACACAATTTGTAATCAAAAAAAATATATAAAAAATGATAAAGAAGAAGAAAAATGAAATGAAAAAGAATCGGAAAAACTTTAATAAATTATTTATAAATGATATCCGTCATAATCATTTCTAATTTTCAATTTTGCTATATTTTTTAATCAACTTAACTGTTCGTTTTTTTTCTTTTTTTTTGTTTTTCCCTGTTTTCAATATTCCTATTTTTCTCTTGCATAAAAATGAAAATTAAAAAACAAAAGAAAATGAAATGAAATGAAATAAAATAAAATAAAAACACAACAACAAAGGAATAGAGAATTTTCTCTTTTCGTTTTTTTGTTTTTTTTTTTTTTTTTTTCAGAACGTGAATTTATTCGTTTTTAGTTTTTGTACAATTTTGTACTGAACAAAACTTCTGTCGCTTTTAGAAAATAAAGAACAAAACCGTCGAGCAAAAAATGAAAAAAAAAAATTTACACAAATTTTTCACATTTTATTTTTTTATTTACTAAAAAAAAAATTTTCCATTTAAAAATCTCTTTATTTTTTTTTTTCTCTACTTCTTCTTTTCCTTCTCTTCTTTACTTTGTGTGTGTGTGTGTGTGTGTATGTGTTTTTTTTTTTTTTTTTTAGAATTCTCAAAGGAATTAAATACCCGAAAGTAAAAGTGAAATAAATTCACGTGTGTGAATTTAACTAACGTAAAATAATTTTCAAAGCAAAAGTAATATAAAAAAAGACAACAACAACAACAACCATAACAACAACAACAACAACAGCCATAACAACAACAACAACAACAATAGTAATAATAATAATAATAATAATAAAACAACAACAACACAACAACAACAATAAAAAGAAAGAAAGAAAAAAAAAACGCACACAGTGTTAAATTTTCTTCTTCAAGAAACAAAACAAAACAAAAAAAAAAAACAAAACAAAACAAAACAAAACGCAAAAGAAAAATTGAAAAGTCGGTAAGTAAATTTATTTGTCTTTTTTCTTTTTCTTTTTTTTTTTTGTTTTTTGTTTTTCTTTTAAATACAACTGTTTTAATACAACACACCAACATGAACTAAAAATGAAAAATCTTGTAAATTAATTTAGAAAATTTGATGAGAATTTTTACAAAAAAAAAAAAAAAAAACCAAAAAAAAAATAAAAAAATAAAAAAAGTTTTTCATTTTTTTTTTCTTCTTTTCCTTTAAAAATTTCTTTAAACTTTTTTTTTTTTTTTGTTTTTATTTGAAAATAAAAATATTTACAAATGTGGCAATAAAAATAAAAATTATACCGAAACAACCATTTTTAATTATTAAAATAAAACAACAACAAAATAGAACAACAACAACAACAACAAAATTATTAAGTTTTAAAAAAAAGAGAAAAAAAAAATATTTAATTCTATTGGGAAAATTTTTTTACATGTACATGTGTTCATGTTGATATGTATGTGTGTGTGTGTATGTATGTGTATGATTATGTTTTCTTTTGAATTGTACAAAATATATACAACAACAAAACAAAAATAAACGTTTCTCTTCACACTCTCTATAATTCTTGCTTTACTTTCTGACTCCTCTGTCTACTATTCAAAAATGAATACCAAAAAAAAACAACAACAACAACAAAACAAGATGTTTTGTTCTGTGTGTGTGTGTATGAGAATGTATGTATATGTGTGTGTGCGTTATATATATTTTTTTTTATTTCTGTTTTTTTTTTTTTTTATTGTACTGAAGTCATCATTCAAAAATAATAAAGAGACAAAAAGCAAAAACAAAATAAAAGAAAATCAACGGAAAAAAAAAATAAATATGAGGAAATTTTTTTGTTTTTTTTTTCTTCCATTGTAAAAAAAAAAAAAAAAGAAAGAAAATTGTAGCAACTGATGATGACAAGAGAAGATAAAACAACAACAGGACAAATAAAAACGAATTGTGTCTTTATTTATTAACTATTGTTGTGGTTTGGTGGTACATTTAATGTAGAGAAAAATTATAGAAATGTAACGATGAAAGAAGGGGCAAAAGAATCCGTTACGATTTTTCTATTTCTTTTTCATTATATGAAAATTATTCTATTTTATTTTCTATTTTATTCCTCTTACAAAAATAAAGTAATAACAAGAAAAACCAAATTAAATTAACGTTAAAACAAGACACAATAAAAAGAAATTATAAATTAAAAGAAAAAAAGGTAAAATATCGTTCAACGGAAAAATTGTATGTGACGAAAAAAAAAGAAAAGAAATACAAAAATATAATGAAAACGGAAAAATATTGTAGAAAATGAAAAACATAAAAGATTTATTTAAAATAATATTAGGTAGGTTATTGTATGTGAAAAATTCATAAAAACCAATACATATACAAATATAAAAAATCTATCTAAAATATTCACTAACACAGATACACAAATATACAAATACACAAATACATATCTGCATTTACATATAATATAAATGTTTGTAATTACAATAAATACAATTATAAATACATTTTTAGTAGGGAAAAAAAAATATTTACGTATACGAAAAAGAAGAGGCAAGAGAAAAAATGTTAAAATGTTAAAATGAAAGAAAAGGAAATAAAGAAAACGTAAGAAGAAAAACAGAATTTAAAAAAAAAGTCGTCAAAGAAAATACATTTTAGTATAAAACGTTATAATTAGAATAACATTTTTTCACTAAATATAAATATTTTTGTAGTTTATAAAACTTTCAAATGCAACACAAACAAAACTAATAAAATTAGCAACAACAATATTAAAGATGGATTCTGTAAAATCAACGATTTAATAATATCATGGAATGTAAAATGTTTATAATAAAATTATTTTTGACAGTTAAATTTCGATTTGTAAAAAAAAAAAAAAAAAGAAGAAGAAGATAGAAATTTTTGTAACATTAAATCTTACCTAATATCTACTAAAATTTTTGTTTGGAATATTTTTCACACAGAATGAGAGAAGAAAACTCAGATTATTTGTAACCTTTTAAAAGTTGTTGTTGAAGTAAAATAACGATTTTTTTTTTCAAGTCAAATCATTTTCACTTTTTTTTATATAAGAAATATCGGCGAACTTTAATAAATAGTAATTTCACTGTAGACTCGGAATAGAAAGAAAACAATTGTCAAATCGGCATAGCAAAACAAAAAAAAAAACAACAAAGAAATAAAACACAAATTTCGGTGGCTGAAAAGAATAAATCAGAAACAATCCTTTTTTATTTTCATTTTTGAAAAATGAAAAGTTAACAATCAGTCAAGCAAATTTAACCCAGAAATATATAATTAAAAATTAGAAGGTAAAATAATCTAGATTAGCATACGGCCAACTGTTTCAAGTTCGATAGGATTTCCCGATTCTACAATTATAAAATTCATTTTATAAATAGTAAATAAAACATTCTTGATTTATTTTTAAATTTCTCTTTTTCTTTTAAATATAAATACTATATTATTTATTTTAAACAAACAATTATTATTTAATTAAATTATAATAAGAAAATGTAATTTTTAATTAAATTTTAAATTTATAAAATTTTTTGATTATTTTTTTTTTTGTTTTTTATTTTCTTGTGTAAAACAATTAAAAAAAATATGACAGAATAATGGAAAAATGTTTATTTAGTAAATAAGAAATTCAGTGTGTTGTATAATCAATCATCAATAGAACATCTTTTCCCAACTGGTTCTTCACTTCAGAATTTTGAAAATTCTTTATTCAGTTTTTATTTAAATTTCTCTTAAAAATACAATTTTCATAATTTTTTTTTTCTTTTTTTTTTTTGTAAATAAAAATAATTAATTAATAAATTTAGAAATAAAATAAAAATAAATAATTTGTTTTTGATTATTTGTCTTCATTAATCGCAATTTTTTTTTTGTTCCTTTTTCCATTCTTAAATTCTAAAATATATAAATTGGACATTTTTTATTTAACTTTTATTGCAAAATAAATGTTTCTTCTTTTTTTTTTTTTTTGATTCAATCTAAAAATGTCTTGGGTTTTCTACTATTGCTTGTTTTTTTTTTGTTGTTTTTGATTTATTAATACTCGAATAATACTCTTTTGCCGAGTTGTAAATTTTCTTTTAAAAATTAAATAAAAATACATAATTCATTCGTATAATTAACTAGGCACATTTTTCTTTTTCTTCTGTTTGTTTTTTTTTTTATCATTTTTCCATACTCTTTCTATTTCTTATGTGTTTTCATTCTTGATCTGTGAAATGGAAAAAAATAATTATTAAATACACTTTTTTAAGTAATGACATTAAGGTTTATACAGAATTCTAACAAAATTGATTGTAATTCAATTTCTGATGGGATTTATTTGTGTAAAAATAAAAATTTAACTTTTTTTGGTAGAAAATAAAAATAATAAATTTTTAACTTACCCCTCCACCACTTAATTTCAATATATATGGTATTACAATTTCAATATGTATTTGTCCAATTAAATTTGTAAAAAATAAATCTTCAACAATTTGTGGTTCTAAGGCACGTAGTATAGGCAATTTTAATAGTAATTTTGGAAAACGATCATTCATCATTTCACAATTATTATTATCATTATTATCAATTTTATTCTTTTCTTCAATATAATTTTTTAAACTTTTAAATGAAATTTCTTGTATTTTTTCTATTTGTGTACGTTTTGTATGATCATGAAGATGATCTGAAATGAAAATTTATTAATGAAAAATAAAACAAAATTTTATTCTCATTATATTTACCTGAACTAAATAAACAAATCATACGTAAGTAAGCGTATTCATATTCATCAACATCAAATTGTATCATATTTTGTATAAAATTTTGTAATTTACAAATATGTTGTGAGATTTTTTTAACCTTATCTGGTTGTAATTTTTCTTGTACAACAGATGTTTTAAGATGATTAACAAGTGATGATAATATTGTATTGATTGATAATGTCTGTGAACATTGTGCTAAACCAAGTACAAATAATTCCACCCAACATTGACGTATTAATGTTATTTGTATTTCTTCACTGAAATTAAAGAAAAAAAATTACAATTAATAATAATTAAAAGAAATTATTTGCATTTATAAAATGAATCAAACAGATGTGGGTATACTAAACTCAACCAATTTTAATGAAAAATGATATATATGAACAACTGAAAAAATATAACAAGAAAAAAAAACCACAAACCTTAACATTTTAAATGCTTGAATTTTTTTAAACCAATAAATAGATAAAAATAATAATCGACTACCACTTTCACATAAATAATGTACACTCAAATAAGCAGGAACTAATGTTGGTGTTTGTAAATTAAAACTGATATTTTGTTCTTGTATTAATGGTATATCAATTTTTATATTATTATCATTTTCTAATAATAATTCATTAATATCTTCCATTTTTATATTATTACAATTATTATTATTATTATTATTATTGTTATTATTTGTTTGATTTATTGGTTGTAATTGTTGTGTAGTTGATGTTGTTTTCATTACATTATTATGATTTAATGTATCAAATTGTAAATTTGCTATTAATTCCATTGATTGATTTATTATATTTTTATCTAATGCTGTTTGTATTATTGTTGCTGCATCACTACCACATCCTAATAATGGTTGTTGATTTGTTTGCTGTTGTATTGGTTGTTGTGTTTGTGTATTTTGTCCAACAATTGTTGATAATAATGGTGAATTTTCCATTGATGCATCATCTTCTGTACTTGTTTGTGGATTTGGTGAAAGATTTTGTTGTTGTTCAGGATATGAAAGAACTAAAAGAATTTTTATTAAAATGATTCATTTCTCCATTTATTCAATATACTTACTAGATTTTTTTCCAAGTGATGCTGTTAAATCAGCAAAATTAAAACGTACTGGTAATATATTTATGTTTGTTTGTTGTTGCTGTTGTTGTTGTTGCTGCTGATTTTCTTGTAATATTAAATCATGTCGTACAGTTAAATGATTTTGATTAAGATTATGTGCAACATATGTTGAATTTATAATTGAATTTTGATTGTTACTATTATTATTATTTATTACTTCTTTTTTATCAACAATTGGTTTACGTTCATGTTGTACAGCTAGACAAATAAATTAAAAAAAAGAAAAAACAGTTAATTCAAATTATAATTAAATTTATATTTTAAAAGGTTCAATTTATGATTCTTTAATTCCAAATCTCTTCAAAAGAATGAAAATACATTAATTTCAGCTGAAAGAGATTATAAAACAAAAAAATAGAATGACTCGATAGTGAATGAAATAAAAGAATCATCAATATATTTATCACCTTTTAAAAAATATTTATAATAATAAATAAATAATAAGTATTTACACTTACAATCACTTCTCATTCCACATGCTAAACATTTTTGTAAACGACAATATTGACAACGATTTCTATGATGTTTTGTAACTTCACAATTCATACTACCACGACATTGATAACCTAATTGTTTTCTAATTGAACGTTTAAAGAAACCTTTACATCCTTCACAACTTATAGCACCATAATGGCGACCAGATGCACGATCACCACAAACTAAACACAATTCAACATTCATAAATGATGTTGTTGTTTGTTGTTGTTGTTGATTTAATAATAAATTTTTATCATCTGATGAATTATTATTAAAATAATTTATTGTTTTTGTATTTATTATTAATTTATCATCTGACAAATATTGATTTGTAAATGTTTTATCATCAATTTCAGGTGAAGTTATTTCCATAACTTCAATGTTTTAATCTTTCTAAGATTTTTTCTTTTGTAGCTTTTACGTTTTTTTCTTCAATTTTATTTTTATTTTTTTTTTTTTGATAAATTTCTATTTTAAGTAAAAAAAAAAATTAGCCAAAAAAAAAACACAAATACAAAAAAAATATTTAAACAAAAAAAAAAAAACAAATAAAAAAATAAGGCAATGAAAAAAATAACCCAAAATTACTTTGGGTGCTAAATTATTGTAATTTCTTAAAAAAGTTATTAAAATTGAAAACACTATTTGTATAAACAATTAGCAAATAAAAAAGAAAAAATTACTAGAAAAAAACAAAAGAAAAAAAATGAAGAACAAAAAAAAAATCGGTCACGTCAGTCATAAAATTTGATTGATTTTCATTTTGACAATATTTTTCATCTACTAACTATTTTGTTATTTGTTTCTTTTATTTATTTATATTTCTTTGTTATTAGTAACTAACTGTATTTAATATTTATACATTTTTTTAAGTTTTAAAATGTATTATTTATAGAAAGAAAAATATCAAGGTAAACTCGCGAAAATATTTTTGTCAATTATTTTTTCTTCTTATTTTTTACGTACGTCAAAAAAAAATATACACTTTTTTCTCTATTCTCTGTCTCTTCTCTTTCAACACATTTCTCATCGTTTTTATTCGGTTTTTCGATATTTTATAAAAGTTTTTTCATAAAAACATCGAAAATATTCGATTCTTAACTAATAAACACACTGAACTTACATTAAACTGTTCGAAAACATCCATTTTGATTCTAAACAATTTTTTGAGAAATTATTTTAAATTAATTTTAATTATTTTTGAAAATAAAAATTAAGCATGAATTTTCCAGCTTTCACTTTTTAATAATTTTGAAATTATTATTTTATTATTTCGATTAAATTTTTTTTGCAGCCAAACAATTGTAAAATTGTAATTTTGAAATGCAAATATTTCTGTTTCGTTTTACATGAAAAATATTTCTTAATTACTTAAGATATTTTCCTGTACATCATTATGAATTAATCGTTTCTTATGAATTAAAAATAAATCAAGAAATTTTATTGCCTAATAGGAAAACTGTTTAATTTGGGTTTTTCCGAAAAAAGATTATTTAAAAGTTCAACAAAATGAAAATTTATTCTTAGAACAAAATTTAAGTTTTCAAACAAAAAAAAAACGTGGGTTTTATTTTTCTTCTGAAAAACTGGATTTTCCACAATGAGTAATTTTAACATTTTTATGTTTTCACAGAATTATTTGTGTACTAAAAAAAATCATACAGAAATAAATGCAACCAACTTACAAATATCGAATGAAAATTTATCCCCTCTACGAAAAAAAAAAACAATAAACGATTTCCACCCCTCTGCATTCCTAAAATTTCCAATAAAATTCGTACAAGAAAAATATAGAATTTACCCCCTATTTCAAACTGGATCAAAATAATAAAGTAAAAAACGGATTTATTTCTGTACGAGGGTGGCCACAAAACAAAAACAAAACAAAATAATAAAAATATGGTTTTTCCGTAAATTAAAATAAATAAATTATCACTATGTGAAATTGTTTTTGTTGTTGTTGAATCAATCAAAAAAAAAAAAATATGGGGTGTGTTTTGTTTTGTCAATCAGCCATCTTGTAAAATTCAGTTTTTATTAAAATTATAAAATAACAAAACAAATTAATATTAACCCTTGAGAAAATTGGGAAACCATAAAACAAGAACAACAACAGCAACAACAATCGTTTAATTTCTTTCTCTTTTTTTTTTTTCTTACTAAAGTTTTGAACAAAATAATTGTTAAGATTTCAAGTTGAATAAAATTTTTAATTGAAAGTTTCCGTCTAAGGAAAGTAGGGTGAGGGGATTAAAATAAAAAAAAATTAAAGTATTTTTTTTTTGTTGTTTTGTAACAAAAGAAAAGTTAAATGAAAATTTTGTAAATTTTAAAGGGGAAAAACAAAAAAGAAAAGTCAAATCAAATAATTTCGGTATGCGTGTGTTGAATTAATTTTCCAGTAGAATTTTCTTTTTATGTTTTCCTTTTTTTTGGTTCAATTGTGACGTGGAAACATTGTGCTAAAGTGGATAAAAAGAAAATGTAAAAAAATGTTCAATGGAAAATGTGAAATTGTGAAAATGTAAAAAAAAAAACAAAAGAAAAAAAAACAAAATTAAAAAAAATAAAAAAATAAAGGAAAAAATTCTTTATCATTTTTCCATGAATTTTCGTCTGTGTCTACCATATAGATAGAGAGAGAGAGAGAGAGAGAGAGAAAACGCATGATTAAGTATGTTAGAGTAAGAGAGTCAATAGAGAAATAAAAAGAAGAAGAAGAAGAAGCATTAAAAACGGGAAAAAGTCGATTCACAATTTATAAAATTCAAGGAGGAAAAACATAAAGGAAAAATAATTGTCGAGTGGAAGAAGGAACAGAAACAAAAAAAAAAAAATAGAAAAGAAAAGAAAAAGGGAAAACGAAAAGAGAATAAAAAAAGAAAAATAAAAGTGGAAAAAAATGTTATAACAAAAATCGGAAAATTAATTCTAATTTTATTTTTCCAGTGAACAGATTTTTTTTTTTTTTATAATTTTTCTCCCTTCTACCCCTTTTCCCTTTTTTCATTAGTTTTTTTTTTTTGCTCTAATTTTTTTTCTTTCTTTTTTCTGTTTCCTTTCACTCTGACTGTTTTTTCCCGTCTGTTTTCCTGTGTTTGTGTACACATTTTTTTTTTTTTTTTGTTTTTGATTTTTATCTTCACTCAAAAGGAAATTCAGTGAAAGTTGTATGTTAAACGAAAAACAAAAGAAAAATTATTAAAAAAAAAAAAAAGGGAAAAAGGGAAAAAAGTAGAAAAGTGATTTTTCTTTTGCCTTTTTTTTTTTAATCAAAAACAAAAGAAAAAGAAAAAAAAAAACATAAACAAAAACAAAACGGAAGAAAAATTAGAAATTCGGAGATTTTAGTTGGTTATTTTTTTTCAATAACAAATTAAAAATAATTTTCTGTAAAAAAAAAAAAAAAAAACAAAAAAAGACAAAGAAAATAAAGGTGAATAAAAGAAGGAAAATAAAAAAAAAAAAAAACAAGAAGAAAAATAATAAAAGAGAAAGGAGAAGAAGAAGAAGAAGGATAAAATTGAAAAGAGTGTGAAGTTAGCGTGTGGAAGAGAGAAGAGAGAAAGAGAAAAGGAAGAGAGAAAGAGAGAAAGTGAAGGAAGTGGGTGAGTGAGAAAGATTTTGTGTTGAATAAAAAAAAAAGAAGAAAAATAGAAAAATTGTGTCATGGAGTTTTCCGTTTTATTCTCATATTTTTTATTATTTTTTTTTTAGTGTTACCAAAATATCCTGTTTTAGTTAATTTTCTATTTTTCCATTTGAAAGAAAATTTTATTTCTATTTCGTTCGTTTGTTCTTTAATTTCTTTAGAAAAATAAACAGAAGAAAATTTGATTTTTTTCTTTTTTCAATTTTTGTGAAAATAAAAAGTAATTATTTAATTTTCTTTGTGTGTGTGTTTTTTTTTTGTCTTTTCCTTTTCCATTGTTTATAATAAAATTAAATATTTTTCAATGAGGAAAATATTATAAGTGAGAAAGAAGAAAATTTCTAATAATTTTTTTCCAGAAAATAAATCGTGGCATAAAATTTCCTTCATTTTTTTTTTTTTTCTTTGCACAAAATTTTATTCACAAAAAAAACTTAAAAATTCCAAAAACACACAAAGAGAAAAAAGAGAGAAAGGGAAAAATAAACTAATTAAATTTTCTTTCCTTCTAAAAGATCTTTTTTTTATTTTCGTTTTTTTTCTTGTTTTTTTTTTGTTCTGATTAAAATAAAAGACAAAAAAAAGTTATCTTGTAACAAAGAAAATTTATACGAAAAATAAACAAAAGAAAAATTGAAATAAAGAAAAGTGAAGGAGAAAAAGTGGAACAGTCGGGGTGGAGTGAAACAAGTTGAAGGAGAATACAAAAAAAAAAAATAAGTGAAATAAATCAAATAAAGTAAAAAAAAAAGAAGAAGAACAAAATAAAAAAAAATCAGAAGAAAAAATTTATGAAGAAAAAAACAAATAAATACAACAACACCAACAACAATTGGAATAACAACAACAACAACAACAACAACAACAACAACAACAAATAAACGTTTATATTTTAGATAGGCTGAACAATTGGGTATTTTTTTATAATTTTTTTTTTTTTTGTAATCTGAATGTCTTCTGATGATAGTAATGACTATCATAAAAGTCATCAACAACAACAACAACAGCAACAACAACAAACACAGGGTATATTATCATCAGCCACATCATCATCAGGAGTAATTGTTTGTGGTGTTGGTGGTGGCGGTGGTGGTGGTGGTGTTGGTGTAAGTGGTGTTGTTAATAATGTTAGTGGTATTGGTGTTGTTAATTTAAGTGGTATTGTTGGTAGTCAACAACAGCAACATTTACAAACAGCAACAACATCAACAACAACAACTACAAATCATCGTAGAAAATCATTAACACAACAACATTATCAGCAACAACATCAACTACAAGCACAACAAATAAATTTAAAGGAACAACAACAGCAACGTGATCAAATAACTACAACAACAACAACAACATCATCACAATCACAAACAACAACAATTGATCGTAGCATTAATAATGATACAATTATAAATAATTATAATAAAACAACGTCACCAAATCGTTATATACAAGATGATGTTGGTGGTGGTAGTTTTCATATAAATAATCGATTATCAACAGTACCAACAGAAAGGTAAATAATAAATTACACCATTTCTTTTTTTTTAATTTTTTACATGAGACACCCTTTTTTTACTACACAATAACTTTACCCTTATATGTGAATGATAAAGGGTGATCATTTACATTAGAATTAAGATAAATAAAATTTATTATTTGTTAATTTGTACAAATCTATAATGTAGTAAATGTTAACTAAATATAACTAAATTAGAAGTAACTAAGTAACTACAATTTAGATAAATTATTATAGAAAATTTCAAAAATCAACAAATTTCTTCAATTAATAAAAAACAAAAAAAAAAAATACACAAATAAAATTTTTTACAAGAAAAAAAATTAATAAAAAAAATTTTCTTATACAAAAGGTACGATGAAAATATTACATGCTGTTTACCACCACCATCACCAGCACCAACAAGTGATCGATTTGTTATTGGTATACCATCACCATCACAATCTGGACATCATTATCCAGATCATCGTTTTTCTGTACATCATCGTACAATGTCACCAAATTCAAGGTTTTTTTTTTTTATTTAACTTTTTTTATCACATAAAATTTCAATAAATTTCATTTTTATTAAACAAAAGAATTTTTGTTAATTTTATTTGAATTTTTAAAAAATTAACAAAAGAAAATAATAAAATTTTATATAATTTATGTTATAAGAAGTGACAAAAAATACGTGGCGCCTCCATCCATGTAATTATTTAACTTCTTTTTTTCTTTTTTTACGTTTTATGATGAAATATTTTTCAAACACATTTTATTATGACAAATTAAAAAAAAATTAATAAAAATTAAAAAAAAATTTTAAATGTGTTTTGAAAGAAAATTTGGAAAATTTCAATTTTTCTATTTACAGATTTCGTAATAGTATATCAGAAAGATATCGTGATATATCACCTAAATGTGATCGTTTTGTAACACCTGGACATTTTTTAGCAAATAGTACACCACTAGCATCAAATGATAATTATACATATTTAAATTCAATTGTGCATACACCAGTTAAACGTTATATACCACAACAATCACCATCATCTGGTTCATCATCAATAAATGAACAATATATAAATGATACTGGTTATCATATACAGTCACAATCACAACAACAACAAACTGATATACAACAGGAACAACAAGAATTAATACAAAATTCTACACAACAACAACAACAACAATTACAACAATTACAAACACAACAGGAACAACAAATAACAACACGTAATCATCCACAAAATACAATACCATATAGATTACGTTTAAAATGTTGTTCAAATGATCAGTCAATATCATCATCATCATCATCAACAACATTACCAATACAACAACAACAGCAAACAATTTCAACTACATCACAACAACAAATAATTAATAATTTAGTACATGAAAATTCAATAAATAATATAACTGATCATTATGCAACACCACCACGTGTTAGACCTATACAAAATAAATGTACAACAACATTATCATCATCAACATCATCATCAATTTCATCATCAACAATAATAACGACACAACAACAACAGGCAAATCAATTATCATCTCAATCTGTATCAGGATCATCATCATCATCTGTTTCATCATCAGCAACAATGTCTGGACAACAACAGCAACAAACAACAGGAATATTATTAAATGGTGTTAGACAACAACAACGTATTAATCAATGTGATGATTATAATAATATGCAAAGAACACCAAGTATTGAATATATTGGACCAACCTCATCATCAACATCATCAACTACAACAATAACAACAAATAATAATAACAGTATAAATAACAGTAACAGTATAAATAATAGTAATAATAATAATAACGGTAATAATAACAGTAATAATAATAGTAATAATAATGGTCGTGTTATAACACCTGTTAATAATATATTAAATGAACAAACAACAATTGGTTCATGTCATCATTGTAATACAATGCGACGTACAACTGGTGTACATCAAACAACACAAACAACTGGACCAATAAGTCCTATACCACCACCATTAACAATATCATCATTACCATCACAATCAGATGGTATTATAAATATGAATAATAATTCACCACCAAGTCCATTAACATCATCATCAATATCACTAACAACATTACAACAACAACAATTACAACAGCAACAACAGCAGCAACCACCATCATCACCATCAGTACAATCAATAAATCAACAAAGTCAAGAATCATCACCACGTTTACATCGTAAAACAGTTGAACAACATCAGCAACAGCAACATCAACAAAATTATAGTAATCGTTCATTGGTATTACAACAGCAGCAGCAGCAACAACAACAACAACAACAGCAGCAACAGCAACAACAGCAGCAGCAACAACAACAACAGCAGCAACAGCAGCAACAACAACAGCAGCAACAGCAGCAGCAACAGCAACAACATGAATCAAATATAAATATAAATTCAACATTAACTCTACAACGTTGTATAATACCAGTACAACGTCAACAACAGCAACGTATGTCACGTAAGCAACGTCTTAAAGAATATATTCGACGTCAGATAGCAAAATTTTTTGGTATTGATCAACAAAGTGAAGAGAAAGAACGTATTGAATGGTCAGAACGACAAAAACGTTTAGCATTAAGACGTTTTGGTACATTAAAAGATTATATTGGTAATAATAATATAAATAATATTGGTGGTATTGGTAATGGTAATATAAATAATAATAATGGTGTTAATAATGGTGGTAATAATTTTTTAAATAATAATCGACGTGAACAAACAGGTGATAGACCAGATATATTACCAGCACAAACAACAGATGAAAATAATCGTAATCGTATTGATAATGAACATAATAATAATATGATAAATAATAATAATATAAATAATATAAATAATAATATGATAAATAATAATAATAAAGTGATACCAAGAAAATTATCAGTGCCAACAATGTTATGGAATGGTATTGTATATATAATACAAACATTAAGTAAAAAAGGTGGACGTAAACATAGACAATGGTCAAGAAGTTTTGCACCATTACATATAACAACAAATGAGGATTCAATTGATATTTGTGATGGTTTAGCACCATTACAAGATGATGAAGTTTTTTTTGAATCACCAAATACACCGACAAATATAAATAATAATAATAATAATAATAACAATAATAATAATAATAATAATAATTGTAATAATAATGGTGTTATTATTGGTGGTATTAATCGTACTAATCAAAATAATCAATTAATTGAACATACACGACAAATTTATATGGGTGAACGTATAAATGGTTGGCGTACCCGTTCAACTGAATTACAAATATTATCACATGGACAAGGTTATCGTGGTACAAGAATTTCATCACAATTAATTGATGGTGTTTTAGATAATTCAAGGTTTGTATTTTACATTTTTCATTATTAATAAATTAATTTTATTATTTCATTTGATTATTTCGTCTGTCACTTTTTCCACTTTATCATTAGAAAATGAAAAAAACGTAAAAAAAAATTTTTTTACTGATTTTAAAAATGACAATTATTCAAATATCAAAGAAAATTATTATTTCTGTTTTTTTTAATTGAATTTATTTTATTTATTTTTTTATTTTCTCTAATCTAGACGTTCTGTAAGACATCAAATAAAATTATTACGTTCAAATGAATTAGATGATCGTTATGATTATCGTCCATTTTTTACATATTGGATAAATACAGTACAAATATTAGTACTTATATTATCAATAATATGTTATGGTATTGGACCAATTGGTATTGGTATGGAACAAAAAACAAGTCAAGTATTAGTAACTAGTTTAAGTTTACAACAAGTACAACATTTAGAACAAAGAAATGTATGGATTGGTTTACGTAGTGGTGATTTAGTACATTTAGGTGCAAAATTTGCAACATGTATGAGACGTGATTTACGTACATTAGATGTTATAACAAAAACAAGACGTCATGAACGTGAAACAGCTTGTTGTATTAGAAATGATGATTCTGGTTGTGTACAAAGTTCACAAGCTGATTGTTCGGTTTGTATATATTTTTGTATATAAGTTTTTCTCTTACAATTAAATTTATTTATTTTTGTTTTTCCTTTTTTTTTTAAATTATAAAAAATATTTTTGTACTTTTTTAATAAATAAAAAAAAAATTGTTTTATAGAAATTTTTACCAAAGGTACGTGGACTCTGGCCAACGGTAAGTTAACAAAAATTTCATTAAAATTACAATTTATATATTTTTTTTTCACTGTTGTCTTAATCCCATTAAAAATTCCCCTTTAGAAAATTTAAATTACGTCTTTAATTTGAAAAGAAACAAAAGAAAAAAGAAAAAATATTTAAACAACAAACTAGGCGTCTCCACTTTAAAGCAATTTTTTATTTTTATTAAAGTCTGTTGTTGTGTTTATGAATCATATCATAAAAATTAATTTTTCTCGATTTTATTATTAAAGTTAAATTTTAGATTTCTACGAAATACGGGAAAAAAATGAGAAAATTCTAATTTGTAGATATTTTCTTTACAAAAATCAAAAAATATCTGGTGTCTCCACAGATAAAATTTTTCTCTTCAAAAAAATGTGTACAAAGATTAATACAACAAAGAAAAATATACAGACACACACACACATACATAACCTCTCTATATAAATTATTGTCAAAAATTCTAGTCAATATCAACATGGAAAAAATGGTCACCTGGTGATTCAGGACCTGGTGGACGTATATCTGGTTCTGTATGTGGTTTAGATCCAAAATATTGTGATGCACCAGCATCAATAGCACCATATGAATGGCCAGATGATATTACAAAATGGCCAATATGTCGTAAAACAAATTCATTTTCACAACGTTTTCGTTTTAAAGATCATACAGCTGAACATATGGTATGTGAAGTTATTGGTCATCCATGTTGTACTGGAATATATGGTGAATGCCGTATTACAACTAGAGAATATTGTGATTTTGTACATGGTTATTTTCATGAAGAGGCATCACTTTGTTCTCAGGTAATAATAATAAATAATAATAACAATAAATATTTAAATTATTTTAATTGACTTTGTTTTTTTTTTACAAATAATATTTTAATATTTTCAGGTTTCATGTTTACATGATGTTTGTGGCATGTTTTCATTTTTATCACCTGATTTTCCAGACCAATTTTATCGTTTATTTACATCATTATGTTTACATGCTGGTGTTTTGCATTTAGCAATCACAGTTGCCTTTCAACATATATTATTAGCTGATTTGGAACGTCTTCTTGGTCCAATACGTACAGCTATTGTTTATATAGGTTCTGGAATAGCCGGAAATTTAACAAGTGCTATATTTGTACCATATAAGGCTGAGGTAAAATTTCATTTTTTATTTATAATTTATTTTAAATCTATAAGGAATTACAATTATTTTTTAAGTACTGTTTAACGATAGTGAATCATTTCGATTTATTTTTATTGTATTAAATTTTCATTTTATAATGATTCTTAATCGTACAAAAAAACACACACACACAGATTTTCATTCAGAATCAATCATAAATAATTATGTTGATTGTACTTTTCTAATTCTATAATTTTACTTTAATTTTGTTTTATTAGGTTGGACCGTTAGCATCATTAGCTGGCGTTGTCTCTTCATTATCTGTATTATTAATTTTAATACATTGGAAACAATTAAAAAAAGCACATATTGCATTAATAAAATTATTAATAATAGCTGGTACATTATTTGGTATTGGTACATTACCATGGCAACAAAATTTTGCTGGTTTATTAGCTGGTGTTTGTTTTGGTATTGCATTAACATTAGCATTGGTACCATTTGTTAGTATAACTAAATATGATAGAAAATCAAAGGTAAATTATTATTATTAAATTTCTACGTTATTTTCTTTATAAAATTTTTCCCCTTTTATTTCTAATTTTATTAAAATATTTTTATTTATTTTTAATTACAGGTTAATCTGATATGGTCATGTATGTTACTACATTTAGCCGTATACACAGCTATGTTTATTATATTCTATATATTTCCTTCAACATTTCCATCATTAAGTATAATTGATGTTAACGATAATAGTAATAATATATTTACAGAAATTGGTAGTGGTATTGGTAATAATATAAATGGTATTATTGGTAGTGGTAATATTGGTGGTAATGGTAATATTGGTAGTGGTATTATTAATAATATTGATGGCATTAGTAGTAATATAAATAATGGTAATTCAATAGTGACATGTGATAAAGGTTCATGTCCTGGTGATGCACATATTCATGCGTGACGTCAACATATTGAATTTATTCATTATTTATTTTATTATTATTGTTTGTAAATAAGACAAAAAAGAAAAAAAAAAAAAAGTTTTTACAATAAACAATCCAAAATAAACAACAACAATAAAAAAATACATAAAGAAAAAAAAAGAAAGAAAGAAAAATCAATTAAATATTTCTCCAATAATTAATTGAAGTTTTTTTTTTTTTTTGTTTTTGTTAATAAATTTTTATCCACCCAAAAATCAAAAAAAAAAAAATAAAATAAAATAAAAACAACAAAAGAAAAACCACTTTCAATATTTTCTAGAATTTTCATTGTAACTTTAAGTTTTTCATTTTTTATTGTGCCACATTTTACAGTAACAAAAAAAAAATTAATTGAAAATTTTTATTTGTAAAAAGAAAAACTAAAAAGAAAATTGCAATTTTCTTTTGTAATTTTTTTTTTTTTGTTCTTGATTCACCTTCAGTGGATCCATTTATTGAATACCGTGATTCATTACACATCATTGGTTACGTATCTTTGGCACACACACACACACACACACATAAAAAAATCTTAAACAATCTTAAATAAAAAATAAACATAAAGAAAAAAATTATATTTCACTTTATAAAAATCCAAAAAACAAAAAAAAAAAAAAAAACCCCAAAAAAAAAAAAAATTAAACAAAAAAAATAAAGAAAAAAAAAAGAAGAATAAGAAGAAAATAAAAAAGAAAAAAAAAACTCATTAAATAATGTATTATTATTATTATCCATTAATATTATTATAAATTAATTATAAATTAATTATCTAAATGATGACGACATTTAACTAAAAAAAAAACTAAAAAAAAAATTATAAGGAAGAAAAAAAAACTAAAAAAAAAACGATAAAAAGTCAAAAAAAAAAATAAATTAATAAAAAACAAAAAAAAAACAATCTATAAACTAAAAAAAAAAACTAAAAAAAAATTATTATCTATGAATAAACAAAAACAAAAGAAACTCAACAAAAAAAAACAAAAAAATTAATTATAAATTATAAAGAGAAGAGAAAAAACACAAAAACCAAAAAAACAAAAAAAAAAAAAAACAAAAAAGAAAAGTTAAAGAAAAACAAGAGAAATTAATAATTTAAGAAAATAAAGAAAAATGAAAAATGAAGAAAAAAAAAAATGAAGAAAAAAAAAAATTAACCGTCAAAAAAAAAAAACAAAAAAAATTTTTTTGTCTTTTATTTATTTTGTCCAATCGAAAACGAAAAAAAAAAACCCAACTCCTTTTATATTATTAGATATTTATGTAATATGCTAAATGATCAAGAAAAGATTTATACTTATAGATTTGACATAAGAAAATTCTGAATGATTTTATTTAATCTGAAAAATTTTTTAATTCATAATTTACTCACGTTTAGTTGACATTTTGTCTCTGCGGTTGTATGTAGAATTTTACAATCTAATTTCTCTGTGTTGTGTACTTCATTGTAGACACATTTATTTATTTATCACGTTTTATTACACAATTTCTGATAGAAGATTAAAATGAATAGAAAAGAAAAAAAAAACAATTCACTGTACACTGGACACCAATTGATAAATATTCACTAAAAAAAAAAAAAAAGAAAAAACAACGGTGGGACGGCGCACTACAAAAAACCCGAACTTATAATAATTCACCAATTGATAAATATTCACTTTAAAAAAAAAAACACAGGTAAGCCACCACACACACTTATAATAAAGAAGAAGCCACTTATAATAAATTAAAATTCAATTAATTAACCGCATTGATTGATAAATATTCACAAAAAAAAAAAAAACAACAACTGTGAGACACGAACACGAAACCGTCACGACACTGCTGAAAAAATAAAAACGCGCACTTTTATTAACTTCAATTTTCTTGCCAATGGCAAAAAAAAATTCTGTAGTTCCATATTATTTTGTAAATAAGGCGCACCAAGTGATATCGTCATGCATTCAATAACTTTGAAAGAAAGAAAATTATTTTTGGAATGTGAGGAAAATGAAAAGGAAAATGAAAAGATTGTGTGCCTTTTTTTTTTTTTTTTTTAAATAAAAAAAGAGAAAACAAAATTTATTCAAGGTTTGTCCATTTAATTTGTTTTTTTTTTGTTTGTTTTTTTTTATTTTCATTTTTTATAAATTTTCATTTTTTTTGTTTTTGTATTTTTTTTGTATTTTTTTTTTTTTTTATTTCTTTTATTTTTCATCTTCGTCGTCTTCTTTATTAATAATAATTTAATATTTTGTTTAGTTTTTAGTTTTGTTTTTTAGTTTTTTTCTTTTGTTTTTGGATTTTCCATTTTTATTTTCTTTTTTTTTTTATTTTCTTTTTTATTTTCTTTCTTTTGTTTTTGAATTTTCAAAGTTTATCTTTCTATTTAATTCTTTTGTTGTATGTTGTTGTTGTTGTTGTTGTGAACAAGGAAGAACCAAAAAAAAAAAAAATAAAAGAAAATAAAAGAAAAGAAAAAAAAGAAGTTTTTCTTTATTGTTCTTCTTGTAAAAGAAAATAAAAACACATTATTTTTTTTGTTATTCCCATTTAGAAAAAATTATTAAAACTAAAAAAAAAAGTATAATTTATTTAAGCGTTTTTTTTTTGTTTTTGTTTTTGATTTTTTTTTTTTTTCTTCATTAAAATTTTACGTTTTTTTTTTTGTTTTTTAGTTTGTTGTGAAAATTGTGACAATTTTAATTTTTTTTTCACTCTCACATACATTTGTTTATATACTTTCATTCTCTTTGTGTGTGTGTGTGTGTGTGTTTTTTTTTTTATGTTTGCTTTTTTAAACAAAAACAACAATTTAATCATTGGAAAATTCTCCGAAAAATGTATCGACATTTAGAAAATCCTTAATTTTCTATTTTTACTGTTAACGTTTTTTTTTTTTTTGTTTTCTGTTTGGAAATAATTTACAATTCTCGTAATTGATTAGTTTAAAAATGGAAATATTAACGTAGGAATTTTTTTTTATCCATTGTTGGTCATTTTTATTTTATGGTTGAATTTTTGTTTTGTTTTTTGTTTTTTTCTTCTAAATCACAAACAAAATTTTTGTACAATAATTTTTTTTTGTTCTTTGTTCTTTGTTTTATTATTGGATTTTATTGCTGTTTTCTTATGAATTGTAAGGCCTTATTCTAATTTGTTTTAATATTAAATTTCAATTAATAGAATTTTTCTTTTTTTTTTCCTCTTTCTTTTGTTTATCGTTTTAATGTAATCACCCCCGTATCCCTTACCAGTAGCCACCATCTGCCCCCCCCCCGCCTCCCCCTCCCCCTCCCCCAACACACACTATAACTAACCAAAACGTTAAGAATGTTTTTTTTTTTTTTGTACAAAAATTTCTTCTTAAAATTGTACATAATAAAAAAAAATTAAGGATTTCTGAAGAAAATTACAAGTGAATATTACATTGAAGGGGGTGAGATGATACACAGTATTTTTCTTCTTCTTCTATTTTGTTTTTGTTTTCTTTTTGTATTTTATTAAGGCTATCCCCCCCCCCCCCCCCCAACTTTGTTATTCTTCCATTTTAACCTTTTTATTATTTTTCTTTCGTTTTTTTTCCTTTTTTATTTTTTGTAATTTTCTTTTGTGTTTTTTTTTTTTTTTTTATATTTTACATTATTTTTCTAAACGGATTCCTTTTTAAAGAGACTTTTCTCTACAATTTTATTTTTATACAATAAAAAGTAAATAAATGAAACAGAAAATCAACAGAAAAAAATATTTGAGTTTTTTTTTGCATTTTTTGTTGTTGTTGTTTTTTTTTATGAGACGTAAATAGTTTTGATTGTTGTGTCCTTTCTTTTTATTTATTAAGAAAAAAAAAAATGATTAAAAAAAAAAAGAAAATTGCTTTTTTACTTATTTTTTTTTTTTCATTTTTTGGTTTTTTTTTTTTTTTTTTATATAAAAAATAAAATTATTTAAATTTTTTTTTTCTTTTTTTTTTTGTTATAAAAAACTCTACGCTTTATTTTCTTGTTTTTAATTTTCTTTTAAATTTTTTTTTTTGTATTTTTGTATTTTTCCTCTTCCTCTTTTTTTTTTTTTTTGTTTTTCATTTTGTTTTAATTTTAATTTTAATTTATTTATTAAATAGTTTTATCTTTCTATCATTTTACTTATTTTTCCACCATTTTGTTTGTGTTGCTTTTCATTCTATTTATTCTTTCTATTACTTTACAATTTTCAATTCATTTCTTAAAAATAACTTAACTTTTATAATTTATAATAATTTTTTTTTTATATAATATTTTTTTTTAATTTATTTTTTTTCTCACAGACAGAATACAATTTTTGTTTTGTTTGTTTGTTTTTTTTTGTATGCTTGAAATCTAATCCAATTTTCGAGTCAACTAAAGAAAATTATAGCAGAGAATTTTAATTAGTAAAATAATCTGGTTTGGATTAATGGAAAAGTGTTTGGCTTTTTTTTTTTTTGTTTTTCTCATGTAGGGAAAACAAAGAAAATAATGAAAGCATAACTAGAGAATGGAATTTGATGAATGAAAATTAAATAAAAATTGTTTAAAAAATAAAAAATGAGAAGGGATTATTGGAGTGTGACAGAGAGAGAGAGAGACAAGGGATTGAATAAAATTTTATAAACTTTGATTGGAATTCAAGCATTTTAGTTACACACTAAAAAAAAAAAAAATTCTTTGGAACCAAACTCAATCCTAATAATAAATCCTTAAAATCTTATAAATTTATATTCGATATTTTAACAAGAATGACAAATTTTTTTTAACAAAATCTCAATCAATAAATATAATTTAGGGGACCTCTTTTTTTTCTGTTTCTTTTTAATCTTTTAATGATTTTTTGTTTTTTGTAATTTTTTTTATTTATAAGCATCTGTGTTCAACCTTCAAACTGCCTAACAACTTAACAATTATTTCACATCCTTTTTTTTTTTATACATTAAAAAAACTAATAAAAAAAATTTTTAAATTTGAGAGAAAACAAATTTTTTCTTTCTTTATGGCCAATCTACAATGAAGGGAAGTCAAAAGTAAATAAATTTTTAGTTAAGCATGCACATTAAACATTTAAAAAAAAAAAAAAAAATTTCTATTATTTTTCAAACTTAAACGAACAGATTTTTACAGAAAGAAAAATAATTTAAAAAATTTTTGATTGTGAATCAACCAAACAAAATTGCGTACTTTTTTTTTGTCAGTCGCTATTCCTCTATAGAGTTAATTGATTTGATAACTCAAATAACAAATTACTATCAAAAATGTTTAATATTTCTAATTATTGTTAACTGAGCTAATATTTCAATAATTTTTACATATGTAAAGTTAATAGAACAAAAAATAAAAAAAAAATACTGTTATTTTTTTTTTCCTATGATTTTTATAAATTTTTAAACAAACATTTAATTTAATAAAAAAAATGTTTCGAAGAGTATTCACACGGATATTGAAAGGTAACCCCAACCCCCCTCCCCCACGCCTCTGTATCTAAATCGCGATATTTGTATAATCAAATTTTGATTAAATCGAAAATTGTATAGAACAATTTTACAAAAAAAAAAAAAAACAAAAAAACAAGAAAAACTCTTTAATTAATTTATTAAAAAATAAAAGAAAATTTTATTGGATTTATAATATTTGTTCTGTTTGTTTAAATTTATTTGAAAATTTAAAGATTTACTTCATTTTTTTTTTTACTCAGCTATTAAAAGCTAAAACAAAAAATTATAATAACTTAATTTCTTTTTTTGATATTATTTGTAAACATTCAAAATTTCTAACGGTAATTATTCTTTGTTTCATTTAAAACTAATTATTAATTATTATTTCTTGTTTTTTTTTTTTTTTTGTTTCTCTTCTTCTTCTAATAAATTATTCATCCAATTTAAATACAAACATATATATAAATATATATACATACATAAAATGTATATAAATATTTGTTATTTATAATCAAGATTTATAAGTTATAAAATCAAGTACATCAAGTATATAAGGCTGATTTTACACCCTCTCAAAAAAATCATATTTTTGTATTTAATTTTGTTTTTTTTTTTGTTAAAGGAGAATTATATGCTTTTAAAAAAAATGGAAAAAATATACATCTTATAAATCTGAAAAATGTGACAATAAAAAACATTACAAAAGTCCAATAAATAATGTATAAAACAAAACCAAACGAGATAAATTTTTTTTTTTAAATAATTTTTATTATCGATTTTTTATTCTTTTTTTTATGATTTTAAAATAAATGATAATAACATGGTGAAATATCTTTGTATGATGCATTTAAAAAAAGAAAAAAAGCTTAAATTTACATTTATATGCAAAATACGATATAGCATACGTTTACTTTCAAGAAAAAAAAATACATTGGCATACAATTCTCCTTACAACTTATAACCAAAAATACAAAAAAAAAAAAAAAGAAATAATGAGTTAGGAAAATGAAAATTTATAAGTATGAAAAAATAAATGAAAAAAAACAAGTAAAATTCGGAGAGGAACAAATGGGTGGGGTTAAAGAGAAAAAAGGAAAATAAATGTAAAAAAAAAAAAAACAAGAGACTCTTTAAAAGAGAGATCAGAAAGCACTTCGCTCACAAAATTTACAATTGAAAGTACCGAACAAAGCATGACAACATCACGGCGTTTGGATCGGGGTAGGTACCGGTGTGCAGACATAACTCAGTACTGCGATTACGATCATTTCGTGTTTTTCTGTGTCTGATTATAATACAATAACAAATTCTTCATGAATAATTTTCTCATTCAATAATTAAGTCAAAATATAAAATTCTAAAAAATACATTAAATATCTCACAACTATAAGTTGTGAAATAAATAATGCGATGATAGGCATAGAAAGGATAAAACGTATCATTCAATCATCTTGCACTAACACAAGCAGGTTTAAAAAATAACCCATTCTCCGTTTAATGTTCATACACATTTTCTCGTAGGAAATAATCATAATTGCATTACAGTTTTAAAAATTCTTTCTTAGGAAATATGCACGATTTCTGTAGAGGAAACAATGCGTTGAATTGAATAAAAATGCATGTGCATTGACTGGGTATCCGAGGAAGAAGGGACAATGCGAGTCAAGTACAAAACCATTAAAAAAAAAATAATTTGCGCAGAAAAATTAAGGAACCGAAAAAGTGTTTTCAATGAATATTTTTATAGTAAAAACCATAAAATTAGATTTTCTTCAGTTGTAACAATTTCATTTTTTTTTTATACAATTCAATATTTCTTAATTATATATTCTTTTTTTTTTTATTTTAAGTTTTTTTTTCTTTACTTTACTTCTTTTTTCTTAATTTGTTAATAATTATTATTATTATTTTTTTGTTTTTTTTTTTCATTATTATTAATTCATTTGTTTTGTATTTTTTCTCATTTTTTTTTTTGTTTTTTTTTTTATTTTTATGTTTTTTTATTATTATTTTTTGTTTTTGTTTTTTAATCAATTTCATTGATTATCATTATTTGAATATTTTGGACGTTTTATATTATCATAATCATCATTATCATCCTGGTAATCTTGTGAGTCCTCATATATATCATGATGTTCACGTTTAACACTTGTAGATGACGGACTTATATATGTTGTTGATGAACAACTAAAAATAGAAAAATTAATTAGTTTTTAATTTAAAAATAATATCAAATTATAGAAATAACTTACGTATATTGACTACTTGGATTATAGGATGACGGTTGAATATTTTGTGTACCATAACTGCTAACTTCTAAAAATAAATTATTAATTAATTTCAAAAACTCACTTCAATCAAGATTCGATATATTTGATTGTTTTTTTTTTCATTAAAATAAATGAAATTGTTTTTTTTTTCTTTTATTAATTTTAATCATATTTTACTCGATTTTTATTTCATTTATTTCAGTGAAAAATAAAGTGAAGGCCATTAAATTTTAGGATAATAATAATTTTTGTTATATTATTAAACCCACCTTCACTGTAGTGTATATCTGTATGATTATTATGATAATTACCTCCTGGTGAACCTGGTGCGGATTGCATTGTTATATCATGCAATGGAGAATTTTCCCGTGAATTGTCTATGAAATGAAGAAGCAGGTCTTCATATAAAAAGGATTATATCAGTAATCTCAACATTTGATCAACTTAAACATACCTATATGACTTGGTGATACTGGTGCTGATCTGGGCATTCCAAATGGACTACGAAAACATTGACTGCCACGTTGACGACGTTTCCTATAGCTTTGATCAATTAGTTTTATTTCACTTGTAGGATCAATACGCCAAAAACTACCTTTGCCAGGTTCATCTTGTGATCTGGGTACTTTTAAAAAATATCTACAAAAAACAAAATTAGTAAGGAAATAATTAAGTAAAATTTCAAAATTCATTAAAATTGTGTGTATAGAGTTTATTTAAAGGAATAGAGAACTATAACTATTCGTATAAAACCTGAGAGATTATAAATACGATTCTAAATATTTTACTTTATTGGTTAAAAACACAACTTTAAATTTATTGTAAGAATAGAGATAAGTTAAAAACAAACCTGTTCAAACTTAAATTATGACGTATTGAATTCTGCCAGCCCTTATTTGCACCAGTTCTATAATACGGATAATTTTTTGATATAAACGAATAAATGCCAGATAATGTTAATTGTTTTTCAGGTGAAGCTGATATTGATTGTACAATTAATTGTGCATAGCTATATGGTGGTTTTTCATGTTCCCCATATGATGATGTTGATGGCGGTTGAAACATATCCTATTTAAGAAAGATTAATTAAAAATTTTTGACTTCCATTTTTTTTTTGTTTATAAATAGATTTAAATGTTTCTAACAAATATAAAATTTAATCAATTATTGTGTGTGTTATATTAACTTAATATTAGTTTTTGGTGTTAAAATATTATTTTGAAACTTGTAAAATTTATTTGTAATATTTAAATTTATTGGAATAATTATAGAATTATTCCTTTCTATTTTGTTAGCTTCTTTAAGTTATTTTTAACTTTTAGTAAGTTGTTGATTATGTTTTCGGTGTTCAGTACACTTTCTTTGTACAAGTTCTTTGCACTGTGATCCAACATTTAATGAAATGCAGAATTTTTTTTTTGTATTTGCTCTTTTTACATTTTCTCTTGTATGAATATATAAATAGTCCTTTAATGTTTTTAAACAATGGGAGTCTGAGAATGAGCCTGTTAGTATGTGTTTCTTAATTTAGATGCCTATTCCACAATTACTGTTTACTTTGGTTTAAAGTTAAAACAATAATTTTTTTTCTAATTATTAATTATTTCTTTTAAATTTATATGTTAAATTTTTACACACACACACAGTTCAGATACATTTAAAAACACCAGTGTTAAATTATTCACTAAAATTGTGTTCACCAAATTTTAAACTTATTTTTAAACAAAGTTCACACAAATCCATTTAACAGATTCAGTATTTCAACATAATAGTTTTTTTTGGTAGAGTTATTTTATTAGTGCTGTCCAGTAGAAGAATCAACAGTTTAGTTTAAAATTAAATTTTGAGTAACAGTTAAATATGTTCGTAAATGATCATAAATTAATAAATTCCACTTTTTTTATTCCTCATTGATTAAATTTTACTTATTCGTTAGAAATCATCATTTGATAATTTACATTACTTACATTTTGAAAGTTATTATTATTATTGTTATGACTACTATTATTAAACGAGGAATATTCTTGAAAACCTTGACGAGGACTTGTTGGGCAACTATTAGCCGCACTAATGGTTCCTATTTAAACAATACAACATAAAAGGAGAAAAAAAAATTTGATTAGAAAGGAGAAAAAAAAAATATACATAGAAATAAATCTAAATAAAAAAAAATATTAAAAATAACTAACCCGTTGGTGATGGAAATGGACTTTTCCTTTCAGTTTCTGGTATTGATATTTGTAATGGTGCATAAATCACATTTGAATTTTCTACAGTTTTTATTGTTTTTGTTATATTTGGTTCATATGCTTCACTTAATAAACTCTCAAAAGTTATACGAATATTTGTACTGGGAAATCTAAAAGTGCACCTAAAAAAAAAAAAATAAAAAATAAAATATAAAGAGGAAAAAAAAAAAACAAAAGAAAATGTAATGATAATTCAGAGATGAAAAATAATAAAAGAAGATCAAAAGAAACCACGTGATTTACGTACAACTCTTCTTATTCTTTATTGTATATCCAAGGTTAAATTTGGATAGTAAAAAAAAAACATTGGTTTTTCTTATATTTTGCGGTGCTTCTTTTACATAATTTAATTACGTATTTTTCTCTTTAATTTTCAGTAAATTACAAAATGTAAAAGAATATTATCTCAGTTAAATCACAAAAAAAAATATTTTTTTTTTCTAAAATTCATTATTTATGTTTGTTTTTGATATTCTTTTGTATACGGAAGAAAAAAAAAATTTAAAAAAAAAAAAAAAAAAAATATAAATAAATACAAAAAAAAAAAAAGATGTAAATATAGGAAAGAATAGAAGAAAAAAAAAAAGTAGAAAAATGTAAAAGAAGAAAAGAAGAAAAAGAAAAAACACTTACGTTTTCGGCAATTTGATTGGTTCAAAACTCTTGCGCGTGAATATGCCATCAACAAAAACACCATTTTTACTTAAACAAATTAAATAAAAATCACCACTAGGTAAATCATATTGTATTTGTAAATGTTTACGTGAAACAAAACTATTTTTACCAACATGAAAATGTACAATTGATTTAGAAGAATTTCTACCTATTTCTATTACATTTTCACTTATCAATAATATATTGTCTTTTGATATTAAACGTCCAATAAAATTATGATTATTTTGATAATGATTATCTTCATCATCTAATTTTAATGTTTGTTCATCTTTTACTATAATATGCTGTTGTGGTTCTAATTCTTGTTTTGGTGATAATTGTTTTTGCAATAATGTTGGTTGACGATTTTGTTGTTGTTGTTGATGATGTTGTTGTTGTTGTTGTTGTTCAATTTCAGTAATAGAATGATGAAAATTACTATTATCCGACATTATATTCATAAATTAATATTATTATATTTTTTACATTAAACTTTAATATTATATACTGTTTTAAGTTTCATTTATATTATGCACAAATATTATTTAATAATAACTATTTAATATTTACACCCAATTAACTCATCATTTCACAAGCACATTTGTAATGACAAGCACAAGCTTCATTTCAAGCACCACATTCAATTTGTTTGGAGGTACTAGTTGATCGCCATCTTTATTTTTATATTCGAAAAAGTATTACCGTGTGACAAAAAATTTTATGAAAACAATCACATGAAAAGTTTTCGAACTACAATTCTGTTTCAAACCCAATACACTATAAATAATGAAATTATCTTATTGAGAATATTAATAAAATAAAAAAATTTAATAGAAATATTAAATATTAAAATAATTCAATCCGTGCACATAAAAAAAGATGTTAACTAATTCACAAAAATTATAATAATGTCCATCTAAATAATCTAATATCTTTAAAATCATAATATAATTCCATAGGTTTAGGTATCTATGGAATTATATTACGAATTTGAAGATATGATTTGAGAAGTTGTTAACATAATTTAAATTTCAATAATAAAACAAATACACTAAGCTATTCGTATTACGTACAAATCAGCATCAAATCAAAAATCTAATCAATTGATATATTCATATTTTAAAACAAAAACAAAAATATAACGTAAACTTTTTGCTTACTGGGATTATAGAAATATTTTTGTTTTTTGTTTGTTTTGTTTTGTTTTTTTTTTTTGGAAATAAATTTAATTTTACATACGCAATATTTTTGTTTTATTTTTAAATCATAATATTATTATTGAAATAAATGTAAATTTTAATATCAAACTGAGTAATTTTGTTGTTGTTGTTGTTGTTGTTTTTTTTCCTAGCGACAAATGAATCTATTTATAGAACTTTATTTGATGTATATAATATTTTTTTGTTTAATCATTTTTTTTTTAAAAAACTATTCAATAATATTTATATTTTGTTTTTTTTTTTCTTTTCTTTTCTTTTCTTACATGTTGCATGATTTTTTTGATAATCGCCAATTTACATTGCCAAAATTGATACATTCATTCAATTTCATTTATTTTGGAAATTTTGAAATTTAATTTTTTCTATTTTATAAATATAGTAAATGAAAAGTTTTACTAATTGTTATCATTTTCATTTTCATTTATTTTTTTTATGTGAAATATGATACAGATTAAATATGATAAATATAAATTACAACTATTTTGTAAGAATTTGTAGGTCCGTAATTTTTGATATAATACAATATATTTACATATTTATCATATTTTCCTCTATGAACACATTTTCCCTATTGTAGAATCATAAAAAAAATTTAACTTAATTATATTATTATATTCTTATATGTATATGCTATACATTTGGGGTAAAACTCGTGAATACTTGTTGTTATTTTTACAATGATTTCCATTAAATTTATTAATTTTAAAAAGTGATTCTCATAATTAATCTGAAAAATAAGAAAAAAAAAATGAATTTTTAATTGATTTTAATTCTAAATTATGAGATTTATCCATATCCATATTTTCACATTCTTTGTTTATTTATTTATTGTTTATTTCAAATAAATATTAGACGTTGATGTAGCCAATGTTAACGTTACCTGTTCTTGTTTAATGTTGATTCGTCAAATTTAAATTTTGATTATTTTCATGGGAAATTTTAAATTATGAACTATGACTGGACATCGTTTTAGACACTTTGCTATATACGGCCCTAAAAATACAATAAAATCAAAAAAAAAAAAAAAACAAATTGCGTTTAATTGTAAATAAATTTGTCTCTATTGTGTATTGATTAATTTATGTAGTAAATGTTAACATAATATTTTATGTTAAATAAGCTAAAAATTAGAATGTCTTTTTTAACATTAATTTGGCATTTCTTTAATAATGCTAATCTGTCATTAAAATTTCAAAAAAAGAAAAAAATCAAAGAGTTCCGAATTTAAAGAATTTTTTCAATAATTATTATTTTGATTTTACGATCGTGAATGATCTTCTTTCAAAAAAATCAATAATTTATGTGTACATTTTTATAGGTTTTCTGATAACTTGGGTCAGAAAGATATATCCAAACATAACAGATAGTTTTTTTTTTTCTTAAAATATATAAAGAAAGAATATATGTTCTGACTAAACGCAAAATATACTGCAGTAAAAGATTTAAAAAACAAAAAATCGTTTAAAATTTTTAAATATAATTAAATTATTTTATTTTATGTTTATATTCATTTAAATTTCATAAAATTCTAAAAAAGAATAACTTTTTGCCTTGGAGCGCAAAAACTAAATAACATAATTCAAAGAATTTATTTCATTCAAAAAATAAACCAAAACAAAATAAAAGAACAAAAACAAAAACAAAAATGTATACACATATTTTAGTTCAATAAAATCACGACGGCAGCACCAAACTTTTTTTTTTATCTAAAATGCAAGTCAGCAAAAAATGCTGATAAAATTTTTCGAACATAAAATTTTAAATATTTTTAATTTTAATTGTTTTTTTTTTCATTACAATTAATTTATCAGTAATTCTGATTAATTTATGATGATTAAATAAAATTTAATTAGATTATTCAAATATGGCCATAGCTGCAAATGAATTTAGGTTTAGGGATAAGTCATTAATTTAAGATTTGTGTGTACGGTAGATGGACTTTTTTTTAATTCTATTATAATAGTAGAGGAAATTTTTTGTTTTACAATTACCTAAAATTAAAACAACACATTTAATAAATAATATTTCTATTAGAATTTCCATGTATTACCTTTATAACTATTTATAACTTATTAAAACATCTTTAGACACCACCCAGCACACCTCCCACACACATACATTAAATGATATATATGAATAATAATAATAATTAGAAATTCAATCAATGTAAATTTCCACTTATAACGAAAAATATCAAATAAAAAAATAAATAATCATAATCTAAATTAAGGAGCAGAAATCCAGAAATATGTAAATAAAAAAACAAAATGCCAATAACATTACAAAATTGAAATAATTATAGAGTTTGATGGTATAAATATAAATTTTTTGAAAAAGTTAATTAAAACAATAATTATCTTAAAATAGAATTAGAATTTAAATATAATTTATATTTCTATTAAAAAATAATAACTTTGTTTTTTTTTTTGTTTATTTTTTTTTTTTTTTGCAAAGTAAATGGAAGAAAAACAAGAAACCGTTTAAACTTTAAAAATAATTGGAAGGCGGTAGTTTTTTTTTTTTTTTTTGTTTTTGGAAATACAAAAGTAAATTACCAACCATCTTTTAATACCAAAAGATGTGTGGTAATTCATATTTATTATAAATTCCAATTTATTAATACACAAAAAAAAAAAAGTTTTTATTAAATTAAATTAAGATTGCACAATCTTTGAAATACTCGACAGTATTTTGAAGAATTTTAATTTTACATTTTATTATTAAAATAATATCGTCTTATATATTTTTTTTGGCTCCTTTTTTTTTATTTGATTCAATTTGGGTAGGTAGAAAATGAAGAAAAAAAAAATATATATATTCTGACGTACATTGTAACATTTTTTTCTTTTTTCTTTTCCATTTCTTTTTAACGTCTATAGTACACGTGATGACGTAACGTGTCTAATTTTACCAGTTTTTTTGTTTTTTTTTTTTTTTAAACTTAAAAATAGATTTTATTTTTAGAATATTTCAAAAAAAAAAAAAACCGAATTAATATTTATGATAAAAATTATTGATTCTTTTTAACAATGTCGTGGGATAAACAAAACTAAAAAGAAAAAAAAAAAAAAAACTCAACTCAATTGAGATTGATGCTGTTTGTTTACATTTGGATTATGAATAATTTTTTGTATTGAAATTTGCGTCATTGTTTATCTCACCTTTGATATATTCTTCAACTTATCTGACTTTAATGGGTCTAGATCATTTTGAATTTTTTTTTTTTTTTCTTTTTCTCTTTTTGATTTTTTACCATGAATTTATTATTAGTTGTTATGAACTTGAAATTAAATCATTTTATTTCTATTGATTCTATATTGTATATTTTTAGTAAGCATAACAACAAGTAAAGACATCTTACTTTAATTTTATTGATTCTTTTTTTATAAATTATTTTGAAAAATTTGTGAAAAATTTCATTCACAAAAATTTCTTCTTGTCAATTTTTTTATTGTTTCTATTGTTGTTGTTGTTGTTTCATTAAAAATTTCATTAAAATTGGTCAATCAGTATTTTTTATAACGAATGGTCATTTAAAAGTTTTGTTTACACAACTTAAAAAAACGTTCATTTTTATTTTGTATGGATTTTATTTTTAATTAATTTTCTTTCTTAACTTATTGGTGATTTCTTTGATATTTTTCACAGAAACTTTGTTTTGGTTCGAACTAATATTATTGATTATCAAATGTTATAGAAAAACTCTTATTTTCCCATAATTTCCTTTTTTAATTTTTATAATTTTCCTAAACTTATTAGAAACATTCTAAAAATTTACTAAAATTATGTAATGAAATGGCCGAATAGGACCAGGTATTGGCGTGATGTCGCATAGGACGTTCGTATTCGATTCACAAATGTTGAGTTGTTATTTTATCATTTTAAAAATTATATAAGAATATATCCCTGCAAATATATGTAGTGCGTTTATAATATTTTCAATTTTTAAAAATTATTTTTTCTATTTTTTTAAATACAATTTACTGTTGTGAGGAGAGAAAATTGAATAAAACCAAAGCCGTTACATAAATCAATGCATCATTTTATCATAATTTTAGGATGGCTTTGGTTTCATTTTCTCTCCTCACAACAGACAGATCTCCTTGAAATTTTCGCAGAATCTTTGGCTAACTTCAAACTAATATGATTAAAAATTTCAAAAGGATCTGTCTGTTGTGAGGAGAGAAAATTGCATAAAACTAAAGCCGTTACATAAATCAATGCATCATTTTATCATAATTTTAGGATTGTGGTTTCATTTTCTCTCCTCACAACAGACAGATCTCCTTGAAATTTTCGCAGAATCTTTGGCTTACTTCAAACTAACATAATTAAAAATTTCAAAGGGATCTGTCTGTTGTGAGGAGAGAAAATTGCATAAAACCAAAGCCGTTACATAAATCAATGCATCATTTTATCATAATTTTAGGATTGTGGTTTCATTTTCTCTCCTCACAACAGACAGATCTCCTTGAAATTTTCGCAGAATCTTTGGCTTACTTCAAACTAACATAATTAAAAATTTCAAAGGGATCTGTCTGTTGTGAGGAGAGAAAATTGCATAAAACCAAAGCCGTTACATAAATCAATGCATCATTTTATCATAATTTTAGTATTGTGGTTTCATTTTCTCTCCTCACAACAGACAGATCTCCTTGAAATTTTCGCAGAATCTTTGGCTTACTTCAAACTAACATAATTAAAAATTTCAAAAGGATCTGTCTGTTGTGAGGAGAGAAAATTGCATAAAACCAAAGCCATTACATAAATCAATGCATCATTTTATTATAATTTTATTATGGCTTTGGTTTCATTTTCTCTTCTCACAACAGACAGATCTCCTTGAAATTTTCGCAGAATCTTTGGCTTAGTTCAAACTAAGATGATTGATTATCAAATGTTATAGAAATGCTCTTATTTCCCTATAATTCCCTTTTTAATTACACTAAATTTATTAAATTTATAAAAATAGAAAAAAAATACATATTCTTTCATTATTTATAAGTATTATAATTTTTGGTAAATCTGTGTTATGAAATAGCGGGGTTGGTAAGGTGAGGGATTATTACTACTGAGGACGTGAGTTCGTATCTTAAAAGTTATTTTTTTTTTTTTATTTAATTTATTATTTTAATAATTGGAAAACAATATAGAGCGTTTTTGTAAAAATTTTAATTGTTATTTTTAATCTTTTTTGCTAATGAAAGTCCGTATAAAGAAAACACATCTATCGATTTGGGGTGATCGAATGAAATCTTTACTGTTGATATCTTTTTCTTATTCTACTTTATCGTCTTCTTCCTCTTATTATATAAAATTTGAATTTAAGATTTTTCACATGGAAAATTATACAAATAAAAATATGAAAATTTTATTTTAAAATTTAAATTGTGAATTTTAAGAAACCCAAAATTATTTGTATTTTAAAAATATAAAGAATAAATATAATTAAATATATTCTATTTCTATAAAATAGATTCTATCTAAAAACAATTAAGCAATAAATAAAATAAATTGATTATAATTTAATAAAAATGATTAAAAAAATAATGGTAGATAACTGTTTTATCACCAAAAAAACAACCCCCCGATTTAAAATTAAACTCCAAAATTTCAGTTCAGTGGTCAATGATTTGTCAAAATTAAAACGACGCGAATAAAACTGTTGAAAAGTGTTACTAAAATATAAATATAAAAATTGGTAAAAATAATGCTAAAAAAGTGAAAATAAATTGAAATAAAATATTAGAGTGATTGTGGATAATTGTTTAATATGTTTTACTTAAAAATAGTGTTAAGAAAAGTGTATTGTGTTGTGTTTTAGGTCGAACAGTGAATATAGTGAGTAACCAAAATAATATGCCTAAAATGATGGGACAGAATTCCAGACTAAATTCTCCAAAAAATATTTAGTTTTATGGGCCAACAAGAGGGATACAAAAGGTAAGTCAAAAATTGTTTTTAATTTTAACTACATAAAAAACTTTTCATGAAAATGATGCATAAAACAATAATAAAGGCGAAGATCTAATAAATAGTGCAAAAATATAATAATCAGGGTGTGTTCGATACATTTTACTACACACACAATCAATATTTGTATCTCTGAAGTAATTTTTTTCTTATCTTAGAAACAATAAAATATTTATATTTTGTAATTAAAATGATTTTCAGTTAATTATAGAGAAGATTTTTAAGTAGAGAATGAGAATATTCTTTAATTTTAAATATATTGTTAAAATGTTGAACCTTTCTAATTAAGCCTTAAAAAATATCTATACATTACGCAATGTACACTTTTTTTTTTTGTTCATTATAATTTATTAATATTAATACTTACTTAAATATTTCTTAAGATTTTATAAGTATAAAGTAGGTAGATTTGTCATATAAATTTATTCATAATTTTCCTAAATTTATTAAATTTATTCCGTCATTATTTAAATAATTAAATGTAGTAGCTGAGTTGGTAAGGTGTGGGCGTTTAGTTACTACATAATAGGACGGGGGGTGTGAGTTTGAGTTCTCTAAAGTTTCAGATTTTTTATTTGTTTTCAACTTTTATTATTTTAAAAGTTGCACAATAAAGTACCTCGAATCTACTGTTTTTGTTCTGAGATCTATATTTTAATTCTTAAAAATCTTTTCTTTATAAATACAATATTTTTAATATAAACTTATACATTTAATTTATGTAAATGTCTAATTATGTTTTTATACCTTTTATCATTCATATAGAAAATCGATAATATATCACGTATAAATTCTCCTTGGTCCAAATGCGAGATGAAAATCCTATAGGTAAAGCCACGATCCAATTGTTTTGTATATAAATCTCTGGATATTTATATTTCACACCTAAAACAAATTTATCAGCTCATGCGTGCAATAAAAAATAAAAAACGCAAAAGAAAATACAACAACAACAACAACAATAAAATAAATAAATTAAAAAAATTATAATAATTGACAATCGAAAAAATTATCACTAAATTTCTGTTTTTATTCTTTCTTTTAATTGTGTGTGAAAACAAAAAAAAAACCTTTAAGAATATTTTTTCTTTAACCCTTTCGGTTAGTAAATTTTTTCTTTCACAATTCCTTTAAAAATAATTTAATTGTCAACTAATGTGAATTTAAATATTTCATATGGTAAATAACATCAAAATATTTTTTTGGTTATACTGATAGGGTTAACTATTATGTAATCTCAGAAGATTGTGTTTTATTTAATTAATCAAAAATAACAAAAGAAAAACAAAATAAAAAAGTTTACATTCAATTAGAGTATCAGACATCACAATTATTTGTCTTCTTTATCTTTTATCTATACTAATTGAATTGTAATTGAATTTTTATTAATTAAACGTCATTCAACACATGTCTTCTATTTAAATAATTATTAATTGTGTTATTCAATCATCAGATTTGTATTATAGAAAATATTATTACATCATAAGGTAAGTGTCCCCAATTATCGGCATATGCTAAGAATTATTTTACATTAAATTTTCATAGTGAACTATATTCTTGACTGCTTGAACTTCTAACTAATTTTTTATCTACTCAATATCGTATTGATACTTCTATAAATTTAGTATATTAATAGATTATATGTCAATATATAATTTCCAATTTTAATCTGGCTACATTCGTTTATAAAATTCTTATTTTTGGCGGTAAATGGCCAAAATCACCGATGATTCGTACTAGGCCGTTGATTGGGAATTACATTAATTGTTAAATTAATTATAAAAGAAAATTAAGCCGAGTATACTCCTTAGTATACTCCATAGTATGATCAAAAATCTGATTTTAATTTTATTCTTAATATTAGATCCCGTGTCGTAATCACCTGGATGACAATTAAATATCAGACCAATATCAAATCAAATCCGATCAAATCTCTCCGAATTTATCGTTAAATCTAAAAATCTGTCGTTCTCAATTAAAATGAATGTAAATTTTGTTGCTGTGCAAATTTTTTTTAATATTTTTCTTGAAACAAGTTTGTAACATAATTAAATTCTTCTTTCAGACATTTTTATAAGTTATTTTAGTTGTAGGTATGAACGATGAGAACGTTTAAGATTTCTTTAAAATAAATTATTAATTCAAAAAGAATTTATTTGTAGATTATTTTAAATTCTAATTTGTAACATTATGAAAATTACGATAATATTTCTACATCTAATGACTTTCTGTAAATTTTAACACATAAAATAATGATGAATTATGAGCAAAAAAAAAATATATCACTGGCAAAAATATTGAATCATCTTATTTTTATTTATTACATTTGAATTAAATCATCGTAAATTCTTTTTTGAAACCTTTAACAATTTCCATTCCCATTTACTAGAAGGCTATAATTTTCCTAGATAGAAACAAAGGGAATCTTATTAATTGTGTTTACACACAATAAAAATAAGGGTGATTTATCATGCAAATAATTTTTTTTAAGGTGTAAAACTGTAAAAGTCAATTTAAAAAAAAAACAGAACAACAAAAAAAAAAGCAATCACCTGTGATAAAAAATAATTCTGACTCATGTTGATTATTTTTGTTGTTTTTTTTGTTAAAATATTTTCGGTAATTTAAAAAAAAAAGCGTAAAAATTATAACGATTAGAAAATATTAGTCATTCAGTCATAGGCATTTGTCTTTTGTGTGTTATTAGTTTTTTTTTCTGTTTTTCTTTTTGACTAGAATCAAACAAATTATGATTGGATTAAAGAAGAAGAAATTAACTATTAATGGACATCATATAATAATTAACAATATTCTATGATTAAGTGTCTTATATCAGACTCTAATATTTAATTGTTGTTGTATATATTATTGTCTGAATATTTTAAAAGGACATTTTCTATAGTCTAGACTCGTAGACACGTAGACACGTAGACTTAACTATATATAAACAATTTAGAATTTTTTTATGTAAAATTGTTCTTTTGTCAATTTTTATACAAAAATTCCACTAAATAAATATTAATGCGGATATATATATATATTGTTGTTGTTGTTTGTTACTATTATATGTTTATGAGGGTTCTACTAATATTAATATATGCATAACATATTTCACAATAAGTATATTCTAAATTATTACCTTTAAAAAGAAAAAAAAAACATTTCTCTGCCCCCTTAACATAAAAACCTTATGTGTGTGTGCGTTTTTATATGATTGTTTTATGTAATCCAAATAATAAGAATTGATTTAAAGATAAATTAAAAGTAATAAATTTATCATAAATATAAAAGAATGTATACATTGGGTGACTACTATTAGTGTTGACTAAAATTTTACATTAAAATTTCGAAATATTTTTAAACAATTAAAAATCATTTTTAATCTCAAAACAATTATTAAAGTTAACAAAAAAAAAAATTGTTTTTAAATGAACATTTTTTTTTATAAATATTTTAAGTTGTCTAAGTGGGGATAAATTGAATTTTAGTAGTTATATGATTCTTAAAGACGTACGCTTGGAAAATACATTAAATCAAAACCAAAAAAAAAAAACTGAACATAAAATAAAAATTACAAAGAAAAAAAGCAATAAAAAAGCCAAAAGAAACAACCAAAATCAAAAGGTAGAAGAAAAATTAAATTCAAATATCAATAAAAATTGTGTTACGATTTCATTTGGTCAGTTGAAAAATTAACGAATATTTCTTTTAATGACTTTTTGTTGATGTTGCTGTTGTTGTTGTTATTATTATTATTATTGTCAAAATAGAAATTTATATTGAAGGGAAACACAGAAACGCTTGAAATATTTTTAATCTTAAATCTTAAAGAAAAAACTAAAAACCAAAAAAATAAAACAATTTAAAAGGATGATACAGTGAGAGAGAGAGAGAGAGAGTGAGAGAGTGATTGAGAGAGTGAGGAAGAGTAAAGTGAACATTTTTAATGTTGGCTTAACAAAATTTTTCTTCCAAATTTATCTTTAAATCTTAATTTTTACTCTCGTTTTTTTTCATTCCTCTTCTAAGTTAGATTTTCAATTTCAAAATTATTCTTAAATTACTGTTGTCGCCCTTTAATACTTTTATTTGTATATAATTTCAATTTTCGTTTCTCTCTTCTTCGTTAAGTGCCCTTTTAAAAGTTATTGTGAAACTATAGGTATTTTTAAGCAATCAAATTTATTGATGGAAATTCAACAAAAAAAAAAGTAAAAAAAAAAAAACGAAGTGCGTCGCTATTAAAAATATTTCACTTATTTTACAATGATCAAAGACAATTTTGTTTATTTTAAAAATATAAAATTTTTGTTTAGAGACTCCACTTAACTAACTGTCACTTAAAAAAAAATAAAAATAATAAAATTATTTCGAAATGTCGACATTAATCACTTCTTGTGTTTATTATTATTATTGTTATTTATTTTTTTCTCTGCCATTCTTTAAAAAGTAATAAATAATTGAAAATCCATAAATTCAAGATAATAAATTTAAATCTTAAATACAGAAGACAAGTGTTAGTTTTAATATCAGATAGAGAGAAAGAGATAGAGATAGAGATACTGTGAGTGGAATGAGTGAGAATGTGAACATCACAAATTTATTGTGTTAATTTAATTTACCTGTTTAGCTTGATTTAGTATTAATTTTTTATGTTTCTTCTTTAGCATTTAATTTTTATTTTTGCTTGTTGTTGTTGTTGTGTAACCAAAAAAAAACAACCAAAAACAAAAAATTAATGAAAATTTTAAAATGAATTCAAAATTTATTCTTTAAGATTTAATATATTTTTTAATTCTAACATTTAATTATTACAGTACAATAGTAAATTTCTCGTACTTGATCTTTTAATAAATAAATACATTGTAATCATTTTCCTTTAATAATTATGTATTTATTATGTCGTGGGATAAAAGTTAATTGAACAACAAACAATTTTTTGTTAGAATTATTTTTAACAGAACAACAACAACAACGAAAATTGATTGACTTGCATTTATTGTATAATCCCACATAAATGTTTAGATTGATAATCGAGCAGGTTTTACTTATCAATTTCACTTAGTACAAGATTATTATCTTAAATCTTGTTTAAAAACAAAAAAACAAGAGGAAACACAACAGACCCACATAGTGCCATCTTCTACATGTATCAATGTCCACCTCATTAAAATTAACCTAACCTATAACAACTTGCTAATAGACTTTAATTGACCATCAGGTTAGATTAACAATTTAAAAAAAAATAAATATATTTCATTTAATTATTTTTACATGCAAAATGCTTCCGTCTTACCTTCTGGTTTTAAAATAAATTCGGTGGTTTTTTTTTAATTTAGAAAAAACAAAACAAAAGTGGCTGCCTGAGAATGGATTCAAATGAAAGAATACAAAAATTTGTTATTAGAAATGAGTGAATGTTACAAATCACAGAACATACGATGAATATTAGTAAATAGTTTAAATATTGTATTCTCCATTGACGTCATACCAGGACACGTTATTAATTAATAAATAAGGTAAAGTTGCCTAATTCTGACCTATGAATCTTTCTGAACAACATCAATTTTTCCAATTAGATCCAAATTACGAACCGTTTCAATTTTTTTTTTAAATAATTAATTTATTTAATTATTCAGAAATCAAGAGTAAAATAAACTTATTTTATCTTGAAGAAAACTTTATAATCAATCAATGAAAATTTAGTAAATAAAAATCCGTTGGATAACAGAATTTTATGAATCTTTAAAGTTGAAAATTTTCTGAAAAAAAAATCTGAATAGATCCGTAATAGGCAACTTTACCTTACCCGTACCATAATTAAAAAAAGGTACAATTCTCTTTTTTGACGTCAGTGAAATTCTTAAGAAAATTTATGTAGCCTTGTTGTATTTAAAAATTATGAATTCTTTTCGTTAGAAAAAAAAAACACAACATACACACGCACATATACACACACACCACATAAATCTTGACATTTTAATAAAGAAAAAAAACTAAAAAAACTAAAGAAAAAAAAAACAGTAATCAATAAGCGAGAGAGAAAGAGAGGCAGTGAGAGAGAGAGATAGAAATAAATTGTGACCTAAATTTTTTTTTTGTTGATTATTTGTAATTTTTTTTTTTCTTCGTTTTTCAATTTTTCTTCTTTTTTTTTTATTTTAATTGGAATTGTTTAAGGGAAACGAAAGTTAAAATTAAAAAAAAAAAAAATTGGCTTTTTGTGTTACACAAAAAAAAAGAAAAAAAAACAACTGAAACAAAAAAAAAAAATCCAACCTTCTTATAGGATTAAACAAATTACAAAAGAATAAAAAACAAAAAAAAAACACAAAAAATTAGAAGAAGAAAAATGAGAAATAAATTAAACAGAAATTATTTTTTTTTTGGACAAAAAAAAAAATAAAACACAAAAAGAAGAAAAATGAGAAATCAGAAAATTAAATCTTTATTAATTTTTGTTTTTGTTTCTTTTTATTTTATAAAATCTTAAATCTAGCTCAGTGCGTTAGAGCATTTAACCGGATATCGAATGGTGTGTACTACGTCACATACAAAATTCTCATATCCTATCACATTTTTCTTAACACATTTTTATTTTCATTAAATTACAAAAAAAAAATAAAATTAAAAAACCCAAAAACATTTCAATTCTCAAATGAAAAGAAAAAAAAAACGAACCAAAAAAAAAATTTGTATCCAAATAATAAATGTTTTGAAAAATATCAACAACAACAAATATTATTTGAATAACAACAACAACAACAGTCAAAAAAAAAATCGTAATTAATTCGGGAACAAACAGACAGGTTAAAATAGTAGGCACAACAATAATTAAGTACAATTTAATTAATTTATTCCTTTAATAAATTTAATTAAGAAAAGATACAAAAAAAGAAAAAATTGTACAATAACATCGAGAAGCAACAACAAAAATTTCAATAAAAAAAAAATTATTACAGAAGTAAAAAATCAAATAGAAACAAAAGGAAAAAAAAATGCTAAAATTAAACAAAACAAAACGAAACGAAACAAAACAAAACAAAACAAAACATAAAACTAATAAAAAAAAAATCAAAAAGAAAAATTAAGATAAATTTGAATTGAATTCCCAACGTAGAAGTTCATCATGGACAAATATGCCTCCGTGTGTGTGTGTGCACACTTGGAACAGTGTAATTAATATTTATTAATAAATAATAATTATATGAATGAAAATACCTTCAATTACTTAAGTACATAATTAATTATTGATGATATAAAAAATATGAAATCAACAACTAAATATATAGTATAGACTATGTGTGTGTGTGTGTATGCCACCGTATCTATGTTGACAAATTTATGTGTAACTGAACATATAATAAAATTGTTAAAATTTTATCATTTTTCTAATTAAGATTTACACGTAAATTAATTTTAACACATTAGAATCAATGGTCCAACTAAACAGGTTCCTACTCTATACTGTATTTAAATAAATTATACAAACAATTATCGGACACACACCATAAATTCAGTACAGTGAAATTCATCATTAGTTTTATTGTTGTATATTTTCAATTCACTCTTATAAAACTAACAAATGATTGCAATTGATTTTTGTGTGTTTTATTTTTTTTTTTTGTTTTAATTAAAAATAATAAATACCTTTACTCAACATGCTAAAGAAAAAAGATGAAGAAGAAGAAGAATACGGTAATAATAATACTAAAAAGCTAATAATAGTAAAAATGTAATTTTGGAAAAACACAAATTAAAATCTAAAGCTAAACATTAAAAGAATGCGAAAAATTCTTAAATCATACACACACACATACAGTTTAATGTATTATACGTAAAGTCATGATATACACATAGACATAAAAATATACACTTACACAATAGATACACGTTAAATCAAATGTAAAATATTAAGATAATCGCGACATCGTGACAACGATTTTTATTTCAGAAAAATAGTTGGGGAATATTTTAATAAATTATTATGGGTTATTGTAAGTATTGCGACAGAGGGTGACGTTGGGTGATAAGCTCATGGTTTTAATTTTCAAACTTAGTACAAAACTTAAACAAATAATAACATTAGCTAGAAAGGTGGAAGTAGCCCTTATACAAATAAACAATAAAATAAAAAAATGCAGTAGAATTTATCGTCAGTTATTGTTGTTGACTTTTTTCTTTTTCATTTATTCACGTTGGATTTTCTTCTTGTCATGCGTTTTTTTTTTCTTTCCCTTTTTTTTTTGTTTGATTTGTGTAAAATGTAAAATGTAAATGAAGTGGTGAAGTGATGGAGTGGTGGCGCGTGTATAATCGTGTGTACAAATACATATGTATGTGTGTGTGTGTGTGTGTTCTTAAAAAAATATACCTAAATTGATTGCAATAAAAATTTGTAACATTTTACCAGGAACTTTCTTTTAACATTCAAGCTAACAAAAAAAAAAAAAACAGAAAACAGCAAAAAATAAAAATCTGATACATGACGAATAAGTAAAAGAAGGAAATACAACAACAGCAACAACAACAACAACAACAATAATAAAAACTAAATTCACAAATTGATTGTCGGTTTTTTTTTTAATTGAAAATAGATTTTTTATGATGAGTCACAATTTTGTTGTTGTTGTTGTTCTTACTTTTGTAAAAAAGTGCTTTTTTTTTGTTCTTTTTCTTCTACTTCTCTCTCTCTTAGCGGTATTTCTTGTGTTTTTATTTTCTGCTTTTGATTTGTATGTGTTGTTGTTGTTGTTGTTTGTGTGTTGCGTTTTTAAAGGCAAAAAAAAAAGAGAAAAAAAAAATCAACAAAACGTTTTTGTTGTTGTTGTTGTTGTTTTATTCTTCTGACAAACAACAACAAAAATTCTTATTAATTTTTTATTTTTCTCGTTAATTTTTTTTTTTTTTGTTTTTTTCTTCAATTATAATTTTTACACTTTTTCCATAAAAGAAAACGGATATGAAAAATAGAAAGAGAAAGGATGAAGAAAAAAAAATACACACACACAGGCAAACAATAATTATGATGATGATGAAATGATTTATAAATTGGAAAAACATTTTTTTTTTTTTTTTGGTATTTTTTTTTTCTATGAATGAATGAAATTGTTAAAGAATGAGTATAGGAAGAGTGTAAGAAAACCACACTAAACAAATCATAAGAAATTTTTTCGGGATGGGGGAGATGTTAGTATGTACGTTAACGGTGTTTTTCTGATAGTATGAGAACGTAAAATTTATAAAGTATGAGTATTGTGTAGTATCGTAGGCGCTAAGAATTTTATTGGTAAAAAATGTATGCACGTCATTTTTTTTCCTATTTTTCCTTCATAAACATATTTTTTTTTCTATCTATAATTATGTTAGTTTTTTTTATAACGTCTTGACTAAGACAGATATCATACCATATTTCTATCATGCTGTGATTTGAAACTGGAACCTTATTATTCAGTGTGACTGAAAGAGGGATGGAATGAATTTAATGAAATATTGATTAAATAAATGAATTACAATTTTATTTATTATCGATACGTTGATTTTATTACAACAGTTTGGTGTTTTTTTTTTTGTTATTTTTTACGACTTTATTGATGCTTATATTTCCCATCCTCTTCTTCTTCTTCTTCTTCTTTTTTCTTCCAAGGGTCATAATTAGTTGTTTAACGGATTATCCATTCAAATATTTAATTTTATGTTGTAATTCATTTATTAATTTATTATATGAAAAAATTAGAAAAACAAATACAAAATATTAACAGTACAACAACAACAATGTACTTAGATTAGAAGATGCAAAATCTTTAATGATAAACTCTCCAAAGTTAGAAATATATTAGCGAGAATAATCATCTATAAGTTTATCCTGCAATCAATCTTTAAATTTTAGACTAATTTTCCTTCATTTGATGATGATGATAAATTAGATAAAATCATAGTTTTCTATTTATTATGCTGTTTATTGATTTTTCTTGTTTGAATAAATTGTATTTTAATTTTATGTGTTAATTTATCTTCTTCTTTTTTTTTTTCTAAGATACAAAATTTAGTTATATTTAATAACGGTTTTATATTTTCTCTCTTTGATGTTGTATCTTTATTTTTTTCTTTCTTTCATTCATTTTAATTTCATTATTTATACAAAAGAAAAGAAAAAAAAAACGAAAAAAAATTACCAACAGAGTGAATCTTATTATAAATTTTTAACATAATAAACAAATGTAGCAGACACGCAGACACAAGCAGAAATTTAATAATTAAGATTTTTTGATAAAATTTGAAGAAAAAAAAAAAAAAATTTATATGGGTGGGTGGTCCAATTAAGCAATACTACTATAAACACACACACACACATACACAGATTTATTATCTTGATTAATTCATTTTACAGATACATTATTTATTTTTTTCTTTTTAAAAAATTTTAAATTTTGAATTATTTATTACTTTTTACCTAAAAATTACTCTCTATGACGTAATTATTTCTATTGTTCAAATAGATTTAGATAGTTACGCTTATTATATTTCTTTTATATAAGTTTTAAGGTGATCAAATTATTTATGTTTTTTACCATCCAGGCAGAACATCTTTTTTTTTTTAAGATAAATTAATCATAACAAACACTAGGGACATTTGACTAATTCTCTTAATGGTCATCCTAAGATGTTAAGATAAAAATTTAAGAAATTTAGATTCATTTGTGTATAAATTTAATCATAGTTACAAATTAAAATATGTTTGGTGTAAGGTTATAATCTATAAGGTAAGATCCATTTGTATTCATCTTTAATGATTCCGCATATGAAATAATTTTGTAATCAAAAATACTTTGTGGTCAGTATAGTAAAGGTGATTTAAATATTCTGTTTTTTATTAATAAAAATGAATTTCAATAAAAAAATTTATATTCTCTTTTCTTCTTTATCATTGATCCAATATAAACAGGTTAATAACAGTGCGCGGTCACTATTTGATATTAACATAAAAATAACAACAACAAAAAAAAAAAATTAAATGTAAAGGAATGAAAAAGAAAGAAAAATTGATAATGATCAAAATCAATTAAAATCAACATGATTTATAAAAGAAGAAGAAGAAAAAGAGGAAGATAAAATAACAGCAACAACAACAGCAATAACATGCAATCTATACAAAAGCAATAACAACAATTAAGAAAAAAAAAATCTGAATTTTTTATTTTACGTTCAAAAATTCCACTCTTCCTTTCCTCTCTCCAACGATAAATCTTTCATTTATTCTACAGTTCCAGTTAGTTTTTATTCACCAACAGAAACACAAAAAAAAAATATCATCTTGCACATTTTGTTTTATAAAAACAACACCAACAACAAAAACTGCCAAACATAAAAAGGAAAAATGCTAATTTTTTATTTTCCTTCTTTTTTTTTTTTTGATGAAAATTTAATTGCAACAAAAAAAAATTAAAAGAAAGATAAGAATATTTTCTTGTTATCTTAATTATTGTTATTATTGTTGTTGTTGTGAATAAATTTTATTACAATCTCTATAAATCTCTAATCTGTAAAATAGCAAAAAAAAAAAAAAAAAACGTTGATTGTATTAAAATCTGATAATCTGATGATCAGAATTCTTTTCAAAGAATTGCGATAATGTAATGGTCTCTCATTCAAAGGTTTGATCAAACATCATATTGTTGTGATGTTTAGGAGTGTACAGATGATCACAATTATTCAAAGAGAAATGTTATAGAATCAATAACATAATTTTAATATCTATAAAAAGTCGCAAATATTTTTGTCATTTTCTTTATTTTTTTGTACATTTTCTTTTTTCTGCACATGAAATTTTTTTCATGTGCAGAAAAAAAAATACACACACAACACAACCAGAAATATTCAATAAATAAATGAAATAATATGAAACATAAATACAACAAAAACAACAAAAACAACAACAACAGAAACAAAAAACAAAAACAAAAACAAAAAAAAAAAGCCAACAACAATATTTTCATATATTTTTTTTCTCTTATTTTAGTATATTAGTGATGTCTCTTTCACTTCTATATATAAATATGTATGCGTGTATATATAACGCACATAAATATAGATAAAAAATATATAAAGAATTTTTAAAAGCCAGTTTTGCTGTTAGTTTCAAATTAAACACAACAGAGAGAGGACGTTTAACTAAAAAATTTTAAATTACAAGAAAAATAATAATAAATAAATATATTTATATACAAAAACAACCAGAGAAAATTACAAAAGAAAATATACGAAAACGAAAACATTCACAGAAACAACAACAAGAGAACAACAAAAAAAAAAAAAACAGAAAATAAAATAAAGAAAATTGAATTAATTAGTTTTTTTCTGATTGACAAACATCAACCAAAAAAAAAAACAATTATTAAGTAAAAATTTAAATAATAAAAAAACGGAAAATTAAATGGGAAATTTATTTATTTGAAAAAGAAAGAAAAATTTTAAAAAACGAAAAATAAGAAAAAAGTAAAAGGAATTTTTTTGGTGAAATAATAGAAAAAAGAAAAACAAAAGTAAAAAGAAGAAAAACTTTTACTCTTCCTAACAATTTTTCTCGTTACTTTACAAAAATTTTTACTATCAACTTTTTTAATTGTGCAAAAAAAAAAAAAAACAAAAAATAAAGATCCAAACATAAATTTCAACAAATTAAAAAAATTTGTTTCAAGAAACAATAAAAAAAAATAACAAAAAAAAACCACAAATAAGTTTTCGTTAAATTTAAGTAAAGTTTTGTTGTAAATTCTTTTTTTAAATTATTTTCCTCTAACAATTTTACAACAACAATTAAAAACAAAACGCGTTAAAACAAAAAATATAAACATAAATAAACTCGGGAAGAAATTAGTACAAAATACAACAAGTGAATATATTGACAAGTGTGGTTGTGTATTTGTGTGTGTGTGTGTGTGTATGTTACGTTGTGTATTTAATTGTAATAACATAAAAAATTGATTACAATTACAACACATAACTGACACATTACCTGAATAAAGTGATAAAAAGAATTAAAATTAAAAAAAAAAAGGTGTATTTATGTTAAGTGGATGTAACCAGAGTGTAAATTATGCACACATGTGTGTGTATGCCATTCTCTCTATCTCTCTCTCTTTGTTCCTAAATTGTACAAAAAAAAACAATTATTAATTAAATAATTGACACTAATTTATTGTTATTTATTCATTTCCACATATTTTTTTTTCTTTTCATTCTTAATAAACGTAAAAAAAAAAAGACAAGAAAAACCATTCAACTTGTTTATCAAAGAATTTTCTTTAATAGAAAAAAATTTATTTGTTATTATTTATGAAATTTGTAAAATTCTAATTTATTGTTTAAAAATAGTTTTTTTCTTCTTTTGAATGAATTTCACTTTTCTTGATTTGTTGCGACTGGTAAAAAAGAACCAGAAGAAAAGTTAAAGAAAAATAAGATAAACAAAAAAAATAAATTTGGAAATAAATATAAATAAAGAAGAAGAAGAAGGAAAGGAGGAAAAACGATAAGAAAATTAAGAAAATTAAGAAACAGAAAGAAAAGTGAAAAAAAAAAAGAAAACAAAACAAAACAGAGTGAGAGAGACAGAAAATCTGAACAGTTCATGTGAAAGTGAAGAAACATTATAAATAAATTTGTTTCTAATATTTTTTTTTCTTCTATTTTTAAAGATTTTTTCATTTGTGTGTGTGTGTTTTTTGTTCTCTCTTTTCGCTTGTCGTGTTTGTTATTCTTTTCAACAAAACAAAAAAACAAAAAAACAAAAAACGCGAAATCACAAAAATAAAGAAAGAAGAAAAATCTATTAGAAATTGATAACAAAAATCTTTACGTAAAATATTTTCTGATAAAAAAGAAAAAAAAGAACAGAAAAATTGATGCAAAGAAAATTTAAACGTTGAATTTTTAACGAATACAAACAAACAAACAAACAAATCAACAAATACAAAAATACGTAATAGAAAAGAAAAGAAAGTTTCCAATATAATTTGATAAAAAAAACAAATCAAACAAACTCAAAAGTTGCGAAAAACAACAAAAAAAAAACAAACATAAATTGACATTTTTTTGGTCATAATTTAAACAATTTAAAACGTAATGTGTATTTTTACAATCTACTACAAACTACTACCAACTACATACAACTACTAATTAATTTTATATTAATAATATAACAACAACAACAATTGTGTAAAAAACAAGAACCAAAAAAAGAAATAAAATTGTACCTCATAATTTTTAATGTGAACTTGGTTTTCTTTCTTTCTGTTTGTAAGAATGTTTGATGAAATTTATGTAAAAAAATACAAAAGTTATAAGAAAACAAATTCCCTTAAATAATTAATAATACAAAAAAAACACTAAAGAATTTGTAGTGAGAAAACCGAAATTGAACAAAAAAAAAAAAAAAAATCTTTTAAATAATAAAAAAAAAAATAATTTAGGTGGAAAAAAATTAAACGATTTTATTTAAACAAACAAACAAAAACAACAACAACAACTAAATAAAGAAAACCAAAAAAAAAAAACACAGAAATTAAAACTAAATTAAAGAAAAACAAAAACAAAAAAATAATAATTGTGAAGACGAATATTATTATGGAAATAAAGAAAATAAATAAACGAACTAAAATGAAATTATTATTAAATAATAATAATAATAATAATAATTATTATTATTTATTTATATTAATATTTTTAATGTGTAATTTATGTTTTATTAATTGTGCAACTATTAATTATAATAATAATAATAATAATAATAATAATAATAATAATAATATGGATAGTATTAATAATAATTATCAACATAATAGTTACATTAATAATAATAATAATATAAGTAATAGTAGTAATAGTAGTAGTAGTACTAGTAGTAGTAGTGATAATATTAATTTAAATAATGACAATTATAAACCACCGAATAGTAAATTTATTATAAATTCATCAAATATTAAAAAATTACATAATATCGTTATGGATGGATTAGGTTTAAAATCTATGCCGGATGTTAGTAAGGTAAATACAATTTTTTTTATTTTACTTTTTTTATTTTATATTTTACAAATTTTTTTTTACCTCCTATTTTTACTTTATACACGAACTTATACGTTATTAGAAAATTTTAAACTTAAGAAATATTTCACCATTAGCAATTAGTAAGAAATTTATACTTGAAAATAATGATCTGAAAAGTTATTTGAATTTGAATATTTTTGGTTTGATATTGTGACTTATTAATGTTTCCTAGGGGTCATTGTAAAACACAAACTCTAATACTATAATGAAATTAAAAATCTTTATTTCTACTACGAGGGGGTTAGAGAACCCATGTCACTCTGTCACAGTGTGATTCTTACTGAATCAGATTTTTCTTGACCTTATACAAATTTAGAATTTTAATTCTAAAATACAAAAATTACCTTTGGCTATTTTATAAAAAAATTATCGTTAAATGTGTGTGTGTGTCACACACATACACTCACACAATTGATGAGAGAATTTTTCACAAAAATTAATTAAAAATTTTTTTTGGAATTAAACAAATGAAAGAAAGAAAAAATAAACTAAACGTACGACACACACACACAAATTAATGTTTCTTTTTTTTTATTTAACTTCTCTACTCTGACATCATTCTCTCTCTAAATTGATGACCAAACCGAATAATTTAATTCTTAAAATTTTAGAAATATACAAAATTTTTTTTGTTCTCTGAAAAGTCAAAGGTAATTATAATATTTATAGAAATTCTATCGTGAGTTTTATAAAGAGTAGAGAGTGAAAGGGAGAGAGTACATTTTTTAGAGAAAAGAAAAAAAAAACGAATTGTAAAGATCAAAGAACGTGATTAAATTTTTTTTCGTAAAATAATTAGACTTATAAATTATTGCCATGAGTCGTCTTTTTACAAACTTCAGAAATATTTATGATGAACAATTTGGTGTCAACGGGAACATATAATCCGAATTGGCAATAAACAAATTATTTCGGTTGAATTATAATTGGTCCGTAATAACAATTATGAGGAAAGGTATCCAAAACTTAATTAAGTTCAAACTCAAATATTTATTTTGAATCTTTTAACGATGGAATTATTTTTTACATTGTAAATTTTTTATACTTAGGGAAATACAGATACAAAGAAATATACCAGAGAGAGTAAAAAAATAAATAAATTCAAAACACTACGCGTTATCAATTAATTTGTAATTTTTATTTATAGCGTTTGTGTGTGTGTGTGTGTGTGTGTGTGTATGTAGTTGCATTCTGTAATTAAAAACGTTTATTATTTTTTTTTTTTTGATTTTATATTCTAAACTAAATAACACAAATTATGCTCTTCTTCTTCTTCTTTGGTTGTTTTTCCTTTTATTTTTTCTCCTGTTTTTTCTCTTAATTCTTGTTATTGTTGCTGTTGTTGTTATTTTATATTTTTTTTGAAGAAATACATTCCCTCAGCATCCTTTCTTAAATTAATCAACATCATCATATGTTTAATATCAGTTTAAAATTTTCACTTAATTAATTATCACAACAATTTTATAGTTTTTTTTTCCTTCGATGTCGCCGATGCCGCCAATTATTTCTTAGTTTTTCTTAAATAGAAACAGAAAGAGAAAGAGTGTGTACGAGTGAGAGAGAATAAAAGAAAATAACCCTTTTCTTACATTTAAATCTTATTTTAAATTAAATGTACGGATACATTTATTTATTTTACGTTTTAAATTTTAAGTATTTAGTTAGTTGTACTTGTGTACTAATTATGTAGATATACGTATGTATGTATGTAGATATACGTATGTATTTTACTTATGTTAGATAGAGACAAAAAAAAAATTGAATAAGAAAGAAAATTACATTTGTGAGATACTTGATGAATTAGATGAAATAATAATAGGAAATGGCATTATCCATATCCGTTTCATATTTTACTTTGATGTATGAAAATTCTAAAAGAGACAAAAACCAAATAACATTCACACAAATAGTAAATGTTCGTAAGGAAATTAGATTATTTGTCAAAATGAATCGGTTCATTTTTCAATTTTCTTGTATTTGTAAGATAAACCTTTGAGGGGGAGAAAATCAAATTTTTTATCAACTAAAATCATTTAGTAAAAATTTTGAATAACAAAACGTTGGTCATTAAAATGAGATTCCACAATTGAACCTTGAATTTTACTAAAATATTGTTTCTTATCTTGTAACAGAAAAATATAAAACAAATCAAAACTTATTCCCTGGAATAGACTTTACCTATATTCCTATTCTCTGGTTCAAGTTAACAGATGACATTTGAAAAATTTTAAGATTAATTTTATGCCACCGTTAATTAGAGAACTCTTCAGGGACAGCAACAGCAAAACAACAACAAAAAAAAAAATAAAAAACAACAAAATTGGAGCAACAAGAAATAAAAATTGTTTAGAAACAAGAGTGAGGGGAAGAAACATAACAAAAAAAAAATAAAATATTGAATCACATTAAAATGATTTTATGAAAAAAAGAAAAAACAAACAAAAAATAAAATCAAAAGAAGAAGAAAGAAAAAAATTAGTCACTTTATTTTTCGTAATTATATAAAGAATTTTCACATGTAGAATATAATTTTTTGTTTAATTTGTTGTTGTTATTATTATTTGTTGTTTTAAATAAATCTAAAACCACTATAATAATTTTACTACAAACAACTAAACAAATAAACATAATTTGTTTCTTTAAACTAAGTTTTTTTTTTTTTTTTTGTTATAGTTTAGTTTTTGTTTCTATCTATCTCTCTCTCTTTCTAAAGTCATAAACATTATAATTAATATGAATTCAAATCTAGATTGGAATTTATTGTTGTTGTTGTTGTTGTTGTTACTGTGGTTGTTTGCTGCTTTTTTATTGTTGTTGTTATAAATATTTTTTTTTTAAAACAAATAACAAAAAAAAAACAAAAACATTTAAATTAAAATTAAAATATTCAGAATTGGTTTTAATGTCATTTTGAAGTGACGCATATTGGTTTCATGTAAATTTTTTCATTTTTAACATGAAATTTTTTTTTTTTTGTGTTTTTTGTTTGATTTATCGTTTTCTCGTTACAAAATTTTTTTTCTATTCTTATTTACGTCACAATTTCTATGTTCTTAGATTTTATGAAGGAAAATAATGTAATGTTAAGGCATAAAGAGGAATCAATACTCAGTAAGATGAATTTATTCTATTTGTTTATTATTTTTTTTTCTTTTTGCATTTAATAATTAGTTTCTGATTATTCTCTTGTAGTATTAAATTTTTATACATTCTAAATATCTGTTGAATTTAATTAACAAACGTTTAGTCATACAAACAGTTGATGATTTTAAACCATATGATTGTAACCATATGGAATAAAGTTTTTATGCATTAAATTGTATTGTAATTGTATTAGTTACAGTAACTAATTTTTTATAATTAATATTCACACAACAGAAATTCAGAAAGGGGTTCATTATGCTATTAAAGGTTATTATTTCTTACTCAATTCCAACTCATTCCACACCACAACCATCAACTATTTAAAAATTTATGTAAATGGATGTTGTGATATTTATATATTTTTTTTAAATTAATTAATTTGTCTGTACATCGTTCGTTTAAGTCCCTTAAGAATTTAATCCTTATTTTAATTTTTTTTTTGTTTTTAAATCTTAAACAGAAATCTTTAAGAACGAAAAGAAAAAAAAAACGAAAAATAAGCGTTACACATAATGTGCGTACAATAATCGTTTATTTACATCATTAATATTTATATGAATCATATAAGACTGGAAATATTTATATTTTATCCTTAACTACAACAACACTAATACTAAATCAAATATACAACAATAACAACAAAACATTGAAAAAAAATCATATAAAAAAATTTCTTATTTATGTTAAGGTTAAATATAACAGTTTTTTTCTCAGACTTTTCAGACTTTTCCAAGACAAAAAGAAATGTATTGTAAAGAGACTAGACAAATTTAAATATGGAATAATAATTGATAAGCTTCATCAGAAATTAAATGAAGCGTTTGGTACCAATAGTACCAATTTTTTTTCATATAAATATTTTGTTGTTCTTTTTGTTGTTCCTTTTGTTGTTATTTCTCTCTGCATGATATTTTCTCAGAGAGACAAAAAAATTTGATAAAGATTAAATCTTGTGTTTTTATGTGTGTGTGTGTGTGTGTGTGTGTGTGTGTGTGTATATATATGAAATTTTATGTTTGCCTTCTTTAAAGTCTTAAACAAGCACGGTAAAAAAGAAAGAAATTGACTGATTATGGGAAGATGAAAAAAAATGGACAAAAACAAAAACAAAACAAAAGTGAAAAAAAAAATAATAAATACATGAAATCAAAATATTTTATTAATTCAGAGGCGTGCATTTGAATTTGTTTTTTTAAATTTAAAAATAACAGAAATCCTTTCAGACAATTTTTTGTTTCTTTTTATCGTCAACAAATTTCTTCAATAGTTTTTTTATTTCTATAAATCCTTAAATGTTCCCTTATACATAATTTTAAATCTCTTCTTTCACTTCCTCTTCTATTTATATTGTTTGTAAAATTCACCCTACAATCCAAGAATTCTTATTACTAATTTAAAAGATGTTTATTCTTCGATGTTCCCTTTGTATATTTTTTTTTTCTTTACTTTAATCTTTACTCTAGACAAATTAACATTTATAGACAGGACACTCTTTAAATTAATCCTCCCTTATCAAAATTTATACTTAAAAGCGTATCAGTTACCTTGGATTACAAATATTAAGAAAGGATATTCATCGCTTTTGTTGTTGTTTTTGGTTAAAAAAAAAAAGAAAATTACAAAGAAAAAAAAACAGGGAAATTGTCCTTTTTTTTGTTCGTTTCTCTTGTGGTGTTGATTACAAAAAGTAACAAATAGGTTACGTATATCAAAGGATACCGTCCATGCTCTTATTTTTATTTTATTTTTTATTCAACCAAAAATTATTCATAAGAGAAAAAAAACGAGATGCTGCTTAAAAAAACCTCAATAAACAATAAATAATAAAAGAAAAATTGTAAAATAAGAAGAACAAATAATAAATATACAAAAAATCCCTTAAGACCTTCAGTACACAAATTTAAACGTTTTCCTTTTTCTTTCAATAATTCTACTTTTGCAATATTTAATTTTTTTTTCACTCTTTCCTTCTGTCTCTTTCAGACTTATATATTTTTTTTTTGTAACTTTTCCCTGATCTTTGATTTATTACAAAACAAACGTTTTATGATAGGTACAGAGAGTAAGTCTGGCACACATACACAATACACCCTACAGAAATTTTTGTTTAAAAAAAAACAACAAAATACAAAATACAAAAAAAAACAGACCAAAGGAAAAAAAAAGAGAGAAAAGTTTAAAACAGAAAAAGAAAAAAAGTGCATTCTTCAAATATTATATTATTTTATTACGAGAAATTCCCGTTTTCTTAAGAATTAAGATGAACGAAACAAAAAAAAAAAACAATAAAATCCAGAACAGCAATAGAAACAACACGAACAACAAAACTAACAAATTTCTCTAAATTCCACTTTGTTCTTTCTAAGTGAAGTATGGAATCTGAAGTTATTTATTGGGATGCAAATGTGATTTGTTTGTTTGTTTGTTTGTTTTTTTTGTTTGTTTGTTTTTCTTCTTTTTTTTTGCCCTTTTGCTATTAGACTCTCATCTTTTCTCTCTCTCTCTCTCTGTCTCTCACTGTATTTTTTTAATGGATTTTTTTTGTTCTCTTTATTTTCTGTAATTTAAATTTTTTTTGTTTTGTCATATGAGAGTATTCGGTTTTTTTTTGTTTTTTGTTTTTACTGCAGCACAAAAAAAAAAAAACAAGCAACAAAAATAAAACAACAACAACAACAAACATATTTAATGTTTATTACTAAAGTCTGTTGATTATTTTTATTTTTATTTTTTTTTGCCATATTTAAAGTAAAACGAAACACAAAACTCACGTCATTAAAAAATACGGTTTGTTTTTTTGGTTTGGTCGATTTAATTTTAAAAACTGATTTTAAATGTCTGATTTTCTGATTATCTTTTGCTCCTCAAAAATTTCTTATGCTTTTAGTTCTTGGTTGTTGTTTGTTGATTGTCTTCTTTTCATAATTATTTTCATTTGAATTTAAAGGAATTTAAAGGAAAATAAAATTTATGTAAACGAATAATTCAATATCCATAACTTTTGTATCTTCACACGTTTCACTTAATTTTTGTTGTTTAACAAAAGTACAAATAGAAATACACACACACACACACACATGCACACATAAAAAACATGCCCAGAAAAATGAAGAAATGCAATTTAAATTTATTTCAATTGTTTATTTTTTTTTTTTGTTTTGTTTGTTTCATTTTAATTTATTCTTTGAAAAAAAAAAAAAGTTTTTCAATTTAAAGAAAAAAAAACAAAAGAAAAAAGAAAAAAAATTCTGTAGAGATGAAAGAATAAATCCATAACTTATTTAAAAAAAAAATATTGTAATTATCTACACTCTACAGTGCCAAGGTAAAAATTACAACGTGTGTAAAGTTTTGGTTGTGTCTCTACCAGTATCTAACTCTGCTATCATAAATCAGGTTCTGAATTTATTTTCTTAAAATTTTAATGAAGGTGATTTGTCGGACTCCATTCACTGAGTTAGATTTAGAAACTATAAATGATAATTCTACTAATATTAAATTTTTTCAGAAAATATCCTATGATGTCCTTTCATATTCCACTTCTGTCCAGTTCGTCTCTGCGTCAATATTCGTACTGATATAAATTTTTGTTTTTTTTCACGCGTCAATAATGAACAGTTTTTTTTTTGTATAGGGAAAACAATACAACAAAATCTTTATTGTTTTGTTTTTGATTTTTGATTTTCTCTTTTGTGTTTTTTTTTTTGGTTTTTTCGTTAAGTTCATAAATTCTCAAAATTAAAACATTCTTTTTTATGAAGTAGAATTTTTTTTTCATAAATTAAGGAAATTAAAAAATGCATTGAACAAAAAAACAAAATAAAATACAGAGAAATCAGAAAAAGACAAAACATCAAAATCACTGCCAAGAAATTACGAGTAAATTCTAATAATTTCACTTGTCTTCTTTCTCTCTCTTTCTCTCTTTCTTTCTCACTCAATTGTTTATCGCTTTTTTTTTAATTAGACAATTAAATTGAATACAAATGAAGGTGAAACAATTTTATTGACGTAAATGGACTTTTTTTTTTGGTTGGTTCAAAAACAAACAACAACAACAGAAAATAAGAGATGAATAAATTTTTCTGTACCTCTTCCGTTCAAAAGTTTTCTCAGTGTTTTCTGTCTTTAAGCCAGACGATGACGAATCCAACATAAATAATAATTACAAGAAGAGAGAAATAAAAAAAAAAAACATTGTACAGACTGACGTGTACAAAACAAAACAAAAAAATTGTATACGATGATAAGATTCATTTCATTTTATTAGAAAGAAAATTATGTAAGAAGAAAATAAAAAAAAAAACAGAAAAACAGAAAAATGAAAAAAAAAAGATAAAAATAAAGAAAAAATGAAAAATTTTATACGAAGAAAAGTAAAAGAAAAACAAGAAAATGAAAATTATGACGTTTAAGAAAAAATTATTATATGAATATGTAATAATTTGTAAATGTGTAAATGAATTTTCCATTGACAATTCTGATGAAATTCTAATAAAATTAATTGAAAATTTTTTTTTCCATGAAAATAAAATTTTTATTTTTCAAAAAATTTTCTAGTGAAATTTTTCTGACATTTAAAAACACGTGTTTTCATTAAATTGTACACAATTTATAATAATTTTCTTCTCCTCCCTATTTTCTTCTATAACTGTCAAATGTCAAATGTTTAAATGGACAGATTCTTTTTCTGCATAAAATGAAAACAACAAAAAGATAAATCTTCTTAATTTTGTTTAAAACTTTTCAATTATACAAATGCGGTAAAATGTTTTTCAAAAGTTAAACACAATTTTCAATGAATTTCTTTGAAGATTTTAAAACTCTTTTTAGAGAATGACGAGAGACAGAGAGAGAGAGAGAACAACAAAAACCACAAAAAACACAAAATAATAAATTATTTTCTACAAACAACAAAAACAAAAAAAAAAAAATAATTCAAAGAAAAATAAATTTAGAATAGAAAATAAATATTACCCGTCATTACAATTATCAATTACCCATTATCCATTATATTATTTTGATGTTAAACGATCCATTCATAATTGCCGTTCATGTACCGCCATTTAAATCTTTCAACAGTGAAAAAAACACACACACACACACACACACACACACACACACACACACACACAAAACCTCCCATTCACATACACACATGTTCTTATTTTGGCCAAAATATTCAACATTTAAATGTAAAATAAACAAATAAAGAAGGAATAAAGGAATTAACAGAAATAAATCCTGTGTGAATTAATTCACAAAGAGAAATGAAAGATAAGATAAAAAAAGGGGGCACTTTTTGTATTGTTGAATTGTCTGTTTATTTTACAAAATAATGAATGAAAGTTTAGAATTTTTTTCGTTTTTTTTTTTTAGAATTAGAAGAAAATGTAGGAATCTTAAAGAAAAGAAACAAAAAGAAAAACTCTGACCACACGTCTAAATTTTAAATTTATTCATAAAATAATTATAGAGGCGCACTAAATTTATTTTCATAATAATTGACAGAATATAATCGGTCATCTGTACATCTCTTTCTTTCTCTCTTTCTCTCTTTTTTCTCTCTATTTTTTCTTCTTTTAAAAATCTGTATATATATTTTTTTATTTTTTTTTTTCAATTCTTTTCGTAATATTCAGACGACAAATATTTGTCAACTTTAAACCAAATGTTATGACTTACATTATAAAAGAAATGAAGACAACAACAACAACAAAAAAAAAAAAAAAACAGACAATAAATTATAGTTTTGGTTTGAAACGATTTTAAAGATTTTCAGAAAGAGAAAAGAAAAGAAAAAATAAATAAATAAATGTGAAGTAACGAATTTGTGTCTGTGTGTGTGTGTGTGTGTTTGGCTGTGAGATTGGTTCAGAGAAACGTGAGAGACGGAAGAGATTTTTGAAATTTTAAATATTGTGAAATCTTTAAGAAGAAGAAGAAAAAAAAAATCAAAATCAAATATTGAAAATAAAAAAAGGACGAATAACATTTTGTTGTTGTTGTTTATTTTGAAATAATAAAAAAATTGCTTTTCACGTGAAAATTGTAAATTTTCAACTGAAAGTTTTAATTTACAAACAAAACATCCTGAAATTTAAACATCCTTTCATAAACGTCACATTGAACAGTCTACGTAAAATATTAGAATGCCAAATAAATAATAATTAGAATTAAAAAAAAATGGACGTAGGTCAGTCCTTCACTTATTTTTTTATCAAAAAAAAAAACAATTATCGTTTTTTTTTTCACAAGAATCCATTAATTTTTCTTAAAGAAAGTTAAATCTGAAAACTAACTATTTTAATTATTTATTAGAATTGTGATTGTGATTATTTTGAAAAAAAAAAATGGTAAAAATAATAAAATCTAGAATGAAAAATATAAATTTAGGTCAAAAGAAAATTCAAAAGAAAATTCTCTATTAAATTGTGCTAAATTGTAAAATTATTTTAAATGTTTTTTTTTTTTGAGGGTTAAAATTTGTATAAATAAATTGGCTAACCGGATGATAATCTCAGGAATATTCCCGGAATTTATTTATTCCGAAACTTTTTTCTTCTTTTTACAGACGATTCCTCAATTTTCTTTGTATGCCAGTGTGTGTGTATGTCAGTGTGTGTGTGAGTCTTTTTAGGCCGATCTCTGAACCAAAGAAATCATGAAGAAAAAAAACTCAAGAAAAAAAAAAAAAAAAAATAAAGAAACAACAAAAATCTGCCGGCCGTATGAATTTGTTTTTTTGTTGTTGTTGTTTTTTTGCTCTTATTTTTTCATATTTTCTGTTTCATTTCGTACACGCAAAACATTCAACAATACATTTTTGAAATTCCATTCATTTGATTAATATTGTATTATTGAGAAAAACAACAACAAAATGAGAGAAAAAGAAAGGATGAGTAAGAGAGCGAGAGAGAGAGAGAGTGAGAGAAAAACCGTTATACCACGCTAAAGTTAAAATAAATAAATAATTTCTTAAAATAAACATTTTTGTTTAAAAATAAACATTTTTTCTTCGTCTTTTTTTTTTTTTTTTTCTTGTCTAAAAATAAACAAATTTTTAAAATAAAATTGGAAATGAAAAAAAAAAAAATAAAATAAACGTGCGCGGTGAAAAGAGTGAAAAACGGAAAAATTATCAAAAACATAAAAATAACAAAAAAATAAAAAAAAAAAAAAACTAAAGAGATAAAAATAAAGGAAAGAGGAAGAAGAAATCAAAAGTGAAATGAAAATAACAGAAAAACAACAACAACAACAACAACAACAACAACAACAAAAAGTACAAAAACAAAAAATAGAAAAATTTAAAACCAAAAATAAAACTAAACAGAAGAAGAAAAAGAGGAAAACAAAAAAAGAGTTTTTCTTTATGTAATTATTTTAGAATTCGTGTGTGTGTGTGTGTGTGTATTTTGTATTCTTAATTCTAAAGAAAATTAATCATTCATAATTAGTTGGAAATTGTGTTTACACGCACTAAAAAAAAAATACAAAACACAAAACACAGAAAATCTATGAGATAATATGTGTAGTTGTTGTTGCTGTTATTATTATTGTTATTGTTGTTGTTGTTGTTGTTGTTGTTGTTGTTGTTGTTGTTGTTGTTGTTGTTGTTGTTGTTGTTGTTGTTGTTGTTGTTGTTGTAGTTCTTTCTCGTAGTAATAAAAAATGTGTGTTGATTTTTTTGTTTTTATTTAATTTTTTTCTAAATAAGAAAACAAAAAAAAAACAAAGGAAAGAATGAAAGAATAATTTATGTAGGTACAACTTCGATTATATTAACCACAAATTAATTTATTGAAATGAAAAAGAAAATAGAAAATGTGTGAAAGAGTGTGAGAGAGGGAAGAAAAGTGTTTTTCTATTAAAATTATAAAATAATTAAAGAAAATTGTTTGTGTGTAAAATGTAGAATGATTTGAGGGCTAATTATTATTTGCTAGGGAAATTTTCCTTTTGTTTTCTTCGTTTTTTTTTTTTCTTCTTCTTCTTCTGAATTATTCCAGTGTTTTCTCTCTTCTTCTGTTATTATTCCACTTTTTTTTTTCTTTATATTTTTTAGTCGTCCTCATTTGTACTTCATTTAACCCACAACAATCTGATTAATCTTTTATTCAACGAAATTTTTATTATCTATTAATTTTAATTACAAATTCGGCCATCTGTTGAAAATCGTTTCTTTCTAATGAATTGTTGATCATTTAATTTGACAGAAATTTGACAATATTTTGATTCAGTTTCTTTGTCATTACACATTAGAAAATATATTCTTAGTATTTTGTTTGGAATTCTAGAATACTGGAATATTGAATTACTGGTACAACAATTATGATTTATGACAAAATCTTACAGATATTTTTATGTGATTCTGAATATTGTCATTTTGTCCCATTGTAAATCTGTGTGTAAATGAAAATTATTTTTATTTGTTTTAATCTTTTAGAAAATTAGAAACAAAAAAAAACAATACAATAATTTAAATTCAAATTAAATAAATTTGCGTAGAAATCCAGAAACATTGACCTAACACAACTAATTGGTAATTAATTAAAAGATTAATTAATTTTGATTTTATAAACATAAATTTTAAAATTTAAATTAAAAATTTATATTCTCGGAACACAAATTATTGTGAATTGTAAATGAGGCATCATAAAAAACAAATTAAAGAAATACAAGAAAAACAACAACAAAAAGTTACGAGAGAAAAAAAAAAAACAGAAGTTAAAGGCGGTATGTGTGTGTGTGTGAAATAAAACGAGGTGCTACAGAATAGATTATTATTGAAGGAAAAAACAAAAAATATTAAGATTTTATTTTCTTTCTCTTTCACTCTTTCTCACTTTGTTTTTTTTTCCCATTCTCTCTCTCTCTCTCTCTATTTGGGGAAACATCAAAAGTTTCTAAGTAACATAAATATTAAATGAAAGAATCTTTTTTTTGGTTTTTTAAATTAAATGGGTTAATGATGAAGAAATTGAAAAGAAAAAGAAAGAAAAAACTCAAGGGTGGTCAAATTTTGGGTCTGGTAAAAAAAATATATTTTTTGATGTAAAATTATGGACAATTTTTGTTTTTTTTTCCTTATTTTATTTATTTGTTTGTTAGTTTTTGTGTTTGGTTTTGGTTTATTTTGTTTTACTTTAGGTTGTTGGTTGTTGCTGTTTTTTTTTTTTCTGCAAAAATAAAAAAAATATAAATAAATTTAATTTTGTTAAGTTGTTGATGGACACAGGATACGGTACAACCATCTTGTAAGATTTTTACATGATCGGTTTACCAGATAATCTTCTCAATTTTTTTTTTGTCCTTAACAAAAAGAGATTCGGCAAAAATAAAATGTAAAAAATTTATGAAAAAAAGAAAAATAGAATCTTTTGAAGAAGAAGAAAAAAAGGTAAAAAAAAATGGTTCATTCTACTTCTATGCTGCTTTTTTTTTCTTTTTTTTTCATTTCTTTTTTGTATTTAAGAAGAGAATAGAAAATTAGACAAATGAGTGTCAACTTTCAATCAAAACGTAGAAATCATTCATTAAAGATTTTGTGTTCTTTTTTTTCTCTCTCTCTCTCTAATCTTCGTCTGCATTTTTAATCTTGAATTTATCACCGAGAAAGTTCTTTTGTAATTTTCCTGTTTACACACTTTTGTCCTTTATTTTGGTTCATTTGATGGACAGCAAAAAAAAAAAAACTCTGTTTACAGAAATTCGGTAAGGGACAAAAAAAAATCCTTTTCAACATTTTGCATCTTTTTTTTTGTAGAAAATAAATTTTTGTTGTTTTTTTTCTTCTCGGTTTTGTTTTGTTGAAAAGAAAAATGCAAGAAAAACTTGACCATGTTATTTTTTTTAAGGATTTTTGAAAGAGTCGAAAATTATTGAATGGTAGAAAGGACACAAGAGAGTGAGAGAGATAGACTAACAGAAGAAGATACAGGACAGAAACTTTTATCTCTTTATTGTTGTTGTAGTTCTTGTTATTTTCTTTTTTTTTTTTGGTACAATTTTCTATTTAAATAATTCAAAGAAGAACAAGAACAAAAACACAAGAACTAAATAATTTGTTCTGATTAAAAAAAGAAGAAGAAGAAGAAGAAAAATATGATGAAGAAATAGAAAAAGATGAAGATAGAATGAGAGGGGAATTATTGTGAGAAAAAACCCAAACAAATAAAATATTAAAAATAAATAACGAAGAAAAAGAAGAAGAAGAAGAAGAAGAAAAAATATCAAATATTTTTTTTTTTTGTAAAAAAATTATCAGAAAACAAAACAAAAAAAAAAGTGGTGGCGCCTCATTTAATTTGTAATAAATTATTGAAAACATATTTGTCGTCGTTTTATAACAACAACCACAAACTAAATAAATTATTTATAAGAAAATCGTGTGAAAATGGCGTAGGGGTATTTGATGGACGAAAAGAGATCATTTTTACTGTATATTTATGTTTGTGTGACTGTGTGTATGTATGTATGTATGGATATGACTGTGTGTGGGGGAGGATTTGTATATTTCTCTTATACAATAATATTATATACATTCTTGTTGTGGTATTTTATGCGTAAAATTCTATTAACATGACGTTTATTTTTACGTACAAAATATTTCAGTGGCTGTAAGGAATTTTTTTTTTATTGTTGTTGCTGCTGCTGTTGTTGTTGTTCTTCAGTACCTGTACAATTCAGTATTTACTTTCTTTTAGTCTTTTATCTTTCAACTTTTAGTTGTTGTTTTTTGTTAATTCTGCAATTTTTTTCCTGATTCAAATATGTAAAATATGAAATAAAATTTCAATAAAAACAAAAAAAAAACCATAAAAAATAAGCACAAACAACAAATACTTGAAAAGTTCAACAAAATATCATTGCTTTTGGGTATACACGTCATCCGGGGACTATTTTCTTATAAAAAAAGATTCTTTTTTAAGACGAAGAAAAAGAAGAAGAAGATGAAGAAGAACTGATTGTGGGCACCTTTTTCAATATTGTAATCTGATGTTTTAAAAATAAGAAAAAAAAAAAAATATTCAAAATCAAAGGTTAATATTCATCACAGCACATAGCTCACACAAACATACACACATAAATTAAATTAGCATCACTGATGTGTGTGTGTGTGTGTGTGTGTGTCTTATTTTTTTTTTTTGATATTTATTTGTGACTTAGTGAGATAGGATAAAGATATTTACAAATATTTTTGATTTGTATATTTATCAATATGGAGGCGCCGGTATTACACAAAAAAAAAAATAGGTGGGGGCGCCACTATAATCACGTGAATATTTTAATATATATTTAAAGATTAATCATTTTCATAAATATTTTCTTATAAAAAAAATTTGATTTTATTTAAAGTGCGTATTTTTTTTTTGCTCTATAAAATTGAATAAAAAATAAATTGTACCGAAATTATGTTCAGTTAAAAATCAACAACTTTTTTTTATTATTTTTTTCTTTTTTACAACAATTTACACTTCATGGACTAATGACAAGATAGAGTAGACTGACGTAAATTTTGTCATCATAAATACATAATTAATAAAGATTTAAATGAAGAACACACAGAACACATAGAACAGACATATTACATAGAACAAATTTGTTCAATCGATCCTTTTTTTTTTTCTTTCTATGATTCATTTTTTAAAGATTTTAATGGAAATTCAACTAAAAAGATTAAAAACAAAAAAACTTTTGTTTTGTTTTTAAAACAAAAATTCAAAAATTAAACAACAACAACAACAAATTAAAACAACAAATATTATCATAATTCAAAATGATTAAGTGAGCAATTAAAAAATAAACTCTTCACGAATGGAATTTACGGATTGTATTATAAAGGGGGGGGGGGGGTAAAAGAGTTAGGGAGAGATCAATAAATAATCTTATAAGAAACTTTTGAAAATATTTCTCGATAAATTATTTCTAATTTTTTGAATTTTTTTTGTTTTTGTTTTAAACAAAACAAAAAAACACAATATAAAAAGAAAACTGGTTAAGTTTAGTCACTTTATTTATCTATTTATATGATCATTTTGAATTCACGTGCAATTTTATTATATAATTATCAAACAGACAACGATAAAAGACAAGCCAAAAGACAAGCCAACAAAAAAAGACAGGACAAAAAATTAGAGACAAGACAATAAGAACCAATTCGAAAATCTGCACAATGATTGGTAATTATTCTGGATGGGGATGATTTTTTTTTGTTTTATTTGGGGTGGTTCAAATCCCACATAAAAAATTCGTACGTGTCAACCAGTTACTTAATGTCCTTAGTTAATGTTGATGAGTTAGGTTAATGTTGAATTATTTTTTTTCCCAATGCAAATCAACCAACATAATTTTTGTTCTCTCTCTCTCGCTCTCTATGTCTCTCTCTCTCTCTCTCTGCTCTTACTATGCATAAAAACAAAACTGTAAAAATATAAAACTGATTTTGCGAAAACACAAAAATGAAGAAGAAGAAGAAGAAGATGAAGAAGTTAAAGACGAGGAAAAAGAAGAAGAAGAAGAAGAAAAAAAAAGAAAGAAGATTGGGGCCATTTACGAGGTCATCTTCATCTTTGATTTAAGAAAACATCTTTAGAGAGTAAAAACAAAATAAAAAATGAAATAAAATTAAAATTAAATTTTTGTTGTTTGTCTTTTTTTTTTCTCTCCTTTATCACGCAGTAATCCCTTTCTTTTTTTTCTCTCTCAATTCATTATCTTCTTCTTTAACATCATCTTAATTCTTTTAATTTTAATTTTAATGTTTCAGTTGAGTTACTTTTCTTTTTCCTCTTTTATATACTTTTTTTTTTGTCTTTATTTCTTTTCATTTAATTTCTCTGCATCATGGTGCGTCTGCTTCTTTTTTTTTTTATATATCCGATAATTCTTTTTTAATTGATGACGCTTATCAATTTAATGTAAAGTGGCCTATTGAGATTTTTATTTACTAAATTTTCATTGATTGATTATAAAGTTTTCTTCATGACAAAATAAGTTTATTTTACTCTTGATTTCTGAATAATTAAAAAATAAGTTGGACCATCTTCCATTTTTGGGTCTATTTATTTTCAATGTGTTTTTTTTTATATATTTTATTTGTTCCTATTTGTGGACATAAATGATCCTTAATATGACCTACACATTGAAAGTGTAATTACGTTAATATATTACATACTAAGAGGATATGTTAATTTTCTATATGTTACGTCTGTATGTCTTCAAGAAAGTATTTAAGTTTTAAAAATAGGAAATATTATTGCTGACGGTTTAATCAAATTTATTTATTGTTGTTTTTGCTATTTGTTGTTGTTGTTATCTTGTTGAGTTCTTCATCTTCTAACATCATCATCTTCTTTTTCTTCTTCTTCTTCTTCTTCTTATAAACATTTATATTGAATCGCAAAATCAAATAAAAATTTCTGTAATTTCGGATTATAAGTGTGCCTGTGTGTGTGTGTGTGTGTGTGTATATATGAATTTTTTTTGAGTGTGTGTGTGTGTACATTATTATTATTACCAGATAGGTATTTTCACATTCCTTAATTCTCTTCTTTTTTTTTCTATACGCAAACTTTTGCTATAAATTAGAGATTGTGTTGTGTTATTTTTTTTTTGTGAAAATAACAAGAAGAAGAAAATAAAAAGAATAATAAATTCCTACGCATCTCGTGTATCTTAATATTGTTAAATTTATTTTTAATTATTTTATAATGAAAAGAAACAAATAAACACACATCCACAGAGAGAGAGAGAGTGATTGAGGGAGGGAGATAGACTGAGAGGGGGAGGGAGAGAGAGAGAGAAATGTTAATAATAATGTTATGAGGTGATGATGATTTGGATGATGAAGTTATTTTTTTTTTCTTGACTTTTAATTCAAAAATGATTTCTGATTTTTTTGATTTTTTTACTTTTTTAGGTTGAAATATTCTCAAAGATTTTTGTCTTTTTATCTATAATTAATTGGAAAAACAATTAAAGAATAACAACAATAAATAAACAAGAACAATAAAAAGAATATTTTTCCAAAAAAAAAAAAACAACAACAAAAATAATAAAAATTATAAAATTTTGTAATAAAAAAATAAATAAAAATTCCATTTGGCACAAAATATTTATATTTTTATTTTTATTGTTTGGAATAAAAAAAAAAACAATCTTTGATTTTTGTTCTTGTTGTTGTTGTTGTCCATTTTTCATTGAGAACACATACAAAAAAAACAACAACAACAACAACACAATCATTTGATGATGAAATTTTTGTGTTTTGTATTTTAATCAAAAATTTTTTTACTTTATTTACCGGAGGTTATTATGTGGTAAAAAGGTAAAGTTACAAATGAAGACAAACAAACAAAGAAAAAAAAAACTATCGTGCTGATCAAAGAAATAATAATAATACAAAATTTTGTAATAAAACATAATTGAACGAGCAAATAACAGAATTAAACTTTTTTTTTGTTCGTTAAAAAATTTCGTTGAACTATTTTTGGTTTTTTTTTTTATTTTTTTATTTCAAATTAGAACAAACTTAATTTTTTGTTGTTATTGAATTTAATTAAAAGATTTGATGATTTGATCTTCTCATTGCTTGTGTCGAACAACAATAATAAATGTTTAGTAAAGTTTCTTTTCATATGAATGAATTTGTTTTCTTCACTTGTAACATTTTCTTGATAGACTAAAAAAAAATTTGTTCAATAAAATTCACAATAAACATTTTAGTTACAACTTAACTTTATTACGTAATTATTTAGTAAAGTAATTATTATGTACCCACCAAGCATGGCAACGTGCTTGCGTTTCGAGCGGGAGTGTACCGAGTTCGAATTTCGACCTAGGCGAGATGAAATTTTTTATTCGCAATGAAAAATAAACATCTATGACCCGAAGGGGATACTACAAAAATAGTAGGTCTATGTGATTACTGTCTTTTTGGTTTATGATAGGAAAATTATTGCGTTTCTATTTTTTAATTGTAACAGAGAAAATAATAATGAATTTTCATTGTTCACAATTTTTTTTATATAATTATTTCAATTTTAATAAATTTTACTCTCTGACTACCTCTCTCTCTCTCACTCTCGCTCTTTCTCGTTTTTTTTCCATCTGTCCAATCTGTATAGTGTGACCTCATAAATTTTTATGCATATTTAAAATTCCATTAAATATTTTTTTGTTTCTGATTTCTTAGCGTGTTTTTTTTTTTTTTTGGCAAAATGTCTCATAGCAATAATCGTAAATTTCTTGATAATTAAAACAACAACAACAACAACTTATTGTTGTTGTTGTTTTCTATTGTTGTTATTTTTTCTTTTTCTTCTTTCAATATTGCTGTTGTTGTTGTTATTGTTGTATTTTATTGAAATTAGAATTTTGACCACAAAGCTAGTCCGAAGTCAGGAAATTGTGTTTTTTTTAATGTTTTTCTTCTCTTTTTCCCTCTCTTTGCCTTTTTTTTTTTTGTTAACTTAGAATTTTACAGGAATTACCTAGAATTATGAACCAACTAAAATTTACACACACATAAGAAAGTATTAGGTGTTATTAGTTGAATACATTTTATGACTGGACATCATTTACTTTTTAAAGAATTATTTTCTTGTTCTGATGTCAGAAAATATAATTTGAAAAGTGTGTGTGTGTGCGTGTGTGTCCACATGTGTGAGTCTAATGAACTAATGAACAATTTTTTCTTTATGGATTGAATTTTGTTTTGATAACCAACAACAACAACAAAAAGAACGAAAAACACAAATTAAACAAAACAAATTATTTAAAATGTTATTTCTGCTTTTTTTTTCTCTTTTTCTTTGATTTTTTTCATCTTTTATTTTGTTTTGTTTTTTTTTTTATGGGGAAAACCCAACATTTGTGACAAATCTTTATTCTGTTTCAAAAATTCCTCTCTCATCTGGTTTGTATCACTTTTTTTTTTTTACTTTACCTCTTTTTTTTTTCCTGTGCTCTTAGGAGATCTTTCTTAGATCTTCCGTGGTATTTTTTTTTTCGTTTCATTTTTATTTATTCACTTTGTTGTTGTTGTTGTTTTTATTTTTTTTATTTTGTTTCCATCTAACCGGCAAAAATTCTGAAGGACAAAAAGAAAAAAAAAAATCTAAATAAACTTTCATCACTAAAAATATAATTTTTGTTTTGAATGAAAATCCCAAGTAAGAGAGACAACAGTAAAGAAGAAGAAGAAGAAGAAACATTCATTCTTGAAGAATTTTTTCTCTTTTTTTTCACAGGAAAAATAAGAAAACGGATATAAAATTTGTTGTTGTTGTCAATTGGTTCGTTATTTTCTTTCTTTTTATTTTTTTTTTCTTCGTGTTTTTTTTTTCTTTTGGGTTTATGGAAAAACAAATTTTTCGTGTTTACAAAAGAAAAAATGGGAAATAAATGGTGGGTGGGGTGTTGGGGAAAAAAGACAGAAGACAGAAATGATGAATGTTGAACGAATTTTTCTCTTTTTCTCTTATTGCCAAATAAAGTAAAGTGAAAAATATCTCTGTATGTTTTATAAGAGGTGTGTTTACCGAGTAGGGGAGGAGGAGGGGGACAATTTTTTTTTAATCTTATATATATAAAAGTGGATAATTAATTTTTGTCTAATTTTGTAAAAAAAAAAATGGTTTTTCCTAAAATAATTCAACTATTTCTGTTATTTTCTAATAAAAACCAGAATGAACTTGATTCATCTTTGAATACACAAACAGAGTGAGAGAGAGTGAGGAACAAGAGACAAGAATGATGAGAATATTTGTTTAGGAAAATCCTAAAATATAGAAATAATTTTAGAAAAATTTGTAACGTGCAAAAAAAAAAAACAGCAACAACAAAAAACTGGGAAAAAAATTAGATTGGAATTTAGACTTTCTGACATTGTCAGAATTATTTTCAAGATTATTTTAATAAATAAATTCTGATTGTACATAATTAAAGGGATTCTGTTAATTAATGATTTTTTTACACTGACCAACCTCATTACACTTTACGATTTATTCATTTAAAATAAATAATTTAACAAAATGCGAGATTTACTGGAATAAAAAAAAAAAAAACAAAAAAAAACAAAAAATGTTTAAAGAATAAAAATGACTTTTAATTGACCTCTAGAGAAATATTCTAATAAAATTTGACCTGATAACCCACGTACCATTTATTTTATTTTGTGTTTATTCGTTAAAGAGAAAATTTTCATCTCGTTAATATTCTGAGAGTTTGGAGATTTTGTAAACATCCGATAAAAATAAAGAAAAAAAAAACAAAGAAAATCGCAAAGGAAATAGAAATTTTTACATTTTATTATTGATTTCAATTCATTTTTTTTTTACAGTAACAACAATTTGAAACAATTTGAAAAAAAAAAAAAGAAAACCCACCCGAAAAAATTCCGCCTAATTTTATTGTTGTAATTTGTAGTTTTTGTTTTTGTTTTTTTTTTTTTGCCTGATGGAAAATTAAGAGAAACAATTAAAGAAAATGGGAAAAACATGTTTTAATTGCAACACAGAAAAAAATCAACACAGAAGAAATTGGTTCATTGAATAAATAGAGAGTCAGAAAAAATTGTCAGTGGTGGAGAATGTGAGATAAATAAATGTAACAAATTTTTCTATTGGCATTACACAATTAAAGTGTAAAAATTTGTGGCATACAGAATGTCCATTATTTCTCTGTTTCTCTATTTTCCATACAACATTTTTCTTAATCGTTCTCTTTTCATCAATCTCTGTCTCTCTCTCTCTCTCTCTTATTTTGAAATTCATCTTTAATTGTTGCACAGCAATTAAAGTTTTCACCTTAGTAATTGTAATTATTTTCTTTTACTTAATTTGTTTTGTATATTTTTTTAAAACTTCTTTGATTTTACCTCAACTTAATTGATTTGAATATATAAATTTGTTGCGTATATTTTCCTAATGAATTTTCTACGCAATTCTTTCTGTTTTGTTTTTCTTTTTGATGAAATTGCAAGAAAAAAAAAAACACAAATTGATTTTCTATAATTTTTCCTATAAGAAAGAAACAAAAAAAAAACATTTAGTAAACAACAATAACAACAACAGCAAACCTATACAAAAATAACCAACAAATAATATTTGATTTTCATCTTGAAATTTTTCTCAACATTTTTTTTTTTTATTTCCCTTTTAATTTTTTTTTCTCTATATTTTTGTTGTTGTTGTTTAATTTTGTGTGTAGGTAAATTTATGTATTTCTGTTGATGAATAATTTAACTATAAAAGTTTAACAGAAAAATTGTGCGCAAATTTTCTTGTTTTTTTTTCTTTAACATTTTCTATTTTTACTTTTTTAGTTTTATGTTTTTTTTTTCTTCTTCACCTTCTGGGTCTTCGACGGAAATGGACATTTTTGTGTTAAGCACAATTTTTGTTTTTTTTTGGTTTTTTTTTTCACAAAAAAAATAGGAAGAAGAAGAACAAGAACTAAAAAAAAAAAAAATTCAGCTAATTTTGTGATGAAATAAAAAAGATAGAAGAATTTTGTCTTGTCTTCGTAGTTGTTGCTGTTGTTGTTGTTGTTTTTTTATTTATGTTTAATTAATAATTTATATTTGGACAAGATCAACAGTTTTATTATTTGTTGTTATTATTGGATTAGTCAAATAAGAAAAAGAAGAAGTTAAAGATGAAGATCAAACCATTAAAAAAAAAACCAAAAAAAAAAATTAATGTTGAAGAAAATCAGAGAGAAAAAAAAACGAGAATATTCCAAAAGACAAAAAAAACAAAAAAAATATGACCAAAAAAATGACCAAAAACACCAACAACAATAACAACAACAACAACAACACTAAACAAATAAATAAATTATAGAAACGGAACTAAATAGAAGAAATTTACAGATTATTATTATGTGTTTGATGATTTTTTTATAGTATGTGAATCTAATACGGTATTTATATACGCGATTCATATTCTGAAAATATCAAAAAAAAAAAAATATCAAACAACAACAACAACAACAACAACAACAAAACACGAAATATGGCTACAATTTGTTGTTGTATTTGACTTCTTAACTTTTAAGATTATTTATGCGTTATGAATAATGATGAATAATTAAAAAGCGTGGGACTTTTTTAAGCAAAAAAAGTAAAACGAAAGAAAAAAAACAACAACAACAACTAAGTAAGTGAGAAAAAGATTAGATTATTATTAGAGAGAACAAAAGAAAAATTAACAAATCAAAAGAGAACGACCGAAAGAGAGAGAGAGAGAGAGAGATAAAGGATAAAAAAAAACACATATAAATGTGGGTGGATTTGTCATCGGATATTAACGATAACATGATATTTTCATGTAATAATTTTATTTACCTGTTCATTATTTGGGGATTAATGATGTCGTTAGACGATAAAAAAGTCTGTCTAATTGAACTATTGATTTTATTTAGATTGTTTTTTTCTTTCTGTTTTTTTTAAGATCTTTGAAGATCAGTTGAAACTATTTCAATGAAAAAATTCTAATCGATGCGGTCAGACTATCATCGTCCAACTAAATGCATGATTAAATTATGTACGTAAAGGTTTACTGTAGAAATGTCAAATATTTTTTAATGAGTGTGTGTGTGTGTGTGTGTATATGTGTGCTAATGTATTTGAAAAGAAAAGTGATAATAACTGAAGGTAAAATTTGAGTTAACAAAAAATTCTTATTTTATAAGTTTGTTCATTTTTATTTTTTATTTTCTCAAATATTTTAAGTATGGGTTCCGGTTTATGCGTGTCAAGGTTAATTTTAACCGTGTTTTCTCTCTGTTTATTTTCTCTCTCTCACTCTCTCTCTCTTTTTTGTAAATATTTTTTTTTGTCATAAAAAATTATGAAGATTTTTTTTTTTTTATATTGTTGTTGTTGCTGTTGTTGTTGTTGTTGTTGCTGTTCTTGTATTGATATAAGTAAGTTGATATAATGTATTTTAATTTTATTTTATTCCCATCATCACACCAATATCATTAACATCTTTCTAAACATTCTTCTTCGTTTTCTTCTTGCTCCTCTTCTTCTTAATAATTTTTTTATCGATATTTTTTTTTTTTTTATGATTTTTGATGATAGATTTTGTCAGAAAAATTTACATAAAAATATATAAATTTACAAGAACAACAAACTAATAAACAACAACAACAACAGCAGCAACAACAACAGCAGCACATAAATGTAAAGACAAAACAAGAAAAAGAAACAAAATCATGAAACAATAAAAGGTGACAGAAATTAAATATTTTGTTCTTTGTTGTTGTTTTTTTTTAATGCGTTAATTTGTTTGTTTGTTTGTTCGTTTTTTTTTTTTGTTGTTTTTATTTGAGGTCATTTTCTTACGCATAGTACTAAGTATGGTGAAAATGATAATGGGCATTTTTTCATTTTTGTTTTTTTTTTTTTTTTTTGATTTTTTTGAATTTTTAATAAAATAAATAATGAAACATTAAAACACCTACACAATATGTATGGAACACAAATAAATAAATAATTATTGAAAAAAGAAGAAAAAGAAGAAGAAGAAGAATATTTAAGATTTTTTCAATTTTTTTTTTTTTTGTTTTTTGTTTCAAATTTTAAAATTTTAAAAGAAAATTTGAATTGATTAATTTCTTGTATGGATTAATTTTTCTGTTTTAATTGTTGTTGTTTTATTGAATTTTTATAAAATCAATTCAAAAAATTCGAAATGCAAATCAGCAACACACACACACACATACAGACTGACAACAAAAATACAAAACACCAAAAAAAAAAAATAATAATAAGACAGAAACACAAATCACATGAGAAGAAGAAGAAGAAGAAGAAGTACAAACACAAAATGAAAAAAAATTGGACTATTTTATTGGCCCATAAATAAAGACGAAAAAAAAAAAAAAAGAAATCAATAAAAAAATAAACGACCATTTAGAAATTCAACACCAAAAAACAAAACAAGAAAAAAGTCTTTTGATTTAGAGTATTTTTTATTTTTTTTTAACTTCATTGGAAATTCCTTATTTTGTTTTGATTCTTTTTTATTTTAATTTTATTTTATTTTTGTTGTTGTTGTTGTTGTTGTTGTTGTTGTAACAAATCTAAAAATGGAAAACAAAAATGTTGAAATATTATATAGATAAAAATTTTAATGTTTATTGTGATTTTTCCAATTTTTAAATTGATAAACGCAAAATTAAAATTCTTTAAATTCTATTAAATTGCGTTACTAATTTACTATAAATATTTTATTGTCTCTACTTATATGGGATGAATAAATTTTTGTTTAAAATAACCTCTGTAACAGTCAGTCCTTCCAGCATGTATGTGCTTCAATCACATTTGTTTGAATCTTTTAAAAAATTTGTTGATATATTTTGTAATCAGTTGAATTTATTGTTAAGTTTTCCATTAAAATTTATTTAAACATAAAAAATTAATTTAATTCTATAAATTTTCACTTAAAAATCTAATTTGTACAAGAAAATTTTTAGTAAATTAAAATTAGATGATCAACCATAAAATTTCTATTCAATGCAGAAGATTTTTCTATTTTGTTTTTTGTTTTTGTTTTTTTTTTTTTTGTAAGCGAAAGCGAGATGAGGGTGATGACTGTACTCATATCTAAAATTATCTAAAATCAATTTAATTTATTTATGATTAAAACCATAATACTTGTATAGGTTAACCACACACACACACACACATACACACACACACCCATATACGTGTGAACGAATTAAACCGCATTTTTTGTATATTCCCCAATTTGCTACAACAACAAATAATTGCCAATAATTCTAATTATTTATTGTAACGGTTTAAGTTTTGTTTTTTTTTTATTCATTTTTTATTTTTGTTTCGTTTTTAAGTAAAAACCAAACTGTATAATTTAACAACAACTAAAATAATAATAAGAAAATAAGAAAAAAAGAAAAAGAAAAAGAAGGAAAAAAAAGTGTAAAATTAAATACCGGATTACGTAGATTTTTTTAAAATAATTTATGTGGACAAAAGCAAGAACAGAAAAAAAAAACAAACAAACAAATAGATATGATACTCATATCTCTCTCTCTCTCTCTCTCTCTCTTTCTTCCATTATTTGTCTTACTCTTTTTTTTTGTTTACAACACACAACAACAATGACAGCAAAAAACAATAACAAAATCAAACCAATCAAATTCTAATTTAGATTAAAAGACTTTTATTTGGTTTTGCCAAAGCAGAAGAGGAAGAAAAACAAAAAACAAAAACAAAAAAAAAAAACAAAAAAAAAAAACAAAAGAAACAAAAAGAACAAAAAACAAAAACAAAAAAAAAAGAGGCATCCACCACAAAACGGTTTTCCCGCTTACGTATTTTCTATTCCTCAAACACAAAAAAAAAAAAAGAAAAAATTCTAGAAGAATATTAAACATTAGGCGTTCCGGTGTTTTGTTCCTGGATGACACAACACACACGATGATGATGATGATGAGGTACTATGTGTGTGTGTGTGTGTGTGTGGTTATATATATGTATGTATGTGGTGAGGGGAAACAAGATAGATGATGAGATGAAGAGGTGTAGAAAATTTTAAAACAATAAAAACAAAAGAAAACGAATTGACAAAAGAAACAAACAAAAAAATCCAGCAACACCAACAACAAGAAACAAATCCAAAAAAAAAAAACAAACAAACAAAAAAAAAGACGAAAATCTTGGATTTTTTTGTAATTAAAAGTAACTGTTTTTTTTTGTTTTTTTTTTATTTCCAAATTTTAAAATCCATAATTTTTTTTTCGCTCATCCCTCTTCTCCTTCTCCCACCACTTCCTCTATCCTATTCAACATTTATATTTTATAAAGATCAAAAAAAAAAGAAAAAAAAAGTGAAACGAATTTAAAAACAAAAAAAAAAAAACAAAATTATTGAATAAATTTTAATTTTTTTTTTGTTTTGATAAGAAATTTTTTTATAAGATTTTTGTTTTGTTTTTTTTTTTTTTCTCAAAACACGCGACTTAAAATTCCAATATATTCACGTACACACACACGCAACCATGCAACACACACACACACTTATGTGTTGCCAATCATTCACATGCATCATGTAGCGCTATAAGAATTCTTTTAAAAAAATGCATTTATATTTGAATGAAGAGAATATTTTGGTGAGAGAGAAAGAGAGAGAGAGAGAGAGAAATAATGATAATAAATATACACGCGTTCTCTACACTTTTGATTAAAGTATTAAATTAAAAAAAAAAACCGTTTATAATTTATGATGCGATTAAACGCGCTTCTAACAACAACAACAACAATTTTATGTATTATTTTGCCATAGTTGTGTTGTTGTTGTTTCTTTCTTCATTTGTAGCTGATTTTTTTTATTTCTTGTTTTTGTTTATTTTATATTTTGGAATTTGTTTCTGTTGTTGTTGTTGTTGTTGTTCTTTTTATTACTTATAAAATCAAGTGAATCAAAAAGTTTTTCCAAATCAATGTGAATCAATCGATAAAATATGCACATTCTTGCTCTGAACAAAAACCACGTAACAACAACAACAACAACAACAATAACCTCCTAATACATACAACTAAAAATGTAACAATGAAATAATATAACAATAACAACAACAGCAACAATAACAATAATAATAAAAATAAAATCGGAATCAAGGTAAACGCCAAAACGTAAGAAAAAAAATACAAGAAAATTTATATTCGGTTTCTGGTTAACGGTGAAATAAATCAATAATTTTAATTGATTCAACAAATCAAAAGAGGTTCAGAAGAAGACGAAAAGGAATTCAATTTTTTTTTTTTTTTGCGAAAAGATAAATTTCCAATAAATCTGTTTGGGAAAATGGAAAAAATAGAAAATGAAAAAAACAGAACTATAAAATTTTACATTAGAAAATGAAGAAAAACTTTTTGAAGTTTGTTTTTTTTTTTTTTTTTGTATTTGCCACATTTGATCATCTTAAAGAGCGAAACGTAATTAAAAATTCAAATTGATTGAAAATTTATTGATTTTATTTAATGATGGCAAAAAAAAAAAAAGAAAAATAAATTTTTGTTTGTCTAACAAAATCTATTGATGAGAAAATAGAGAGAGGAGTTTATTATTTATTGATGAGATTTTGTTTTTGTTTTTGTTTTTTTTTTTGTGTATTAAGAAAAATGAAATGGAAAGAAAATTTAGATTATTTATTGTAAACAGGACGGACAGAATAACAGACAAATTAAATGATTTATTTATGTTAATAATTTTTTACAATATAATTATTTCAATTTTATTTTCAAGTGAATTTTTATTTATAGTGAAAAGATAAAATGAATGGATAAAAGAGAGAGAGTGAGAGAGAGAGTGAGAGAGACTTATTTTTATTTATTTGCGAAATGAATGAAATAATTTTAAGTATTTTGTTTTTTTTTTTATCTAAATTTTTTACGTTTTCTTATTTTTCCGGTTTTTAAAAGAGAATTTTCTTATTTCTGTAAATTTTTTATTTCGGAAAATATTGAGATGAATGAAAATTCAATATTGTAAAAATTTTCTGATGAAGTGCGTATGGAATGTAAGGAACAAGTTACACAGGCTTTCTTTTATGTGGGTGGTCCAATTATACAAGTCAACATTTTTAATTTAAAAAATTAATTTAAGAGAAAAAAAAAAATTAATTACAAAAAACAAAGAAATCAAAGAAAACGAACGTAACTTTTCTTCAACAATTTATATTGTATGTTTGTTTATTATTGTTATTGTTGTTGGTAAATTGTCGTTATATCTATTACATTTTTCGCTCTCTCTCTCTCTCTCTCTCTCTCTCTCTGTTTTACAGAGAAAACAAAACAAAAATAAAAAATAAGAAACATTTAAATTTATATAATTGAAAATACAAAAGTCACCTATTCACACTTTACATTATGTTTCGTCACTATTTCTCTATTTGTCATTGTAGTTGTTGTTGTTGTTGTGGTTGTTGTTATTGTTGTTGTTTTTTTTTCTTTTTTTTCTTCTTGTTTTTGTTTTCTTTGTACGTGTTTATTCACTTCTTCTTTTTTTTTGTTTTTTTTTTTCTGTGTGTTAATTATTATTATTTGTTGTTGTTGTTGTTGTTGTGTTGTGTTGTGGTTGTTGTTGTTGTGATTATTGTTGTTGTCTTCAGCAGTTTCTGTTTCTTTACGTATGTTCGTATTTTTAGTGTAAAAAAAACAACAACAACAACAACACAATACTAATTAACACACAGAAAAAAAAAATGTATGAAAGGAACGAATATAGAATTAACACCAAAATAGAAAGAGTCAGAAACAAATACATTTTGATTAGAAAATTAGATATTAGTACAATAAATTATATAGTATAGAGAAAAAGGAAAAAGCAAAAGAGTCCATTGCACCGAAAGAAAAAAAAAAAACAAAAACAAACAACAAAAGAAGGCAACTATGATAAAGAATATAAGAGAAAAAGAGATTAACAGAAAAAAAAATCAAATAATAACAACAACAACAACAACAACAACATAGAGGAGACAGATAAATGCACATTTAAGTTCACCTTTCCTTTCCTTTCCTTTCCTTTTTTTTTTTTTTTGCTTTTTTGATAAACGAAATTTTGTTTGGTTGATTTAAAGAAAAGCAAAAAAAAATGGTAATCACCATTTTTTAATAGCCTCTGGTCAAAATTTAATTAAACTTTTATTAATGACGTAATTATTAGTTTAGTTTTTACTTTTTTGATTTTTTTTAGTTATTTTTGACGTATACCTCCTTGAAGTAATTTTCCGTTTTCTTGGCTGGTTAGAGAACATATATGAATATATGTATGGCTAGTGTGTGTATGAGTACGTGTATGTGTGTGATTTGTTTTTAATCTTTTCCTGAATAATTATTATAGGTTTTTTGGTTTAACCCTGATGCATTGTTATTGTTGTTGTTATTGTTGTTATTGTTGCTGTTTCTGTTTCTGTTTCTGTAAAAGAATATTCATAAAAGCGGATACAACAAAACAACAACAACAACAAAAACATAAAATAAAAAAATATGTATTTAATTTTTTTTTGTTGTTTTTATTAATATTTTTCCTGTTGACTTTTATTGTTGTTGTTGTTGTTGTGATTGTTGTTAGTGGATATTTGAAAATTGGCGTGTGAAATTAGTTTGTTACTTCTTCTTCCTATTATTATTCTTCTTCTTCTTCTTTTTGTTCTTGTTCTTCTGTTCTTCTGCGATAATTAAGCAAGTCAGAAAAATAGTCTACTGAAAAATTTTGAAAAAAAAAAGCAAAAATACAAATTTTCCATTTATTTTTTTTTTAAATATTTTTGCCACTTTTTTTTTTGTTCTTCTTGTTATTGTTGTTGTTATTTATTCTTTTTCATTTCTTTTTTATTTTTATTTTAAATTTTAAATTTTATTTTTAAATAATTTTCCACTATTGTTAATTTGTGTTATTTTCTTTCTCACTTACAGACAAATATAAGCCAAACAGAGTACACTGAAAAATATAATTTATATTTGAGAAAAGTAAGGGAACGTAATCAACGTGAAAATAAATTTAATTTAAATGATAATAATAATAATGATGATGATAATGATGATAATGATGATTATGATGATGATGATGAACCAAAACAACTTTTTACATTTACTAGCAATATAGGTAAGAATTTTAATTTTCCATTTTTCTTTTTTTCTTTTGGTAATTTTTGTGTTACCGGTAATAACTTTTATACCCCTCAACTGTCACTGTCTAGATAAAATGGTAACACTGGTACCACAATTTAAAATAATAATTGAACAATTTCTAAACAATTTAATAAACTTTTGGTTGAAATAATTCTAATTCTGGTCAATAAACAGGATCTGTGAAAAATTGAAAACAATTTGAATTTATAAAAGTAAAATAGAAAAAAAAAATTGACATCAACAAAATTATTAGATTTTACACTTAAAAATATACTTTTCAATGGAACAATTATAATTCAATTTATTTATTTTCATTTCTTTATAATTTTCTTTTGTTTCATTAGAAACAAACCCAACAAAATTTACCCAACTTTACACACAATAATTTTTTATGAATTTTTTTTTGTTTTTTTTTTTTTTGTTTTAATTTCCATTCAACCAAAAAAATTACAAATATTTATGTTTTGTTTTTTTTTTTTTTGTTTCTTTACAGGAAATTACAAAGAATATCAACAACAATATAATAAACGGATTAAACGTTCAATTGATATAAATGATATTGTATTTGTACGTTTTCCACTTCCAACAGATGAATTATCAAAAGATATTGATGAATCAACATTACGCTTAATGTTAAATAGTCATAAATTAAATAATAATAATAATAATTTAGAGAATATTATAAATATAAAAGTATATCAATTAATTGAACCATATGGACGTATATGGTTAGATTCATATAATACAATTTATGGTAATTTAACAAATAAAAAATGGATTGAATTTGATGTTAGTAAAGCTGTTGAAAGTTGGATAAATGGTAAACGTAATTTAGGTTTAGAAATAATATGTGAAAATTGTGAAAAAAATGGTATACATATTGTACATGATACATCAATACATTTAAATTCTGATTTAGTACCAGTATTAAATATAATTGGTAAAATGACACATCGTGAAAAACGTTCAAAACAACATAAACATTTTTTACAAAATTCAAAACGTAAACCAAGACGTACTGATTGTCATAAAGATAATCAAAAATGTTGTCGTCATATTATGGAAGTTACATTTAAAGAAATAAAAGGTTTTGAATTTATAATACAACCAAAAATGTTTGATGCTGGTTATTGTCGTGGTAAATGTCCACCACGTTATAATCCAGCACATCATCATGCATTATTACAAAGTTTAATATGGAAACAAGATAAAAGTAAAGCACCACGTCCATGTTGTGCACCATCTAAATTAATTGAATTAGAAGTATTACATGTTGATGAAGAGGATCCATCTAAATTAAAAGTGTCTGTATGGAGTGATATGCGTGTTCTTGAATGTGCTTGTTCCTAAAAATAAAAACAAACAAATAAAAACAAAACAAAACAAATAAAATTCTAATTAATATTTTTTTTTTAAATAATAAATCGTGGGGGATAACTAGACAATTGTTATATTTTTAACGTAGTGAACTTCGTATTCTCAGGTAATTTTGGTTGTCATTTGATAAAAATTTGACAACCAATCCGGTATTCTAAATATAATATTCCTTATCAAAAATTGGTAATCTTACAATGTTTAAAATCAATTGTCTCAACCCCCTTCGTAATAAATCAAAGAATTCCTAGAGAGAGAGAGAGAAAGTGAGAGAGAGAATAAAATTTACATTAAAATAAATTTTTGTTCATATTTATAAAATTGTTGTTGTTGTGTACCCAACTATAATTAAAAAATTTATTGTCACACTCACACACACACGCACACACACACATTTTACAAAATTACTTCAGCTACATGATTTTTTCTTTTTCTTTCCTACAGAAAATGAAAGAAAATTAGAAAATACCATTTTTAGTATGGTATTTTTTTTTTCTTATTTTTAAAACTTTTGAAAAATATTGAAAGAAATTTTTGAAGCTTTTTTTTTGCTACTTTTGGATAAATTTTAAAATTTTTTGTATAAAAATGAAATTAATAAAAATAAAATTGAAGTAATATTTTTTTAATTACTCTTTAGAAATCTTTAAAAATTAATAAATTTTAATAAATAAATACAATAAAGGTTAAATGAAACAACAACAACAACAACAACAATATAAAACAAAATTTATATGAAAACAAAATTAAAAACTAAAAACAAAAAACAAAAGAAGAAAAACAAAAGAAGAAAAACGTAAAAGAAAAATGCACAAAACTAATGAACCAAAAAATTAATTTGAATAAAGTAAAAACAAATTTAAAATTGTGTATTAGAATAACAACAACAATAAAATCTGATCAATGTAAAATTTTGTAAACATTTAAGAATCAATATGAACAGAATGGATTTGAATTTATTCTTGTAAATGTATTTCTAAGTTCTGTCTAAAGTGATTATGAAGAATTTTCATCTATTTTCTAATCTTTCTAATTTTCTTCTGTTTTTCTATTTTTCTTCTATTTTTTTTTTGTTTTTTTTTTGTTTTCTTACTTTTTTGTTATTTTGAAAAAAATATTACCAAAAATGTTATAATTTATTGTATTCTTCTTCTTTTTCTTTTTCTTTCATTTTCTTTTTTGAAGAAAAGAAAGAAGAAGAAAAAAAAAAACTATGAAAAAACTGTTGCATTGTGTATGGCTTTATTTTTAATGTCTTTAGATTTATAAGGAATTTATATATTTTATAAGAAAAATAAGAAAAAAAAAACAAAAGAAAATGTGGAAAATTTGTAACTGATATTTAATGTTTTTTTTTTTTTTTTTTTATAAACCAAAGAATAAATTCTTGTATCAATATAACAACAACAATGTTTTTAAATTTCTAATTTTTTATTCCTTCAATCCATTTTCCTTCATCTGTGAAATTTCCTTTTTTTTTTTTTTTGCCAATTCTGACTTTAATTTTTTGTCGTACTATTTTCTAATTAACGAATTTTTCCCAAATAAATTAAAAGGTTGACACTCTAATATGTTGTGTTGTTTATTTCAATTTTTCAATATTAATTTTTAGTTGTGATTGTGAAAAATAATATAGAAAATTTCTTAATTCACAAAGTTCGAAAGAAAAAAAATCAGAGATATTTTTAACGGTTAAAATTTTTTTAAATTTTAGTGAATACACAAACCATAAAGTTTTGATTTTTGCTGAATAATAGTTTGGAACACAACAAACATTGGAAAGAATTTTTTTCTTATGAGCTTTAAGTTTAAAAGATGTCTTCAATATTAGAGACAAGAATAATTTAAACAGAACTGGGTAAAGTCTAAAATTTATCAACTAATTTCAGGGGTAATGAAAATTAATTATTTTTAATTAATTTTCAATTCTTTTGTTCAAATTATAATGTCCGGGAGAATACAACTGTTTTTACCACATACACTCACAAACAATTTTTAATCGTTTTTCCTGATATTAAAATTTTCCATTCATCAAATACTTAAATTTTTCCATTATTTTCATTTTTTCTAATACCAATTTTAATTCTAAATTTATGAATCATAATTAAAGCTTTGAAACGACAAATACGATTTGAAGTGTAAAAAAAAAAAAAATGTTTAAGAATTAAAAACAAAAAAAGAAGAATTTATTTGCGGCTAAAAAAAATTATTGCTTTTCGTGTTTTTCTTTTTTTTTTTTTTTTATTTTATATAATTTCGATTTATTTAGATGAATCAACAAAAATTCACACACATACATTCACACACATACATATACACACACACACACACATACATTTACCATCGTTTTTTTTTTATAAAAAGTGAGAAAAATATTCATCAAACAAAAATTATTTCCTAATTAATATTTTTTTTCATAATTTAAAAAAAAAATTTTTTCATACAAATTAAATTTGGTTTTTTTTTTTTTTATATATATTGGAAAGAATAAAAAAAAAGATCAACATATTAGATAATTACGTCATATAATTTCAGAGTAACAAGGAAAATCATTACCATCAATCATTATCAGATTTTTACTTCTACAAGCTTTTTATTTCTTGTCTGTTGTTTTTTTTTTTTGTCTTTTTTGTCTTTTTTCTTTTTCGTCATTAGTAAATTATTAAATTGTTTTTTTTTTGTTTTTTTTGTTTTTTGTGCGATTAAAAATACGTGTTTAAATTTGTATTTCTGATATCGGTTATGTGATAACAAAAATCCACATACACACACTAATAAAATGAACACAATACACACACACACACATAGAATATTTTAATACAATAAAAAAATTGTATAGACAAAAAAAAAAATGAAATGTGATTTGTTTTGTTAACAACAAAAAAAAAAAAAGTACTTTAGAGTTGATTATAAACTGTCCCAGTAATTATTAATAATTTAATTAATTTCTTGTTATTTTTTTTTTTGTGTTTTTTGCGCTGTCTTCTTACTCTTTGATTTTTCATTTTATTTTCATATTTTAGTTGAATTTCTGAAGACAGTCAGTTTGACTGTTTTAATTTTGTTTGAAAAATTTAAATTTTTGTTTTTTTCCCCCTTTTAAAAAATATTCATTTTTGTGTTAAAAGAAAAGACAAAAAAAAAAAAAAACCGGAACAAAAAAAAAAGAAGAAAAGGGGATAACAACACGCATAAACTCATTAACAGGTAAGAATTGAACAATAGAAAAATGTGCATGTTATTTTTTTTTTGTTTCTAAATTTATAATTAAACATTAAAAGTTTTGTTGTTAATTAATGTGTGTGTGTGTGTGTGTGTGTGTATGTAGACTCAATAAAGGTCAATAAATTATAAAAGAATTTATTTATTGAATGAAAATATATAATTGAGTTTGAAAATCGTGTAATTTGTGTAATAGAAAAAAGAAAAAAAAATTTGAAAAAAGTTTAACATTTTACGAAGGTAATTAATTTTAATAGAAATAAAAAAGTAGTTATAATTTTTATTATGGCTTTAAAAATTTAATTTTTTTGTGTGTCTCTCTTTTACTATAAAATGAGAACAAGAGAAGAGGGAGGAATATAAGAGATTAAAATTATTATTATAATTAATTTTTATTTTTGTTGCTACATTTTTTTTTTTTTTTTTTTTATCTTTTAAATCAACTCTTAAAGACAAATAAAAGTTATTTAGTTAATTCAAAATTTCTTCCTTTTATTATGGGTAAATATGGCTTCTTAATTATTTTTTTTTTATTTTTTGACTGCTTCACCTTGTACCACAATAAATCCAGATGATTTATGAATTAGTTGAGTTTTTCTTCTTGACTTTCGTCTGATTTGTAATTTTAATAAAAAATTTGTTGAAAAATATTTCAATTAATTATAAAGTTAAGTTTTTCTACTGAAAAATAATTATAAATTATAGAATTTATTTTGTTTTTTTTAACTTGAATTTAATTTTAATTAAAAGTATTGTACATTTCTAAAAAAATATTTAAATTTTCAAAAATTGCCGCCAGTTTGGTTATTTTGAATTTTTCAATTCATCAAAAAAAAAAAAAAGGCAACCCTAACCCTAGTGATGAAATGAGTCGTGTATAAGGTCGGACATGTTTTGTTTTTCTGGTGGTAAAAGTTATTTTTAACGTTCATCTAATATCGCAAAACTTAAAATTTTAGTTATTAATTGCGAAAATAATTTACCGTTTACCGTAATTAATTAATTTAATAAAAAGTGTTCCCATTATACCCTTATTTTTTTCTGTATATATATATGTTTGAACATATTTTTACCACCAAATAATCCAAAATGGCGTACTAAGTTCAATCTCATTCTTTATTGTTGTTGTATTTTGTGTTAGTGTTTGCTATTGGTGACGTTTTGTTAGACGCGTAAACGTGTTTTTTTTTGTCTGTGGTGCACGTCAAAACGTAACGTGACTAAATTTACTTTTTTTTTTTGTTAAATTTTTTATTTTTCTAAAACAAATAAACATTTTCTTAAAGAAACAAAAAAAAAACTCCTCTTTTTTTTTTGTGTATGCTGACAAACCACAAAAAACAAAAAATACAACAAAATAAAAAGAACCCAAAAATAAAAAGAAGTAGAAAAGTTAAAAATCAATTTTTATAATAAATAATATTCACGTACGTTACATAATAAAAAGAAAATCAAAGAGAAAAATAGAAAATAGAAAAATAATTCAATTATAAGAAAGAAAAATTATGAAAATATTTCTGTAAGCAAAAAAAAAAAAAAAGAAAAAAGAAAAAAAAAATGTGTTTTTTTTCGGAATTAAAAAAAAGGTGACTGGAAGAGGGAAGAGAACAGAAAAAAAAACAAATTAAAAATTTAATAATTCTACTCAATTTTAATAAAAGAGTGTAAAAAAAAAAAAAAACAAGAAAGAGTTCAAAGTGAGGTTATAAAATTCTGTAGTGAGTTTTAATCATAATTTTTATTTTTTTCATTTTTTTTTTATTAATTTTTGTTATTTACAATTTTTATTCGATTTCCTTTTTTCCTTTTTTCATTTTTTCATTTTTTTTTTTTATTTTTAAATTAAAAATATTTTGTACAAATTTTTAATTAAATATAAATTTCGTAAAATTCCATTTAATTACAATTGATAATTATGTGTACTTGTTTATGTGTAATTATGTTAATTAGTATTTAATGATGATGAATTTAAAATCAAATAGAAAAAAAAAAATGAAAAATGGAAATTTTAAATTTTAAATTAATAGAAAATAAAATGGAACAATAAATTAAAAGGGGCGAAAATAATTACAATTCAACTTATTATTGTAATGAAAAGTTTTTTAATTTCTAATTATTTTTCTACACTCCCCATTATGTTGTTTATTCATCTTACATTTTATTCAGTTTTTGTTCACTGGAAATTCAAAGAAATTTCATAAATGAAGAAAACAAGAAATAAATATTGAATTAGTTTGGGTTTGGGAATCATTTGTTTTCTTGTTTCTTTCTGTTCATTTCTTTGTGTTTTTTTTTTTTTTTTTTGTTAAATCTAAATTCAACATTTTTATATAGTGTGTGTGTGTGTGTGTGTGTTTTTCTCTTTTATTATTTCAGATTTTCTTCTTCTATACAGGAATAAAACAAGAGAAACACAAGAGAGAGAGAGAGAGAGAGAGATAATATTTATAGTTAATTATCAACAAGTACAATTATCAAAATTATACACTTATAACGTCGTATACCCTCCACCACCCTAAAACCCCCTTCTCCGTCTTACTAGTCAAGGAAATCAAAACAAAAAAATTACAACAAATAAAAAATAGAAAAAAGAAGAAGAAGAAGAAGAAGAAGAAGAAGTAAACTATTAGTAAATTGTTGTTTGTTGACGTTGGTTTTTAAAAAATTATTTAAAAAAATTATAACATAAAACAAAAAAAAAACAAAAATATAGAATAATGATGACGAATAGTTAGATTATTTATTATTATTGAAAGATTAAGTGAAGAATAAGAAGAAGAACTTTGTTCAAAAGAAAAAAACAAAAAAAAAAACAAGATCATTGCCTTATTTTTTTTTTTTTATAATTTTATTTGTTTTTCATTGTAACAAATTTACAGTACTTGCATAATTTTTTAATTTTTTAAATTGAAAGCATAGAAAAACCGTAACCTTAGAGATTATTATTTGTGTTTTGTTTTTTTTTTTTTGTACTTTTTATTTACATTCACTTTTTATTTTTGTATGAAAACACGACATTGAAACGTTCCAAAAAAAAAAAAGAAAAAAAAGAAAACAAAAATAGGCAACAAATATAAAAATTTCTATAACACAAAAGTAGAACAAATAGAACAACAACAACAACAACAACAACAAAAAACACACACACACAATTCTCCTACTGAAGTTTTTTTTTTTTGTTATTGAATGAAACACAACAAACAATTCAAAACAAAAGGAAAACTGTAAAGAGAAACACAGAAAGTATTAAGAAAAAGAAAAACGTTTTTTTTTTTGTAATTCATTTAATTTTTTAATTACATTCTTACGTTCATCCCCACCCCCTCATATTTGTCTTATTATTTTATTATTACTTTGTTTCTTTTTAATCTTAATTTCTTTGTGATAATTAAATTTATAAACAAAAAAAAAAAAAAAGAAGAAGAAGAAGAAGAAGAATTAATTCTAATTATTCTAATTTGTTGTAATTTTTTTTTTCTTTGGTTAATTAGTATAATTAAATAGAATCAATTTTTTTTTTTTTTGTTTTTGTTCAAAAGAAGGTAGTGGAAGGACAATTTAAAAGTAAAATGTCTTATTATAAAAGTGTAATCATGTATTTATTATTGATAATTGTATTTGGATTTTTAACAAATAATATTAATGGTGATATTGAACCTCAAGATTCTAAGTATTCAGATGTAACAGAATCTATTTTGGTAATTATAATTTTTATATTTACATTTTACACGTAACAAATAATTGTCGTTTATTTAAAATTTTCTGTCCCCACTTTTCACATAATTATTTTCACCGGCGTTTTTAAAAGTTGTTTTTTTTTTTTTTTAGACAGAAAATTGTAACAATATTTTTGTTTTTTTTTTTGTTGAACGTAAACACTTTTTGTTTTTCCTGTCTGACTGTAAATTATTTTCATCACGGGTATTCAAATTTCTACACGTGACTTATGTCTGGATGTTCGATATTTTTACGGTTCAATATTTATTTGCAATTATGATACAATGTTAACGTGAATTTGGTTTACTTTTAATATTTGTATTGAAATTTCAATGTGTAAGGTCATTGAACTCATATTTATTTTTTTTTTTGTTAATCGATCAAATTTTAAACTGATAACCCCAAATGTTAGAATCGAAATCATCTCTTGCTCTCATTCTGTCTTTTTTTTTTTTTTTTGACATAATTAAACTTTGTAGTAACATTTTCATTTTCTTCTTTATCAAAGTGGACGATTATTTACGTTAATTGAATCGGTCAAATTGTTTTAAAAATTTAAAATTATGACGTGTCTTCATCGAAACGTTTTACTTTTTAACTAATAAATATTTATAAATCAATTTCCCATTAACAATATATTTTTTTTTTATTTAATTAATTATTAATTAATTTTCTTTTTATTTGTTTTTTTTTTTTTTTGTTTCTTTTACAGAATAATAATGATAAACCACAAGATACTAGTAGTATTGAAAATAATAATAATAACAATAATATGTTTGGTTCAAATGTTGGTTTTATACACGGTTTTATCGCATCATTTTCTGTTATAATTGTATCAGAATTAGGTGATAAAACATTTTTTATTGCTGCAATAATGGCGATGAGACATCCACGTTTAACAGTATTCACTGGTGCTATTGCTGCACTTGCATTAATGACTGTATTATCAGGTAATTATTTTCTATTTACAGTTTACTATTTACATCATACTTTCACACATTTTATTGGTACCGATTATTTTACAGGTCATTACTTTGATAATCAATTTTTTTTTTAATGTGAATTATTTAAAGTTTTTTGGTTTATTTTTAAGAAACATTTTCACTGACAATTTTATGCATTATCTAATATGACCATTTTTCTCATGACCATTTGTCTAATGGCAATAAAATTATTCACATTAGAAAGGTTTTTTGTTACTTTCTTTCTATTACAATATTTTTACAATCCCTTCAAATCTTATTTACGTTCACCCCTTCTTATACTGAATTTCGTTACTTAAATATTTTTTAACCTAATATTTGTTTTTATTTTATTTTTTCTAGTTGTATTTGGAATGGCTGCAACAATTGTACCACGTGTTTATACTTACTACATTTCAACAGCATTATTTGCAATTTTTGGTTTAAAAATGTTAAAGGAGGGTTACTATATGTCACCAAATGAAGGACAAGAAGAACTTGAAGAAGTTCAACTTGATATTAGAAAACGTGAAGATGAGGTAAATTGTTTTTGTTATTTTTTTTTTTTTGTATTTTCTTTAATTTTTTTGTTGTATTTTTTTATTTTCTTCTAAAAAATTAATTAATTTTTTCATTTTTTGTTGATAAAATTCGTTCGTTCGTTCGTTTTTTTTCTCTCTATCTCTCTCTCTCTCTCTCTTTATTTAATTTCTTTCGTGTTTTATTTTTGATAAAAAAAAAATCTTCAAACATCATTTATTAATTTTTTTCCATAACAAAAAATTCTTTTTTATTTTGTTTTTATTTTAATTAAATATTTTTGATGTTTGTGTGGAGTGTTCCTATTTTTTGTTTTTCAATTCAAATCAATTTTCACTAATAAATTTCTCTTGTGATTTGTTTTTCTTTTTAATTATTTTCACATGTTTCAATAATTGCGTCTCGTAGTTTTGTGAGGGATGGGGAGGGAATAAAGAAAAGTTGAAAATCAAAACAATCCACTGAAAAATATTTGTTTTTTTTTTGTTTTTTTTCGTGTGACAATTTTTTTTCCTTTGTAATATTTTCCGATTTTTGTGTTACTGTCATTTTTTTTGTTGTTGTGTGTTTGAAGAGAAAAATTAAAGAAGTAAAAATACAAAATACAAAATACAAAATCGGAAAAGTAGATTATTTTATTTGTTTTGTTTGTTTTGATCAAATAACTGTACATTTTTCTCTGAACACAATTTTATTTCTTTCTCTCTCTCTCTCTCTGTCTTTTTTTTATTATTTATTTCTTTTTATCCGTCCCACCCCCTATTTTGGAGCATTAACATTTTTATTTTTTAAAAATTATAGAATTGACGGAATGAAATTAAAAATTATTTTTCTTTTAGTTTAAATTTTTCTTTCGTATTTTGAATTTAATTTTTTTTGTTCAATTTATTTTAATTAGAATGTAAAAATGTTCGTTGAAATAAAAGAAAAGAATTTAAACTTACAATTAAGTGTGGGTGGGAGGAGGGGTGTGGGCTAGTTAAGAATGTTAATAAATTTTTAATGCACAATAATTTTTCGTATTGTCACAATTGTTATTGGAATCCGTGTGAATATTTTGTCACTCCTTGACCACTACCTCGCATTTAAGTTCAAACAAATTTTCTTTTTATTTAAATGTTTTAAATGTTATTTTAGAGAGGGTTTTTTTTAGCCGTTTTGTTTTGTTTTGTTCCTTTTTTTTTTACATATTTTTTTTCGATCTTAGACAAAAATAAAGAAAATAGAAAATGTAGAGAAATTTATTATTATTATTATTATTATTATTTTGTTATTATTAAGAATTAAGAAAAAAAAAAAAAACAAAATTTGTGGGCAAATATTGTAAATTGATCAATAAATAAAAAATTTGTATGTGTGTGTTAGCTACTTAAAACATTAAATACTGATGATGCAGGATTACTTAAAAAGGATGAAACAAATGATAAATGTGATGATGATGTTGTTCATGATAATACAACAACAATAAATGATTCAACAATAATAACAACAATTGCATCAATAACAACATTACCAACAACAGCAACAACATTATCATCATCATCATCAACAACATCAATTAAAACAATTAATAATAATAATTTTAGTTCATCAATAAATAATATTGATGAAAATATTGATACAATTGAACCATCAACGTCAACAAATTTAATGAATTCATCAAGGCAAAGACGTTTCTCAAAAGATAATACAATTACAAATGGTGACATTAATACTAAACGGGTTAGAATTCATTAACGAAAAAATACAAAAAAAAAAAAATAAAATAAAAATCAAATACAAAAAAAAATTTAAAACACTAAAAAAAAAATCCTTCTTCTTTTTTCTTTCTTTCCATTTGTTGTTGGTGTTGTTAAAAAAATACACACACACACACACACAAACTAAACAATGAATGTAAATGAAAGAGAAAAAAGAAGAATTACATAAAAAAAAAAAAAAAGAAAAAATTTTATATAAAATTTAGTTTACAGAAATAATTTTTCATCTTACTTTTTTTTTTTTTTGTTTTTTTATTTTTTTATTTGTTTTTCTTTTCTCAAGCATTCATTCCTTTGTCATTATTATTATTATTATTATTATTATTATTATTATTATTATTATTTTGTTTGTTTGTTTGTTTGTTTGTCGTTAACATTTTTCACTGAGTTTAATTCTGTCACATTTAGATATATATATTTTTTTTCTATCTTTGTTGTCATTTTTTCTCTTCGCACATTTTCATTCTTATTGAAATTGAAAATTTTTACCAGAGTAATGTATGTTGTAGAATTGTCCAGTGACTAAGCCGGAGACCTAAAATAATTTAAGAAATTATAAAAAAGGAAACCAAAACGGAATTAAATTCAGTGATTAGAAAAATTTCTCTTTTCATTTTCTTTTCGTTTTTTTATTTCATGAGTTCTGTTGTTTTTTTTTTCTCTTTCTCCTCTCATAATTTATTTTTTTTTTTTTTAATTTTAATGAATTTTTTCCCATTAAATTCAATATGAAAATTCATCATTGGGTGTAGTTTTGTTGTCATTATTTTTATTGTCTTTTTTTTTAGCAAAATTGGTGAAGAATTTTTCATTTATAGTTTTTTTTTTTTTTCTTTTCCTTTTTTCCTTTTGTTTTTTTATTTTTTGTTGAAATTAATTCAAAACTTTTTATATTCTTAACAAATAAAAACTAAAAACTATAAATTCAATAATGTTAAATTTTATTGCACCAAATTTTTCTTTTTTAATTATGCTATTTTTTTTTCTCTCTCTCATTTTCCTTTTACCGTTTTTCATTTTACTTTTTCTTTTTTTTTTTTTTGATTAGAATTAGAAGCAACATTATATTTTTTGTCGTCTGTTAATTTATAATTTATATGTGTGGGGTGGGGAAAAAAGAAAAGAAGGAAATTTCCCGTTTAGAAATTTAAAACAGATAAAAAAAAAATTTTGCTTTTGGTTCAAATATTCACTAAGAGTCAAATGCATCAAATTTTATTTAAAAACAATAAAAAGCTTTTTTTGTACGCAGACTAAGAAAAAACAATAACGTGTCCTCTTCCCCCCACCGCCACACCCCCACAAACTAACGTTTGCTGGGTGGGGGGTGGTTAGTTGTTGTGTAAATAATTCATTACGAAAACATTTTTGACGACTACCAAAAAAAAAAACACAAAGTGTTGTTGTTGCTTTGCACGTTGATGCCTTCGATTTTTAAATTAACAAAATAGGAGAAACAAAATGAAAATTAAAGGAAAAACAAATTTTTACTGTAAATGATTTGTGTGTAGGATTTTTTTTTTTTTATAATTTTCAATTAATTTATCAAAAATTTCTATACAAACGTGATATGAATTGTTGACGTTAAATTTTGTGTTGTTGTGAAACAAGAAAAAAGAAAAAAGAAACTTTTGCGTCTTTCAGTAATTAAATCGTTGTACAAATGTTTTTTTTTCGCATTCCGTTTTTCCTTTTGGTTCATTTTTTTTCTTCCTTTTTGTTCATTTCTTTTCATTTCATTTTTTCCTTGTACAAAATTTCACAAATTTTTTCTTCTCGTACCTACTTTTTTTTTTTTTCTTCTTCAGAACTTTTTTTTTCTTATTGCTGTTTTTTTTTTTTGTTTTGGTTTATTTTTTTTTCTTTTCAAAATTATGAAATTAAATATTGTTTTTTTTTTCTTTTGTTAAACACACACACACACACACACAAACCCACACAAACACAGAAATATACACCAATACACCGCATCCATTCATTCCACATGAAACACAAAATTAATTTTGTAACAGAAAACGAAACAAATTTAAAAGAAAATCACAAAAAAAAAAAAAAAATAGAAAAGAAAACAATTTGTTTTCAGTAAATTGTTAAAAAAAAAGAAAAATAAGAAAACAATAAAAGCTTTAGGGCGCCGTAAGCTTTCCGTTTTTTTTCCCTTTCTTTCATTTTGTTCTTTTATTTTATTTTTTTGGTTAGAAAAAAAAATAATTGGCTTTTGTTGTTGTTGTTCTTTTTTTTTTTTGTTTTGTTTTTGGATTATGGATGAACGCATAATTTTCCTTTTTATTTTATTTTCCTTTATTTTCTGTTTTGTTTTGTTTATTTTATTTAAATTTTATTTTCTTTACATTCTGTTTCCGTCTCATTCCGTCTCAACCGTCTCATTCCGTCTCAACCAGTTACGATTCAAAAGAAATATAAAATTATTAAAAAAAAATCCATTTTACAATCAGATTCTGACAATTCGTCGTGTTATCCACAATGTGACTGTTAAAAATCCATTTTAATGTTAATTATTTTTTTTTTGTTAGCATTTGTGTTCCGCTTACAAAAATGTAAAGTTCACTATTGTCTGTTTAAATAAAATTTTCTATTTGTCTTAACAGAATTTACTGAAGTTTCTGTTAGAATTAAAAAAAATTTCAATTTTTCTGCTTTTAAATTTCAAGTTTAAAAAAAAAATTCACAGAAAATGCGTCACTTAAAATGAGATAAACGGGTGCGGTGTATTGTATAGAATCATCGTATCCTTTTTTTTTTTTTTTTCTGTTTGTACTTGACTTGCATCAAGAATTGTTTTATTTAACGTCCACTTTTTCACACCAGGCAACCCAGACTACCTGGACAAATCCTAATTAAGTCAAATCGGGACGAGACCTACTATTTTTGAGGTGAATTCTGAATCACCTTGCATCTGCATATGCATTTTTAATCCTGATTCGGCACATTATCGTATCCTTAATTTATTTTTATTTTAAAAAATAACATTTTCCGTACTATCAATCTCTCTCACTCTCTCTCTCTCTCTCTCTCCGTTCATTTCTTCTTTTAAACTCTTTTCATTAATTTCTTAAAATTAAAAATTTTAATTTTCTTTATTTCTTAATTTTATTTAGATTTCAATTTTTGTTTTTGTCTTTTTTTTTTTTTGTTGTTGTTTATTTTTTCTTTTAGTTTTTCAACCAACAACACAAGAAAATGACGAATCAGAAATATATTCTGGTTGTTGCTGTTTTTTTTTCTTCTTCTTTTTCAATAAAAATTTCTTATTTTTTTTTCTTTTTTTTTGATCATAAAAATAATTTAAGGATTATTTGACGTGTTATTGTTGTTGTTGTTATTATTATTTTTCTTTAATTAAAATGATTCTAGTGATTTTACTAAAATTATTGAATAGAGAAACATGTATTCTAGAATGATGTCGGATCATTTTCAATCTGCATGTACATTTTTTTTTAAAATTGTTTATTATTGTCTGTTGTTGTTGTTGTCTGTTGTCTGTTGTCTGTTGTCTGTTGTCTGTTGTTGTTGTTGTTAAGATTTTAATCAACTCCTATGAAAACGAAAGTAAAACTGAAGTAAAATAAAACCGTGATAAATTTTTATTTATTTATTTTTTTTTTTGTAGTAAATAATAAAATGTAAATAAAATAAACAATAATTATGAACAAGTGAATTTATTTATAAAATAAAAAAATTTTACTTTTTATTAACTGGAGACACAAGTTCCAACATCAAATTACACAATAACAATAACAACAACAACAACAACAACAACAACAACAACAACAACAACAACAACAACAACAACAACAACAACAATAACAACAACAACAACAATAACAACAATAACAACAAAAATGTAAATATAAATTTATGTTCAATAAATTGACAAAATCCACAAAAGTGTTAAACGTTACAAATGTGTGTTGTGTTTTTACAATCACAATACAAATTCAACTCTAATAAATTTTCACAATTATTTATTTATTTATTTTTTTTTTGTTGATACAACAACAACAACAAAAAGAAAACAAAATTTGTGAACTTTTTTTGAACGATTCTGTTTTTTTTTTTTTTTGTATTTTCACTTTTAACAACAACAACAATAATAATAATAATAAATTTTTTGTTGTTGTTGTTATATTATTTTAACTTTCCATTTTCTCTTTCATTTGAAAACGAAAATAAATTTTTTTCCTTTTTCGTTAATTTATTTTTCTTTTCTAAAAATTTCTTTTTTTTTTTTTTGTTTATTTTGTGTCTGTTTGTGTTGGTTTTTTTTTGTTTTTTTTTGTTTTTTTTTGTTTTTTTTTTCTTTGCTCTACAAATTTTTTTTCTTCTCTTCTCTTTTCCTTTTCTTCCTTTTTTATTGTTTCTTTTTTTTTTTCTTTGTTTTTGTTTTCTGATTTTTCGTTTTTACTTTGTCCAAATTTTGTCTGTCAAAATTTTATTTTTTTCTATTTATGTGTGTGTGTGTGTGTATGTGTGTGTGTGTGTCTCTCTTATTTTTTGTTATTGCCTTATGTAAATAATGTTCTTCTTTTCGTTAGTAATCAATCGATGTGCAGGGGGGTGGGGGAGGGGGGTAGGGTGAAAAAATAAAAATAGAATCTGCACCAAATGCTTTTAATTATTTGTAAATAAATTTTCTTTTAATTTTTTTTATTTGTTTTTTTTTTTTAGTTTTAAGTTTTTCAATTTTTTTTTGTTTTTTTTTTTGTTATTCAAAGAAAATTAAAAATTAAATAGAAAAAAAAAAAAAACAAGAAAAGAGAGAAAAAAAAACAACAATTTTTTGCACAAACAAAAGTTCAATTAGTTTTCCCCTGTTGTTGGGGAGGAGAATTTTCCTTAATTTTCATTAATACATTTTTTTTTTTGTATTTTCGTAAAGACATTTTTTTTCTCTTTGTTTTTCTTTTCATTTTTCTTTTGACTTTTCATTGAATAATATTGAATGATGTAAGAACTTTTCATTTATATATATTTTTTTTCTTTCTCTCTCTCTCCCTTTTTTTTCTTCATCTTCATTATATTTCTATGTGTGTTGTGACACATTAGTTGGAGAAAGAAGCATCAACTGTATTAATAACACAAGATCCAGAATCTGGTACTGTACGTAAAACAAAAAGAAATGTTGCATGGTATTTAGCATCAAGAGTATTAATGCAATCATTTACAATGACATTTTTAGCTGAATGGGGTGATCGTTCACAATTAACAACAATTATTTTGGGTGCACGTGAGGTGAGTACACACTTTAATTTTTCATTATATATATTTTTATATTTTTTTTATGAATTTCATTAATTTGTCTCTTGTCCAATTTTATTATTTTCTATTCATTAATTTGTGTTGTGTTAACTTGTACACTGTTGGGGGTCAGTTAACTTATGACAATAATTTTTATGTGTATTCTCTCCGTTAAATTGTAAAAGTCATCATTCTTGTATAAAATAACGTTTTTCGATTTTTTTTTTCCTTTAATTAAAGGAAAATGGAAAAAAAAACTTCAATGTTTTTTGTTGTGTTGAAATTTAGAACCAAAATATTGTAACATTTTTCGTAATGAATATTTGTACAAAGATTAAATTCTGTAACCTTTGACACAGTGAAAGTTTTATGTAGCTAATTTATTTTTTTTGCAAACAGGGTAAATTGCTTTTTTTATTTTTTATTTAATTCATTCATTCAAAGTTCAATGAACTTTTTTTTGTTTATTATAAATTGTAATTTTTATTTTTTAATTTCTAGAATGTTTATGGTGTAATTGTTGGTGGTATTATTGGTCATTCAATTTGTACAGGAATTGCTGTATTAGGTGGACGTATGATTGCACAAAAAATCTCTGTTCGAACTGGTAAATTAAAACAAGAAGAAGAAGAAGAAGAAGAAAATATTGAATTCAATTGAATTTTTTTTTGTATATTTATTTGTTGTATTTTTTTTTGTTCTCTCTTTACAGTCACACTTGTTGGTGGTGTTGTCTTTTTAATATTCGCCATCAGTGCACTTTTTATTAGTCCAGAAGAAGATGCACCGGCAACATCAGCTGGACCAAATTAAAAATAATATTTTTTGTTAGTTTTTTTTTTTTTTTTGTAAATTTCCTTTTGGAAATTTATTTATTTATTTTATTTTTTTTTGATAAATGAAATTTTTACTTTTGTTTTTCCTTTGGTGTATCCAATTGTTGTAAAATATTTCCATAAATTGTGAAAATACCAATTAAGAAAAATTAAAGATAAAGACAAAAAGGGGCGACTAAAATCATTCAGTCATAAAATCTGAAAAAAAAAAATATTTCTCAGTCAACAAAATTGGTTGTAGAAGAGAAAAATGTAAATTGGAGAACGAATTTTTGATAACGTTTAATTGCAGACCGGTTAAATTTGTAAGGAATTGAACAGAACAAAAATTAAATTTATGTTGATTTATAGAAAGAAAATTTGATCAGCAAATTTTGATCAAAAATGTTTGTTCCAAATTGAATTTTATAAAATCTGTACATATGAATTTTCATCGTATATAAAGGAATTTTTCAATTCAAAGAAATGTCAATGTCTACAAGTAAACGTCTTTTCAAGTTTATACTTTTAACTTGTAAATTGTATTTATTGGCGTGACATTTTAAATATAAGTACAATAATGTGTTGGAGTTGTTTTCTTTATTGAAATCAATTACAACAACACATTTGTTTTACTTTTGCCTTTGATACTGCTTCCGTATACTCCAGGTTCTTCCACCACACTGGTAACATTTATGTTACGCTAAAATTTCTAATTTCTACTGTTATTATTCATGTGCCTTTTTTTTTTTTTGTACTCATATTTATTTGAACAAAACTTTGACAAAAACCAAATAATTTTAAAAGATTATTTCTTCTGAATTCAGTTAGGACTTTATTTAATTTAAGGAATTTATTTAATTAACACAACATATAAACATCATGAAATAAATAAAATATTATCTGTTCTGTTCACTTCTATCTGTAAAAAAATATTATGAGAAATAATTTTCAAAGAAATGAAAAGATAAATAGAATGAAAAAAAATAAACTTTATTATATTTTTGCTAAAAATCCCTTTTTATACAAATTGTTTTGTTTTGAAAGATTTTTTGTGTTTTATATATATATTTTTTTTCTTTTACACAAAACTTTCGAGATAAACAACAACAAAAACAACAAAAATTTCTAATTTATTGCTTTAATATTTTTTTTTCCCTTTAGGTTTAGTTTTTTATTTATTTAAACATTTTCTAATACAATAACTCTGACGGTTACACCACTGGCTTTTATTATTTTTTGTTTGTAGTCGATTTTTTTTTTTTTACGACTTTTTTTTTTTTTTTTGTTTTTGTTTTTTACAATATTTTATTTTTTTTTAATGAAAAAAAAAACAAACAAACAAACAAAAAGCTTATTTAGTACATAAAAAAAAAACAAAAAAAATGATACGAGTAAAAAGTATAAAGTTTAAAATACAAAAACTATAATTAGTAAATAAAGTAAAATAAAAAAAAAACATATTTTTGTATTATTTCAAATTTGTTATAAATAGAAAAAAAAAACAAAAGAAAAGAAAAGAAAATGTAAAATTAAGGATAAGGAATATAATGAAAAAGAACAAAAAAAAAAAAAAAAACTGTCCACTAGAGAAAAATAAAAAGAATATGTAAGATTTAAGGTAAATGAATGAATGAAGAAGAAGAAAAAGAAGAAAAATATTTATAAAAAGGTGAAAAAAGATGAAAGAGAAAAAAATGTAACGATTTAAGAAAAAAAAAAATTAAAGAAATCACACAAATAAAAAAAAAAAATTTAAAACAAAAAAAAAAAAAATGAAACAATAAATAAAACAATCACAAAAAAAAAAAAAAAATTGAAGAAAATTTATCAAAATATTTGTCTTTTAATTGAATAGTAATTTTTTTACTTTTACACATTTCCTGTACCCATTTCCCGATTTCATTTACAGTTTCAAAAAGAAGAAAACTAAACAGGAGGAATACATTTTTATTGATCGATTTTTCGATATTGTAGTTTTCAAAGAGACTAAAACTAAAGTCATTTTATTTTTTATTTAGAATGGAAAATGTACAACAACACTTAGAATGGAAAATTTACAACAACAACAAAGTTATTCGCAATTTTCCATTTTGTATGAATTTTATTTATTCTAGTAGCAAAGACACACACTGACAATATAAATTTTTAACGAAAATGTGATGTGAGCGACATCTTTATTTAAACATTTTTGTTAGTGTCGAAAATTTTTTTTTACAGATATTTAGACCAAATGTTCATACACAAATTTTGTACATTGATGGAAATATAAATATAAATTTAGGCGTATGATTTTCACGAAATATTAAATATAATTTTCATTGAAAATTTGTATTTTCACCAAACTCTGTTTGAGTCTTAACTATTTTACAATGAACATTAATACGTTTTCAGTTTTTCATTTGCGTTAAATTTAAAAAGGGTTTTTTTTTCAGGTTAAACATTTTTGTGTCTCTGCTTTTCACTGAAAGAAGATAACAAAAAGAAAATTAAAAAAAAAAAAAAAATTAACAACGTTAACAAATACAAATTTTCAAGTTCTGTTAAATATTTTACAGTATTTTTTTTTTTTTTTTGTCAAATCGTAACAAGAATGATGATTTTTTACAAATAATTGGAAGAGAATGTATTGTGTAATGTTGTACCAATGAAATAGTAAAATTTCTTTAAAAAATTATATAATTTCAGTGGACCTTGTGAAATTAACAAAAGAAATAATTTCAATTCACAAATTTATTAAATCCGTTTAGTCGTATTTAATTATCTTGTAGATGTGAAGTATTGAAAACTAATTCATATTCCTAATGTAACATTTGGATTTATTTTTTTTTTTTTTGGTTGGCTTAAAAAAAAAAGAAGATATTTTAGAGAAAGAAAACAAAATTGTGAAAAATGTGACGGGGGAAAAAAAACAAATAAAAAAAAAACAAAGAACAGGAAAAAGAAGAAAAACTTCCCTTATTATAAAAAGATTGTCACAAAAGTCAGAAGTTATCATCATCTCTCTCCTCTTCCCATATAATTTTCTATCGAGGAAAAAATATATTTTTTCCTTCTGCGTACTTTTGTTGTTGTTTTTGTTTTCATTTTTCCTCACTGTTTTTCTTTTATATTCATTTTTGCTTTATTATCAGTGATTATGAATTCATAACAATTTTTTTTTGTTTTTTTTTTTTTTTTATTCTTCTTTTCGCTAATAGGATCATCTCCGTTTGTTTTTCATTCTTTTAACCCTATGAAGAAAGAAAAACGTATAAAGAAAAACGATGGTGAAAAATGTTTTTTGATGGGGTGTATAGTTGGTGGTATGACTAAAAGGAGAGGTGACATTTTTTACAAATTATCCTATGTTGCTTTTTTTTATTTTACATTCAACTTTTACACTGTCTCTCTCTCTCTCTCTCTCTCTCTCTTTGTCTGTTTCTCTCTTTTGATTTTACGTGGTCTATTACTCAGTTATATTGTCTTATATAAATTTTTTGTTGTATTGTTGTTAAGGTAAAAAGTCGAAAGATGATCCTATTTCTGATACAAAAACTAAATCCTAATTTAGACCGTTACATTTGTTTTAATTTTTAAATTAAAAACAAATTAATTAATTTTTTAATGTCAAAAATAGGAAATATTATTGCTGACAATTTAATCAAATTTATTTGAAAATATTGGTTATGGATTTTTTTATTGTATTTTTTCTATTAATATTTTAAGAAATTATGACACTTATTAAATTAGCCACTAATTCTAATACAACGGTCAAAATTAGGAACAACGTTTTTTTTGGACCCAAACTTAAAACGTTTATTGCTTATGATTCAAATTCAATAAACGTTTTTTTTATTCGTTAATTTTATTACATGCCGCTCATGAGTGGCGGGTTGGCCAGGTCTGGTTTAGGAGGCAGTCGAGACATTTTTATTTATATCCCATCACCTCTATCTGTATAACTGTCTTGTTTGAATGTGTGTGTATGTGTGTGTGTGTGTGTGTGTGTGTGTGAGTATGCCTAGTTGAGTTTTGTTATATGTGTATTGAATTGGTGGTTAAATGGGGTGGTTGTTGTTTTCACATAATACAAAAAATAACAAAAAAAAAAAATAAAAACAAGAACAAGAACAACAAATAAATTAGGTTGTTTTCGGAATCAGAAGGTGTGAATGAAAGGGCAAAGGGGGACATCCAGAAATAAAAGGTGGAATAAATACTAATCACCTTTTACAGACAAGTTTATTGTTTTTTTTTGTACACCTTTTTTTTTTTTTTGTTTTTCGGTTTGTTTATTTTTTTTTTCTTTTTTCACTTTTTGATTATTTTCGTTGTTTTGTTTTTCACGCAGTAAGAGAGAGAGAGAGAAAGAGAAACGCAAAAAAAACATTTTAATCGAAAAGTAAATATTTTCTGTTTTTCCGTTTTTTTTTTTTTCTTCTTCTATTTAAATCTTTGTGTGCCATTTGTATGTGTGACTCTGTGTGAATTCCGGTGAATTAACTTAATTTGAAGCATAAAAACAAAAAAACAAAAAAATTGATAGAAAGAAGAAAAACTATTTGATAGATTATCATTGTATGGACTACGGATCTGTCAACCCATCATAAAAAAAATAATACAAAAGAAAAATTCTAAAAAATATTTTTTTAAGTTGTTGTTGTTGTTGTTCCTGTTCATATAATAAATTTAAATTTTACTCTACACATTTTCCTCACGTACTACTCTCCTTCACTAACTGTGTCTCTCTTTCTATTTGTCTTCTCTGGTGGCGGTCCGAAAAAAAAATCCAAAAACAACAATAACAACAACAAGAAAAAAACACAAAAAATATTTCCTATTATAAAAGTTATAAAGTTTATTATATACTAACTGTCGGTCTGTCTGTACATCTCACATTCCTCTTTCTGATTATATTAAAATCATCATCTACACCAGAACTCATCTATAATTCTATAATTTTCATTCTTTATTTTTCCATTTTTTTTAACAAAAAAAGAAAAAAAAAAACAGAAAGAAAATTCTAACAATCATTCACTCATCCTCATAATATTGTCGCTCAATTGTAAAAAGTTCCCCTCATATTTATCAACCAACGTATAAAACACCTCTTTATAACAACAACAACAATAACCAAAAAAAAAAAAAATAAAATATATATTCTCACTTTTCTCTCTCTCTCTCTCTCTCTCTCTCTGATCACATTTGTGTGTATGAATGAATTTTTTTTTTTTGTTATTATAAAAACAAAAACAACATAGAAGTAAAATTCAACATATTCCACATTCTAAATTTACTGTTACCTTCTTCTTCTTCTTCTTTCTCACCCTTCTTCATCATACTCTATATTTTTTTCTGTGTGTAACTTTTTTTATTTTTTTTTGCGAGACCAACCAACCCATTCAAAACACGAGACAAAAAAAAACACAACAACAACAACAACAACAACAACAACAACAAAATTCACTTTTAAAAAAGAAATTTTTGCGTTTTTTCATTTTTCATTTTTCGGTTTTTTTTTTGTTTTTGTTTTCTTCAAACGTCAATCTTTTTCTTCTGAAAATCATTTTGACCTGATCTAAATAGTATTACCATTGTCTAATAATTTTAATAATTAAATTAATAAATTATTATGCTATGGTGATTACACACACACACACACACACACACACATTGGTGGTTACAGTACAATCGGGTATAAGACAATTATAAATAAATAAATAAAACTGTGCGTATGGAAAATTATATGGAAAAAGCACATTTGTAACAAAGAAGAAAATTCTATTGAAGAGACAGAAGATTAGGAAGAGAGAGAGAGAGAGAGAGGGAGAGATTGATATGATTAAAATTGAATTATTTAGTTTTAGATAAATGGAACATTTGAAAATTAATTAAATACGACTTTTTTTTTTTTCACGGAAATTTACCATTTGTATTTCCATTCATCCATCTGATGTACGTCACAAATTTTTAGTTTAGACTTTTTTTTCTTTTCTTCTTCTCTCTTCTATTTATCTCGCTTTGTTCATGATATCATCATCATCTTATTTTTAATAAGTGAACTGTTACACACACACACAACATACACACATACACACATACACATAAGTCTCCTAACATTAACTTATTTTCTTCTTATTCTTTCCTTATTTATATATTTTTCTTTTTCTTTTTCTTTATTTTTATTATTGCAAAAAGATGCAAAAGAAAAATATGAACATCGCAGGTTCATAAAAGACGAATAATGATAAATATATGGGAAAAGGAAAACATTTTTATACAGGTGAAAATATTTTAGCATTTTTATTTTTCCTCCTCCTCCTTCTTTTTTTTGTTTTTCTTACTTTTTGTTTTTGTGTCTTTTTTTTTTTTATGTGACTTTTGTGATTTATATCAGAATATTTTCGTTAACGAATTTAGACTGAATTTTATTTTTTCTATTTTGTTTTTGTCTTTAAATTTTCATCATCATCACCTCACAAAAGGGTCTAATGTCAGATGTAGAAAGATGAGAAAAGGGAAAAAAAATCGTGAAAATGAAATTTTTTAGAAATTGATTCTGAAGAATCAGTTTAGATGAAGGAACATGTGGAGGATCTGAAGAATAAGATGAAGGGTAGTGTGGAGGGGAAAGAATGATGATTATTTTATTTATAATGATTTAATATTTTATTATGTGTGTGTGTGTGTGTGTGTGTGTGTGTGTGTGTGTGTGTATGTGTGTGTGAATACAAACATCACATTAGATTTATAGACAAATTTTTGGTTGTTATTTGGAGAGAAATAATTTCAATTAGAGAAAATTTTTCACAACTTTTCCAATAAACAATTTGTTGTGTCTGGTGTCCGTTTATACTTTACGTTAAATATTTTGTAAATATTTCCGTTGTGCTATTACACAAAGTGTCTCTCTTAAAGAAATAAATTAAACTGAGAATAAGAATAAGAAGAAGAAGAAGAAGAAGAAGAAGGAAAAAAATAAAGAACAAATTTTAGTTTTTTTTTTCTATGAAGACAACAGTGACAAAAAAATGGGCAATAGCAAAAAAAAAAAACACAAGAAGAAAAATTCAAATTAGCTAACCCCAACAAACAACAACAACAAAAAGAAAAGAAAAGAAAAAACTGAAAATAAATAAACGCAAGCAACAGCAGCAGCGGGGTTAAACGGATAACAATGGAAAGTGTAGAAATGTTAAAAGGGTAAGGTGAGGTGAGGGGGTCCTGAATATATTTTTTTTCGTATAGAAATAATTTGGTATGGTTGAATTAAATTAGTGGGTGGAATGAATACTAAATAATAATATTTTAAGAGAGAAAAAAAAAAACGAAACTTTCCATACTTTCTTGTCCATCTTCTCTCTTCTCATCATCATTTTTCCTTTTGTCCCTTTTTTCCTTTTTTTCTTTTTTTTTTCGCTCTGTATCAAGATGAACGTAAAGACAAACGTAAGTAAGTAAGAAAACAACAACAACAACAACAACAGAAAAAAAAAATATTTAATTGAATTTTTTAACATCAACACCTCGTTCCATTTTTTTTTGTATTCATACTACCATCACCCCATCCATCCATTCACTCTTACCATCAAATTTCCCTGAAAATAAAAAAAAATGAATAAAAACCAACAAATCTTTCTTTCATTTTTGTCTTAAATTTTTGTCCTTTAATTTCATAACACTTACAAACATACAACAACAATAAGAATAACAAATACAACAATTTTTGACTTTTCCTTTTTCGTTTTTCCTCTACCATTTTCATCATTTTTTGTCTTGCTGACTAGTGACTGAGAGGGTAAAGTTTAAATTAAAGAAAGAAAAGTAAGAAAAAAAAAAATCTTAATGGACATCGTCAGCCACCACCACCCCTCTTACCAACCCATCTTACAAATTTCCCTTCATTCTATTCTACCGAACCTATCCGACGTAACTTTATTACATTCTACACCAACACGTCGCACGTTATTTTCTTTTTTTTTTTATTTCTTGATCTATTTTCCATTAATTGGAAAAGGTAGAGTTTTCTTTATCAAATCAATTTTCTTTTTCTTCTTCTTCTTCTTCTTCTTCTTCTTCTTCTTCTTCTTCCTCTTCTTCTTCGTCTTCTTCTTTTTTGTTTTTGCTTTTATTAATTTAATTTAATTTATTAATAAATTTGAAAATCACAAAAAGAAAAAGAAAAAAAAAAAAGAGAAAAAAAAACAACAACAACAACAACAAAATATAAAGAATTTTAATTAAAGGGATTTATTTATATTGAAAGGGAAAAAAAATAAATACAAAACGATACATTTTTTATTTCTCATTATTATCTATCTACTTGTCTCTCTTTCACTCTCTCACTCTTTTCTCTCAAACCCAAAAATAAAATTATACAACAACAACAAACATGCATGATGATTTTGTTTTTTTTTTGATCCACACACACCCTCTTGTTATTTTATTTTTCTCCTCTCTTTCTCTGTAAAAAAGAAAAAAAAAATATGAATATAAAATTCCTCTTATATTGTTATTAATTTTTTGGTCATTTCCTTTTTCGTTTTTCTTCTTATTCTAGACTTGTTATTTTTGTTGTTGTTTGTTGTTGTTTTTTTTTTTATTTATTTGTAACAGAACGACGCGACACAGGAACGTTGATGACAATTGTGTGACGTGTACTTTTCCAGCAGATTAGTTAGGTTTGTTTGTTTTTTATATTTATACATTATTGTTGTTGTTGTTGTTTTTTTTTTGTTTTTATGCCCATTGGCCATATTAAAAACGCAACGATGTTTATTTCCTGTTTTTTCGTATAAGAGATGCGAATTATGTATATATGTATATGTGTGTATAAATTGTATGCATATATGAAATATTGTATTTCTTTTTTTTTTCTCTACTTTTATATAGGTATTTGTGAGAATATGCATGTGTGTGTGTTGTATAATATGATATATCAGGCTATTGTAGGAATTTTTTTCGTTTTTTTTTTTTTTTTTAGAGATATGTCATACATTTTATAATGGCCGGTGAATTTAATAAAGGATAATAACGGTGAATACTGAGAAATAAAAATTTTACAGTTATATTAAAGTTTTTCTAAAGAGTCATATGAGGTGATGAGTGGATCAGGTGGTGTTGGTAAGGTGGTGACAAATGTATAGAATAGAATGTATGTGAGATGGAAAATGGGAATAATGAACAAAAAAAAAAAAAAAAAAAGGAAAAGAAAGAAAAGTAAATCAGTAAAAATGGTATCAACTTTTTCTGACTGCTGATTAATAGAATAACAACAAAAAAAAAGAACACAATTTTTTTTTTTTTTGTTATTTTGTTTCGTTATACGACAATTTTTTTTTTAAAAGTGAAATATATATCTTCATACTCTCTCTCTCTGTCTCTCCCACACTCCCTCTTAGTCTATATAAATTTAATATGGAAATTTGTAACATTTTTGTTGATGTGTAAATGTTAAGGTTAGTTGGAAGTTATTTAACATCATTAGATTATTAAAACTTTTCTTTTCTTCTCTCTCATTCTCTCTATTCCTTTCTCTCTCTCTCTCTCTGTCTTTCTGTTTTATTTTACTCTTTCATTTTTGTATGTTATTTTAGTAATGAAAATTATGAAAATGCAATTCGTGGTTTAATGAGTTTGGTATTATGACAGTTCTGTCGTTGTTGTTGTTGTCAAAAGAAATTGACAACAATGACAATAAAGAAACAAAAGAAGAAGACAAAAGGACAGTCAAAAAGAGTAACAACAACAACAACAACAACACACACAAATAAAATAAAAGTGAAATGAAACAAAAAAAAATTTCCAAAAGATTATAAAAAGTAAATATAGAAAAATTATTCTTATAAAATTTTCATATAAACATTCAACCGAATGATCTTACCTATTTTAAATACAGCACAAAGAGAAGGAGAAAATGAAAGAAATAAAAAAGAATAAGATAAAGATGATATTGTTGTAGGAAAATGTATAAAAAAAAAAAAAATTGGGCGGAAGTGGGGGGGTGAACTAAAGAAAAGAAATCATTTAATTAAAATATCTCATCAGCCGTAAATAAATACAAATGACTTTCAATGAATATTCATTTTGATTATGAATCGGTAATAATTGTCTTTCTATCTCTACACAGATTCCTTCTTCTTCTTCTTCTCTTTTTTTATTCATTTCTTATCCTTATATTTTATTAAGAAGATGAAGAAGAAAACAACGACGACGAAAAAAAAAAGAAAGAAAAGTGATTTAAACGGAAAAAAAAACCCCCATTAAAAGTGAAGAATTAATCGAAAGGGTGTTGGGGGTGGATGGTGTGAGGTTGGTAGAGATTGTAGGTTAATATTTGTAATTTTTTAATAGGACGTGGAAATTGTGTTTAATCTTTTTACTCTATCACCAATAATTTAATGTACATGATTATTATAAAAAAAATTTATTTGTTTTTTCCAATTTTTTTTTTTTTTTTTTTTACAAAACCAACAACAACAATAAATTTTCCCTTTAAAAAAAGTAAAGTCAAATATAGTCGATTATAGGTTGAAATTTCAATTTTTACGTATTTTTATTTTCTTTTTTTATTTTCCATTTTTATTTGTTTGTACACTTTTTTTTTTTTGGTTAAAGGATAAAATCGTGGGGTAAAAAACTGTGGAGAAAGGAAGAAGAAGAAGAAGAAGAAGAAAAAAAAGTATTGAAATGGTTAACACTAGAATGGTACCATATATGATTGGTGGTAGTAGAATAAATGGGTTAGTTGATGTGGCCATCGCTGGTTATTTCACTTTTTTGTTTTTGTTTTGTTTTTTATTATTTATTTATTTTGAAATTGAGTTGATTGTTGGTAATAGCATAGAAATTGTATCTAGACTCCATAAATTTCTATACACACACGCACACACACACACACACACACACACACACACACACCAACAGTCAGTCATATATAAAAAGATTATTATAGGAAGTCGTTCATTTATAGAGAGAGAGGAAAAAAAAACAGAGTTTGGGCTAGAGTTTAACAGAAAGAGAGAGAGAGAGAGATAGAATATGATAAAAAAAAATTGTGAGATGAGAAGAGTGAATTACATATTCTGATGACCATAGAAAAAAATTAAAAGTTTTGTTTTTTTTTGTTCTCTTTAAAATTTCCTCTAGAGAAATTGAGAGACACAGAGAGAGAGAGAGAGAGAGAGACAGAGAGAGAGAAATGTTTTTCTATTTATGTGTCCTTCTGTTTGTCATCTCTTCAATCTATACAAAATTATACATTTGAATGGGTTATTTTTTTTCTTCTTCTTCTTCTTTTTTTGTTTGTTAAAAAAAAAAAAAAACATAACCGTAGGAAATTTTCGTTAGTCCTATACGCGCTTTTCTTCTTTCTATTTTTATAGATAAAAAAAAAAATCAACTTTTTTGTTGTATTCTGTACCGATTTCGTTACGAAAATGTCATTTTGGTATAGGATGGAATTAGTGAGAATTTTTGTGTGAGGATATTTTTTGTTTTTCTGATGATTCTAGGATCGGTATTATAAGGGACTGTGTAGAATAAAGGAAAGGGGAGAAAAAAAAAAGGGAAAGCTAAAAAATAACTTTATTGTATTAAATTTATAAATAACGTAATAATCGCTAGGAAAATCATGCCAACACTTTTCACTTTTCACATTGGGTTATGGTTAAGAAGAATAAGTTGAAAGGAGGTTTTTTTTTTTTTTTTGGAAGGTATGATGAGGGAGAGTAAGTTAGTGGATAATGGGTAAAAAGTTGAATTTATAGAAGTGAATAGAAACAATAGAGACAATTTTTTTTTTTTGTTCATTTTCATCCATAGAGTAAATTTTTTCTTTTTCTATCAATTTTTTTCTATAAATGTAAAATATTTTTGTGTGTGTGCAAAAAACAGAAATAGTCAATTGTCCGAAAGTGTGTGTATTGTGAGTATTGTGAGAGAGAAAGAGAGAAAATCTTAATAAAAAGATGAAAGATTTTTTTTTTCTATATTTTTAGAAGAGAAAATTATTGGTTAAAATTGAATGAAAAATTATACAAAAGAATTTTCATTATTTATTAAAATATACAAGAAAACAAATACGAATATAGTGGAAAATTTTTTCATAGATTTTTCTTCATATTTTCGTTGTGCGTTTTTTGTTTTTCTTTTTTTCTTTATTTATTTATTTTTTTTTTGTTTCTTATTTTTGTTGCATAAGCAAAAAAAAAAAACACATATTTTTACTTTACTTTACTGTATTTATAAACAAAACAAAAACATTTATATTAATAAGGATAAAGGATAAAGGAGAAAGGATTCCATTTTTTTGTTTCTTTTCTATTTATGATATGAAAAACTATAAAAAGATATTTGCTATTTTATAAGAGTCTGGTTTATGTGTGACCATTACTATGTGTGTGTGTGTGTGTGTGTGTGTGTTTGTGTGTTGTTTATGTTGAGAGTGTGTGTGTATGTGTTTGTGTTGAGAGTATGAGGAGAAGTTAAAATTATTGTGATTGTGAAATATTCATCGATAAACTTCATTCATTTACTTAATTTTTTTCTTTTTTTTCTGTATATATTTTCTTGACGAAAGTTTTCTTACTGTAGATTCATAATAAAAATATTTTTTTATATTTGATTTGTATTCGAAATTGTACAAAAAAAAAAAAAAAAAAATGGACAACATCAGGAGTTTAGTTTCGTTTCTCAAAGAACCAATGAAGAAACAAATAAATTAAGAAGAAGAAGAAGAAGAAGAAGAAGAAGAAGAAGAAGAAGAAGAAGAAATAAATGTGAATTAATTAAGAAAATAATAAAATGACAACCAAAGAAAATGTGAAATTTTTTTCTTCACGTTTTTATTAAAAGGAAATTTTTGTTGTTTTTTTTCACCCCTTTTTGTGTATAATTAAAATAAATTTTCTATCATTTTCGTATCGTATCAAAAATAAAATCTAAATAAAATCTAAATTTTATCTGATTCTATTTTCATATTTTACACAATAAAAAAAAAAAAAATAATTATAAAATTGTGATAATGTCAAGTCTACTGAAATAAGAAAAAAATACATAAAAAAAAATTAAAGTAAAAAATTTCTATAAGAAAATGTGAAAGAGTAAATATTGGAAAATGACCAAATAGAAAGAAAATGTTGAAAATGGGCAAAAAAAAAATAAAGAAAAAGAAAAAGGGAAAAAGAAGAAGAAGAAGAAGAATTATCTATGATAAAAATTGATTATGGTGACTCTATGGTGGACTATAAGAACGAAAATGAACAAAAATAACCAATTAAGAGATAAACAAGAAAAATACAATATAGGAAAATTATTGGGGAAACAAAAAAAAAAAAAAATAAGAAAACAGAACAGAGAGAGAGAGAGAGAGAGAGAAGGACAAAAAAAAATAGCAACTAAACAAAGTAGAAAAATTGGAAAAAATAAAATATAAATAAATATAGGAAAAGTCTATAATGAGATTTGGATCAGAAAATGAAGAAAATAGACGGTGGGTGTTTCGGTTGGGGGATGTAGAAAAAAAAAAAATAATATATAGAAAGATTTGGATGTGTGGGGATGAATGTTGGTAGAAAGAAAGAAAGGGAACAAAAAAATTATTCTATCGAAGTTAAGTTATTTGGTTATTGGTCGGTCAGTCTTCGAATAAACTAAAATTAAGTTCAGTATTTTCCTTCTATTTTTTTTTTTTTTGGTCGGGGGGGGGGACCATGAAATAAAATATGATTTAACTAAATTTCTTTTCTTTTCTCTTCACCTCCTTTTATTTTCTTTATTTTCTTTTGATTGTCATCACAATTTTCTTTTTTCTTCTGTTTCAATTTTTTTCATTAATTTATTTTTTGTTGATTTTTAATTTTTTTTATTAAAAAATCTTCAAGAGATTTTCTTTTTTTCGTTTTTCGTTTTATTTGTTTGCTTTTTTTGTAGTAATGAGAAGTAAAAAAAATGTGTCTCTTAAAAAAATTCAAGTTTAAATTTACAAAAAAAAAAAAAAAAGAAAGAAAATTAAATTTACCTTGAATTCAAAAATAAAATATCACAATAAATTTTCCACTGCACTGAACGGATATAATAAGACGAAAATAATAAATAAGGAGATTCTATTGTTTTCTCTATGAGGGTAAAAGGGGTGGGGGATGAGGGGTGGGAAACAACAGAGAATACGTAACAACAGAGTTAATAATGATAACGTCAAATAGACAAACGTCTAAAGTCATAGTAACACAATTCAATTGATGTATAGAAATTTAGAACATTTTCTTATTTTCTTATTTTCTTATTTTTCAATTGAATTTATTTCTGTTTCGTTTTGTTTTATTTTTATTGTTTTACCAAAAAAAAAAAAAAAAAACAACAAACAGAAGAAAAGTTTTCTTATTGCCAATCAGCCAATGGTTTTTTTTTATTTGGCGTTTTTCTTTTACTTCTCTCCTTCTGTCCTTTCTTCTTCTTCTTCTTCGTTTTTCTTTTTCTTTTTTTATTCATGTGACTAATACATGCTTTAGATTTGAGTTTAGGCAGACACACACACACACACACACATACAACCCACAATACACACCCAGAGAATTGTACATTTTTTAATTTTCATCAAAATCAATTTTCTTTACAAAACAAAAAAATTAGTCGATTTACTTTAGTTTATAGATGAAAAAAAAACAAATATAAATAAATAACAACAGAATAAAATAACATAATAAAACAACTACAACAACAACAACAACAACAACAAAACACAGGAATAAAAAAGTACAAAAACAAAAAAAACGTAAAAGGAAAAGCATAAAATACAAATGAAACAAAATAAAAAAGAAAAACAAAAACAAAAAGAAAAAGAAAAGAAAAGCAAAATACAAATAATAAAGATAGAAAACAATTTAGAAATGGGTTAGGAAAATTCTTTTATGGTAACAAAACATTATTTTATAGAAAATTCGAACTTTTCTATTTTCTTCTTCTTCTTCTTCTTTTTTTCTTCTCTCTAATACTTTTCCATCTCTGCATCTGTGTAAGTGTGTTTGTATGCGTGTGTGTGTGTGTGTGTTTGTGTATTTTTATTATTATTGTTTTAGTAAAAAAAAAAAAAGGAAATCTCATCTTCCTCCTCATTGCGTCTATTTTTTTATTTGACAAAAAAAAAACGAAAAAAAAAAATAAGAAACAACACAAAACAACAGCAACAACCTAAAAACATAACAAACAATGACAACAACAAACTATAAGAGACAAAACGATAGAACCAGAGAAAACTAGTAGAAAAAAAGAAAAATAGAAGATGAAGAAGATGAAGAAGAAGAAGAATAAGAAGAAGAAGAAAAAACAAAATCTAATGTCTTAAAATAAGTTGTGTTGGTATTATTATTATTATTATTATTATTATTATTCTTTATTTTTATTGCATGCAGTCTATTGATTAAATCCCATTGATATTTATTGTTATCTTTGTTGTGTAAAAAAAAAAAGAAAATAATAACAACAACAACAACAACAAGAACAACAAAAATAAGCAAACACAGAAACAAAAATAAACCCAAAAACAAAATATAGATAAGAAAATGAATCTGAACAGTGACATACATACATACACACACACACACATACATGCGTGTACATTTGTATATAAGATGAACAACTATGTATCTATGTTGTTCTGAAGTAATAGAAAAGAATAAAATAACAAAAAAAAAAAAAAGAAAAAAGTAGAACGTTTGTGGAATGGAAAAGAAAAAGAAAAAGAAAAAGAAAAAAAAAATAAATATCTATAAACAACAAAAGAACGAAACAATAAAATATCTGTGATTGTTTTTCTTTTCTTGATATTTTGAATTTGGATTTTTATTTTTTTTCCAAATATCAGAAAGTTTTCTTTTTCTTTCTGTTAGATTGTTGTTATTGTTGTTGTTGTTGTTATTGTAATCAAAATACAAAAGTCACAAAATTATATAAATTGAAACATCAAAAAAAAAAAAAAAAGAAAAGAAAAGAAAACGCAACAATAATAACAACAACAACAACAACAATAACAACAAGAGAAAAACTTCCTAAAGAGAGTAATTTCGAAACAAGAAAGAAGAAAAAAAAAAAAAACAAATAAATAAAGCAACAAAACTTTTCTTCTTCTTAACTTTATTCACCCCAATCCAACCACTTCTTGTTCCAGTCTTTTTGCATTATCAGTGACGTACAGTGGACGTGTAGGAATCAAATAAAAAAATATATTATTTATTATTTCTTAACGTTCAAAGGACAACATTTAAGTATTGTCATTTTTCCAATAGATTTTTTCCGTTTCTAAAACAAAATTTCCATTCGTCTATTGAACCAACTGAATTTAATGTAAAACCAACCTAAATTCACATTAATTATTTAAAGGTACAATCATAATTTTCTCTCACACCATTAAAATCATCACAATCATAATTTTTTTACAATATTTCCACGATTTTTCAAATATTTTTTTTAATGCATTTTTCTCTAATTGTTAAACGTCACTTGTTCTACGTCACTGCTTCTTGTATCAAAGTACTAAAATAAAAAAAAGAAAGAAGAAGAATAAGTAACTTAACTAAAGCTTCACTTATGTGTGTTCTTTTTTTTTTTTTTTTTTTGTTTCAGAATGTAAAACAATCAAATAATGTTTGCAATTTGAAGAAAATAAAAACTGATATTCTCTATGATGGTTTAGTTGTGGTATGGGTATAGGTATGGGTATGGGTATGGGTATGGGTATGGATATGGGTATGGGTAGTAAAAAGGTTAAGAGGGTTGAAAATATTTAAAGGTAAAAATTTTTGTAATGATAGTTTTGGGTGAGAATTAGGGTGAAATATAGACTGACGTATAAGAATATTAGACTATTAAATATTTTAGCAGTATTGTACATTTTGTCCTTTTTTTTTTAATTTCATTATTTAGAAATTAACGTTGAATTTTAGTCTTTAAATTATAAAATCTTAGATGTAATTAGTCAACAAGAAAAAGAAAAATATTTTAATTTAAAAAAATAATCACGTCAAATTTTATTTGTGATTTATGTAAATTTATAAATAAAAATTTGTGTGTATGTGTGTGTTTCATCAATCCCAATCCCCCTGTAATTTCACTTTAAATTGATGATCCCTAATAACTTTCACCAACAAAAAAAAAAAAAATAAACAAACAAATATAAATCAACTGATTTTTATCAATTAAAAATAAGTCAATAAAAAAATTATTGAATTATTTTTTTGTTTTCTTCTTTTTTTTTTTTAAATAATTGTTATGAAATTTTTCATACAAAATAAAAAAATGTATTAAACGTTTTGATCCTTTTATAATTTACACAATAAATAGACAAATATTTTTTTTTTTATTAGTTTAATAGAGACAGATGATACATTCAAAGTCTATCCATAAAACAATTTTGTATTTTTATTTTTTTTTTTTTTAATCAATTTAAAATGTGAATGTTGTAGATGAGGTTCTGTTACTGCTGCCTCATCCCCTATATGTTGTAGATGAGGTTCTGTTACTGTTTATATCTCATTCCCTATTATGTCTCATGTCCAATATGCTGAATGTGTCTCCTATATAATGTTATCATATATACCTACATATATCTACAGAAGAATATTTGTAGAAGGAATAAATAGAATATTGGAAAAAATGTTCCTCCTATAAAACATTGACTAAAGAGAGTAAAAGAGATTCGGTTAGGAAAACAAAAAAACAAAAAAAAAAAAGAAAATGGGAAAACCACAAAAAAATAATATATATCCATGCATCAATTGGTTTAATAAAATTTTTACGATCTTTTATCGAATATCTCTGCGTTTATTTTTGTTGTTGTTGTTCTTGTTGTTCTTGTGTGTGTGTGTGTGTGTCTGTGGATGTATATGAACGTATATGTTGTGTGTGTGTGTGTGCAGTTTGCATTTTGACGAACTGGCCTCGTTCCTTTGCTATCAGAAATTCACGCTTAAAAAAAAAAGAAGAAAAATAGAAGAAGAAAAACGGAAAGTAGAAAGAAGCAAAATGTTATGGTGTAATGTCCATCGAACGTATTTTATAAATATATATATATATTTGTCTCATACCATTTACCCATATAACTGCCATTCATTCCCCTTAAAATTTACCACCCCTATGTCCTCCAATTTTCCCTATCACTCCTCAATCACCTCCTTATAACATTCAAACATAACAAACCATCCATATAAACATTTTTATACACACAAGAATTTCTACACATACACACAAGTGCATACATGTATAAACCCCCTTTTTCCCTAACGTATTCCTCTCTACACACGCACACACATTGTTACCATCCCCCTTTTATATACCACTCACTGAAAGAAAGAACAAAAAAAAAAAAAAAAAAGAAAAACACCAGAAATTTTTCAACAACAAGAGACTTCTGTTGCATCGTCAGCTATTTTTAGTGGATTTTCAGGCGGTTTTTTTTTTGTCTCTTCTTCCTCTTCTTTTTCTTGTATTGCTGCTGCTTCTTCTTCTTCTGTTTCTTTTTCATCTTCTTCTTCTTCTTCTTTACTTCTGAAATATTTTATTTCTTTTCCTTTCTTTTGTTTGTGATTTTTTTTTTTCTGATTTTGTGGTTATGTGTGTGTGTGTGTATAAATGTACATAGTTACCGTTTAAATATAGAACAGCAACTGATATCGCATATAAGTGATCTTTGAGATCCATTAATTTATGCTGCAATAATAAACTAAATTGTTGTTGTTATTAAATTTCTGCAAAACTTTGCAGTTTATATTTAATTTTTTTTTCTTATATTGTTTTATATTTTCTTTTGTATTTATCTAATTACTTGAAATCATTTAGTATATTAATAGCACTGTTAAAGGTACACAGTACACACATACACACACACACACATATATATGATAATGCATTCAAATATATATATAAGATAAAGTTAAAGAAGAATCAGAAAAAGAAAAGACAAAAAAAAAAAAGAATGCATCGCATATTTAATGTGATTCTTTTCTCTCCTTCTTATTCTTCTATTCTTTTTTTTCTCTCCGTTTTCTTGTCTTAGTTAAATGGAGGACGGTTAGAGGGGGATGTTTTGATATTAGAGAAAGAAGAAGAAAAATTGTCACATGTCACCTTGTTTAATATATGGAAGATTTGTGATTATTGAAATATAAAAATATGGGCAAATGGTAAAAGAAGAGGAATGCATGAAAAGCAAAAAAAAAAAAAGAAAGTAAGTAAAGAAAGTAAGTCAGAGAAAAAGAAAAAAGAAAAAAAAAAAAGGGATGAAATTGAATAGGAAAATGTAAAAAAGAAATGAATTTATGTGGTGTCTGCATTGTGTAAATAATCTTTTCATAAGGTAAAATTCTTATAGAGAGAGAAAAAAAATCTTTATTTATTCAGTTATGATTCTGTTGATTTTAAATGCAGTCAATTTTATTTTACGTACAATTTTCTTTTAATTAGTTAGAGGTAATTAAATTACACGTGTGTATCGAACATTTAATAAAATTTATTAAGTGTGAATAGTTTGATGAACTTTAATTAACTTGAACTTTTTTTTTGGTATAGACAAAAAAATAAATAAATGAAAAGGTTGAGAAATTTATGTCACACTTTGGTTTAGTTCTTAGTTTAGAAGCAAGAAAAAAATTTTTTTTGGTCACTTTTTACCCAAATTAAAATCAATTCAATTAAATTTCAATTCTTCATTCTTCAATTTTCATTATTTTTATTTGGATTTAAATTTCTAGAATGAATTCAAATTTTTTAATCCGTTTTCTTTTTTGTGCCTTTCATTTTTACCTCTAAAAAAACGTTCATCAACTCACTAATTTCTTATCGTTCAATTAAAATTTACATTTTCTTTTCGGTTTTCTATTTTCTCTCTTTTCTCTCTTTTCTTTAAGTGAAAAAAAAAAAATAACAGCAACAACAACAACAACACCAACAACAACAACACCAACAACAACAATAAAAAAACGTTAAATTTGTATTTAAGAAAATCTCTTCGTAATAAAAGATTTTATTCTTGCGTTTGTATGTTTGTGTGTATGGTGTAAATATTTTGATCCATTTTCCCATTTTCATATTATTTAAATCAAAAATAAAAAAAGAATAAAAAAAAAAAAAAAAGAGAACGAGAAAGAAAATTATTATTTGAAAATGTTTGAAAAAAAAGAAAAAAAAAGAAGAAAATCTCACATAATCAGATAATTTATTTATACAATTTTCAATTTTGTGAAAATCAAGTGAGGAGAAAAAAGGAAAAAAATAAAAAAAAATAAAAATCTATTGATGGAATGGGCTGGAAAAATTATCTCCTTTTAAATGTTTAGTTATTTTTGTTGTTGCTGTTGTTGTTGTTGTTGTTGCTGTTGTTGCTGTTGCTGTTGCTGTTTTTATTATGAAAAGATGAATAAAAATGGAGAAAAATGTATAAGAGCGAAGTGAGAGGAAAAATATGAAGATAATAATGCGTGTTTGACTTTAGGTTCAGATTTAATGAAGTTAAATCTTTATTTGTAGTTTAGCTCCGATTATTAGCTCCGATTCTGTGATCTGAATCTGAATTTTGTATTTTATTCTGTTACCCGGTACTGATAATTTTTTTTTTTAACTTTAAAAATTAAATCAAATTGAAAATTCTTTTTTTTTTTTTTATAATTGTTGAAAAATCTTGATCGTTTGGTTGACTTAAATTGAAATGAAAATGTCATTTTTTTTTTCCATCTTCTTCTACTTATTCCGGTTGACATAATGTCATCTTAATTTCTTAGATAAACACCTCAAGTATTTCTCTCTCTTAACTCTCTCGCTCTCTCGGTACGATGAAGAAAGAGAGAGAAAAAGAAAAAAAAAAGAAAGAAGAAAATCAAAATATCCTTATTTTACGTAGGAAGGAAGGATGAAAGTAAAGAAAACAAAAAAAAAAGGAAAAAAAAGTGTCACCCTTCGTAAAGAAAAAAAAAAAACAGGAAAAGAAAAAAAAAAAGGAAAGTATTCTATTTATTCACCTTCATAGTGCCAATACTTCACCACCACCATCAGTACCTTATACATTCTATCTCTCTCTCTCTCTCTCTCTTTCTCTGTTGTACTCTCTCAGATTCTAACCCATACAGAAGTTGGGGTGGAAATATCAAATATCAAAATAAAAAAATATAAGAAAAAAAAAAAATTAGAAACGGAAAAACGGAAAAATCGCATATAAATATAAAAAAAAAAAAACAGACACTAAGTACGATTGCTTTTCGTGGAAAAAGTAAAGAAGAAAAAAGGAAAAATGAAAAAGAAAAAAAAAAAAAAATAAACGAAACAAGTGAAAAGTTGAGAAGAAAAAAGAAATTGCGGGAAAACAGGGAAGAATATTTCTGGTAAACGAATGTGTGGGTATATGTGTGTGTATGTGAGTGTGTGTGTGTGTGTGTGTGTGTGTGTGTGTGTGTATGTGAATGTATGTACTTTTTTTATATATTATATTGAAGGCGTGCTGCCACGTTAAAAAAAAACAGAAGAAGAAAACTCAAGAGAAAATAATATTGTACGACTTAAGGATATTTTCACGATTTGCCATTTGACTTCATTTCAATAGAGAGAGAGAGAGAGAGAGAGAGAGAGAGAAGATTTTCTTTTATTTTCCTTTATATATTTTTTTTTCTTTTTCTTCTTCTTCATTTTAAAGTGTGTTTAGAGATACATTCTTGTCTCTAACTGAAGAAAGTATGTGGAGTGTGGGGTGATTGGGGTGGTTGGATGGCTGATGTTCGGAAAGAGAAACCAATTTTTTTTTTTTTTTTTGGTTTTTAGTTTGGGTTTGGTTTGGCGAAAAAAAAAAAAAAAGGAAAAATAAAGAAATAAAATGTGTGTGAGTTTTTCTTTGCACCCAAAAGAATGGAAAAGGATTTTTCTTTCTACATTTTTCTTTAAAGTGAATTTCATTTTATACCTACTCTGAATTTACATCTCTGAATTTTAGATTTGTGTTGGCGCGCGTGAGATTCGATATTTTCTTCTTTTTCACAAAACAAAAAAAAATAAAAAAGAAAATAAAATAAAAAAATCTATTTTTGTTTCGTGAAAGAAAAACGGAAAAACGGAAAAACGGAAAAAAATTTTTTATTTGATACGAGAGAAGGGTAAAAGAAGAAGATAAGCTCCTTGGTGCGGTTGAGAAGTGTATAAATAAGTGTATAAGGGAAGTGGAAGAGAGGAAGAGAGAAATAGGCGAAAGATAATTACCCTAACAAATCAATCACTTAACTCTTAACTTAGTGGATACGAAATATAAGGGAAAACAAAAGAAAGAAAATAGAAAAAAAAAAAGAGAGAAAAAAGAAAATCGGAAAATCTAAGAAACAACAGAGTGAATATATTAATAGAGGTACGGTAACTGTTCGTGAGGGGTTTTTTTTTTTTGTGTATCACTTTTTTTTTTTTTTGTTGGCATTGTTGTTGTGATTCCTGTTGTCTTTGTTGTTGTTGTTGTTGTTGTTGTTGTTGTTGTTGTTGTTGTTGCCTTTATAATGGAATAAATAGAGAAATATATAAGAACTCAAGAAGATTCATGTGACTTCTTTGTCAGTTTGTTGTTTTTGGTTTGGTTTGGTTTGTTTTTTTCTTTTCTTTTTTTCTGTTTTTTTTTTGGTAATTTTTTTTTTTTCTTTCTTTTCGTTAAAAATATTTTTTTTTTGTTTTGTTTTTTTTTTGGTTTTTGAAATTGGAATATAAAAAAGTACGACATAAAATATAGGAAGCTACCAGAAGACTCGTGAATGTGTTAGAAAACATTTCAATGATGAGAAAATTGAAAATTGAAAATTGAAAAAATAAAAGAAAAAGCAAAATTTGAAGGAAGAGTGAAAATAAACGAAGAGTTTATATAAGAAAAGTAAATCTATAGTATAAAAAGTTAGAGAGAGAGAGAGAGAGAGAGAGATGATGAGAAAGAGAGTACGAGGATGTGACACAAGGAAATGAAGGAGATTTTTTCTGGTATGCAAAAATATAGTGAATGGATAAATGGAAAGTTATGGAGTAAGTGAGAGAGAGATGGTGGTGAACATAATGGAATGTGGTGCAGGTGGGGGGTTGGGGGGTGGTGTTTAAAAAAAATGTGCAGTAAATCAGTTTAAAATCCTCGTATTTGATCTCAATTTACTTTATTTTTTACTCTTTATGGTTGGATAACTTTTTGTTGTTGTTGTTGTTGTTGTTGTTGTTGTTGTTTCGTTGTTGTTTTTGGTTTTGATTTCGTTACATTTGAATCTTCTAATCTTTCTTCATTTATTTCATTTCATTTTTTGTTCTACTATTTTGTTATTGTTATTGTTGTTTTTGTTTTTGTTTTTGTTATTGTTTTTGTTTTTGTTTTTGTTTAGTCACGCGTTTATTTTTCTGCTATTTATTTTATTGTTCCATCCTACAACAACAATTTTATTAGCTAAAATAAAATAGCTAACGTTTTTCATTTGTTTTCCCCATGTTGCGTTCTGATTTTTTTTTTTTGTTTTTGTCAGTCTGTAAAAATCAGTGAAATATTTTATGAATTGTTGGGACTGACTTGATTTTGTTTTGTTTTATTTTTTGTTTGTTTTTTTTTTTTTATTTTGACTTTTTGAACTTTTTATGATGAGCACAAAAATCTAAAAATTAAATAGAAAATTGTAAAATTGAAAAATTGAAAATTTAAAATGTGAATAAATTAAAAAATTTTAGTCTTAACTCATAATTGTATTTGTGTATCGATAGAAGACAAGGGGATTAAGGGGTACCCTTACTTCATTCTCATACTCTAAAAAAATAAATCCTCTTTCAAGTCCCCTCTTTTATATAGTCTTTAGTTTTATTATATTTATCCTCATTCTTTCATTCTCACTGTCTCTTCCTTTTCGGTCCTTCTCTCCCTCCCTCATTCTCTCACTCTCTCTCTCTCTCTCTCACAAACTCTTATGGTTTATGTTTAAATATCTATCCATACGAGAATTTTATGCCTTTTATTTTATTTAACTTTATACTTTTTTAATACGTTTTCTTTTCTCTCTGTTTTCTTTTTTTATATATAGCAACAACAACAAAAATTAACAACAACAACAACAACAACGGGGAGACAATTTTTTTTATGTATGTACTGATTTTTTTTTTTATATTTACGCGCGAATGGATAATAAAATATTATCCTTCTGTTTTCTTTCTTTACAATATTTTTTCTATAATACACACACACACACACACACATAGTCATAGCCACATACATACATACACTTGATAGACATTCAAAAATATGTTAAGTCTTAAGTTAACTGAATGTTAATTTTATAACTTGCACCTAATTTTTCTTTCTTTGTTTCGTTGAAAACATTTACAGTAAAAAAATTTTCAATCAAGTCGAAAAATACTTTTCATTCTTTGTCAAATTAAAATTAAATTTTTCTATTAGGATCAATGGTCCAATTACGCAGGGTTTTGTCTAATTCTCTTTCATTTAATTTTCTATTCGAAATTATTTTCTATTCGAAATTATTTCCATGTGAAAAAAGAAAAACAAAATTAAAAATATGACGTAAAGAAGTGAAGAGTGAAGAGTGAAATGTGAAAAAAGAAAAATATGAAAATACAAGAAAATCTGCGAACCAAAAATTAATCTATTAAAATGTCGTTATCTTAATATTACAAAACATAATCCTTTACGACTTATTTTCCCTTCTACTCTTTTTTTCTTTGTTTTTGTTTTTGTTTTTTTTTTTTATTTCTTCCACCCCTCTCTCTCCCACTTTACTTTAATTATTTCTTTCTAATCCTTTCACTCTGAATTTACTGTCCCTTATTCTCCTTCTTATATAATTTAAATGAAAAATCTGTTCCAACTGTTTTAATAGTGAAACAGACATTTACACACAAACACACACACATACACACACACACACATATAACTTTTAATATTTTCTTGAAATTATTTCCGCATACTTTTCCCACACATTTTATTATTTTCTTCTAACAAAATTTTCATACAAGAAAAAAAAATATTGCAATTTTTCAAAATTAATTTTTATATTTTCATAAAAATCTTCTGATTTTTCATCTTACAAAAAAAAAAAATACATACATATATACACATTACACACACACACACATATACTCACATACAAAATAAACGACAACAACAACAACAACAACAACAAGAACAATATAAATGTATGGGGTGTGAGAAAAGATACTTCAAAACACAGAGGCAAATAATATAAATATAAATACTGAGGTAGATGGAATGAGGTGATGGAGGGGTGGGGTGGTGAAATGGGTATAAATGGATAAATAAGAAGTGAAAAGTATAAAGGTGTGAGATGGTAATAAAGTGAAAGATTCTTGATGGGTGAAAAAGGTGGTTAAGCTAATTTTGTTTTCTTATTGGACTAAGAATATAACTTTTTCTCTCATTTTTCTTTTTTTTTTTTACTTTCGTTTTTTCTTTTTTTTTTTTGCTTTGAGTTATAAATGTTGTAAAAGATTTTCATTTTCATTTTATCTCTACTTTTCTTTCGCTCTCTCTCTCTATCTCTCCATTATACTCAGTTTTACTGGCTCCTCTCTCACTCTCTCTCTCCCTCTCTCTCTGGCTTTCTGGTAATGTGTGTGTGTGTGTGTATGTATGTGTATGTATATTTTCGTTTATAGAAATTATTTTACCTTTTAAAAGATATTTTTCCTTCTATTAAAATTTTCTCATTCTCTGGATGCCAATTTAAGTTAAGTTTTTCTTCTTTTTCTTAATAATATTGGTTGGTAATAAAAGTGGTTTTTCATTTTACATTTTCTTTTGTATCATCTAATATATGTGAAGAATTCATACATGTGTATGCGTGTGTGTGTGTGTTTCTGTGTGTGTGTGTATGTAATTGTCTATATATGCCGATGCGGTGTGATTTTATAGAGTATTTTATAATGAGTTCTGTTCTTTTCCCCTTTACCCTTTTTTTCAAACTTTCTCTCTCTCTCTCTCTCTCTCTCTCTCTCTCTCTCTCTCTCTCTCTCTCACTTCAATCGTCAGAATTGTATTTCTTAGTTTCCTCAAAGTTCTTGTCCTTTTTGTTTTTCTAACAATTTATGAAAAAATTTTCCCCAATTTTTTTTTTAATTCTTTCTTTAATGCAAAAAAATAATTTGTTTAGATAATTTTCCTCTTTTCTTGTTTTTATTTTTTGTTTTTGTTTTAATCGTTAAACTCTTTATATTTTATTGGAAGAAAAAGTTCAACAATAAAAATATGTTAATAGTGTACACAGTGAAAGAATGAAAGAAAGAAAAGACGGAACGGAACGAAAGGGTAATTTTTAAGATGTTTTTGTTGTTGTTGTTGTTGTTGTTGTTGTTGTTGTTGTGATAAAATATAAAAGGGATAATTATTAAAAAGGGAAATTCAAAAGAAAGAAGACAACATAAAGACTTTAGTCGAATAATACTTAAGTTAATAAAAATAATTTTTGGAAGAATTAAAAAATTACTTGGAACACAATTTTACTTAAAAATTAACCGATTTTTTTTTCTTTATTTACAAAAATATTGAAATTCATATTTGTTATTTTCAATTCATTTTCTGTTGGATTAACAAATTAATTTTATTTTTCTATTGTTCAATGTATGTCTAATCAATTGAAGTGATTTAGACAAATTGGTCCAAATAGACAAGTCAAGTTTAAAATTAAAATACAATTTTAATAGAACCAATTTAAAAGTTGTTCAGCTTAGATAAATTTAACTTAACTTTTACACCAAAATAAGAATTTAAAAGAAGAAGAAGAAGAAGATGAAATGTAAAATTATAAACATTTCACCCTACAACAACCACAACAATAATAAAAAAAAATCTAACGTATATAATTTAATGTCATAAAAGACAACAAAAATAGAGACAGAAAGTGAGAAAGAGAGAAGAACAAAAAAAAAAAAATGCAAAGACAAAATAATCATCTTTTCTTATGAAATAACATTTATATAAAATACGGATAAATTTTCTTCTATATATTTTCATCTTTTCTTCATCTTTCATCTGAATACGTTTTTTTTTTTTTTTTTTTGTTGTATTTAATAAGAAATCTGAGTAAAAACGTAAGTATGAAAAGATAAATGTTTATAATGGGAAAATATAGTTGATAGTAGTTAAGGTAGTAGTTAGTTAAGGTAGTAGTATAGATAGATAGGTAGTAGAAAGTAGATAAGTATAGTTAAGATGTATAAAGAGAAAGTGAAAGGGATCTGTAGTAAGTATAAAAGAATGAAAATGTTTGTAAAATGGAGTCAGATATAAAATCGGATAGAGTAGATTTACTAAATCTTATTAGATTTTCTACCTTTTTTGTTTTTTTTTTGCCTTTTATTTTGTTATTTTGTTATTTTCTTTACTTTTTTGGGTTAACTATTTTGTCAAATGTCAAATAATCTTCTGATTACCTTCTTTTGCATCTTAATCTCGTTTATTTGTTGGGAGGGACTTTTGTTTTTTTTTTTTTTTTTTCGTTGGACAAAATAATTAGTCAAAATTATATTATAATTTTTAAATAAGAAATTGGGGTGTGTGTATGTATATGTGAATGTGTGTGTATATGTGCGTGTGTGTGTGTGTGTTTAAATAGACACATAAAATTTGATTTGTTTGTATTTTAATTGAAACCGTTTAACTTCAGTTATACCCTTGTGTGCTGCTCATGTGTGTGTGTGTTGTATGTGTATGTGTGTGTATGCACGTTTTTTTGAAGGTTTTGTGTAGGAACATTTTAAAGATGATAAATTTTTGTTGTTTTTGTTTTTTTCGGGGTTATCCAGAAGAATTATTTAGTAGAATGAGTGAGAATGGACGATATTGGTTGGGATTTTAAATTAATACAAATATAGACGTGAAATTTATTTGAATTGTTTTAAGTTTGTTTTTTTTTTCTCACAAAAAACAACGAAAATAAAAATCAATAAATGAAAATAACAAAAAAAAAAATTACCATTCATTTAATTGTTTCATTGTTTCAAAAAAATTAAATTTTATTCCCAATAATTTTCTAACATCTGTCTTCTATCAAATGAATTGTCTTATTTTTTTTTTTTTTGTAAATCGTTTCTTTTTGAATTGAATGCAATTTTATTGCTGTCAAAATACATTAAAAAATTCTCTTCGTATTAATTCAAATTTATCATCCACTGTCTGGACTTAAACTTTAAAATATCTAATTGTCTCTTAGTGTGTGTGTGTTTGTATGTATTTGTGTGTATTTAATAAAAAACAAAAAAAAAATGTAATAAAGTAATCCACTAATAAGTTAAATGACTCTTCAAAATTCTTTTGTCTTTCAACGTGTTTTTAAAGTATGGTTAAGTGCGGTTAAAAATTTGAAATCTGGATTTTGTTCTTCTTTCTTTCTTTTCGTTTTTTTTTGTTACATAGAAAAATATAACCACCGTTCAACAGTGAAAAAAACACATACACACACACACACACCCGCAAAACAAAACAAAAGAAAAAATAATTATACTGAAATTAAAAATATTTAGGAAGAAAAAAGAAAGGAAATTCGGCCGAAAAAGAGAAAAAAAAAAACGAACTAAAGAAAAACAAAAAGTGTAAGAAAAGATTGAACGAATGAATTATTGTTGGAATTTCATACAAAAAAAAAGGTTATTTTTGACACCGCAAAAAAAAAAAAAAAAAGAAGGGAACACAACAATAACAAAGAACGGGGTAGATTTTTCTTCTCACAAAAAGTTTGAGGTTTTTTGTTGTTGTTGTTGCTGTTCTTGTTGTTCTTTCACTTTGAAGAATAGAATTTTTTAGTGGCGTAAAATATTTTCTTGACTTGAAAAGGAAGACACCTTTGAATATTTTATAAGAAAATTTTGGGTGGGCGGATATTGAGTTAGAAGGTGAAAGAATAAAATAATAACAACAACAATATTTCAAGAGGGCTTAAAAATGAGCAACACTGAACAAAAAAAACAAAAAGGGTTTACTGGTTTGGAAGAGGGTAATTTGTGGTATGAGTTAAACTCTGCTTAAAAACATTTAAGCATAAAACTAATAATACAAAATAACGTTTGGTTTTTGGTTGTTGTATTTTTTTTTTTTTTACTGAACTTCTGGGAAAAACTTAAGAAAAAGAAAAAAAAAACTAAGTCGAGACAAAACTTTTAACTTTTGGTCTGGTCTTTAAAGGAAAAGGGGTGCGTGATAAAAGGGAACATTATAATAGAATGATGTGTAACCGAGATAGGGATAGAGAGAAAAAGAGAGGATGACAAAAAATAAATTAAAGAAAATATAAAACACCCTTTTTTTGTTTTTATTTCTTTATTTATTTTTTTATTTATTTTTTTGCAAAATGCCAAAAATTATTGTTCGTACAAAAATTTACGGCATAAGTTTAATAAACGTCTAATAAACGTCTTAAAATTTTGTCCTTTATTTATATTTTCTTAATTAATTATAAACCGAAATTTTATATAAGTTATAAAATATCCTAATTTTCTTTTATACTTTATAATTATGTCCATTTTAAATCTTTTTCCATCCTATAACACCCCTTCAACCAACCCTCTACCAAAACTCCAAACCCTTTTCTTTATTTCTGTTACAGCCAAGGCTAATTTTCTTATTAAAATCTAAAAGACATTTAATTAGTTTTATCTATATCTATGTGGGTGTGTTTATCTGTGTGTGTGTATATGTGTGTGTGTGTGTTATGTATTTTATATGTTTATATGATTATATAATAAATATATGAGAGGTTATGTGTGTGTATATGTACAAATAAATTTTAAGGATAGATAAAATGGATAATACAAAATATATATAGAAAGTAATAAAATATGTATATGTACAACACAATTTAAAAATAATAAGAAGTTGAAGTAGAAGTAGAAGATGAAGAAAAGGTAAATGTTCTTTAATATCTAATAATAAGATGAAGATGTAAATGTAGAAATAGACAGAAGAAGTGAAGTAATATTAAGAAGTTATTAATAAAGAAATAAAAGACAAAACAAGGAAATAAAAACATAACAAATTAGTTACATAAAAAGACATATGATGTAACATATAATATAACATTATAACATTATAGCCTATAGTATAGCGTATAACTCTACAAATTTATTGTTATTTACTACACCTTTTTTTCCCCATCTCCTATTTCTCTCTTTTCTCTTTTTTTTTGTGTATATTTTTTGTTGGTTATGTTTTTGGGTTATAAGAATTAAAAAAGAAAAAAAAAAAGAAAACAAAAATGAAAAAATCTTCGAACAACAAAGAAAGAACAAAACAATAAAACATAAATACAAGAAACAAATGTAATTTTAAAGGCAAAAACTTTCTTATGTATTTTAATTTTTTTCTTTCGCTCTCTCTCTCTCTTTCTCTCTCTTTCTCTCTCTGTTTCTCTATGAGTACCCCAATATAGGTCCTTAAATAATTTTATACTTCTTCTATTATAATAAACCCATCTATACACATCCACTTGCATATATTGTTAGATAATATAAAACAAAGTAAGAAAGAGTAAAAAAACGTGTAAGATGGGGGGGAGGATGAATGAATGAGATTGGTCTCATTTTCCATATTAATATAAATATTTTTCAAAAATTAAAATATACAATTTTCTACACATACACAAAAAAGAAAAAAAAGAAGTAATTTGTAAACATTTTCAAATAAGAGCAAAGACGCAAAGAGAGTTTTAAGATGAACATTTTTGTGTTTTTTAAAAAAGAAAAGGGGTTTTCTTGGTTTTAAATATTGTTTAGGGAATTCGGTTTTTTTTTTACTGTTGTTGTTATTTTTATTGTTATTATTGTAATATGTGTCTTTCTTCTTCTGTATATACGCAGCCACAAACATACACACACACACACACACATAACCATTTACATATGTAACGTATGTTGAGTGTTAGAAGATATTTGATTTTTCTTAAATAATTTAAGTGTACAAGTATAACGATATGCCTTGTAGAAAATTACTGCATTTAATTTGTGGATTTTTACGTGTATATATATATATATATGTGTGTGTGTGTGTGTGTGTGTGTATATATGTGTGTGTACCTGAGTGTATAAATACGTATCTAAATTTCTGTCGTTATACAATAATATAATCTGTACCCTCCCCTATACAGTACACAATTATAAGATCATATTAAACTGTCATTATTTATGTTTTTAGTTTTATATTTTAACAACAACAACAATAACAATAATTTATTAAATCATCATTTTCCCTTGAGTAAATATTCTTCTTCTTTTAATAAGTTTTTCTTTAACCTTTTCTCTATTTATAAATATTTCGTCTATCACTCTCGACAATTGAAAATTTCCACAAGAAACAGAGAAAAAAAAATATATATAATTTTTTATTGTTTTAAATATTGAACGTTAGTGCAGAGTCAAAGTTAGTTTTGTTCTTTTTTTCTTTTTTTTTTTTTTGGAGTTTCAATTAGATTTTGAAAAATTTCAGAATTCCAAAAAAACAAAAAATATTTTCATTTTATTTTCTTTCTAACAAATACAAACAGTGAGACTTTTAATGTATTTGATTAGAAAATTTCCAAATTTACATCTAAGTGAAAAAATATTAGCCATTCAACTTCTAGATCAGATTTGGTTTAGTCAATGAGAAGTTCATCTCTGTTTATTCAGTTTAAATTTTAAATTAATTCTCTCTCTCTCTCTCTCTCTCTTTCTCTCTCTTTCTATCTGTCTCTTTATTTACAATTCAGTTTTTCTTTTTTCATCCTTTTATTTATTTACTTTTCTTTTTTTTCTTCTTTTTCCATTTTTAATTTTCATTATTTCCCAATCAGTTTTTTTTTTCTTCTTCTTCTTCTTCTTTTTCTTTTTTTTTTATTCTTTTTCTCATTTTCTTTTCATATAGACTTAAGTTTAAATATCGGGAAAACAATCAGAAATCAAAATACCGTAAAATGATTATTATTTATTATTTTAAACTAAAATGAAAATGAAAATGAATAAAGAGAAGAAAAGAAAAGAAAAAAAATACAAAAGAATAAAAAAAAAAGAAAAACTCAAGAGGAAAAAAAAAAAAAAAAACACAACAACAACAACAACAACAACAATAACAACAGCAACAGCAACAAAAATTAAAGAAAAAAGTAAAAAAAAAAAAAAATTTACTTAAGGGAGATAAAAATGATGTGGAATTGGTTTTGTGATGTTATGGATATTTGTTGAGTGGGGGGGGGGGGGGGGGGGGGGATGATAAAGAGGTTGTTGGGATAAATTAAAAAAAAAAAAAAAAAATCAATCAGATTTTTATTTTTTTCGCCTAAAATAAAGAAAATTTTATTCGCCTATTTTTCCATGGTTTTTCTTTCTGTCCTGCTTCCATTTTATTTTTATTTATTTATTTTTTTTGTTCTTTTGAATCAATCACGCAAGTTCAATAAATAAATAAATAAACAAACCGATAACAGAAGAGACGAGAATTGGGGAGAAAAAAAAATAAAGACAACAATGAAAAAATTAAAAGTTATTTTCCTTCTTCTTCTTCTTCTTCTTCTTACTTCTTTTTTTGATTATCAATTTTTCTTCTTTTCTTTCTTTTGTTTCTTGTGTTTTTTTTTTTCTTTGTTCCCTTTTTTTTCCATTTTCTGTTTTATTTTCATTTCTTCTTCTTTTTACATTTTCTTCTTCTTCTTCTTCTTCTTCTTCTCCTCATTTTTGTATCCTCAAGAGAGATATGATTTTAATTTTAATAAATCAATACAAATAATTCTTCATTATAAAATATTATCCTCTGTTCTGTTTTGCCTTTATTTATTTAAATGGAAACGCTTTAGGAAAAATATTAAAAGAAAATCAAAATACCGTTTTTTTTTTTCTTTTATTTTTTATTGTCTTTATTTTTAGTCTTGTTTTTTTTTTTCGTCTTCTTCTTCTTCTTTCTTCATTTTCCTTCTTTCCTCTCTGTTTGTGATGATGATGATCTATACTCTTTTTTTTTTAAATAATCGAAATGTAACTTTTTATCTTTTATGATATTTTATTAACTGCTTCTTCTTCTTCTTCTTCTTCGTCAACTTCTTCTTTTTCTTCTTCTTTTTCTTCGTCATCATCATCTACAGTTTGTTTTTGTTGTATTTAGTAGAATAAAATATTGTTTTATTGTAATTAATTTTTCTTCACTTTCCTCTTCCTGTCTCTTTCACACAATTTGTATAATACATAACAACATGTATATGTGTGTGTATGTGTCACTTTAAAAGTATAATTAAATAAAATTAGATTATTACTTGAAATTGCAACAATGAAAGAACTAATGTGTAATGCCTTTGTGCCAGTTAAATAAAAAGTTGGTATAAATCATTTGCAAATCGGTTAAATATGAAATTTTCATCTGTAATTATTACAACATTTGGGTATCCTGGATAATCCCTGTAAGAGATTTAATCAAATTTACAATAATTTCGTTCAAATATAATAAAGAATAACAACATACAACAATAACAAGTGACAGAACAACATTCATCTTTAACTAAAAGTTTTTGATACAAAATATTAAAAACTCTATGGAACCAGAGTAATGATAGAAAGAGAGAGAGATAGCGTGATAAAGATAAATGAGAAAAGAAAAACTAAATAAAGTAAAAAACATAAACGAATAGTAATAAAATAAAACAAAATGAAACGAAACGAAAAGAGAATAAAATGAATGAAAAGTTAAATAGAAAAATTCTTAAGTAACAAGCAATAAAAATTGATTTCAACAAAAACATAAATAAATGCGTCAATATAAAAATAATTTTGACTGAAGAAGAATAAGAAGAAGAAGAAGTAGAAAAAGGAATATCAAATAAGGAAAAGAAACAGGAAAAACAAAAATAAAAAAAAAAAAAAAAGGAAGAGAAAAAAACTTTTAAGTACAATTTTCTTATTTCTTCTTCTTCTTTACGTTTGTTTTTTTTTTTTGTTTTCTTGTTTTGTTTCTTGTGATGACTACAACAAACTTATATCTTGAAGAGTTAAGAAATATATAAATATATATAAGAAGTTAATGTTGTGTATCACAATCAACAACAACAACAACAACAACAACAAAAACAATCAAGAATAGTCAACAATAACATCAAATAATGAAAGAAAAAAGTGAACAACAAGAATGTAACACAATGTATGAATGACGTTAAATATTTGTGTGTCCTTTTAAGAAAACTATTTTTAAAAATGCATAAAGAAAATCACTTTTTATTTATTTTTTATTTTATTTAAAGGATTTTACATTATTACGATAAGTGATGAATATGCTCTTAACATTTACACTTGCTTACAATTTTCACTTAGCGTAGTGAATTAATTGTTTTAAAATTATCAAAAAAACAAATGACATTCTTAGATGTTTGATTGAGTTTTTCATGAGAAATTCATTTTAACTTTTTTGGTAACAAATAAAAGTACAATATTCAATTGCATACATTTTAAAGTAGTCTAAGCGTATTTAATAAATTAAAAACTATAACGTGTATGTGTGTGTGTGTGAGTGTGAGTATATTATGTTTGAGCATCCATTTGAATAAGGATTCTTTTTTACAATAGAGAGAGAGAGACTATGAGATTTGAACGTACAGTACCAATATATATATAAATGTATGTTTGTATGTATATATTTTGTGTGTGATATTGTAATGCATGTGTGGATGTATGTGTGTGTGTGTGTGTGTGTAAATTCATAATATAAACATATAATAATAAAGTTACACGCGTTGAAAATTCTTGACAAATTTAATCAACATGGGAGCGATTGTTTTAAATCAAGACTGAATAAAATTCTTGTTCTTTATTCTTATTCTTATTATTTTTTTTTGTTTTTGTGTTTTTTTTTTTTTTTTTTTTGTTAACCTAAACCATTTTCAGTATATAATATTCTTCACTTTAACGTACTACCTACCCTCTCGTAATAAACTCTTTTTTTTTTCCCTCCCCGTCCCTTTGATAACCCTTCATGCACCATCATACTCTATACGTTATTTGTCACATATTTTATATAACTATATATGTGTGTGTGTGTGTGTGTCTTTATTTGTGTGTGTGTATGTGCGTGTGTGTGTGTGTGCGTTTGTATGTTAAGTATATGGTAGTATACGTGTAAGTACTTGTAATGTAATTTCCAGTGTACACGCATAAAAAAAGAACAACAACAAAAACAATAAAAACAAATCAGCAATACACAAAAATAAAACACCAAAAATAAAAAAAAAAATCCTTTTTTTGGTGAATTTTTACATTTATTTTTTGTTCGAACTTAAAGTAAATTTTTTTTTTGTATTTATCATTTTCATTTCTGATCCCATCCATACACACACACACATCATACATACATATAATCTGTACTTACAAAAAACCAAAAAAAAAAAAAAACTAATTCAAAACAATCTATGAATAAGTTCTTGTCTTTGTTTCTCTTTCTTTCTGTCTTTCTTTCTCTCTCCTTTTTTTTCCTTTTTTTTTTTTTTGTTTCCTTTTTCTGTTTCTTTTCACTTCTGTTGATGTCATAAAATTATACGAAAATATATGAATATATGGAATAAGAAATAAGGATAAGAAATACGTGAAGAAATGGTGAAAAGTTGTGAATACATATATGATTGTATAAGGGGGTGGGTGTGTGGTGGTGTAGTGTAAGGTGTATGATTGTATGGTATTAAGAATTGTGAAGATGATAAAAAATAAAGGATTGAATCGTTATATCGTCGTTGGTTATGTAAAAGAGATGTTTTTATGTTTTAGATTTGTGTATTAAAAACTTTCTTTATTTTTTTTGTAAAAAAAAAAAAAAAAACAAAGAACGGATAAGATTTGTGGTTACTAATTAATTGTAAACACACACACACACACATACACACACACTAAAAATTAATGACATAAATTAATTGTATGGAATCGTCATCAACATATCAGAAGTAAAACTATAAATTTTGATCTCGTTATTTTTAGTGAATTTATCAATTGACATTTTTCCATTTTTTGTTTTTTTTTTTGTAAAATTTTGATTTTCCTTGTATGTGTTATTCACATTGTTATTCTTACAATTTTCTTTAAAAACAATAAAAAATATTGTTGTTGTTGTTTCTATATTCACTCTATTATCTTGTATATGAAAGTGTGTATGTATGTATGTGTGTGTGTGTTCATGATAAATTTTACATTCCATTACGGTTCCAAATAACAAATAATTAATCAAAAATTTCTCATAATTTTAACCCCTTTTTTTTATTTTTTTTATTTTTTTTCTTCTGTTTTCTTTTTTTTTTTTTTTTGTTTTTTTTTTTCAAAATTTGTGTTTTTTTTGTTTTCTGCTTTTTGTAAAATCATTTTTCACTTATTACTTTAGACAAATTATCTTACTTCTTAACTTTATCTATATATAAGAAAAATGTAAATTTCTATGGGTACAGTTAATATTAGTTAGATCGTACGAATCCAATAGAGAAAAAAAAATAAAATAAAAATATAAAACGTACAAAGTTTGAATAAAATATTGTGAATGTGTTTCAGTATAGGATTTTGTTTAGGTAGGGGGAGGGGTGGTTTGAAGGAAGGAGGTGGGGCCACAGGCACCTACCTGATACATAGACATACAAATTTCTTAAGACACTTTTCTTTTTCTTTTTATTTTTTGTTGTTATTGTAGCTAGAATTAATCCTTGGGGTGTGATTATAAAATATTTATATAAATAAATACAAATGAAAATGTACGTACATATGTATTTTTGTCGTATTCATCGTTAGATTGTATAAGGTGTCTCTATATTTTTCTTTCGTTCTTTCTTTCTTTATTTTCTATATTTTCTTTATTTTCTTTTTCTCCTTTTTTATTGTTGTTGTTGTTGTTGTTGTCTATGTTTATTAGTTTCTTCATATTTAGATCCCTTTCATTTCTATGTGTGTATGTATGTGTATGTGTGTGTGTGTATGTATGTGTGTGTGTGTGTGTGAATATGTCTTCAGCTTTGTGCATTTTTCTTTTCTTTGTACCTCTTCATCGTCTTCTTTTTACAAAAATAGAAAATTAAAGTAACATAAAAATGACAACAACAACAACAACACCAACAACACCAACAACACCAACAACATCAACACCAACAACATCAACACCAACAACACCAACAACACCATCAGCACCAACAACAACAACAATAATGAAACACACAAACTAACAAACAAACAAAAAAAAAAAGAAAAATTAAAGACAATTTTTACCTTATCGACGTGACAATGATGTCGATAAGGGAGAAGACAAATAATGATAACTTGAATATTTATTAAGAAACAAAAACAAAAACAAAAAAAAAACAAAAAACTGATGAAGAGAGAAAGAGGTAAAAATCTAAAGGGGAAAGAATGTAAAAAAGTTTATGAATCACGTAAAATTAAGATAATTCCTTCTTTTTTTTTTTTTACTTTTGTTCCCGTTTCTTTATTTTGTAAATTTTTCCTCCTTATTTTAAATATTCACAACAATTAATTCATTCTGAATTATTGTTATTATTTATTTTAATTTTAATTTCAATAATTTATTTTTCTTCTAATTTTCCTTTGTTCTCACACACACTCTCTCTCTCTCTCTCTGTGTGTCTCTCACTCTCTCTTTTCTTTGTATCCTTTTGTGATTGACTATAATTTTTTTTTCTTTTGATTTGATCAAAGAATTTTGAACCACTGCTCTACTCTAGTTTGTGTGTGTATACATGTGTGTGTGTATATGCATGTGTGTATGTGTGTGTGTGTGTATGTGTACTTTGTAGAATTGTATGAGTTCTGTTATAAGAATTTTGAGGAAAAAAATATTAATATTTGAATATTTTGTAATTCTATATAATAAATACAATAACAACAAAGAGTAGACAGAAGAAAGTGAGAGAGAGAGAGAGAGAAAAAAAAAGATTGTTAAAGAATAAAAATAAAAAATAAATACAAATTGGAAAAGTGAAAATATCAAGAAGAAGAAGAAGAAGAAGTAAGAAGTAAGAAGAAGTAAAATAAACGATCACTTTATTCGATTAGATTTCTTTTGGTTATCTTAACGTAACGGTTAAATGTAAATTAGACAATTCACACAAATTTTTAGATTAAAATTTGAAATCGATTTATACAGTCAGTGAGAACACAGAGAGAGAGAGAGAGAGAGCGGTGAGAGAATGAATGACAATAATAAAAATAAACAACTTTTTTATAAAAATAAAAAAAGAAAAATAAAATTGATTCTTTTTGGATTGGAATTTTCTTTTCTTTTTTTTTTTTATTTAGAATGAACGAGAAAATATTTGTTTTCTTTCGCACTTTGTTTTTTTTTTTTTTTTTTGAAAATTCTTTCAAGAAGAAATTTGAAAAATTAATAAACAGAAAAACACGATGAATCTCTGTTTTCTTCACAATCCCCTTGTGATCCAGTAAAAAGTAATCGGAAAATATTAGATTACAAAAAAAGGAAATAAATGAAAAATTTAAGTTGAAATAATTTTAATTTCTTAAAAGAAACTTAAAAGAAATCACCCTTAATTAATCGCACTAATTTTCAAATAAATAAAATAAATAAATTGTTTAATTATTTTTATTATACAGAATGCATTTCGATGTATTCAACATCATCATCAATCAGCCTGACTTTATCAGTGGTTTTATTGATCTCACGATAGTTCAGGATCAAAATCAATTAAATCTAATTGATTTTCATTATTTCCCCATACATTTAATGAATCAAATAATTTTTCAAATTAATTTTTTTCTCATTTTTTTTTTAAATTTCTACCCACCCATAGACCAATTATATAAAAGACCCACAAAGATTGAATAATTCAGCTTATGCGTAGAAATCTAGTTGGTGCCACTATCGTTCAACATATTCTAAATTGTAACAACCGCTTTTTATTTTACATTTAATTTATGAATGTGTTAGTGAGTTATTGGGTCCATGCTACTACTACGATCTTGTCCTAATGTCCGGTCCATATGAACATACATTAAAATATTTTATTTTTGGCAATAAATATGAAAATGTTTATGTGAAAAAAAAAAAAATGACAAACTAAAATTAGAAAGAAAATTAGAAAAAATCGAAAATCATTTAGAATAATTTGCCCAATGCAACAAACAACAAAAAAAAAAGAAAACAAAAAGCATTAGTAGGACCACATCAAGAAAGAAAAAAAATGGGAGAAAAAGGAAAAAAAGTTTACAAATAGAAAATTGGAAAGAGTTTTCCACGTTATAATCGTATATACACTTTTCTCATTCCATTCCTTCATATATTTTATTATCATATTTTTCATAAGCGAAAAAGAAAAACTTTTTTCATACTCTAAACCGCCTAACCCCCACCTAACATCCCCTAACCACTACCACCATCGATATATTTATATATACCAACCACTACCAACCCATTAAATCACCCATAAAACTCATACCCAATATTCACACTCTAACGTAATATTTATGATTTTTTGACTTTTGCGGGTTACTCTGGAAAGAAAGAACAAAAAAAAAAAAAAAAAAAATGATGCCAAAGACATAAAATGTAATGTAGACAAATTTTATTAGAATTTCTTCTTCTTCTTTTTTTTTTTTTTTTAGCATTTTTTTTTCTCTTCTAGACAATTTTACTTCTTTTGTTTTTTTTTTTTATTCTGTCTTGATTTCTCTCTCTCTCTCTGTGTTTCTTCCTTTCTTTAACTCTTCTGGATTTATATTTTTTCATTGAGTTTCTCCTTCTCTCTCTCTCTCTCTCTCTCTCTCTCTCTCTCTTTGTCACTGTTCACATATACACTGATCGTTTTTTGTCTGCCTTTTTAGAAACGCAAAAAAACGTTTTAGAACTTAAACTGTTTTCACCTCTTCTACTTTTTTTTTTCCTATTTTTTCCTATTTTTCTTACCTCCACCCAATTCCCCCGAATACACTCACGAATCTAAATTTTTTAGTTTTTTTTTTTTTTTTCACGACCATCCCCGTCCCCCCGTCTAATCTTACTTTGTGTATCATTTTTTTTTCTTTTTCTTCTTCTTCTTCTTTTTAATTTTATCATCATCCCTTTATTATACGATAACCTTATTATAACTAAACGCATCTTAACCCCAAAACGAACAAGAATATGATATAGAAAGGTATACACACACACACACACTCACACACACACATACACATGTTCAAAACAAACAGACGTACAAATACATGCATATATCTAGTTCAAAGCGTACAACAATAGTTAAGAAGATGACGAAGAAGAAGAAGACGAAGAAGAAGAAGAAAACGTAGAAGAAATGAAGAGAAAAATTATTATCAGATATTTTTTGAGGTTTTAACTGTTTGAATATGGAATTCTTTTATTAGAATTAATGAAATGCATTTAACCAGAGTGGGTGAATGGTTAAATGTGAAAATGAAAATTTGTATTATAAAAAGAAACGTTGAAATTCAGTTTAGCATGGTCAAATTTATTAATTATTTAATTTTCTTGTACTTATCAATGTCATGAATTGAATGGATCAGAAGAATATATAACAGATACGGGCCAGCCGTATCTTAATTCTCTAAATTAATTTTGATTATAAAAAATAATCGATTTATTAAATCGAAGACTAATCGATATAAAAATTTAACATAAGTTTTATTAATTATTTATTTAAAATCAAATCAGATTATTCTAGAATATTTTATTGATATTATGTGTGTGTATGTGTGTGTATTGCCAAATTTCATATATATTGCTGTACATCAACATACATGTGTTTGTTGATGGTTTGCCATTTTATTTATATGCAGTGTAATGTTTGTGTATACATGTTTATGTATTGTGTGTTGTGTGTATGAATGTTGTGTGTATGTGTGTATGTGTGTATGTGTGTATGTGTGTTGTGTGTGTGTGCTCACTTGCCGACGGATAGGTAATATTAAATTGAAAAGTGTGAAAATTTAAAGGGAAATATCTACAGATATGGTTATAGGAAATGTGCGTATAAATTATCTAAAGAAAATGAATATAAATATATAGACAGACAGACGCATAATAACTGTTTCTGTATATACGTCTCTCTTTCTCTATGTCTCTCTGTTTGTCGTTTTGTCTGTTTTGACTGTCTGACTTGTTATTTTATTATGCAAGTACATTCAAAATTATCATCAGCATCTAACAGTAAAATATACAAAATTGAGAGAAAAAAGAAAGAGAGAAAAATAGAAGATTAAATGAATGAGAGAATATAAAATTTAAATATTTAATTATTAATTGAACTTAGTTAAGTTTTTTTTTTTTTTTTTGTGACAGTTGTTTTTTTTCTTTCTCTCTCTCTCTCCCTCTCTATCGTTCCTTTTTCTAACTTTTTTGTTTTTTTTTTTGATTTTCTCCCCTTTTTTTTTTCATTTTCTTTCTGTATTTTTAATTTCTGTCTTGGCACACTATTTAATTTTTGTCTTTAATATTTTCCATTTTTTTTTTCATTTTTAAACAAAAAAAAGAAAAATGTACAAAAAAAAAATAAAGGAAAATGTGAAGAAAACGAGAAAAAGAAAACGAAAAATAAAATGACAAAAAAAAACTTTTACCATTTATTTATTTTTTTTTAGAATTTTTTGACTTATTTTTTTGGGTCACCTTCTGTCTCACATTGCTCCTTGTTTTTTTTTGGTTGCTTTCCGTGAATCACGGATAATTTTTCATTGCCAATTAGAAAACTAATTTCATCACAATACTTTTCATTTACAACAATTCATCAATATTTTCTTTTTTTCAATTTGATTTTGTGGAAATTCTAAAAATTGGATTAAAACAAAAAAAAAAATAAATACAATTTAAGGGATGACTGAAACGAAACCAAATTTATTATGAGAAAAAAACACAAAAAAAAACTCTGTCCCATTTTTCATTTAATGAATTCATTTTTGAACATCGAACCAGAATTAAGACAACAAAAAAAAAAATAGTTTTCTCTTTTTTTCTTCCTTAATAAATTTCCATTTTTTTTTTCTCTTACTCTGTTTTGCTTTAGATTTTCGTTCACTTTTTTGTTGTTGTTGTTTTTTTTTTCTTGAATGTATGAGGTAAAATACAAAAACAAATAATAAAAAAAGGAAAATAAGAAAAAACAACACCAACAACAACAACAACAACAACAACAACAACAACAACAACAACAACTGTGAAATAATAATAAGAAGCGAAACAAACCAAAAAAAAAAAAAAGAAAAGAAAATAAACTTGAATGTTTATTCAATAGATTTATTCAAATTTTCTACCGCGAAATATTTTTTCAACAGTGAAAAAAAAAAAAACAATAACAACAACAACAAAAGCAACAACAACAATAATAAAAACAGAACTCCCTATTCTTTTTCTTTCTTCCCTTTATTGTATTTATTTAGACAAAAAACAACAAAATAAACAAACACAAGGATTTTAGAGAAAGCGAAAGAAAGACAGATAGAGAGAGGGAGAGAGACAGAGACAGAAAAAAAAACACATAAACATAAAAACAAGAACAACAAGAACAACTAGAACTACAACAACAACAACAACAACAACAACAAAAAAAAAGAAAATATAAAGAAGAAAACTACCAATAAGTCATGTTTTTCCTTTTCAACCCCAAAATCACCATCCATTCCATGCCAACAAATCTACCCACCACCCCATACACCTAACAATCATCCATTCACAAACTGTACCCTTCTCTATATCACATCTCTCTACTCCACATACACACACACACACACATACACACACAAACATATATAAACTCTTCTCGCGAAATACAATTTTCAAGTGGTTTGAGGTTTTTGCGGTACGAGAATTATGGGGGCAAGGGGTGCATTGAGTGATAGATGGTGGTGGTGAGCAAAAAAGAAAAAAAAAATAGAAAGAAGATGAGTTTGGGAAGGCATAAGGATTTTTGTTTATCCAAACAACATTTTCCTATATATTTCCCTCAATATTATTACAATATACAAAAACCAATGGAAGGAAAAAGAAGAAAATGAGAAAAAATAAAAAAAAAAAAATAAAACACGAAACGAAAAGAAAGGAAGAAGAAAAGGAAGAAAATCTAACCACCCGGTCGCATCGATTTGATTCGATCCACTGCAAAAAATAAATAAAAGTACCCAAAAAAAAAATGTTCCTCTCTCATTCATCTTTCCCCCTCAATAATATTCAAATTTAAAAATATTTGCATTGTTGTTTTTTTTGTTGTTGTTGTTGTTGTTTTTTGTTATTGTTGTTGTTGTGTTGTGACATTATGAGTTTTCTTCATACGTTAAATGACGTAATCCTACTATTTTTCCTCAATAATTAAAATAATTATGGAGGAAATATTGAAGCATTTAGTTGGTAAAAGAATTCTGTGTTTTTCTTCGGTTTTCTTCAGTTGAGTTTTTTTTTTATTTTTCTTATTAAAAGAAAAATCAATTTATAATTCAGATTTTATTATTGGATCAATTGTACATGACTGATTAACTAGAATGAATCAATTAAATGGATTAAGTGGACAATAGGTACACACACAACTGTATGCAATTTTCTTTTATTTTTTGTTTCTTAAATGAAATTTGGACCTCCAATTATTCAATACAAAAATCATACAACAACAATTAAAATATTATTCTATTCCTACCAATACAAAACCAATTATTTTATTATTGTCATTATCATTGTTACATCTAACATCTAATATGACATAAGTGTGTAACGTGTGATATGATTTTTTTTTTAATGTTTTAAATTTACAGAGTGGAAAATGTATTGAAAATGAAAATAAAATAAAGGAAAATATTCAATCGATGAAGTAGGTGGAAAAAGAAAAATGTATATAATACAAATTGCAATTAAGGAAAGGAAAAATCACTTCAAACTAATATTTAAGATTTTGTTTTTCTTTTTCTTTTTCTTTTTTTCTTTTCAATTTTTTTTTTTTCTTTTTATTCAAAACGGAAAACTTTTCGTTTACATATATTTGATTATATGATTTTCTTTTTTTTTTATCTCTCTCTCTCTTTTTGTATTTAATGATTTTCCACACGAGAACTTTGTTTTTTTTTTTTTGCATTTTCTTTTTTTTTTCTTTTCTTTTCGTTTTGTTGATTACCTAAATAAACTGTGTAGGGATAAGAAAAACAACAATAAAACACAGAACAAAAAAAGAACGAAAAAATTCAAAAATAAAAAAAACAAAACGTGGAAAGAAAAAAAAAAACGAAAGGAACAAAAAAAAAAAAAATTCTGTTTACAAAAATTATAAATTTAAAATGAGAAAATACGAAATCCGAAAGAAACGTTCAAAGTTATTTGTTGGGTAAAATAACAAAAAAAAAAATTTCACCCAAAAATTATTTCACTCAAAAAAAAAAAAAAAAATTTCCCTTTAATAAAGAAAATTCAATTTAATTTATTCGTCTATAAAATTATTGTACGAAACTTTTCAATAAATTAAATTTTCACAATTAATAGTTTTGTTCTAATTCTAATTCCAAAAAAATTTACTTTTTAATTTAAAATTATTATTATAGAAAAAGGAAATTGAAGAAGCAATCATCCATAATACCCGCACACATCCATACACCCACACACACATGACACACACATGACACACACATACACACAGATAATATTCATTTATACACAATTGAAAATTAACAAAAGTTATATATGAAAGGCATCAAAGAGACTTTCCCATAGTGATTTTTCTTCTTCTTCTTCTTCTTCCTCCTCATTTTCTTTTTGTTTTTTTTTTTTTTTGTTCTGTTCCTTTCTCTTTCTTTTGGCTCTTTCTCTTTCTCAACAATATATATTTTTATTATTTAATAGTTTTGTATGTTTTGAATAATTGACATTTAAATTTGTCTTTGGATCTTAGATTTCATAGAAGATTTCATAGAAGATTTTAAACGGAAAATCTTCTATACTATAAATATATATATATATATATATTTATTATAGAGGAAAATTTTTGAGAAAATTATATCATATACTGTAAAAAGACAATAAAATGATTGTTGTAAATTTATCCTTGAATTTATATTTAAATTATTGTCTCTTTTGATTTTCCCTAACAGTGAGAAAGTTTTTCTTTTTCTTTTCTAGCTTTTTGTTGTTGTTGTTGTTGTTGTTGTTGTTGTTGTTGTTGTTGTTGTTGTTGTGCTTTTTTTTTTTTTCTTGTGTTTTAATAGAAATTATAATTTTTTGGAAATGTGTTAAAGGATATCTTTTGTCTTCATCATTAAAATTTAATTTTTTATCCACAAAAAAAAAATTTTTATATAATTTTATTATCTAAATTTCGAAATCAAATCAAAAGACAAACAGAGAGAGAGAGAGACAGAGACAGAGAGATAGAAAGACCAAAGTTGATAAGGGTAGTTTTTTTTTTTTTTTTGTTACTAAAAATAGAAAATAAAAATGCGGGACAATTTAAATATTTTACCCAGAATTTTCTAAAATAGAAATAAAAAAAATTATTTTTAGTAAAAAAAAAAAAATTCTCTAGAAATTTTTCTTCGTTATTTTTATTATTTGATATTAAAAAAAAAAAAATTTTAAAGTTACAAAACCGAGAGATTTGAACACGGCGACCTTTTCGATAGCCGGTTCGAATACTTTACCAACGTCAGCTATTCCGTATTCATTTGTTTCCATTCAATTTTGTTGAACTTCACAAATTATGTTATTGTGTTGGGCAAATTTTTTCATTGTCCTTTTTTTTTTTGTTGTTTTTGTTTTTCATTTTTTTTTTTATAAATTTCTTTTATAGATTTTTTTACATATAAATATATTTTATTCTGAACAGAAGAAAATCACAAGAGTTCAATTTGATTAATTTTGATAATTTCATAATTAATTGTTAATTAATTGATGTTACCTCGTTAATTTATTAATTTCATTAATTTTTCATGCGACATGTGTCTGTCCATTCTATAAAAACTAAACAGAAAATATTTTCGCATCTTTTTATATTTTCTTCTTCTTCTTCTTCTTCATCTTGAATTTATTCCTTTATTTTTTTTTATCAAACAACAAACGAAAGTTCTTTTGATTGTTTGTTTGTTTGTTGTTAATATTAAGACCCCCCCACCACCCCGCCATGCTCCGGACTTTCTGAATCATATCATTTGTCTCCTCTACATACACACACACACATCCACACAGATTTATTATAATTTTTCTTGATCAATTTATCGATTTGAATAGAAAATTCTCAATATTTTTTCTGTTTTTCCCATTTTCTTTTTTTTTTTTTTCCTATAATATTTTCCTAATATTGAAAATAAGGAACTTTTTTTTTTTTATATATAGATTTATTTTCCTCTTTCTCTTCTCTCTCTCTGTAAGAAAATAAGAACTAAAATAAATAGAAATATTTTAATACTTTGAATAGAGAAAAATGGTGATGGGGGGTGTGGTGTTGGGAAACAAACTTGTGTATAAAAGTGTAAAGGAGAGGAAAATAATTAAATAGAGAGAGAGAGAGAGAGAGAGAAAAGAATTTTTATCTTATTTTCTATATAAAAAAAAAAACAGAATATGATGAAAATAAGTTGTTATGTTGAATGGAAAATTGTTGGAAAATTATTGGAAAATCCATGATAATAATAATAGATTAAAGTTTAAAGTTGTAAGTGAATTTTAATCTATTTTTTTTTTGTCTACTTTTTTGTGTTGTCCAATAGAGTAATCTTTATTATTTACATTGGTATTGGTGTGTGGTGTCTTTGAATTGTGTCTTTGAATTGTTTAAAAAAAATTTTTTTGTTTTTTTTTTTGATTTAAATTTCTATTCGATTGAAATTCAATACAGAATGTTGTCTTTTGTTTTCCATTTCTTTTTTGGTAAGAATTCTTTAAACAGAATAAGAAACACGATAACACAAATGTATTTGTTAATATTTGGACCCGGTAACGATTTTAAATTTATGTTCATGGAAATTGTTCGTTAAAAAAATGTTGAATGTTAATTTAGAAATATATTAAAAGTTTACTCACACTATGTACCAGTTTTACATCCTGGCTAATTTCAAAATAATAATTCAATAATTATTGATATGATTAAAATATTCGACTTAAACTTTTGTATTGTGTTTTTTTTTGTAAATCAAAAAAAAAAAAGTCAATATTAATTTTTCAGTACAAATAAAATGTCACAATAATTTTCCTTTTCTTTTATTTTTTTTTTTATCTCCTTAAAATTATTTTCTCATCATTTGTTAAGAATTTGTGTTTTTTTTGTTCCACTGTACGAAATTATTTAGGAAAATATTTTGTTGGTTGTTTTTTTTTTTTGTTTTTTTGTTCTTTGAAAATTGTTCTGTGAAAATTCTTTCAATATTAATGTTTATGCAAATCCTTTCCATTTTTCCAAATAACGTAAAGTAAGGAATTACTTTTTTTTTTGTTCTTTTTTTGTATTTAATTCCTTTTAAACAAACGACACAATTGACAATTGACAATTGACAATTGACAATTGACAAGAAATGTACCATTGCATTTTATCATCAATAAATGTATATACACGATACACACACACACACACATACACATAGATAATTACAATTATGTTGTTTTTTATTTGCGAGAAAGGAGGGTTGGGGGTGGAGGGAAACAATGAAAGAAGATTTAATTAAGAAAATAAAAAATATAGAAAGTATACAAAAGAATATTTTATATTAAGAATAAAGGCAAATAAATGGATCTGAGAGTTCATAATTTAAAAAACAATAACAACAACAACAATAACCACAACAACAACAATAATAATAATAATAACAACAATAAGAACAACAACAATAACAATAATAACAACGTCAAAACAAGAATCAACTAAATACGTTGTTGTTTTTTTTTTGTCTTTTGATTTTGAAGGGCAAACAGTTGACGTCTGTCCTTTTACACACTGAATTATCAAATGGGGGAAAAAAAGTAAGAAAACGAAGAAGAAGAAGAAGAAGAAAGAAAAAATTTATCCAAAAAAAAAAATTCTATTTTCTTTTCTGGAGAAAATGAAGGAAAAAAAATAGTTCGATATAACGAGGTTTTACTTCTTCTTCTTCTTCTTTATGTTCGTTTTTTTTTTGTTTTTTTTTTTTGTTCGCTTTTGATTCGAATAAATACGCTTGCGTGCATTTAAAAAAAAAAAAAAGTATTTTTTTTGCTCTTATAAAAAGTGAAAAAAAAACCAAAAATAAAAAATCTGTAAAAAAAAAAACAAAAAAAAACAAATTAAGAGAAAACAGGAAAATTGATGAGAGATAAATGGAAAATATTAACAACAAATATTCATAATTTATAAATAAATTCTGATTTAATTAAAATTTTTTACTTAGTTTTTTTAACATTTTTAACAATCCGGTAATGAGGAAATTTGTTAACAAAAGATTTTTTTTTTGTTTTTTTTTTTTAATTTCAATTTTTTTGTTTTTGAATATTTTTTTTTTCTGTTTTCTTTAGCTTTGTTGTTGTTGTTGTGGTGTTATTTTTTTGTCATTTATTTTTTATTTGTTACTTTATTATTAATTTAGACGTCTATTATTATTGTTGTTGTTGTTTTTTTCTCTCTCTCTATTTATTCTCTATTATTCTTTATTTTATTGTTTAAAATTTCAAAAAAAATTTCATCTTTTTTCAGCTGTTTTTAAGTCAACAACAACAACAAAGAACAAACAACAACAAAAATAACATTAACAAAAAAAAAAATTAAATATATTGTTGTTCTTGATTCATTCGTATGCGTGTGTGTGTGTGTGTGTATGTGTGTGTATTATTTCTGTTTGCACATGTAAAATCTGATAGGTGCGTGTAAATGTATTAATTTTATGTAATACAATTGAAAAAGGGATATTTTTTTTTTTATATGTATGCGTGCGTTTCTACAAATTTTGTGTCTGTGTTTTGAATCAGAGTTTTTTGCCAGTCGTTCTGCGTGTGTATTTTTGAGAGGGTGCTTTTTTTTTTTATTTTTCTTGCTTCTTCTTTTGCTTTTGTGCAATATAACAGTGAAAATGTGAAAATAAGAACAGTATAATATACACAACGGTATCGTGCGGGTGTGGATTTTCTTTCCATTTTTTTTTTTCTTTTATTCTTTATTTGTTTTTGTTTTTAAATAATAAAAGAAATGAAAATATTTACATATTTTCCTTTTATTTTTCCCTTTTTTTTATTTTAAATTTTTTTTTTTTTTTTAATTTTCTTTTCTTTAATTAATTTTCATTAAAATTTAGTAAATTTTCCTACGAAAATAAAATTAAAAACAAATTATTGTGATCATTTCTTCTTCTTATTTTCAATTAATTATTGTTTGTGATTTATTTTTTACATTATATGAAATATTTTTGTTATTTCGTTTTTAATTTCAAAATCATTAACACAGACAAAAACAAAAACAAAAGCAAAAAAAATGCAAGGAACATAACGGCATAACGGCAACACCAAAAATATTTATTTGAAAATTTTTAAATAAAAATCTGTTGTTGCTTGTTTTTGTGTCAGTTTGTTTTTTTTTATTTTTGTTTTTGTAATAACTGGTTTTTATTTTATTTATTTTTTTTTTTTTGTTTTTTTTTGTTTAAAAGAAAGAAAAAAAACACAGAAAGAGTGAGATAGAAAAAAACAAAAATTCAACAATTTATTAAATAAACGATAAAAAGAGAACGAGAAAAATTAATTAATTGTGTGTGTGTTAGTAGGGAAAAGAAAAAGAAAAACATAAAATTAATAATTTTTGTTGTATTTACATTTCTTCATTAGAAGCAGAAAAATTAATAAGAAAAGGACAAGAAAAAAAAGGGATATTTTGTTTTGTTGAATAATTTTTATTTTTTTTTTTTATGAATCGAAAGTGAAGTGTTATTGTTGTTTTTGTTTTGTTTCTCTTTCGTCATTTACCAAAAAATAAAAAACAAAAAAAAAACTTAAACAAAAATAAGAAATTAAATCTTAAGAAAAAGAAGAATAAAGTAAAGGAAAAGAGAGAAAAAAAAAAAACACCAGTTGTTTTCTGTGTAGAGATTTTTGTGTATTTTTCATTTTTCATTTTTTTTTTTTTTGTTTTTTGTTTTTTTGTTTTTTCTTCTTTAAAAAAAAAAAAAAAAAATAAAGCGAAAAGAAAAATCGAGACAACAATTTAAATAAATTTACACAATAAAAATAATCAAAATTTTATTGTTAATAAAATTGATTGTGTGTTTGTGTTTGTGTATGTGTTTGTGTGTGTGTGTGTGTTAGTGACTTTATAGTTTTTCTTCAAACTATTTAATTAAAAATTAATTGAATAAAAAATTTAATATATTCGTTGAAGGTAAAATTTTCCATTCATTTTCTTTATTATTGTTGTTGTTGTTGTTGTTGTTGTTATTATTATTTTTAGGGATACTTAAAAAGAGAGACAGAAAGTGAAAGAAGAAAATAATTTTTTAGCATTTATGTTTTTTTTCGTCTAAGAATTTTTTTATTTACTTTATTAAAAATGTCGGAAAATAGTTTTATAAAAGAAAATTTTCATGATTTTTCCTCTTTTACAGATTTTCCTGAAAATAAACAACGGATTCATTGAAATCTGATTTTTATTCAAACTAAGAAAATTCCCAGTATGCTTGAACCACGCTGGAGACAAATGCAGGTTAGTTATATTTGTTTTTTTTTTGTTTTTCTCAAATTTTTTCAAAAATTTCCACTAAGAAAATTAGTCAATAATTTAAATAAAACAGAAAAAGAAAATGTTGTCTTATTATTTGGAATGGAAAAATAAAAATATAAAAATTATATTTTCCATATTTTGTTGTGAATTTCACCATTAAGGCTGTTTCTACATTTTCCATTTTCTTCTTCTTATTTTTTTGTGGGAGTTGGATAAAAACATTTTCATACAATTATTTATATTTATATTTTTCTTCTTCTTCTTCTTGTTTTTTTTTTGTATTTTCTTTGGTTCTTTGTTATATACAAAAAAAAAATAAAAGGAAGGAAAAACTTTTATCTTTTCACTGATTGGCTGTAGAGAAAATTTTATTCATTTTTGTTGTTAAGAAAAAAAGAAAAAAAAAAAAAAGGGAACCAAAGAGAACAAAAAAGAAAAACAACAAAAATAACAGCAAATGGGGAAAATGTACAAAATATATTGTGATATTTATAAATAATTTTCCAATTTCTGTTTGTCTCTTTCTATTCTAACATTTATTTATTTTCTCTTATTTCTTATTGTCTGTCTCATACAAAAATCAAAAAGAAAGGTTCCTTTCTTGTGTCAGACACAAATGAAAAACGAAAGACAGACATTTTCTTCTAATGGAAAAATGAAGCGATACAAAAAGTAATTGGGGTTTTTTTTATTTCTTCTAAGAATGATATTTGTTGTGGTAGAGAGAGATTACAGAGTGACAGAGTGAGATAGTTGAAAAGTGTATTTAATTTTTTTTTATATTAAAAGAAAAGAAGGTTTTTCTTTTATTTATTTATTAATTTTTTTTTTGTTTTTCTCTTCGTTTTCCTTACACAACAAGAAAATGTAAAACAAAAAAAAAAAAAATACAACATTGAAAAAGAAGGCGAGAATGTATGTGACAGAGAGGCAGTGATAATACATTGTGATTTTCTTAGAGAAGGAGAAGAAAAATAACAACAGTAAAATAAAGAAAAACAAAACAATAATAAAAAGAAAAAGTTTTATAAAAAAAAGAAAAAAGAAAAAAACGGGGAAATAGAAGAGGAAAATGTATAGGCTTTTGTAAGGTGCGTTCTTCAATTTCAGCGCTAGAGAAATTTTTTTAAGAAATATTTTCTTTTTTCGTTGACGCCCAATTTTCTAAAATTCCATGCGCCTTCCAACCTCCTTTTTTATTATATACTATTTTATAGTCATCTCCTTATATACTTACTTATTTACTCTCATCTTCTCTTTCACACTATCTGTCTCTCTCTCTCTCTCTCTCTCTTACTATGCCTTTTTTTTTATATACAGAATATAAAATGTACATAATTTGTATATGTTCATGTATATATATGTGTGTGTGTGTGTGTGTGTGTGCAAAACATATTTTATATTTTCTTCATTTTTTGCTCTATTTAGTTTAGTTTTTCCTTCATTTCTGTTTTTCTTTTCTTTTTTTTTTTTTTTTTCGTCAGTTTACTTTTTTCCTCGTCTACACTTTTCCATCTTTTATTCTTCTTATTGTTACAATTATACAAATTTGCTTTTTTTCTTCTTTCTTTCTTCCAATTTTACTTTTCTAATTTTTCTTTTTCTTTCATTTTCACATAAAATATTTTCATTAAAATTTTCTTTCTTTTTTTTAATTATAAAGATTTTTTTTTATTTTTATTTTTTTTGTTAATTTGCGTCACGACAAATTTTCACAATTAATTTTTTTCAATTAAATTCGAAATAATTTTTTTTCCTTCATCATTTCTTCAATTTTTCTATTTTTCTCGTTTTCCTTTAGTAAATTTAAGAAAATTTTAATTGAAGAAGAAAAAAAGAAAAAAAAAAAAAGATACAAAATAAAATGTCAAAGATTTCTCAATTTTAATTGATTTTTGTTTTTTAATGCTAATGAATTTTTATTATCGAACATTTTTCAACTTTAATTTTTATAATAAAAAAAAAAAAAAAAAAAATACTCAAATAATTTGATGGAAATTGTGAAAAATATCAAAATAACTTTTAAAGTTTAACTGTGATCATCAACTTTGTTTCCTGAACCGAACCTTAATTAATCGTCATCACATTGACCTGAATTTATTTAATTCAGCAAAATTTTTACTAAGATTGTCACCGTTTTTAATTGAACAACTTTTCTACAATTCCTTTTATTAGAAACTTTTTTCTGTTGTTTTTTTTTTTTGTTAGAATTTTTGATTGTTTAAAAAATTTGCCACCAACAAAAGTAAAAATTGTGAAATTTGTCCAGAAGAAATTTCAGCGATCAGAAGAAACGAATAACTTTAATTTTTATTTTGTCGCCATTTACGGATGTCTGATTTTTTATTTCTTGATTTTTCAGTGATTTTCATTCAAGTTTAAAGTTTTCCTTATTGTCGACAAAATTATTCTTGGCTGTTTCTTGTTATTTTTTTATCAAAATTAAAATTTTTTTGCAAAAAAAAAAAAAAACCAAACAAAAGAATTGAATTTTTCGTTTTCGAATTTTTTTTTCTTGTGGATGGAATTAAAAATTCGTTAAATACGAATTCAGGGAATAATTTATTATAGGAAAATTGAACAACTGAAAACCGTAGAAAATTCTTCTTAAATTAAAAAAGTTGTTCATGCCTCAGAAGAAAAAGAGAGACAACGAGAGAGAGAGATAGAAAGAGAAATAACGAAATAATTTATAAAAAAAAAAAAAAGAAAAGAATTCAGATTTTTTTTTTTTCGTTGCTTTTTATTTTTCCAAATGTTTATTTTTTGTTCCAAGTCTTGGGGCTACAAAAAAAAAAAAAACAACAAAAAAATCATCCATGCTTCTTTCAAAAAAATAATGGTCAGACAACTTTTCTGTATTATTTGTTTTCCTTTTCCTTTTCCTTTGGTTGGTTTTTACATTTTTGTTTTGTTTCTTTTGCTTTATTTATTTTTTTTTGTTTTTGTTTTTTTCGTCCGATGAAGAAAATGGAGGAAACACACACATTGGGGGTGGAGTGGTTGGGAGAAAGGTGTTGTTTGCATGCAGAATAAAAAAAAAAAGGGTGGATATGAAAAAAAAAAAAAAAAAAAGTACCAAAAATATCCAGGAAAAAAAATAAATTGAAACTTTCACGTTTTCATTTTGATAGGAGGATACATGAACATGGAACCAAACCAATAACACAATATAGATACATACTTCTTCTTCTTCTTCGTCTTCTTCTTCTTTCTATAGATCATCTATAAATCCTTTAACTCTTTCTCTTTCTCTCTGTCACTATCTTGGTTTTTTTTTCTCTATGAAAAATCAATTGGAAATCAACTTGAATATGTTAGTGGACAACAAACAAAAAGAACGAAGAAGAAGAAGAAGAAGATGAAGAAGAGGAGGAAAAGGATATCACTTTATTTTTTCCAGCGACTGTGTTTTATTTTTTTTTTTTTGTTCCTGTTGTGTTATTTTTGTTTTGTCTCTTTCAGAATCGATGTTGATTGTCTACGTTCCTTTTCTTCTTATTCATAATTTTCTTTTTTGTGTTTTTTTTTTGGATGCTTGTTGTTTTTTTTTAACAATTCGCCAATTTTAATTTAATAAAAATATTAAACACAAGAACATAAAAAAATAATTTATAAATTTCAACAAATAAATGAAAGGTTTTTTTTTTTGTTTTTTAAATTTTTAATTCTTATTCTTATTCATTTTCTTTCTTCTTGTTTTTGTATTTGTCATTTACTCAAAAGAAAAAAAAAAGGTATTGACTTTAAAGTCACATTATATTCATCAGATATTCACAAATATGTTGCTATAAATATAAATAATAAACTTCTCGTCACACCCCAATCAAACCATTCTAAATACTTCACATTTTTTTTCGTTCATTCTTTAAAAACTTAGTTAAGGAACCAACAAAAAAATAAAATGCAAAAATTACATAAGTTTTTTGACACAAATTATTTTAATGAAAAGGGAAAGACAAGAGTAAAAGAGTCAAAAGAGAAAAAGAAATTGGTAGAAAGAGTTAAATAATTTACGTAAAGAATTAATTCACAAAATAAAAGAAAGCGCACCCATATACATTTCTTCAATATAATTTTAGGGTGAGACGTAAAAATCTTTGATGAAAAATTTAATAAAACAAAACGAAAGAAAAACATAAGAAACAAAAGTATGGAGTTAGTTTACAAAATTCACACAAATCAATAATTAATCTTTATTAATAAAAATTTCAGACACAACAATTAAATTAACTTTCATTGACATTAAATTATTTCTTGTGATTCATTTTCGTGAATCGTCACATCAAATTGTAACGTGGACAAAATTCAAAAAATATTTAAATTCACTCGTTATTTTTCTCGTTTCATTTTTCACTCAATTTCGGTAAATCTTACAATAACAACATTTCACCTTAATTATGTTTATTTGAAAATATTGAAAAATATAAACAGTAAAAAATTTTTCCATTTTTTTTTTTTTTATTGTAAACCTAATGGGAAATTTTATACAATACGTAAGTACGTTTGTATGTGTGTGTGGAGAGGTCATCAATATTTATCTCAAAATTTAGTATATATAATGCTAATAAGATAACCTTTAAATTTTATCTTTTTTTCTCATACTTTTACCCACTCCACCCTTCTTACAAAACCCAACCAATTTTTTTCTACTCTTCATTTTTCTCATATCTAATTTTCTAATTTTAATAAATAAAGTAAATTGAATTTATTTTTTTTTTTTTCTGGTTTATTCTAATTAAATGAATGGTATATTTAACAGTTAGTGAGTTTGGAGAGGGTTAAAAATATATATATATATAGATAAGGTTGTTGGTTGAAGTTGACTAGATGTTAAAAGTTCTACAAAAGTACTTAACATAATATTTTAAATGCGTTTCTAGACAGACTTACAACAAAAAAGAAACCAACTTGCTGAACATATAAAACGAAAATAAGAAGAAGAAGAAGAAGAAAAAGACAAAAAAATGAAAAATAATGGAAAAATATTCGCCCAACAAAATATAATATTAAAATATATAAATCATAATTAATAACTTTTTTTGTGTATGTGTATGTGTTTGTTTGTGTTTGGGTGGTAAATGATGGGGTTGAATCTCTGTTTAAAAATAAGAGAGACAGAGAAACATTTGTTTTTTTTTTTATATTGAATTTTTTTTTTCATTTCCACGTTAAATTATAAGTGAAAGAGAAAATACGATAGAATTGAGTGTGAGTTGATTGTGAAACAGAGAGAGAGAGAGAGAGATTCTTAGAGAATTAGAAATGAAGAGAATAAAAGAGAAACATATTTGCATATTAATAATATTATTAATAATCACGATAATAAACCAATAACAATAAAACTCTTTAAATGAAAAGAAGGAAGAGTGTGGACGTGGATGAACGTGAAAAGTCTAATACGTAAAATCATTGAACTAATTTTCTTATAGAAAATATATTTTAATGGTAAAAATTAAAGGAACAAGTGACTTTTAAGATGTTTCGACATACGTTTAAAAATAAATATGTTGTTGTTGTTGTAGTCTATTGGAAACTAGAATTTCTCAAATTGTGATTTTTTTTTTAGTTGAAATTTTTATTTGTTTTTGTTGTTATTTTCAATTGACCTTTTCTATAAATTAGAAATAAATGTCACACTGAAAATCAAAAGTAAATTTTATTAACAAAAATCAAAAATTCATTTTATTCTCTATAATAATTTTTAGTTCAAATGCTTTTTTTATATTTACATATAAGTACAAATATTGAACATTTTTTTTTTTCTTCTTCTTTTTCTTCATTTGTTTTTGTTATTAAATTATTGTAGTAATAGTCGAACAATTGTTAAGAGAATGAAAGAGAATGATAAAGTTAAAGTAGTAGAAAATTGTTTGGTATATAGAATCTTTGAAGTAGTCAGTAGTAGACTACTTAATTTTAATTGTCTTATAAATACTATCTGTACCACACTTTTCATTTACACCCCACCACCCAAATATATATTTTAATAATAATAATATGTACCAAAATTTTAAATGGGTTAATTTACTTTATACTTTTGTAACAACACACGTCCACTTGCATACACAAATTACAAATACAAATACAAAATATTCATGTGCATACGTAAACACATACCCATACACATATAACACACACACACACACAAATACACATGCATAAATTATGTATACAGACATAAGCAAAATATCACTTTAAAAGGGATAAAATTGTATAAATTTTAATAAAACCAAATATATTTATTCAATATTATTATTTTAAGTGAGTGAGTTAAAAGTGGTATGGTTTATAATTTTTTGTTGTTGTATAGAGGGGTTGAAGAATCGTAAGCGATAGAGAAAAGTTGGTGATGGTATAATTGTGATTTGTTGATCGGTAGTGTGGTTATGATGGAGCAAAAAAAAAAAAAAAATAAAAAAATAAAAGAATAAATATTCACACTCGCCACATATAGTAAAACCAATGAAATTGAAATAATATGGAAATGTTAATGAAATTCTGATTGTTTTGTTTTATTTGTTTTATTAAGTTTAATGACAGTACAATTAGTGGGCTATCATCGTATTTTTATTATAACATGAAGTTAAATATCTGATTTGATTCAATTATAGAAAAAGAGAAGGTTATGCAAGCTTTCTTGTTTATTCACAAATATGTTTTGTATTTAGATTCTAAGATTGGGAATGAGAATGTTAGATTCACGAAAATGCTATACTTGTCTGTTACTCTTAATTTCTTTTGTGTTTTTTTTTTGTTGCATTAAAAAATTTTAAAAAAGAACTCGGTCCATATTATTTGGTTTTAAAATTGAAACTATTATTATTCGGTTTCTGTAGATGATTATCCTAAAGTTTATTTTTTAATGTTTATTTAGGTTTCTGTAGAAATTTACTCTAACTTCTCTCTATATTTCTCCATCACAATAATGTTGTTATTATTTTTTTGTTCTTCTTCTTCTTCTTCTTTCGACTATTTTTCTTTGTGTGCGTATAGGATGAGATGAAAATGTTAAGGGTGTAAAAATTGGAATCTATATAGATTCCTCCTCTTCCATAACTTCGTCTCTTATTTTAGAACGATATAAGTCCAGTAACTCAAATGGACACTTTCTGTATTTTGCTTCTCTTCTTTTTTTTTTTTGTTTTGTGAAAATATCAAGTGGAGAAAAGCCAGGCATCGTAGGGTGTATGAACAGTGGTGATGGTAGTACAGTGGTATAAACACCGTTTGTATAGAGTATCAGTATAGACTTATTTAAATAGTATATCTTACTTAAATATATTTATGATGATGACCCTTGGCTAACTGTATAATATTTACATAGTTTAACTTTAAATAAATATGTACATACATACGCACATCACATAATCACTGATGCACATACACAAACGTATACAGATAAACTTATATCATTTAAAATTCAGAAAACATATTTTTTATAAGATAAAAAATTATTAGACAAAGAGAGAGAATATTATCTGAATAAATTTTTTTCTAATCTTCTAAAATCTCAAAGTTGTATTCTAAAATTGCTGGAAAAACAATAGACCAGATTAACACATTTTCATTGTTTTTTTTTTATAGTTATGAATTTTTGTTTTTCTTCTTTTCCTTTTGGTTTTTGATTTGAAGTCAAAAAAAAAAAAATCAAATTCAAATTCAAACTCATAAGCTTAAAATGCGATTTCCCATTTTCCACTGAAAATAAAAAATTTCACTTAAAAACTGAAAATGATTCTTTTTCCATATAATCCTCCCTCTTGTTGTTGTTTATCATTTTTATTTATTGTTTTCAAAGTAGTGAGTGAGGTACATAAAAAAAAAACAATAACAACAACAGAAACAAAAAAAAAAATACTCAAGAGGAACAAGAGCAAAAGCACCGAGAGAAAGATTAAAATAAATGAAAAAAAAAAAAGAAAAGGGGTTAAAAGTTTTCATTATATGGGAAAACTTGATATTTTAGATTTAAAATTTAATTTGAATTTTATTTAAAATAGTTTTATTATTTATTTATATTTTGTATTTATATTTGTATTTGTCCAATAGAATAAAGTGTATGTGTATGAAATTGGTCAAATATAGAATAACAAATATAAAGTAAAAGTTCAAAATCATTTAATCATAATTGTTACATTTCTCCTTTATTAAATTTCGATTTTATTTTAATATTTTCTCAATTTTATAAATTTTTTAAAGTTAATTAGAAATTTAACAATAATTATTGTCTCATATATAGTTCATATTACAATCAAAAAAAGGGAGAAATCAAATTTTGTATGATTGACTAAAATCAAGAAAAAAATATTTATTGATCCAATTGTTTGAATTAACATGCCATATAAGATCTGATGGATCAGATGATTAATATTTTTTAATTAAATTCAAGTATTAAAAAAAATTATGAAAAAATTGATTGTCTGAAAAACTTTCTATCCTACAATCGTGAAACGAACTCCGGACCTTTTACTATACGGGTGACTACTCTGCCTCTGAGCCACCATGTCAGTCGAAAGTTGTTATTTTTTCAATCAATTATTATTGATTTAAATTTCGATGATTTTCTATCATCAATTCTTTTGATGTGAATTTTCTTCTTAATAATTAAATAGAAAATTTCATCACTAATTCTATGGACGTTTAATTTTTTATTTTTATTATTTTTCAAATAACTGAACGTTTTTGGTACACGTTAATTGTCAAATAGAAAATTGCTTCAAACACAAAATGAAACAAAAATAAAAAATAAATCGAAAAGTAAAATAAAGAGGAACACTCGACAAAAAAGGAAAAGAGAAAGTGAAAGAGCAAAACAAAAAAAAAAAAAGAAAAAAAGGAAAAAAAGGAAACATAGAAAAGAGAGGAATGTGTTGATTTGTTAAACGAAAATATGTGACAGTCTATTTAGTTTATTTAGCAAAAGCTTTAACATGCGGGTAGGACTAAGTGGTTCATGATTGTTGTTAAATTATTAAACCCATGTCCTAACTATATTGTATATTTGTTTGTTGGTATATGTATATGTATATTATTAAGGGTATGTATTATCATCCCCTAAAATACAAAATAGATATAGAAAGACAGATTGAACGACAGATAAAATAAAAAAAAAATTCTACAAAAAGATAGATAACGACTGACTGAAAATATTTGTTGAAATTACAAGACAGTTAAATGAATTGTTTTCAAAAGTAATACAAACGGTAGAAGATAGTAAGATAATAAAGTAAAAGGATAATTAGTAATAGTAATTGGGTATAGTTAGTCCTTATTGTTGTATATTAATTTATTAATAATAAAGTTTCATCAACATTTTATAAGTTTACAAAGAAACAACGAAAGGAATGAAATGTTTTTTTTTATTAGGTATTTTCGTGAAACTACGCCACATAAGATAATTATTAGTCAACATGGTTAAAGTTGATAATTGTAGATAGGATAGTTTGCTATTTGCTAAATAACTGTACATAAATAATTAGTGAAGATGATTATCATTAAGATGTTCAAAGATCGTTTGATCATATAAGAATAATTGTAAATATGTATACTTAATTAATTTGTCTACTAAGATCGAATAGAAAATCCTGTACTCTAGATGGTAGATTTTTATTTCTTATATTTAAAAAAAAACATTTTTTATATAGATTTTTTCTAGCAAAATTTAATTGTTAAAAGAATTTTACAAATTACATATACAACAACATAATCAAATGAAGTTTTTATTACAAACTCTTGTTATTGTTGTATATTTTATTTTATTTTTTTTAAAGATGACGACAAATAGACGACAGAGAAAAAAATAAAAACAAATAGAAGTAAAAGAAGAAGAAGAAGAAGAAGACGTGAAAGAAAAAGACACATAAATATAATAGGGGCTTTGAAAATGATTGAAAATATTTGCATATAAAAAATATAAATGATGATGTATTTTTTTTTTTGTCTATTCAATGTATATGCATATAAATATATATATGTGTATGTGTGTGTGTGTATGTGTATGTGTTTATGATTGTATATGTATTTTATTCTGTGATACAATTTACCTTACCCTTATGAAGAAAGAACAAAAAGAAAAAAAATGTATATATAACATATTATGCTGCTTGTTTTTTTTTTTTTCTTTTTTCTTTTTTCATTTTTTCTTCTTATATTTTCTTCTTTTTTTTTTTTTTTCTCTCCATGAAAATCTTTTCTGATAATAATAAAAATAGCTTATGACAGCAATATACCTTATATAAAGTAGAAGTGGAGAAAATTTTTATGGGTGGGTTAAAGGGGCGACGGTAGAAGAAGAAAAAGAAGAAGAAGAAGTAGGAGATGATTCAATTTGTATTATGACGCTTTAAACGGTACTTGAAAAATATGAATCTTATATGAGAGTAGACTATAAATAACAATAAAGCAAACCGTGCATTACTTTTATACCTATTCTCTACCACCCTCACTTACCCTATCTTCCTCACACCCTTAATCGTTTCATGTCCCACGTCACTAATGTAAAAAAAATAAAAAAAAAAAAAGGAAAAAATATTCTTCGTTATTATTTTTATCGCTTTATCCTTCTCATTCCTAAAGGATTTTATTTGTATTTTAACCTATTCATCTTTCATCTTGTTCACCCACACAAATATCCTTTTGATGACAATTTTTTTTTTTTTTTTGTTCTTTAATTTTATTATTATCTCTTCTCGCTCTCTCTTTATTCCACGCAAACATCATTACAAATAATTATCTCATAATTTCTTCATTTCTCTCATTAAATTATATAAAAAAAAAAAACACTACAAACAAAATGTATTTTGTTGTTCGTTACTGTTCCTGTGTTGTTTGTTTGCCGGTGTTTTTTTTTGTTTTGTGTTTTTTCTTTTTTTGCTTTTGCTTTTTACACCTTATTTTTCTTCATCATAATCTGTTATAATGATCATATTTTTTTTTCCACAAACACACACATATTTTTGTTGTTGTTGTTGTTTCCTTTACCCACATAACATACACACACGATGTACACACAAATATAATCACTTCCTCATCGTTCTCTAGCAGGTATACATATACAAACATAATAATATACATATAATAATCAGAATGGAAATAAACATATGACCAGATTCATGAATCCATTTAGAATGTAAAAGAAACGTTTAAGGTATATCCTTCGCATATGTTCTAAATTATGCCAATATAAATAACAACAAAAATAAAAACAACAAAATGAGAAGATAAAAAAAAAAGCCCCGAAACTGTTTAAAATGCTACAGAGGAAATGAGAGAGAGAGAGAGAGAGAAAAAAAAAAGAAAAACGTCAACAAAAGTAAAAAAGAAAAAAGTTTAGTTTGATTTTTATTATTTTTTTTTTTTCAATAGTCGATAAGTGGAGTCACCGTAAATGGTGTTTCATAAATGGTGTTTCATACCCTCTCACCCACAACCATTGCCATTCTACCCCATTTTCTTCTTTCTCTAACTCTTACACCGTCACTCTATGCCCTTATAATAATACCGACATACATACATAAGTACATATAAATGTATAAATAACTGGTAATACGTGGGTATTATTAAAAAAAAAAAAGTTTGTGTGCGAGAGAGAGAGGGACCAAAACAGAAATAGAGAGAGAGACAGAGAGAGATGGATAAACTTTGAAGGAATATTGGCAGTAAAAGGGTGAGTGAAAAAGAAGGTGAAATATTCACGTCTCTTTACCTCATCAATGTTCAGTTTGTACCATTAGATTTTCTTCTTACTTGTTTTTCTTTTTCTTATTTTTGTTTTTCTTTTTGTTTTTTTCTTTTTTTTTTCGTATTTTTATTTTTCTTCTTCTGTTTTCACTACCTCTCTCCCGCTGTGTTTAAAAACAGTTGAAGAATTTCTATTTTTTATTCTATTTTTTTTTTCGGTTCTTTTCTCTTTTTTCCTTTTTTTTGTCTCAGGCTATGAAATGGATTGGGTAGGGTGAATTGGCTAAGAAAACACAATACACAGGAGCAAGGAAAAAAGAAAGAAAGAAAGAAATACGATAGCAGTTTTTTTTTTAAAAAAATAAAAACTTTAAAACAACAACAACAACAATAAAACGAAAGAAAAAAAAAATAAGAAAATAGACGGTTAATGGAGTTGGTGAAAAGAAATAGAATAAAAATTAAGGAATGAGATGGTAAGAGGTAGGAGGGGGTAGTATAAGTTTCTTATTCTTTCTTATTTTTCATTTTTACTTTTTCCCATTTTCTTCTTCTATACTAAAAAGAACTAAAAGTAGATTATTCTAGAAAATACTATTTTCGTTACACTAAAAACAGAATATAAAATGTAAAATAATGTTTGATTTTTCTCTCTCATACTCTCATTATTCTCTCACTATTCTCTCTCTCTCTTTTATGATTATTTTTGTTTAAAATTGTTGAAAAATATTGTTGACAGATATAAAAGTTAAAAGAGGAAAATGAAAGTATAATATTAGTGTATAGAAATAAGGGGGGATAGGTGGATGATGGATGTTTATGGTATATTAGAATGTTTGTAATTTTCGAACAAAAATAAAAAAATATATATATAAAATGGGTGGTAGTATATAGTTTACGATTACCGAGATATATATACAACAGAGGTAGTTTTTATTATAGTGAATAATAATAATATTTTAAGGATACGCGATGCGAATAACAAATAGACTATACAAAATATTTAAACCATAAAGTCTGTGAAAGAGTGAAAGAGAAAATATGATACAAATAAATATATATATATATATATATATATATATATATATGTATAGAGTTAGTTGAATTTCAAATGAAATTTTTGGGTAAAAGACCTAAAAGAAAAAAGAAGTCAAGTGCCAAAACTAATGCAGTGATAATATAAATCATATCATTGTCACATTAAATTTTGTATAATTCAATAAATATTATTAGAAATGTGTTGGGGAAAAGTGGAACAGTGAAATTTTATAGTATCTATAGATGGTACAGTTATTGGGGTTGATTGTTTGTTTGTTGTTTTTTGGGGTGTATGTTAGGTGTAACTTTTCACCCCAACCACACTTTGTTGTTGTCTTTTTTTTTTTTTTTTTTCTTTTGTATTTTTATTATGGTTTTTATTTTTCCTTTTTTTATATAATTTATAAGGGAATTTGTAAATTGTAGAATTATTTATTAAAAAATTTTCAATGTGTTCTTATATAAAATCAGAGATCTTTCACTTTTCAACAGAATAATGGTGCAAAAAGTTGAGCAAAAATTAAACAAAAGACCAAAAAAAAAAAAAAAATGATAAAGGGAGAAAAAAAACTTTAAATTTAAAGTAACACAATAATAAATTTTTGCTGATGATTTTTTATTTTTTTGTTTACCTTTCCATATGTGAATATCATTGTGTGTGTGTGTGTGCATTTTTTACCTCAAATGACATAATTCTACATACATAACTTTTGTATAAATCTTTAAATTTTTCACATATTTTAAAATGCTTTTAATTTTTTTTTTGTTGTGTCTTTTTCTTTTTCTGTTTTTGTTTTTTTTTGTAAAAAATATCTCAACAACAACAATTTTTTTGAAGCTTTAATAAAAAAATTGTATTAATAATAGAGAGAGAAATAAAGACGAACGAAAAGAAAAATAATGGGAAACGGAAGTAAATACAGTGAAAGAAAAAGAACAAAAAAAAAAAAAAAACAGTGAGAGAAAACAGCAAAAAAAAACAAAAACAAAATATGAAAATTGTTTTTTTTTTTTTGTTTTTCCAAATAAAAATATCTCTGTATGTGTGTATATAAAGTACACTCATATGCTGTATACTTTACTTTGTGATACTGTTTTTATTGTTATTGTTGTTGTTTTTTTCTCTTTCTCTCTCTCTCTCACTGGGTATCAAAATATACGATACCACACACACACACATATATGTAATGTACAAAAAAAACAAAACAGAAAAAAAAAGTAGAAGGATGCAAAAAACGTGTTATGTAATATTTTACAAGCATGGGAAAATGATAACCGTTTACAGCATGTTTTACCGTTTCCTTCTTTACACACACATACACATATATATGTGGATATGTTTTATCCATTTAGCTTTTCCATTTATTGTTTTGTTGTTGCCAAAATTATTATTATTATTATTATTATTGTTGTTGTTATTGTTGTTGCTGGTGCTATTTTTGTTCTGATTTTGATTTTAAAACCACGGTTTCGGTACAGAAATTTTCTATCGTGAGTAAGTTTTCACCGTTTTGTGTTATTATTGTTGTTGTTGTTGTTGTTATTGTTGTTACTTGAATTTTAACTTTATCTTATCTTGTGTGTGTGTATGTGATTGTATATGTCGGTACTTGTATATTTTCCATTGGATGAATTTTCTGTTTTTCTATTTTTTTAATTTATTTCCAAATTTTCATTTAATTTTTCATTCATATTTGTATGCATGTGTTACATTTATATATGTGTGGACTAGTAAATAAGCATAAATACAACTGACGCAGTTAAAACAATGATTATTATTATTATTGTTACTTTACTTTTATACTGTTATTACCGCATTGAAGAAATATCCAAAGAACAACAACACAGAAGATGAAGAAAAAGACGAAAAATTAGTTTAATGTTTGAAAAAAAAAAAAAGAAGGGAGTTAAAATATTTCGCATACAAAATAAATTGTTTCGTCTGATGCATTATTTTTTTTTTTTTCTTTTTTCATTTTAAATTAATCTCAAAATTATATTCACGAATTTATTTCTTTCATTATTAAAAAATAACAAACACTAATTACAACAACAAATAAAATATAAAACCAAAAAAAAAAAAAAACTGAACAGTGAAATTTGTGTCAGAAAGAGGAGGTTGATAAGAGGGAATGAAAAATAATAATAATAATAATAAAAACAGAAGGAATAAAATATACAAAAAAAATATAAATGGGAAAAAGTGAATAATCAAAAGAAAATAATAATAATAATAATAATAATAACAACAAATACAATACAAAAAGAAAAACACTTTTTAATTAATTAATTAATAAATAAACAGAAAAATATTATTCTTATTTTGTATTTCTTTTTTTTTTTTCTGTTTGTTGTTTTCTTCGTTTTCTTCGTTTCCATCATTTCCATCACATTTTGTTATTTTTTAATCAAGAGTTTTGTTCATTCCTTTTTTTTTTCTCTCATTCTAATTTTTTTGTTTCTTGGTTAAAAAATTGTTTCTTCCCTTTTGCTTTTTTTTGTTGTTTATTTAGTTGAATCAACGGGAAAAAAATGATTCTGTTTGTCGTGTACGTTATAAATTAAAAATAAAATGGAATGAATTAATAAGGAACATCTCACAATAATCATGAATTAATTTAATAAAAGAAAATTCTGGATATCGGTTATGTGTGTGTGTGTGTGTGTGTGAAAAGGATGTCAAAGTATTTTCTATTAAGCACTGAATTCAACCCACTCTCTTTCTTTCTCTCTCTTTCTTTCTCTCTCTCTCTCCATCTCTTTTTCTTTGTTGTAAATTCAATCACCCTTTAAAAATATTGACCACAAATTCAATCGCATTAGTTAAATTGGTCAAATACAAAATTGAACAATTTATTCTTATTGGATTTTTATTTTGTAATAAAAAAAAACAACATAAATAAATCAGTAAAAGGAATAGAAAAAAAAAAAAAACACCTTTACTAAAGAACTTTTACCTTTTTTTTTTTAAATTTCAAGAAAAAAAAAAAAATACGCAATAGATAAATTCTGCATGAGAATCGTAACCAAATAATCCAAATATCTTCTGTAAAAGTCAAGACGGAATTGTTGTCCCATAGTAAAATTGTGTGGTAGTTTTTTTTTTTTTTTTAGGAAAGAAATATAGTTGGGTAAGGAGTTAATGGGTGTCAGTAGGTCGGTAAAATGGGATGTATAGTATGTGGTAGGTAACGTATATAAATATATGTATATAGAAAAGGATTATCACATATAACATATCACACATAGAGATATCATATAATACAAAATATCACAAACCATAAATATAGGATATAAAGATTTACCTCTTTCTCATTTCATTTCTCTTTTTATTTTTCTACTATTTATTATAGAATTTTCCGTTTTTCTTTCTACTTCTTTCTTTTTTTTTTTTTTTGACCTGAGGTTAGTTGATTTCATCCATATCTCCCACATCCACAACCACATAATACTAACCTTATACATACCTCCCACCATCATGCAACTATATAACATTGGAAAATACAAATCTCTCACTCTCTCTCTCTCTCTCTCTCTCTTTGGATATAAATGGAAATACATATCACAATCAGAACAGAACTTATATTATTCTTCTTCTTTTTCATCATTTACTTTTTCTTTATTTTTCCTTTTTATCTATTTATTTCATATTAGACTAATAATAATTCCAGTACATAGATTTTTCCTAGTAAATTTTTCACACATGTATAAGAGACAAAAAAGACGAGCAAAAGAGATAGTGCAAAATATGTTGTGATGTTTGTAGCGCATTAAATAGGATGTGTCGATGAGAAAAATGTAGTGGTGAATGAATAACATTTGGACAAATCGCAATTCAGATTCAGATGAAAACTAAAATAAATACATAACGCAAGAATCTTTTATTTTAATCTAAGCCAATTTTCTTTTTTTCTGATAAAGAAAAATGTTAGAGAATTTGTGTATTAGAGAGGAATTTATTTATATTTTGGTTTAGTGAAAAATTTTCATAAATAATATTTTTAACTTTCTTGTAAAAAATTTTCTTTGTGGTTTTTTTTTCTTCGTACATTTTCAGACATTTCCATAGAGTTTTCTTCTTTGTATTTGTTTGTCTTTTGGGTGTTCACTTAAAAAAAAAAAAAAACAAGAGTAAAATGTCGGTTATCTGTTATTTTATAAATGTTTGTACCTTTCTAAAATTCATTTATTTGTACCCACTCTTATTTTATTCTTATATCACTTATCTTCTATTTGTATATGTATGAATGCATATATGTCCATGTGAGGATATTATGTGTGTGTGTATATCGTTTCTCTAAAACCAAAAACTGAGTGTCTCAGTGGTTTTTATTCATTGCGCTGATCTCTTGGATTTGTCTCGTTAAATTGATATAAGCTTGCTTTTTTTTTTCTCTGTTGATAAGGAAAGGGATTTGCACGGTGTGAGAAGTTTAATGTGAAAAAGAAGGATAGTGTTTATGCGTCGCCATGACCATCGTCGTGTGGTCAAGTAAAATCCTTATAACCACTTCTTTCTTTTTTATTTATATTTTTTATTTTCACCCCATGAAAATTTCCACCCCTTCTCCAAACACACTTAACAAAAAAAAAAAAAAAAAACACTTTTGTACCTACTCTACGTATATATTTCTCTATCTCAATTCTCAAACTCTTAAACTCAATAATATTTTCTGTATATGGTGTGTAGAATGTGATGTTTGGTTGGTATGGTGGGGTGGTAAGGGTACAAGAGAGAAATAGGGTCAGTCTGCCGTACCTACTACTATATATTTTTGTTTGTGGGTATGTATAAGTCTGTGTGTGTGTGTGTGTGTATGATCAAACTTTGCATATCATTAAACGTTGTGGATACTATATACAACAGAATAGAATAGAATAGGATAGGATAAACCCCCGCATAGTATATAAACTAAGCATTTATTTATATATAACATTAGATAAATATAGAACCATGAACTTCCATTTTATTCCTCCTCTCTCTATCCATTATACATTTTTTCCTCTGATGCTGGGAAAAAAAAACACACGATGCTTTATACTTGGTATATATTTTTTAATACAGATTACAGATTTTCTTCTTCTTCTTCTTCTTTCTTTTTCTTCCTTTTTATTTTATTTTTCTTTTTTTTTTCTGTTTGGGTACCTTTTCGCCTATACACACACACACACCCATGTACTAATATTCGTGTCTATATAATTTTTTTTTTTTTTTGGTTATTTTTTTAAGATTATTGTTTGATGAAAGAATCCTGTACGTTTAAGTTTCTAGAGATTGTGTATATGTATGTATATATCAGTGTGTGTGTGTGTGTATAAGACCGAGTTAGATGAATAGAATGAGGGTTGAGAAGCAAAATATGAAGAACAAAAAAAAAATGAAAAAAAAAGGAGTGCAATGATGGAAATTGGTTAGGGTTGGGGATGTGGCGCTAGGGAGAGAAAGAAGAAAAAATAACACGAAAATTAAAAACAAATATTCAATTAGTCTATACTACATTTGTTTAATAAAAAAAAAAAAAAAAGAAAACACAGAAGGAAAATGGGAGATGGGAAAAAAGAAAATGGGAAAAAATTAAAGAAAAGGGATACAAAAATAATAACAAAATATAATAATAACAAAAATAACAAACAACAAAAAAAAGGAAAAAAAGGAAAGAAAGAAACAAACAAACAAACAAACAACACGAATGAACACAAGAACAATAATAAAAATAAAACAAAATGTGTACAAACACACACACACACAACATATAACACTGAAGAGCAATGAAAAGAAGTACGGTTAAAAAGATGATGATAATGATGAGAAAAAGAAAGAGAAAGATAAAGATAAAATGAAAGAGAATGAAAGAAATAATATATTATATAAAAACAACAAGAAAATATTTTAATGTTTTCTAAATAAACAAAACTTTTGTTTGTCCCTACTTATTGTTATTTTTCTCTGTTTGTTGTTTCAATGTTGATTGCATTATGTGTGTGTGTGCGTGTGTGTGTGTATATATATTTATAGTTTGAACAAATAAAGTAAGGGATGCTATAGGTACTGTCTATCTGTCAGTCTGTTGTTACCAAAAAATATAATAGTATTTTTGTTTCACCACACACATAAACTCTATATATATATATGCGGGTGGTGTTGGGTGTTGTTTTTTGATAGAGTGAGATCGGAGTTTATAGAAGTGGTTTGTTTTTTTTTTTTTGTGGGGAGTAAATAAATTTTAAACAAAATTTTCTTCATACTTTACCACTAAATTTATTGTATTACCTCCTACCATTCTCCTAACCACCATTCTTCTATCAACGTTACGTATAAAGATTATACCAACTCTACACATATTTTCTTTTTAACTTTTTTTTTTACTTTTTGTGTTTTTTTTTTCTTATTTAACTAAAATTGTGATCTTAATGTTTATCACTTTTCACTTTAATTAAAATTTAATATTATTTTATTTTTATTTTTATCGTTTCGTCGTTTTTTTTTTTTTTTGTTTCACTTAAATGAAAATTTGTGAAATTTCTTTAATGTGTGATCAATGATCATGGTAACACATATACGAAAATACGAAAATTTTCCTATTATTATTTAGTTAGAAATTTTTACTTAAAATTTTACATATGAAATTTTTTTCTTTAACATTTTTCTACATTTTTTATATTTTTCTTTTACAAAAATCAAAATCAATCCATATAAATAATTTTGGTATGAGAAGTCTAGTGGTCAAATGCAATATAAACAAATACAGTTTTAACATGAAAAAGTTCAATTCAATTTAAATATTTGTTAAAATATGGTAGAGAATGTCGAATAAACGATGGATTTAATTAGACAGTTTTAATTGTAAATGTCAAGTTAATCACATTTATAAATTGTACGATGATTGTCGAAAATTATAATTTTATTAAGAGGATAAACCTCAAATACAATTAACACACTTTAAGTAAACAAATAAATAGAATCAATTATTGGATGACATTATTTTTGTTGTAAAAACAATAAATTTACATAAAATTGTACGCAACTTTATTTATCTGGCAAACATTTAAACTTGTGTTAAAATTTTATCAAATAAAAACGAACCTCCTAAATTGTTTCATCATCAATATTGCCTCTTCTTTAACCATTCATATACACCCACATCCCTCACATCTCATACACATACCCATAAACAAATATATACTGAGGCGAACATCATCATCTATTCTATATAACAACAAATTTTCAAAAGTGACACATTTTAACACATCATCATCATCAACATCATCATCATCAACATCATCATCATCATCATCATCATCATCATCATCAAGATCATAAATATTGTGTGTTTGAGTAAATGCGTTAATATTATCGTATATGCTACCGGAAAAACTCTCAACGTGTGTATGTAATAATTTAATACAAAAAAAAAAGAACAGAACAGAACAGAACAGAAAACACACAATACCAAAACAATTTAAAATCCATTGAGAAAAACAGCGGAAAAAAAAAAAAAAAGTACATTCCTCTATCCGCCTATTCTGTGTCACGTCGTGAAAATTTGACACTTTTTTTTTGCATTGAGAGTATTGGAGAGAGAGAAAAAGAGCAACGAGAGTAGAGGAGAAGAGAGATCAAATGAGAGAATAAAAAAAAACAACAACGAATATATTGAAATAAACAAAAAGGAAGAAAAAATGTAGAAAAAATTGTGTGCGGAAATGTTTTTGCACATAACTTTTCCTACTCATTTTCACTCGTAATTTTCTTTATAATTTAATAAACAATTGAATAGAATTAAGGAGGATAATAATACTTAAATAATGGTGTAATGATGAAATTGTTTCCATCCTCTCTCTTCCTTCCACCATCAGCCCAGCTGTGTTTTTTTTTTTCGTTTTGTTTGTAGCAATAATATAAAATTTTTTTGAATACCAAACTCTGTCATATGCCTACCGTTCAACCCCACCAACAACCCCAATCGTCAACCTTCTATAATTTCACCTCAATTCTATACATTCTCTAGTCTTTTTCTCATTCTTCTTTTTGTTCTTAATTTTCTTTTTGTTTTATTTTATTGTCTTATACATTTTATTATCTTCAATCTTTTTGCTCATTCTCTCTCTCTCTCTATCTCTTTGTGTGTGTGTGTGCATTTTTTTTATATTGTTGTTCACGTGAATACTGTTTTTAAAAGTGAAATTAATGAATTAGTTTAGTCGTCGTGTTAGTAAATTAGTGAATGAATGTGACAGTAATTATCTTTTTATGTCAGCCCTCTTCGTTTTTTTTTTCCTTTATTTCTTTTGTTTTTTCTCCAACTATTTAGCTATTTTAATTATTATTTCATGTGTGTGTGTGTGTGTCTTATTAAAACCATTCAAATATATAAGAAATAGGTGGAAAAAAAAACTATACATATATGCAAAGACAAACAGAGTAAATGAAAAAGAAGAAGAAGAAAAAAGTACGAAACGAGAATGTTGTTAAATTATCTACTATTTAAATGGTGGTAGATCTTTGGGGATGACGTGTTGAGAGGGTTGTATGGTAAAGTCAAAATCATTCCTCCCCTTTCTGTGTCTATGGTTCTATTAAAAAACGCACCAAAAAAAAATCTACTATACCAAAATAACAAAAAAAAAAAAAAAGAAAAAAAGACAAGAGAAATCAAAAAGGGAAAACGCTGAAGATTGTTTCATGTTTTGACAACTTCAGGTTTCTATTATTTTATTGTCGAAAATTATTACATTTTTTTTTTTGTTTTTTGCTTTTCTTGTAATAAAAACGCGTACGACTCTTTAACACCTAAACTCCGTTCCACCCCTAACCCACATACCATTCATTTTCATTCATTTGTGTTCTGTTCATTTTCATTCATTCATGACGACGTGTTTCTTATTTAAAAACAAATTAACAAAAAAAAAAAAAAGAAAAAAAATTAATAAGAAAAGAAATAATCAAAGGATGATTATGGTGACGATGATGATGATTATGATAGTGTTGATTGTGACAGACAGTATTTTATTAGATAAAAGAATAAAATGTGACGTTTCAACATTTTCTAACTTCTCATTCTTTTTGTTTTTGTGTTTAATTTAATATATAAAATTTTCCACCCTTTTTATGTGTGTGCGTTGGAACGCAATACTTATATATATCAAACGTGTACATGTGTTTGTATGTATGAGCATGTGTGTGTATGTGTGTGTGTGTGTGTGTGTATTAGAAGAATTACAATATAAAACCAGATGATTATGTTTTTAACTGTTTTTGAAATGTCAAATGTTTATTAGTTCTTTGGATTTAAACACGTGAAAGTAAATTATTAGCGCCTAGAATGATGAAAAAGAAGAAGAAGAAGAAGAATTGAAGAAGGATTGAAGAATGAATGAAAGAATGGAAAACGTTTTTTTTTTTTATGTTTTAGATAATTTAGAGACTGTCATTTGTTTTATTTTTTTTTTTTTGTTTTTCTTCATTTTATTCTTAGATTTCATTATTAGATTCTTAATGAGTTAAGGATGAGCAAAAAATTTGTATGTAAAACAGAATTTATTGTTATTCGTTTTTTTTTTTGTTTTTTTTTTTGTGTTCTCGTCTTTTTGTAAAATTCTTAATTATTGTTTTTCTTGTTCTTATTAAATAAGGGGGAAAAAAATTGTAAAATATTTTTTTATTGTCACTTTTTTTTTTTTTTTTTGATTTTTTTTTAATTATTATTTTCATTTATTTTTGCGCAACGCATTTTCTTCTTTTTTTTTTTCAGTCTTTCTAAACATAAATATGTAATCTGAATCCATAATATCTAAAAATTGTAGATATTTATTTATTTTTTTTATATAAAAAAATGATGACAAATTTCTCATTTTATTATTATTATTTTTTAATTATCTCCGCCTTCAGTTAATTTTCGGAATATTTTACTAAATGTATAAAAAAAAAATGTCTACCCTTTTTCTTCTTCTTCCTATTTTTATATTCTTCTTTTTTTGTCTTTTTATTGTTTATTTTTTTTTTTTACTAATCAACAAAACAATCATCACCCACAAGACCACAGAATATAAAGACAACAACAACAATAACAACAAAGAACGCAACAATAAAGTTACCCTTAAAAAAAAATCGTTAATTGTTTTTCTCTTTTTTTTATTTTTATTTTAATTATCAATAAACAATTTTCTTTTATTTTCCACTTATTGTTTTTCTTTTTTTCTCTCTCTCTCTCTCTCTCTCGCTCTTTCCTATGAATTTCATAAAATAACAATAATAAAAAAATAACAATGGTCTGTGTACAATTGCCTCCAATTACATTTTATAATTTTACTTATTTTATTTTTCAGCATTTTCTTCGTTTTTTTTTTTTTTGTTTCTTTTCTAAAATGATTTTTCTCATAATTTTCATATTATTATTTTGTTTATTTGTTGTTGGAATATAAATTTTTTTATTGAAACAAAAAAGGAAAATCGAAAAAATGGTACACATTATGTGCGATGATGTGTTATTTGTAGGAGTAGGGGACTTGCTACACTCTGGCAGAGAAACAAAAAATAAAACAATAAAACAAGAAGTAGGGTTTGAAGGCAGAAGAAAAAGAAGAAGAAGAAGAAGAAAAAATATCCTGAAGAAGGAATGGTGAAAAGAGTGAACAAAATGTTTTCACGTATAAGAAAATATATATTCCACAAAGATATTAGAGGAATGAGTGACCGATTGATTAAGAGGGATAAAGAGTAAAAGAGAAAGTCAATAGTGATTTTTTGTATAGTGTCTAGAATTATTTCGTTATGTATGCATATTTTTTTTACATGATTTTCTTTTAGCGTGTTACACAAACACATATAAAACGTGTCGTATTTTCTTCTTTTTTTTCTTTTTTTCTGCTTCTTGTATTTTTGGTTTTTATTGTTTTTATTGAGTTTTTATCGATTATCTGCTTCTTATTTTATTTTCTCTTATTTCTCGCTGTGCTGTTTTTATTCTTTTTATTCTTCTTCGTCTTCTTCTTCATTTTCTTATAATTTTTACGATCGAATGGCAATAAAAAAAAATAAAAACATATCGAAAGAAAAAGAATAAAAATCTTATGATTGCGTGTTTTGTATATTTTTCTCTTTTCATATTTAAAAATGTACGTTTATATTTATACAAATGTGAATTTGTGTATTTTTTGACTTTAGTTTTTATCTTAAAAGATTCTGCGAAAAAAAATAAAATAAAAATAAATAAAATGGAAAATAGAAAAATTTGAATTTTTTTTTTTGTTCGTGAATCGTGATTAATAAATTCAAGTCACTTAGAAACGAAATGAATCATATACTGGTGAATATGTTAGATAATTATTGATCAAGTTACCAATTATTTTTTCTTTTAATATCTACAACAACAAAGGCCACAATAAATAAATGATTTAAAATTGTTTGACCCAATGATTTTGTTTTTTTTTCCCATTTAATTATGATTTTTTTTCTCTTGCATATTTTCTTTTTTTTTTTTTTGCTTTCATTCATATTATTATTATTATTATTCTGCTATGATTATGATGATTATGATGATGGTCTTGATGTCCTATTATATATCTTTATGAAATATAAATAAAATATATTCACTTGTTTTTTTTTTTTCTTGAATTTCTAATACTGTGATTGGTGTCATGGGTGTGTGTATTCATGTGTGTGTGTGTGTATTTTGCAGTATATAAAACTTACTGTTTCCAGTTGCAATTTAACATTATTATCTTTGGTACTTTAGTTAGGATCTATATATAAACACGAATTCTTGTATTGAAAATCAAAAGTGTTAGAAATTGAGAAAATGAGAAAATTTTATTCACGTTTGTCACCTACAGAAATCGGTTATTTTCTCACTAATAAAATTTTCATAAAAATAGAATTCCACAGTACGTTAAATATGAAAAAAAATAGAAAATAAATATTGCCTATTTTGATCTCTGACCTCTCTGTCTCACTATAACTGCACTAATAGTTCTATATAGTATGCTAATCATAGAGAGTAAGTAAAAGAGAAAAATAGAGAAAGAGAGAGAGAGAGTGATAATTGAAATTATTATTTTATCACTTAGTAAATTATTCTCAGTAGAAATAGAATTCATCTCTTGGTTCCAAATTCATTCATTCATTCATTTCTCTTTTCCTACTTCTTCTTCATCATCTTCTTCGTTTTCTTCCCACAAAAATATATCTATCTATATAAAGCATCCATTTTACCCAAGGGACAAATCTACAAAAAAAAAAAAAAAAAACGGAAAGACGGAATAAGAAAAGCAGTAAGACGAAAAAAAAGGAAAAAAAAAAAGGTGACGATATCTTGTCTTGTCACTAACAACGAATACAAACTACCTGATAATATTAATATCTTTGAATCATCTACATAATATTTATATTTGTTGTATTTTCCATTTTCCATTTCCAATTTTTTTTATTTTGTTTTTTATTTTTCTTCTTCTTCTTCTTCTGTGTAGTATTTGTTGTATATTGGTGTGTGTGTGTGCGTGTAAGAAAATTGTCTTTACATATATTTGATACGATATGGATTGAATCTTTATTTTTATTTTATTTTTTATTACAATAAATGGATAAAATTATATAGTCAGACGATGCAAATTGTTTGTGTGTGTGTGTGTGTATGTATTGATAAAGGTAACATTTTTTCTTCTTCTTCTTCTCCTTCTTCTTTTTATCTGTTGTCTGATGAATAGTTTTTTTTTTTTCTATATACCCTTATTTTCTTTTAACTGTATTATTTCACCTTTTCTTTTCTTCTCTTCAAATTTTTTTTTTGTCTCTTCTCTTCTCCTCTCTTTTGTTTTTAAAGAATATAAAAAAATATTATTATTATTATAATTTTGTTGTTATTCTTTATATAACAACGATTAGGTGTTTTTTTTTTTTGAAAATATTTTATATTCTCATTCTCTCCATGTGTATGTTATTTTTATTATCATGAAAAGATGATGATGAAAAAAAAAAAAAAAAATAGAAAGAAGAAAGTGGAACGATGATTAAGGTTAGATGAATATTATATGGTGTATATAGAATATAAGGGATAATATAGTGAGGGGTATATATGAAGAAGAGGATACAACAACTACAAAAAAAAAAACAACAACAACAACAAAAATTAGAAAGTTCATGATCTGAATAAATATTAAATTTTATATGATTATCTACGTACGATATATGACGTTATATACATAAATGGGTAATAATTCTCTATCGATTATTTTAGTTTTGTTTTATTTTTTGTTTTTGTTGTTTTTCCTTGAAACTTCTTTCTCAGAAATCGCACATCACCCACCCACCCATTAAAATAACAATATATTATACAATTTATTTAATTTTCAAAAATTTAATTTTTTATTGTAATTCTTTGGTGCATTGTACATTGTGACCAATTAATTGTCTTTCACCTTTATTAGTATGAAATGAGAACGAATAGTTTTAAACCAGATGTGAGAAAATGTCGATGCCATAAATAAATTAATTAATATAATTACTAAAATTCAATTATAATATAGACGATATTAAAGATCAATTATATAAAACACAAACTTATCAATTCACTATAAATAAGAATACTTAAAAATTGTTGTTTTGACAATTTGAACCATTTAAATTTTCATTTAATTCAATCAAAAGTAAAACAAATCAATTTATTACCTTCTTTTACACTCAATCACAATAAATCACATAAAATAAAATCGATACAATAAAATCAAAATAAAATGATAAAAGGAAGTGAGAGAAAAGTGCATCAATTTTTGAAAATTGAAAATTCTCAAATTTATTGTCAAAAATAATAAATCAATAAAAAAGGAAAATCCAAAAAAAAAATAAAAAAAATATGGGTTCAGAGGGAATTGAAAGCAATAACAACAACATCAGTTACAACAAAAAAGAAAAGAAAGGATATGAAAAAGGATGTTGAATAAAAGAAGAAAAAGAAAAAACAGAAGTATGGGATTTGACGGGTGGTGGGTAGTGGTGAATGGTGAAGATGATGGTGAAGAGAGAGAAAAAAAAAAACAATAATCCTTTAAAAAATATTATAAGGGAATAATAAAAAATGATATGATAAGGATAAATATGTTATATGTTCTGACGTCAACAATGTGAATTGAGTATATTATTTATATTCCCAAAAAAAAAAAAAAAAAAACTAAAAATGGAATGGAATGAAAAGGAATATGGAAAGGAAAGGAGCAAAAAAAAAGGCACCAGTAAGAAAATGGAATATATACAACCGATGAATCTAATATTAAAAGGAAAGTAAAATAAAATACACAAACACACACAAACACAAACACCAACTCAAACATATACACAGATAGTGAGAGAACATGAAAATGGGATGGAAAAAAAAGGAAAAAAAAAAACATTTGTGAAGAGAAGAAAAAAAAAAAGAAAAGACATAATAATAGTTGAAAAGGTGCTGAAAATACGTAAAACGAGTCTCGTGGGTCTACACAAAACAAATCGCCACCATTTATGTGTTGTGTGTATTTTAGCTTGCGGGGGGTTTTTTTTTGTTTGCTTTTTTTTTTTTTCTTAATTTTTTTTTTTGGTGTGGGTGTGGATGTGTGAGATTGTTAGATGATAGATGGGGATGGGGTGGCTATGAATTGAGTGAAATGATGAGTAGAGTGAGTGGAACAAAAGACAATGTTGGAATAGTGTGTGAAGGTGAGAGAGGGATGATGATAATTTTTTTTTGTTTTTCATCGACAAGAAAAAGAAAACAATCATCAACACTGTATAATGTTTCAAATAGACTTTATATGTTATATCTGTGGTGTTTAGAATAAAATGGGAAAACCAAATATAAGCAATAAAAAATGAAAAGAATGAATCAGAGAAAAAAGAAAGAAAATTCAGGAGAAAAATAGGAAGAATCCCTTTGGGGGACGGGGAATAAGACAATGACTGGAAGTCAATCAGGACATAATGTTTTGTTTTCGCCTCCCTTTCTTTCTTTTCTTTTACAATCTTTAATATCCTTCTTTTTTTTCTTTCACTCTCTTTCTCTCTCTCTCTCTCTCTGTATGCCATCACCCCCTATCTTCACTACCCACTCATCCGTCTATCTTTGTTTTCTGCTTCTTCTTGGTTTTTTTTTATGGTAAGAAAATGATGAAGTGAAAAATATAAAGAAATGAATTTTAACAGCTAATTTTCTCTTCACTTGATTTTTGATGTGAAAATATAAAAAATTAGTGAAGAAGAAAATTTTTTTATATAATAAAGAGAGAGAGAGAGAGAGAGAGGGGGGAGGTAAGAGACGCGTCTGATTTGATAAAAAAATAATAAAGAAAAGAAAAATGAAAAATGTAAATAAGAAATAAAGAAAAGAATAATAATTTGGATATCGGAATTTTTACTTCTATTCATTTTTTTTTATTGTTGCCATTTCCAATGAAAATGTCTCAATTTTCATTTCATCAACAAGAGATAATTTTTCATTTTTGATTTCGTTTCACATAAACTGAATAAAAAATAAAACATAAAATGTAAGCAAAAGGCAACAACAAAAATAAAAGAAATAAATAAAAATACTAAAAAGGGAAGAAAAAAAAAGAAAAAGTAAAAAAGGAAAATCAATTCATCACCAAACAAATTTGTTTCTCCTAATCTAACGTTTCTCACTAACACACACACACACACACACACACACACAAGCACACAAACATACATACACGGGTATGCCCACACAAAACGCACCCTAGAAAAGCACAATAATAAAAAAATAAGGAAGAAATAGAAGTATAAGACGAAGAGAAAAAAAAACTACAACCTTTCTTAAAAAACCATAAAAAAGAGACCAATCAGCTACCTTCTCACATTCCAAATATCTTCTCATACCCTCCCTCACCCCTACCACTGTACGACACGACTCTCGCACATACCAAGATAAAAAAAAAACTGTCCAAGTTCAATAAATTTTTGTAGAGAAAAAAAAGAAAAAAACGCACACGAAACTTATATAAAAGCAGACATAAATATACTAAATTTTCTATTTTTACTCTTTCCATTTTCTCTTTCACTCTTACTCTTACTCTTTGTCTCAAAACAAAAAGTCCATCGAGATTGACTGAGAAATGACTAAAAATAAAAATAAATTGTGTTGGTTGTGGGATAAAAAAAAAAAAAAAGGAAAAAGAAAAAAGAAAAGTAAAAAGAAAGGAGTTCACAGTGGGTTAGTCAAGGATGATGATGGTGAAGAGGGTGAATGATTTCTGATGGGTGATATAGGATTAAGAAGGGTGAGTACGGATTTGTTCTGATATTGGCATAGTAAAAGTAGAAGGAAAATGTAAGAAGAAAAAAAAATCTCTAAACCTAAAAGAAGGGAAATTGAGATGCCGTGAAAAAAAAAAAAAAGAAGCAAAAACGAAAAAAAGAACAAAAAATAAATAAATAAATGTCTTGATACGAAGAGGAAAAACACGGGAGTGACAGAGAGAGAGATAGACAGAGAAATAGAGAATATATAAAATACGTTGTTTTTTTTTTTTTGACCAACGTCCATTTAAGTAGTAAAAGAGGAGGAAATAAGAAGAAAATAAGGATGTTATTGTTGGTGTTCGTGTTATTGTTGTATATGAAATACAAAATGGGTTAAGCTTCATCAGTTTCGTTTTATAAAATGCGCGTGTTTAAGACCGTTAACCACAAAAATACTATAAAGAATTAAAGTTAAGTTAAAGTTGGTAAATTGTTTGCAGAAATACTTTTTTTTGAATTTTTTGTATTGTAAGTTAAGAAAACAAAAAATTAAAAGTAGAAAATGGTGCAAAATTTACTCGCGCACATACTTAAGGAAAACAAGAAAAAAAGCTTAACTAATACGATATCGTATATACAAGCCACTCGATCATCTATCCCTCCCTACCCACTCATGCCACAACCCTATCTAACTTTTTCCCTTCTTTCAAAAAACAAAAAAAAAAACAAAAAAAAAAAAATGGAAAAAAACGAAAGAAAAAGAAAAGAAAAGCAGAAAAAAATATATACAAAATGGTCAAAATAGGAAGAAAAGTGGACTATAAATTTTCTATATTACACACTTTCCGTTTTTTTTTTAACACAATAAATGCATGTTGTGTCAAATGATTGGAATGGTGTATGTGTGTGTGTGTGTGCGTATGTATATGTGATGTTAGTATGGGCTATATAAGATCATTTGTTTAGGGATTGAGAGACGCGATGGAAAAAATATGGGTTCTGGTTCTACAAATTCTCTTCAATATATTATTAAATGGAACATAAAGAAAAATATTCTTCTATAAAACAGGTATAAACGTCCAGTATATGGGGAATGTAAAGAAAATATGTTTTCTTTTTTCCACTGAACACATTTTCCATTTTCTTTCAGAAAATTTTTTTTTCTCATATTTCGAATCAAGAAAAAAACAAAAATTAAAGGAGCATATAAATGCAGACTTTATCGATTTTCTTCTACTTTTCTTTTTATGAAAATAAATAAAATGTGAAATCAAAAATTAAAAAGATTTTTTGCTCTGAATAGAACCAACCAATTATATAGTTGAATGATGGGAAGCTGTGTGTGTGTGTGTGTGTGTGTGTTTTCATTTGTTTTTTTTTTTATTTTTATTTAATTTTTAACAACAACCAACAAATTCTCCATTTCCACAATATTTGGTTTTGTTTCACTTCTTTTTTGTTTTTCCTTTTTGTTTGGAAAATAAAAGAAAAAAAAATAGCAATTAAAAAAAAACAAAAAAAGCAACAACTCAAATTAAAATTTATTCCCTAAATTTATTTGAACATAAATCACGTCACTTAACAATATTAAATATAACAGCAACACACCACGTAACACTTAACAACACAATAATTTCATAAACATAAAAATAACACAAAAATAACAATAACAACAACAACACCAAATAAATAATCTCTCTCATACATACAAATACACAAATGTGTGTGTGTGTGTGTATGTGTGTGTATGCACACAAATAATATACAACAACAAAAAAATGCTTTACCGTTAATCAACCTATAATAATTCTCTTCAAAATTATGTTTTGTGAGAGTGAGAGCGAGAGAGAGCTTTATTACAAATGTGCTTTTTTTTTTAATTTTTGTACTTTTACTTTTTTTCCATTGAAAATTAATCAAAAGAGTGCATAAATAATGAAGACTATATGACGAGGGAGGGGAAAAAATGAAAGTGAAAAATAAAAATAATAAAATGCGAGAATGAAGAAGAAGAAGAAGAAGAAGAAGAAGAAAAAAAAAAGACGAAGAAATGTTGATGATTTCATGATTGTAAAATTCATTGAATAATATAATACTAAATTAGTATCAAACACACATATACACATTATTTTTTATTTGTGTTTGCATTTGATGTATGCATGTATGTATGTATGTATGCATGTGTGTATATATGGATTTTTGTAATTTCCACAAATAACCCATACAAACCAAACAACATCAACAAAAAAAAAAAGAAAAAGAAGAAAAATAGTAAAACAAGAGTAGAATGACACAAATTTAATAAAATTCAAAAAAAAAAAAAAAAAAACAGAAAAAAATTGGAAGAAAAAAAGTAAAAAAAGGACGACAATACAAATTTGATTTATTTATAGAGAAAATAAACATATCCAGTCAACCGTATGTCATATTTTTATTATTCTTTTTTTTTTATCATCATCATCAACAATGATTATCAATTCACCTATATCAATTTTAGCAGCCAATCAATGTAGCATACCAAATATTATTGAGTACACTAATAACAACAACAACAACAACAAAACATTTATTTTTTTTCATTTTTATTTCTGAACAATAAAATAAAACAATATTTTTTTCACTTTGTTGTTGTTGTTTTTGTTGTTGTTGTTGTTGGTTGTTACGATAATAGATAGTAAAACACCATTGTGTTACATTTTGATTGAGGAGAAAGGGGTTTAAATGAAGATTAATGAAATTTGAATGGGGACGAGTGATGATGATGAGATTGAATTAATAAATACATTTTTTTTTTTAGTATTTAATTTTTGTTTGAATTTGATTTCAATTCATTCAAATGGAATTGACTTGATTTGTAATGTGTGTACTGAAGTTAACTCACGAAATTTTTAGTTTTGTCACACAATCAGGAACAAAATTTAACTTCTTTTTTTTTTGTTGTTATTCTATTTCCATTTTATCTCGCTTCCTTTTTATTCTCATAGTTTTGTTCTCATTTTTTTATACAAAAAAAAAAACAAAATGGGATAAAAAGGAAAAATAAGAGAAACAATTCAAATAATAAAAATATTATACAATTTGTTCGTGTTGGTGTGTACTGTTGTGTGTGTGTGTGTTTGTATGTATGCGTTTGTGTGTGTCCATGATAATAATGTTAATAGATTGCAATATTATCTGTATTATTGATACTATTTTTTTTTTGTCTTTTTTAGAGAAAAATAGTGTTGAAAGGATGAAAGAGAAAGAAATATAGAAATAGAAGAATGAGGACTAGATTAAATTGAATAAAATAAAATACGTTTATTATTTTTGTTTGTAAGGACGGCAAATAGTAGAAAAATTGAAGTGGATCTAATATGATGAAAATTTTTTGGGTTAGAGATTATGATGGATAAAATAGGGGATAAATGTATATGTTTGAGAAAGAGAATTTAGAATTTTAGATTAGATATAATCATCTGCATCATCTGCATCATAATAGTGAAATAAAACAACAATTCATAATAAACGGAAAACAAAAAATAAAATAATAAGATACAAAACAAACGCATCATAATACAATTTGTCCATTTTTCTTCTTAAGTGTGAAAGAAGAAGAAGACACAGTAAATATTTGATTTGTTAAAAAAAAACAAAAAAAAAAAAAAATTGTTGTGTCATTGACACAACATGAAATAAATTTTGTCGTTTTCGTTTGTTTTTTTTTTCCTGCATTTTGATTTTTCGCAAATATGAGAATCTTTAGAATATGATTAGAATTCTTTTGTTTTTATATATGAATAAAAATTAAATAGAAAATGACATTTTATCATATATACAAAAAAAAAAAAACATATTTACCAACACATACACACACACACACACAAACACACAGAATAATTTCAGGGACATCATTTAAAAACATCCCTTTATTTTTATTTTGTTTTTTGTTGTTATTTTTATTTTTATTTTTATTTCTGCCTTGTCTCTTTTATCACCTTAAAATATAACACTTTTTAACCAGAACAACAACAACAAAAAATAATAATAACAATAACAACAAGAGGATTGAATGAGAGAGTAATAAGTGATAGAAAAGAATAACATCTGAGATAAACAAAAAAAAAAAAAAACAAACCCAGACTAAAAAAACATAAAAAGAAAAAATTCGTTGTGTTTATAAATTGATATTTTTGCCAAACGACAACTACAACACCGAACAGCAAAATAAAAATAAAGAAATTTCATTTAAATCGTCCTTTTTTGTTCTCTCTCACTCTCTCTCTCTCTCTCTAATTCTTGTCAGTCATGTGTTTGTGTGTGTGTGTGTGTGTGAAGATTAGGTCTGACGGAAAACTATTAAAAACAAAGTAAAATAAAGTAAACTAGAAAAATAATAAGAGAAGAATATGAACGAATGCACACAATTGTTTCTGTTTTTGTTTATACAAAAAATTAAGTGAATTTGTGTGAGTTTTAGATGTGTGTTGCTGTGATATATCATTTTAGTTTTTAGGCATCTCCTTACACAATTGAAAAAGAAAATATTCAATAAGGATTTCTCATTTTTTTTCTTTTAAAAACAGCAACTGAAGAATAAAAAGAGTAAAAAGTGATTTCTTTCTATTATCAAATTTCTATTTGAAATTTCCCTTAATGAATATTTTTCTCTATTCTCTGAATTTGTGAAATTTTAGTTTATGACACATTTCTTAATTTTCTAAACTGTATTCCACCTCTGGTATTCTGATGGATTTTCAAACATTTTATTTGATGAAAATTTTGTTCGTTTAATTTATTTCTGACATGTGGGTTGTTAACGTTACTTACGTTCTTAATATATTATCAAAAAAAAAAATACTCCACTTTACTCCATACACAATTTTTATTGCTCCGTTTTTCCAATTTGCTCCAGTATTTTACTGTATTTTTTTATTTTTTAGTCTAGAAAACTCAAAAGTACAGTTCAGTGAACTTAGTTTTCTTTTTATCTGATTTTTCATTTGAAAAAAAGAAGAAGAAAATTTACAAATTCATAAATAAAATAAGAATCCTTTTTAGGTTGAAAAGAGTAAAATATACACACACACACACACACACACGACGCAAACATATAGAAAATATTGAGTTAAAAAAAAAAACAATGAAAAACACAAAGTAATAGAAACTGGCAGCAGCATCCTTTCATATTCTATTTAAAAAAAGAAATGAACACACACACACACACATACCATTCGCACATAAATATCCTTTTTATGGTTGACCAACAATATAATATAGACAAACAGAGAGAAAGAGCGAGAGAGAGAGAGTGAAAAGAGTTACGATAAGGTTACTCACCTAATTTAAAAGGAAATTTTGCTCAGATTGAGTGAACGTTTTTTTTCTGAGTGAAATTAATTGTAAATTTAGTAGTTAGTTATCAAAGCGTCATGACTAAAGAAAAAAATAAATAAGGAACGAAAATAACTGTAGTAATAAATTTAGGATCAAATAAGTAAAATCTAATTTATATCCTGACATTTTAAAATTATTTTGGTAGCAATACAAAAATTTTGGATTTTAACATTTTTTCTCTAAAATTGAATTGTAAAAATTTCAGACAAAAAAAAAACAACTATAATCTTGTCAACATTTAAAAAATGTATACCTTTACCTTGCTGATTTTCAGCATAGTAGGAAAAGGGATTAGAAAGTGATGGTGGCCGATGGTATAGTTTAGAAAGGGATAACAAAAGAAAATAACAAAGTAAACAGAAAAAAAATTAACATATAAATATAAATAAACATAGAGAGAAAACATACACTCACACACACACACAGATAAATACAATATAAACAAAAACAAAGATGAAACAGAAGTAAAAAAAAAAAAAAACAAAAACAAAAAATATAATACAAAAAACGTAAAAAGAACTATACCTGAGTAAATCAGCCTTAAGGTTTTTTTTCTGGTCATGTACCACATCAGAGGGAGAAAATATCAATTCGATTTGTTTGAAAGAAAATCAACAAAACATACTTAAAACATAAAATATCTACACAGGGCACACACCATGGCTAGCTTATTGTTGGCTATGTTAGAGTATATGTTGTGTGTGTGTGTTCGCTACACCATTAAAGAAAAATAAAAAGGGTGGATTATTTATTATAAATTATTTTAATACAACATCAACAACAACAGCTAGAAAATAAAAATGAAAACAAAAATAGAAAACGATTTATCTCCTTTTTTTCTTCTTCGTCTTCTTCTTCTTCTACTCTTTTTGTGTAGTACTAATTTTTACTAAAACGTTATCCGCAGAGTATTTGATATTATTTTTTATTTATATTTTCTAAACACCAAAAAGACCGACCAAAGTGGGAGCATGGCAACATGCTGGCGTTTGGAGCGGGAGGTACCGAGTTCGAATCTCGACCGAGGCGGGATGGAATTTTTCATTCGGCTAATTATGTACTAAACACACATATGCAGTGGGCAATGTTTAATAACATCTATGACCCTCTGGTTGGTGTGCAGGATTCGGTTTAAACCGAACGATTCTTCTTAGGAAATCTGCATGTTTCCTAAGAGCTGGCAATGTGCCGAATCAGGTATGAAAATGCATGTGCAGATGCTAGGTGGTTCAGATTCCACCTCAAAAATAGTAGGTCTCGTCCTGATTTGACTTAAAAAGGGTCTGTCCAGGTAGTCTGGTTGCCTGGTGTGAAAAAGTGGACGTTAAATAAAAACAATTCTTGATGCAAGTCAAGTACAAAAAGAAAAAAAAAAAAAAAAAAACACCAAAAAGAAAAATTTAATTCAAAAAAAAAAATGGAATCCAAAATTATAATATGACAATCGATTGATTCGAATTTTTATTGTAATTTGATTAATCCTTTACAGACTTTTAAATTTCTTTCACAGTATCCCTTTTTCCATTCAGCACAACTACACAAATCTCATTCCATTAAAATTGAAAATTCACTAATCTTAATGCGATTTATATATAATAATTGTGTATGTTTGTGTATGTTGGTTTCTATCGTATATTTTTTCTTCCACTACATTATTCAACCTTTATAAATTTATCTTTTATGATATTCTAACGTATACAACGTTTATTTCTAACACATTTCTAACATCGATTTGATTCTAATAATATATAGGAAAGTATTTTAAAGGGAATATAAGAAAAGAGTTTTAGTGTTAGGGGTCAACACAAATGTGCATCCTTTTAACTGTGATAATTAAAGAAACTCTAATCACAGGTAAATTCAATTCTATATGAAGAATCTGAGATTGCGTTCTATCGAATTTTGAATTTAATTTCTTAATGGTTCTTTATTATCGTTTATTTCCTTTCCTCTTTCTGAACAACTAAAAATTAATTGGTATCAATCAAACGTTAAAAAGGAATAAAATTGATATGATGTCATAATTCAGTCTGTCAAAAAGTCAAATCTATTAGATGAAGAAGAGGACGTGAAAAATCATTGCAAGAAGATAATTGCAAATTAGTGCAATTGAATATATTTATTTTATTTTTTATACACAATAAAATTGTAAGTAGTCATTTACCCTAAACATGAAACATAAATAAATCATCTCACATTTTTCTTCTTGATTTTTATCATTATCTTACACCACAATAAACCATACAACCCCCACGTCCTTTTCACAACAATATTAAATGTCACATTTTTCGCTATTTAATTTTGTTTTTTTTTTGGTTTCTTTATTGGTTTTTGTTCTATTTTGTCTAAAATTATTGTTATGTCTAAGAATAATGAAAAATGAAAATCAGAAGATAGAAAATGATAGTGAAAATTGAAAGTATATAAATTGAAGAATATTATAATTCCAAAATGGACAGAACGATTGACATTGCCAAGACTAATTTATAATAATTTCTGTGGAAATTTTATTAATGTAGGCTAATTCAATCCCCTCCACTTATTTTACACTTTAGTTTACGTAACCTAATCTAATGAAATTAAATAAAGGAAATAACAAGAGAGTGATAGAGAGAAAGAATGGGACTGAGAGAAAAAAAAGAGTAAAACTGTGTGTGTGTGTTATGTGTATGTTTGTAGCGGAACAAAAAGTGAAAATTTAAACCACATTTATTAGAAGTAAGGGAAAATTTACGATAACGGAAATAACAGTACACATAATAATCACGTACAAATAAAAACGGAAATGTATATTATGTAACTGACTGTATATACTGGGATGAGAGGGATGAGAGGGATTTTTGTGTTTGTTTCAAAGTCCTAACTACTACAACTTCTGATTATAACAAGGGGGATAGAAAGGGTGATGTTATTATTACTTAAGAGAAATTTACTTTTTTTTCATTTATTATATAATGCTCTTCTCTCCTTGTCATAACTAAGTCCATCTAATAAAATTATTAGTACAAATATCGGTTGACTAACTAACTAACTGCAACTATACTAGCTGTAGTCACGGGACTAACAATACAACAGAACTGATTCACTAAACTAGTGCTGATTAAACACTCTGAGTCAGTTCAGTGAGTTTAATCTAAATAAAACAATTTCATTATGTAATCGGAAAATGGTGAAAAATCATCTGATATACATTTTTCCCATTTTATGTTTTCTTATTATTAAATAGTTTTTCTCGATTTGTTTTGTTGTCTTATTTTCATCGTTATATGTGTGAAAGAGACAGAGAGAACGTGTTAGAAAAGAATAAAGGCGAGGAGTTATTGCTTTGGCGATTGTATTTTTGACAATAGAATTTTTTTCTTCTTTGTTTTGTTTTCTTCTTTTTTTATTCTTTTCTTTCTTTCTTTCTTTATTTTCTGACCATTTCTCATGATATTGTTGTGGGGATGGGGTGGTGTGGTATCATCGTGTTGAGAAGAGGTTGAAAATTATGGGAGTGAAGAAAACCACACATACACACTCACACACACACACACACACATTGATAGGATAAGTTGACCATATAAGACATTTGTATCACCTATTTATCTTTTGGACACTGAGTAAAACCCAATGTCATCACTTTATTCAATGGTTTTTGGTCGTTACATTTTCTTTTTTTTCTCTCCTCCTCTTCTTCTTTATTTTTTTTTTTTTTTTGTTCATTGGGGGTGTCTGATGTCGTTATTTGGCTTAACAAAAGAGGATTGGGTGGAAGTGAATACAAGGGGGGGGGGGGGTGGGCGTATGGGTACCGAGTATAGATTTCTTTTATTTAGTTGTCTACTTCTTTTATGTCATTTATATTTTAACCGACGACGAAACAAATCTATCAATAAAAAAGAAAGAACAGAAAGGAAAATGGGTGAAGGGGGAAAGTCTTAATCCTACATGTACTCTTTGTATTGTTGTATGTTTATAGTTTTCGTCTTCTTCTTTTTATTTTATTTTTTGATTTCATTTTTGATTAAAATTAAATTAATGTTTTTTTTTTTTTATTTCTACTCTCTTATTCTCTCACTCTCTCTCTCTTTCTCCTCTCTATTAAAGCTAAGAAAAAAGCAACAAGTTATATTTGAATGTTTTTATATTTTGTAAATTGTTTAAAAATTTTAAAACCAAATATAACACATAAATTGAAAATTAAACGAAAACGTCAAAATAAATAATAACAACCACAACAACTGTAAAGAAAACGACAACAATAACAAAATGAGAAACCACAACAAAAAAGTGAAAAAATATTAAACCTTTTTTCTGCATAAAATTTAATAGATGTTCATAAATGCTGTTTCTTTTGTGCTTTTTCTACAAAAAGAAAAACGTATATTTTACCTGGTAGCATGTGGCTGTGTGCGTGCGTAAGAATGAAAAAGAGAAAGTGATAATGTTAAAAAAAAAAAACAAGAAAGTAAAAACCACTTCATGTAACAAGACCTCTTGGGATTTGTATTTTATATTGTGGATTTTCTTCCACACCCCCACCCACCATTCCAACAATACACATCCAACGATTCTCAACACACCCAACCATCGTTTTCATTTTTTTTTATTCCTTTTGCGTTCATTCTCAAACGCAACGTGTTAAAGGTGAGAATAGGTTAAGACAATAACAAGTGAAAGAGTGTGGTTGAGGTGTGAGGATGTAGTAAAAATATTGAGTGTGAGCAAGGGAGAGATACTGGTAATAAAAGGTGTTTATTAGATGGGATTTTAATGTTTTATTTTTCTTCCAATTTTCCTCTTTTATTCTAACCATATTGTTGTTGTCATTATTGCGATATGCGCGTGTGTCTGTGTACCTCAAAATTCTTTTTTGGGTGCGTTACATTTCTATGTATATGTGTGTATGCATTTAATTTTCTCTTTAATAAACATTTTCAACGTTTAACCTAACACACCCTTTCCCTCAGCCCACTAGTTACAATCAGCCGTGAATCCATCGTCCCCTTTACAAACACACACACACACACACACACACATATTTTGTAATAATCATAAATATGTTCTGTAAAGTAGCAACAACAGCAACTACTACAAATAAAGACAAAAGAAATCCTTTTCTTTTTCTGTATGGTAAAAAGAACAACAACAACAAATGTAACAAAAATGAAAAAGAAAAAGCTTAAGGTAGAAAGTAGAGAAAAAAAAAATAAACATTTTTCCTAAGTGCTAATTAGCTTGGTGTTTTGTCGGTTTCCCTAAATTACTTCTCGTTAAATTGTCTAGAATATTGTTGAGAGCTGAGGTTTTTCCTTTGTTTTTTCTCTTTTTCTAATTTTCTGTTGCCTCTTTTTTTTTTTTTATTCATTTTTTTTTTTTTTTGCATGTGTTTTCTCTTCTACGTTTCTCATCTTTGCCTTTATTTGTTTCTGTTTACGTTGTTGTTGTTGTTGTTGTGTTTTTTTTAACTGTTTGTTAAATGAGAGAGTAAAGCCAAAAATTATATCAAAAATTTGTTGGGTGGATTATTATTTTTTAGATGGAAACATTTAATGGGGTGGTGTACTGTAGTTTAGTGAATTCATTTTTTCATTTATATTATAAAAAAGGACTAACCACAACACAGCAACAATAACAACAACAGCAACAACAACAATCACGAAAATAATAACAACAAAGAAAATAGTAAAACGATTTAGTCTAAATTAGAGAGAGTAAAATGATTTTTAAAAGAAGGGTGTAGGTATATATGAATGTATGAGTCCGGTGTGTGTGTAACAAAATTTTAGATACTTCAAAAAAAAAAAACGTATATGAAGACTCGGTAGGTACGAAATTCAATGAATAATTGAACGTCGAATATTATTCTTTAAACTTGAAAATGAAAAATCATAATAACATTATAGAAAATTGTGAAAATAATAGAATGAACAAAATTTAGCAATAACAGAAATATTGTTAAATATTAAGTACAAACATACACGTAAAATTCTTGTGTAAATTTACATTTTACATTAGGAAATTTATCAAAATAGAGAAAGAGAGAGAGAGAGAGAGAAAGAAAAGTACAACAGCATTAAAATTTAAAAAAATAAAACTGGAAACAAGAAACAATTAATTAAAAAATGTGAATATTTTGTTTGTTGTTTTTCCTCCCCTTTTTTTTTTATAAACAAACAAAACAAAATAAAAAACAAAATTAAACAAACAAACAAATAAGACAATATTTGTACAAAAATAGAAAATTCAAAAGAGTGAAAGTTCATCATCATAATTTTTGGATAATTTCAACATATTTTAGCTTTAGCATTTATGATCGCAAAAATTTATCTGTTTGTGTGTGTGTGTGTGTGTGTTTGGCTTTATTAAATAAAAAACAGTTAAAAAAGAATACAAAAGTAAAATATAAATGTAGAGAATGAGCGAAAGAAAGAGAGAGAGAGAGAGACATTAAGGAGTTTTGATTTAGATTGAAACTCTGATGGATTCAGTTGGATGAATTGGTGTGGAGAATAAAGGAGAAAATTATTTTGTTTCGTAGAGTGATAGGTCGAAGGGATGAATGAATGAATATCTGGCTACCGAGTGTATGTGTGTGTGTGTGTGTATGTGCCCATCATCATTTCAGTACAAAATATTTTATGTGTTTATTTCACTAAATTATTTATAATAATTTGCCCTTGGGGTCGTAATTTACCCCAAAAATACAAAAAATACAAAAAAAAAAAAACGCACACAGAGAGAGAAAAATAAAAAGGAAAAGGGAAAAGCAAAAATAAAAAGAAGAAAAAATAGTAAAACGTTAACGTTAACCTCCTCATCATAATATACAGAAACAGCGGCATCACGAACAAAACATTAAATCTATATACTTTTTTTTTTTCTCCTTTTTTTTTTTTTGTACTTTTTGTATTCCTCCACCATCCCCCCCGCCCTTCATCTTTAAACTTCACTCACATTCTGATTTCCTTCTTTTTTTTTTATGATGATTTTATTTTCATATTAGAACCCCCCCACCCCCCCCCCCACCACATTCTATATGCACAGGTTCTTGTTTTTCTTTCGTCTTCGTTAGTTTTTTATTTCTTCAAACGCACCAAATAAAAATACAACAACAAAGTGGACACAACATATCTGTGCGCACATATTTCATGAAATAATCAAAAAAAAAAAAAAAGCCAACAAGAAAAAAAAAAATTAAAATTCAACAATGAAAATCATAAAGAAAACTCAAAAAGCCGAGAAACCGAAAAAAAAAAATAACAACCAAAAAAAAAAAATGAGAAAAGTTCAAAAGTACAGAGAAAAAAAATCTGTGTATAGGATGAAGGAAGAGGGACAAACAAAAAAAAGTCAGAGAGACGATCAAAAGAAAATTATGTTTACAAAAAAAAAAGGGGACTTCATCTTGTTCCTTCTTATTACTGTTGTTTTTGTTGTTGTTGTTTTTGTTGTTGTTGTTATTTTATTTTTCCCAAAAATACAAAAATTGTTTTAATTTTATTTTATTTTCTGAAATTTTTTTCATTTTATATTTTTTCCCAAAATTCTTCGTTTGTTGCTGCCTATTTGCTGTTTCTGTGTTTGTTATTTTTCTTACTGAATGTTAACTCTGTTGGCTCTATAAATTTCTCTAATTCAAAATTTATGTGTAGAAAATGAATGCGTACAGAATAGGCGCACACACACACACACACACAAAAAGAAGAAGAAGAAGAAGAAAATCATTCACATAAATAAAATAAATTTAATTAGCTTTTCAACATTAATGTTTCTCACTAAAGAAAAACTAAAGAATAATAGAAGAGTAAAGGAATATGAAGAGCGTTTAAGTGAAGAGTAAAAGACGACTAGAAGATGGAAGAAAAAAGAAACTGTTCTGGTTTTTTATTTTTTTTTTTTTGTTTTCTGTTTCTGTTTGTTTATTTATTTATTTAAACGTTTTTCTATTTTCTCATTTTGTTTAAATGAAAACAAAAAAAAAACACACACACACACAGACACAAACTGAAAATTAGAAAAGGAAAAGAAAAAATAATGAAAAACAACAACAACAGAAACAAAGCAGCAGCAAAAGACTAAAAAGCAAAAATGTTTATTTATTTGTGCGAAGAAAATCGATTAAAACAAAAACAAAAAAAGAAAAACATAAAAAAAGTCCAAAAATACCAGAGAGAAAAATAAAAGAATGAAAATTGTATTATTCAAAGCGATGTCGTCATTGTTGGGTAACGAAGAAGAAAAACGGCGAAAAGAGAAAAAATTCTAAATGGGAAAAAATCTAAATAAAATTTAGAAAGAAGAACAAGAAAAAACGAATATTGGATGGTTATAGATAGGGGGTTGGAGGTGAATTGGGTGACACTATAAACTTGTACCCCGATAATCAGTTTTAATCATTTTCTTTTTCAATTGAAAATTATGATTCCAATAGAAATGGAACAATCAAGAAATGGATGAATAAGAAGATGATGATGAGTGATACATTTTGTTATTGTGTGTTACTCCTGTATTCTACAATTTTTATTGTGAAAATAAAAGGGCAAACGAAATACAACAACAATGGAAGAAAACAAACAAACAAACAAACAAAAAAACAAACAAAAAAACAAACAAACAAATAGAAAGCAAAATTGAAATGAAACAACAACAAAAATTCTAACACAAATAAAAACCGGAACGTTTAAGAAAAATATTAGATAAAAGAAAAAGGGAGAAGGAATGTGGATTGGGGTTTTTATCGAAGGAAACAAAAAAAAAACCGTCAAAATGTCTGTCCGAAAAAAGAAATAAGAAGAAAAAGAAAAACTGTTAGAAAACAAAAACAAAAACAAAAACAAAAAATAAAATAAATAAAAGAATTGAACGAAACAAAAATATGAAGAAAAAAAAAAGAAATAAAATAAATAAAGATGAAGAAGAAAAAAATAAAATCAACAAAAAACAACAACAAATAACCTGTGCTGTTAAGAAGAAGAAATATAAGAAGAGGAGGAAGAAAAGAAGAAGAAGAAAAAAATTTGTGTGCGTGTTTACTTAAAGCTCAAGACAAAACCACACACAATGTATAGATAAACACACATGGACACAAATGTAACATATACACACACACACACACACACACACACACACACACACACACACACACACACACACACACACACACACACACACACACACACACACACATATATATATATGCATATACACAAACACAAATAGAACAAACAAACAGAGAAAATAAATAAATAAATAAATAACTAAATACACAATATTGAACGAAATAATACACAGAGTTTACTTAATAATAACAACAACAACAACAACAACAACAACAACAAAATTTTTATTTTTTTTAAAAAAAAAGAGAAAAAAAATACACTAACAAAAACACCAACACCAACAACAACAACAAAAACACCAACACCAACACCAACAACACCAACACCAACAACAACAACAACAATAACAAATAAAATAAATAAAAATAAAATAAACAAGAAGAATCAGATGAAAAAGAAGAGGAAGAAGGAGAAAAAATAAACAACAACAACAGCAAACAACAACAAATAAAAATAAATTTATAAAAATAATAATAATTATTTTTCTTTTTTCTTTTTTTTTTTGTTCATAGAATAATTTTCTATTAAACCACCAGAGTTAGATAACCTTTTTTTTCCTGATATTTGATTCATTTTATAATAAAACCACACACACACATCATACACACACATCAGACACATGCATACATACACACACACACACACACGTAAACACAAAGAAAAGGAATATTGTTAATTAATTTCAGTTAATATTTTTATTTTTTTTGCAAAACAAAAAAAAAAAACCCCTTTGTTGTTGGATTAAAGTTAATTTTGGCGTGGCTTTGCGAACATTTTTCTTTTCTGTCCAAATTTATTTTAATAAGACAAGAAAAATATTGAAATTATCGAATGGTTGGAAGAATTATTTGAAGAAGTATTTGAATGAAAAGTCGTTCAATTATTACAAAATTTCATTTGGAAATTTCATTGAATTTTTATACAGAAACTTACAGAAGTCAATAAATTTTGTAACTCTTCCAATGAAATAAAGTGTTATCGCATGTCATAAATGTGGGTGGGTGGCTGATTTGTCAGTAAAGGAAGAAAAGAGTCAATTAAGAAAGTTTTCCTTTAAAACAATTTTATTTTATAAAAACATTTAAAATTTTTTTTTTTTTAAATTTACCAATTATATGTACGAGTGTATGTTTATGTATGTATGTGTTTGTGTGCGTCCCTGTAGTATAGTGTGTAGTATAGAGTGTCGAATACATAGAATTACGTATAGATTGAGAATAAAAACCAATTTTTGGTTATAAAATTCATCATCAATGAGTAAAGAGTGTTAGAAAGAATATGAAAAGGATAAACCAGAAAGAGAGAGAACAGACAGTTTTGTATTTTCGTTTTTTGTCAAACACAATTTTTTGTCGTGTGTTTAACGTAAATAATAAACAAAAAAATAAAACAAACTAAAATAAAACAAACTAAAAATCAAACAAATAAATTAAATTTTTCTGTTATTAAAAAATTAGTTATAGGTGATTGTGCGAAGTGATCTTGGGTAATGGAAGATGGCTAATGACAGGGGGGGTGGGGAGGGTACTGTGATAGATATTCTAGAAGAATATAAGGTGAAATAATAAGATGATTAGAAATGTGATACACAACGAACATACACTCATACATATGATGAGAAATCAATCATAAAGATGGAACTTTAAAAAAAAAGGCCAGAAACAAAAAATAACAAAAAAAAAAAAGAAAAAAATACTAAAGAAAGATGAGAGAAAATTTACATTGGGAATAAAAAAAAAAGCAAGCAAACAACAAAAGATGTTAGATGAGAAAACAAATAGAAAATGTAACATCAAAATTTATTATCACAAGTTGAATCAAGTTGAATTATTACTGATTATTTTTTTTTTCTTATATATATTTTCTCTCTCTCTCTCTCTCTCTCTCTCTCTCTCTTACTCACCCTCATTTTCATTACTTCATACATAGTCATCCTTGAACTTATCTTATAACGTAAATAATTCATTTATTAATGAATTAATGAAAATGGAAAAATGATTAGTGGAAAAACCAAAAAAAAAAAAAGGTGATTAAATCAAAAAGATCAAAAAAATTCTACAAATTATTCGAGTAGAATAAAAATGTATGATTAAAAAAATATTTCATATTTTCTAATTGTGCATCTGGCAATGAATTTATTTTCAATAGCAAATATAAAGGGGGGAGATATAGGAAATCAATTGGCTAAGGTCAAGTTACAAAAAAAAAAAAAAGAAAAGAAAACTCATTATCTCTGATAACCGATATTTTATTAGTGAGATTTTTCCACTCTACGTGAACTCATTTTATAAAGAATTTTCATTTCTATCCTGTATCTTGTCTTAAAAGAATCAATTTTGAATTACAATTTTAAAGAATTTTCTCAATTGTCCAATCAGGTTAATTTTGTAATAATTTCTAATGGAACCTACGGTTGTTGTGTACACGACAAATTCTCACTGATCGATTTACTTTTATCCTTCAAACAATCTTGCATACGAGTTATGAATGGGTTAAGAAGGTGGAAGGATTTGAAGAGAGAGGATTACATTTTTTTTTTTTTTTTTATGTTATTGATGAGTTTGTCTTTCCATATTATTATTGTTGTTGTTTTATTAGTTGCATACAAAAAAAAAAAAAAAAGAAAATATTTCAATGATAAATTTGAGTGAAAAAGTGATGAGAGAGGAAAAAGATAAGAGAAAAAAAGAAAACACAAAACAAGAAGAAGAAGAAAAAGAATTATGAGTAAAGAGAAAGAAAATAAAATAAAAATTTTTTAGTATTTATTTTTAAGTATTTTTTTTTTTTCTTGCGCTTTTTGTTGTGTATTAAAAAATTTATGTCGTAATCAGTTGTTTTGTTGTTGTTATTGTTGTTGTGTGTTTATTTTGTTTTTTTACTTTGTTGCTGGTTTTTGTTTTTGTTTTTATTTATTTTTTATTTATTTTTTTATATTTTTTATTTTCTTCTTCTTTGTTTCATTTATTTTTTTTATTTTTGTTGTGTTTTTTTTATTATTATGTTTTTCTTCATCTTCCTCTTTTCTTCTTTTTCATCTTCATCTTATAATAAACAATAAATTTTATCTAACAGTGTATTTGGTTTTATTTCAGAATTTATTTTCTGAACAACAAATCGCATACAATGATCATTATGATGATGATGATGATCATGACGACGATAATGATGATGATTCGTTTTGCCATACAGTTTATTATTAAATAATTATTTTTTTCTTTTCCTCTTTTACTTTTTCTTCGTATACACTTTTTCTCTCTCTCTCTCTCTATAAAATATAAATTATTACAAATTAGTCAGAGTAATTTTTACAGTTTATCGTTTATTTTTTCTTTTCTTTTTCTTTTTTTTTTTTTTTTTTGTGGGAAAATTCATTTAGATTTTCTTGTTTATATTTCACTTTTACATATACTATTTTCTTTTTTAAATGTTGTGTTTCTTAACATTTATTTTCCTTCTTCACTATTACTACATATTAGCAAACTACTAATGAAAGAGAGAGAGAGAGAGAGAGAGAGAGTATGATAGAAATTATATTTTATTCCTCTGTAACGTTTACTTAAATTACTCATTTTCAAAATGTATGTTTGAGAATGTGTGTATATATGTGTGTGTGTATATGTGTGTGTGTATATGGTATAATTGTTAGGTACCTAAGAATTAAAGTTAATCCTTAAAATTACTAATTAACATTTTCTATTGATGGGGTCATGAGTGTGAGTGTCCTTTTAGTTTCATTGTGTATATGATTTAATAAAAATTGATTGTGTCATAATGGGTAACTGTACCAATGTTAGTACAATTTAGTGGATGTTGTACCGTTACAGTGTACATTCGGTATACATATTTATTTTTGTTTATACAAATCCATTTTATTTCATATCCGCAATTGGGTAATAATAATTTTATGTCGTTCTTCTATCTCTTTCTATTTTTCTTTCTCTTTTTATTTTTTTTTTCTGTTGGTGAAGTTGTTGTTGTTGTTTTTTTTTTTAAATAAACAATAAATTTTTTTTTTCTTTTTAGGAATATTGGCGGCGGGTAGATATTTATTTATACATATTAATGCTGTTGTTGTAGTAGTTGTTGTTGTTATTGTTATTGTTATTATTGTTGTTGCTGTTGTTCTTTCCCGGACCTGTGGACTGGTTGTAAATATTTTTATAATAAACAATAATAATTAATAAATGTATATTAGAATCCCCTCTTCTTCTTTCACATGACGACACAACGCTACAAAATAATACAATCACCCCATCAATGATAAACAAAATTGTTGTTGTTGTTGTTAGACCTGTCTTCCAATGGATATGTAGTTTTTTTTTGTATTTTTGTAATTTTGGTTTACTTTTTATTTTATTTAGTCAAAAATTCAAATTAAAATTTAATTTTAATTTTTGTTTTTGTAAAATTAAACAAAAATAATAATGATACAACAACAACAACAATAACAACAACAACAACAGCAACAACAACAGGTAGAATAACAGCAACATTTTAATAAATCAACTCTAAATAAATAAACCAAAATAATTCAATTTATTGTTTGTTTTGTAAAAGAAAAAAAAAATTAAAACCTAATGACTGCGTTAAGAAATTCTTATGAAAACTTCTTTCTTTCTTTTTTTCATTTATGTTTTTGTTTTAATTAAAAATTCTTGTGAAAAATTGTTTTCATGTTTACTTTTTTTTCATTGTACTTTTTGTTTTTTTTTTTTTTGATTCAAATCAAAAATGTACTCGCAGAGTTAGAATTGTTCCTTTTTTTCTTTTGCTGTTTGTTTGTTTGTTTGTTTGTTTGTTTGTTTGGAAACTTTTAAATCTTATGTCACGTAGTTACTTAGATGAAAAGGATTTGGAATGATTATGGTTGGTAATGTCTGATCGGTGGCACAAATGAATAAATGAAAATGAAAGAATGAAGAAAAAACGGAAATTACATCAATTGGAATTTTCTGTTTAAATGTACGAAATGATGAATAAATAGTTTATGTGCCAATGGACATTTTACAACAATAAAATTTAATTGTACGTGTAATGAACGTATTGTCAACGAATAGGTTTACAACAACTGGAGTGATAAACAGAAATTAAAAATTAAAATGAAAAAATTAAAAGACAAAAACAAAAACAACAACAACAACAACAACAAAATGAAAAATAAATAATAAAAAAATGTTGACATAACCTTGTTGTTGTTGTTTTTATTATTTTTGTTGATTTGTTCACAATTGTTGTTATTTGTTGTTATTTTTTATTTTTTTTTGCTGATAATGATGATGATTTGATGATGATGACGATGACGATGACGATGATTATCTTTATTTATTTCTTTTTTTTTTTAGTTATTCCTGTTTATTTTTCTTTCTACTTTTGGTATTATTTTTGTTGTTTTTGTTGTTGTTGTTTTTGTTGTTAGTTTTCTAAATTATTCTTATTGTTATTGTAATTCTGGTTATTAGTTGTGTACACTCATAATTCCATACACACACACACACACACAATTATACAATTGTTAAGTTGATATGTAATGGAACATTTCATCATAGCGTACCTTTTTTTTTTGTTTTAATTTCTTTTAAAAAAAAAACATTATCTAATTGGACCATCATATGGACCATCAGGTTTTTCTTTATTAATTAATATGTATAGGAAATACCCAGTAGTGTGGTAATCACAAATTGTATGATTCTCAAACAACGTTTACGACAGGTTTTCATAGATTTTGAATTATAATCAATTTATATTTTATTGGTGGGGTATTGCAGCGTTGTTGTCGTTGTTGTCATTGTAACATTTGTTTCAAGTTGTAGTTGTTCAATTAATTACAATTCCATATCCGGTTTTCCTTTCTAAGTCAGATTTACTTTTTTCTTTTGTTTTTATTTTTTTTTTTTAAAATTATTTTTAGTTTTTTTTTTTTTGTTCTTTGCGTTTTTGTTTTTGTATTTAGCAGAACAAGAAGAAGGCATGAGCAAAAAAATATAAATAATGATGAAAAAAAAAAAAACGAACTTTTAAAATAACAAAAAGTTTAGGAAAAATCAACAACAACAACAACAACAAAGAAAATTAATTAATTAATTTAAGAAAAAAAAGAAAAAAAAACTAAAAAGAAGAAAAAGAATTAAAGGCAAAAAAAAAGTTTTCTTTTTTTTTTTTTGTTTTGTTTAATTTAAGATTTAGATTTTTTCTTATAAATTTTACTGTTGATTTTCTCTGTGTGTTTATTATTATTTTTCCTGTTTTCTTATTTTTTTTTTCTTTTTCTTTTTCGTTTGTTTATTTTCTTTTTGTGTGTTTTTTTTTTTTTTTGTTAAAGAAAAAAAAAATTACAAACATTTTTTTTTCTTCTATCTTTCATTTTTATAGAAAATTAAGAAAAATTCTAGAAAAAGAGTGAGAGCGAGAGAGTGAGAGAGAGAGAGAGAGGAGTGGATCGTGAGAAAGATGTGGAGTGAGAAAAAATAAACAAAATTTTCTGAGTCACTTTTGGCCCAGCTACAAAAACAAATATTTTATTATTTATTTATTTATAAATAACACAAAGTTCTCTCTCTCTCTCTCTCTCAACATATCTCTCATTGTCTCACTCTGTTACTCACTTACGTCCAATTACACAATAATAATTCTTTAATTTTTGTTTTTGTTTTAAGTAAAACAGAAAAAAAAAAAACAAACAACACAAAAACACAAATTTGTAATTTTTCTTATTTTCGATTTAAGAAAAAACAAAAAACCAAAAGAAAAAACTGTTTGCTCTCTCTTTCTCTCTCTCTCTTTCTCTCTCTTTATGACTATACAGTCTGTCTGTGTCTATTACGTCCACGTTGTTGCCAGTTTGTTGTTGTTGTTGCCAGTTTGTTGTTGTTGTTATTATTATTGTGTTGTTGTTGCGTTAAAAATGTTTATTTTTACATTACAGTTTTTTTTTCTCTCTTATGTATATTTGTTTTATTCTTCTCTGCCTTCTATACACCCGCACCAAACACTTCATCCAGAACATCCTCATCATCTTCTTCTTCTTCTTCTTCTTATTGATCTTCTTTTTCTTCTTCTTCTTCTTCTTCTTCTTTCTTATACATTATTATTTATTTTCTTTATTTTTTTTTCTTTTATTTATTTATTTATTTTATTTTATTTTTCTTCTTCTTCTTCTTCTTCTTCTTTTTTCTTTTAGTTTTTTGTTTTTTATTTTTTTGTTGATTTTGTTTTTTTGTTTTTTTTTTTTTTTTTGTTTTTGGATAAATATTTATTTTTTTATCATTCTATTTATTTATACTAAAAAAAAAAAGAAGAAGAAGAAGAAGAAGAAACACATACATATGTGTGAGAGAAGAGAAATTCCAATCGCACAAATATCGCCATAGAATAAATTCATCCAATTCAACAACAACAAATAGCAAAAAAAAAAAACCAAAAATAAAAAAATAAACAACAACAAAATTGGAAAGATAAACAATTTTTCGCATCTTAATAAATTTTCTGATTTATCTTGATTATTATTTTTAAAATTCGATTAAAAAAAACACACACACATGAACACACACACACACATTGCATAGTCATATATCTGCGCTAAAATTACGCTAAGAATAAATTAAATAACGAAAATAAGAAAAATGTTATGAAATTTTAAATAAACAAGAAAAGGAAAAATGAAATGAAATAAAAAAAAGAAAAGTAAAATTAAAAATTATTTCTAAAATTCACTTAATATTTCTTCTATTACTACAAAAAACTACTACCACTTTTTTACTACTTTAACTCTAATAATTATATATATATCTACAAATCATACAAAATTACTTATTCAACAACTGTAGTAGATACTATAACATTATTCGATGAGTGGACATAATTATAATCATTTTAGTATTATCAGTTATCAATATTAGTATTTACTTTATCCAGGTAATTTATCTAGTAGTAATTCATTACCTATTAATACCAACCATTACCATTTTCAATTATTAATAGTAAATTTTCTATTAAACGTTGGATGGGACAATAATTTATAAAGCAACAGTTTTATATTTAACTTAAGTACACTCAGTAATTCGTAACTGAAGTCAGTAGTAATTAATTAAGTATTTTCTCTATTAACAAAAAAAAAAAAAAAAAAGTGAATAATGATGAACCGAAATGATTAAAAGATTTAAAGGAATTAAAATCGTGTCACAGAAAAAGAAAGAAAGAAAGAAAGAAATGAGAGAAATTAACGAAAAACGAGTGAAGAGAATTAAATAATGAGTGAAAGAAAGAGACATAATGAGAGAGAGAGAGAGAGAGAATGAGAAGAGTAAAAATCGCACTCACATGGTGCTATATTTTTCTATATAAGAAAACAAAAAAAAAAAAAATGTTTAATGTTTATTTGAATATTCACAAAATAATAATAATAATATTCGGTCTGTCGGTTTGTTCGGTTTTTTTTTTTTTTGTTCTGTTAGTTTACTTTTTTAATTTTTTCTTTCTTTCTTTCTTTCTTTCTTTCTTTCTTTCTTTCTTTCTTTTTTCATTTCTATTTTCTTCTTCTTCTTCTTCTTCTGCTTATGTTTTTATTTTTTTTTTACTAAAAACTTTTTTATCCAGACGCACTCAGTTAAAAATTTAAACTTGATGAATAAACATCGGATTTATTTTGTTTTTTTTGTTTTGTTGTTTTTTTTCTTCAAATTTTTCAATTTTACGTTTCATTTTAGAGTTTTTAGTTTTTAGTTTCTAATAAAAAAAAAAGAAAAATTGTTTCTGTCCAATTTTTTTTATTGTCCACTGTTTTTTTTTTTTTTTTTGTTTTTTGTTTAAGGCGGGAAAAAAAAAATAATTGTGAAAATATCAGACAATATTTTCGTTCGTTTTCTTTTTTTAATTGTGAGTGTGTGTTTTTTTTTTTGTTTTTTTTTTTTTTTAATCAAAAGTAAAAAAAACAAAAAAAATAAACAGTGAATTTTTTAAATAGACAATTTTTTTGTGTGTTTTCTTTTTTTTTCTTATTTTCTCAAAAATTTCCTCCAATCAATTTTTTCTTTTTCTCACACCTTTTTTTTTTTTTTTCTTAAGTTTTCCTCAATTTTTCTGAAAAAAAAACAACAAACATAAAACAAAAAGAACAAGAAAAAAAAAAAACGAAATAAAAAAGAAAGAAAAAAAAAAAAAAATAATACAAAAAGAAAATCTTTTAAAAGAATTAGTTGTGACAAATTTGTTGGGTGGAAAATTGTATTAAAAAAAAATGAAAAAAATGAAAAACAAATAAGACACAAACACAAGAAAAAGAAGAAGAAAAACACAAAGACAAGAAGAAGAAAAAACTAAATAAATAAAACAAAAATAATTCTTACGATTTTATCGTGTCTTTAACAACAAGTGAGGTGTGATTAGTTGGGTTAAATAATAATAATTATTTTTTTTCTTTTTTGTACTATTTTATTGTGCGTGTGTGTTGTATCTGTGTGCGTGTGTGTGTGTGTGTGTTTATGTGTTTGTGTATGACTACGTGTGTGTGTATTTAATATAATATATAAATGTGTGTCATCATTAAATACATTATTGTGGGACTAAAGTGTATTAAAAGTACAAAAATAGGGGTTGGAATATGCTTAAAATAAGGGTAAATTTTTTATTTTTTTTTTATTTTTCATTTTCATTTTTCATTTTTCATTTTCATTTTTTTTTTTGTTGTTTAAAATTTACAAAGTTCTTTACTTGAATATGAATATGTTTGTATGATTTTGTATGTATGTCACTATTTATTTATATATAAATCAAAAATCAAATCAAATCAGATTATTTTTCCATCTCACTACAGTTGAAATTCAATGGGGGGGGGGGGGAGAAAAGATAAAGAAAAAGGTTGACATTGAAAATGTTTCTTATAATTGTAATAAGGAGCCAAAAAAAAAAAAATCGAGAATAAAATATTATTTGAAATTTTTTGTGTTTTTTTTTTTTTTTCTGGAAATAAGTTAAAATATTTTATTAAAAAAAAACAATACAAGTTTCTTCGTTTTTTTGCTTGGAATTTCCGTTTTGATTCTTTGATTCTGAGAAGTTAAGAAATAAACAAAGAAAAAGATAAACAAATAAATAAAAAAAAAAATTGTCATCATATTTACAGACGAAGATGACTGGAGAACGAATTGTGTTCATTTTGTCGTTCTACCAAATTTTACACATAATACAAATTTAAAACAAAATTCGTACAATTGGGTAAAGTAGAAAGATTCCAATGGAATGGAAAATTACAAACGAAAAACTAAAAGCAGTAAACTTTCCATGTTTGTATTTTGATCGATTGTGAAAATTATATTTCTCTGCGGGCTGTCTGTTTATATTCTGACAACATTGTAGGAATTTAGTTAGAAGTCCGGTAAATGGTTCACTCCACTTTTCCCTTTTATAACTGACCCCTTTTTTTTTGTTTTTTGTTTTTTTCCGACAGTCCAAAGGAAACCAGTAGAATTTCATTCTATAATGATGTCAAAGATTTAGGAAAATTGGTTTGATTGTGATTTTGATGTAATTTAACAAAATGTTTATGATACAACATACTGATCTCTGATATAACATTTAATCTGACATCTTTTGATATTATAAAAAAATCTCTTATTTTATTTGAAACAATTAAGATAAGTTTATCGCATAAAAAGTACAAAAAATTTTTCTATTCTTTAAAAATTATTATAAAATCAAAAACAGCACAACCATATATATATATATACATTTACACATACATATATACATATATACATATATACATACATACACACACACACATATAGTAGGTAGTGACGTTATACATAATTATTATTATTATTATTTACATTTAACAAAACAGAAAAGAAAACACGTGCAATGGGTTAAAAAAAAAAGAAGAAAAATGAAGATTTTGTGTTTTGTGTAAAAACAAAAAAAAAAAAAAACAAAAACAAAAAAGCAAAAAGCAACAACAAGAAAAATAAACAAGCAAACAAAATAAAAATCTGTAGAAGAAAAGAAAATATATAAAATGAAAATAATGTTAAAGGAATGAAAAGAAAGAAAGAAAGAATAAATACAGACAAGTAAGAGAGAGAGAGAGAGAGAGAGAGAGATAGAGAAAAATAAAACACAGAGAGAGAGAAAAAAAAAACAACAAAATTTTTTAAGAAGAAAAAATGAAAAACGAGAGAAGAAGAAGAAGAAGAAGAAGAAGAAGAAAACAAATCATCTAAACACAACAACCGATTATATTTTTTTTTTTTTGTTTCTTCTAATTTTTTTTTGTTTGTTTGTTTGTTTCTAAATAAACTAAAAATAATTCTTCTTCTTCATTCTTCCTCTTTTTCTTCTTGGTTTTCATGTTATTCATCTTCTTCTTCTTCTTCTTCTTCTTCTTCTTCTTCTTCTTTTTAATAAACAAAACAAAAATAAATAAAAATACATACATAATGGATTTCCTTTTCTTTTTTTTTTTTAAAATTAATATTTGAGAAACAAAAAAAAAAACAAAATAAAAAATAAAAATAAAATAAAAACAGATGGAAAAAAAAAAAATTCAATAAATAAATAAATAAATGAGAAACCAAAAAACAAAAAAAAAACACAAAATAAAACACAATAATTTTCTTAGGAAATTAAGAAAAAAAAAAACGAAGAAAAATGTTAAATTAAAAAGAAAATAAAATAAAAAGCAAATCATCTCAAATTCAAAATAAAAACAAACAAAAAACGTTTTTCTTTTTTTATAATCTAATTTCTGATAAGAAATTTTATTTATATTAATTTCTTGTTGTTGTTGTTATTTACAAAAATAATAATTAATTAATTAATTTCCATTCATATCGAAATTCACACAATTCGTTAGAATTGTAGGTATGAAGTGTAAAGATTGAAGTAAACAAAAGAAAAAACAAAGTAAAAAAAAAAGGTTAAAAAAAAACAAAAAATATTTTCTCTATTATTGGCAACAAAAAAAAAAGACGCATTTGTAATAATTGACAATTATTTATCAAATGGTAATTGACAATTATTTATTATTATTTTTTTTTTTTTTTTGTTTTACTAAATTACAAAATTACATAATATAATATTTACTTGTATCATTTATTCTTAGTGTAAATGACTAAAAAAACTAAATTTTAATTTAATAACAACAACAAAAACATTTAATTAAAAAAATCGCAACTTCTTTTTTGTTCTTGTTGTTGCTGTTGTTGTTGTTGTTGTTGTTGTTGTTGTTGTTGTTGTTTTATTTGCTTGACTCTTTAATTTCTTTTTTGTCTCTTTTCTTTCTTTCATTTTACTTTCTTTTTTTTTTTTTTTTTTTGTACGTGTTGTTGTGTTTTTTTTTTTTTTTCTTTTCTGTTTTTATTCCTTTGGTCACCGCCACCTCTTCTTCTTTGACTCTTGTTATTCTTCTGCATGTTGTTGTTGTTGTTGTTGTTATTTTTTCTTTATTGTATTTTTGTTTCATTTACGTTATAAAGATAAAAGAAGGAAAAAAAGAAAAATGAACTCAGCAGATCTTTCGATAACAGATAAATGATAATAAAAATGTAAAGAAAGGAAAAATCACTTTCGGACATGAATACACATACACACACACAACACACACACACACACACACACATAGACAAATACACAAATGAGTAAAGGGAATTGTAAAAGAATAAACGAAAGAAAAAAGAAAATGATAGAAAATTAATTAAGAAAATTAGTGACAGAAAAACAAAATCAGAAAAGTTCAATGAATTGTTGTTTATTGGAAGATATAAAATAAAAATCTTATTAAGATTTTAATTTATTGTAAATTGTTAGAAAAAAAATTTCAGAAATAGAAAATAGAAAATAAATTTGTCCAATCAAAATAAATAAAGAAAAATCAGTTCAGCCATTATGCCCCCAACAACATCCCCCTCACCACACTATACTCAACATATTTGTCTAATATATGATCCAACGTCAAATCATAAATAGATCGAGACAAAAAATTTCTCTCTATCCAATTTTAGTTTTTCATTTAGTTTTTCCATTCATTATTTTATATACGTCACATCTTTTAACATGTTTCGGATTGGATTAATTGTAACAATGAAAAAACAACAACAACAACAACTTCTGCCTTTTGTGTGTTGTGTACATGTAAGGAGGGGTGGGGGTGGGTGGGGGGAGGTTGTGGAAACTATAACGAAAGTAAAAAAATCAACAAAACAAAAATGAAAACGAAAACAAAAATATTAGTTTTTGTTTTTTCTCCCACCCCTCTGTGCCATTTTTTCTTTTTTCTGTTTGTTTATTTTTCCAAAATTATTAGATTTTTCCTATTCTTGTTGTTGTTATTGTTTTTCTACATTAAATTTTGTTTCATTTTTTTTTTCTGCATTAAAAACCATCGTCCGTTGATTTTTATATTTTTGTAGTTTTTATTTTTTTTATTTTTTTGTTTTTCTTTATTTTTCTCTATTTTCTTCTTTTTTTTTTTTGGATTATTTCCCAATTTCTATAATTTTCTCCATTTTTTCCCGTTATTGTTGTTATTGTTATAATTTTATTTTATGCTCCCTTTAACTTATTGCCCTCTAACCCCACTCTTTTGTCGCTTTACATTGGAGTATCGCTCCGTTTTTTTTTCTTGTTTTTACTTTATTTTGTTTTTATTTTAACCCATTTTTTCCTTCACCCCCCCACCTCCACTAAAACACATCAACAATATATTTTCATTTTTATCTCATCGTCAGAACTCAACCTACATCCACCCACTCTTCCACCTCAACCCCTTTTCAATGATCCAAATATTTGTGTATAGTTTTAAAATCCATCAGGAGAAAATTGTCGGAGAGAAAAATTTATAGGAAAAATTTTTATAAAATAAAAAAAAAAAGAAAACAAAAACAAAAAAAAAATGGGAAAACAACGAAAAACTATTTTCTTGTTTTTTTTTATTTTATTTCAGATTCATTTTTCTCTTCTTGAGAAGTTGGGGTAGTTGACTCCCCCAGTTGAAACAACAACACCCGAACTTTTAAGTTTTTGTTTTGTTTTGTGTTTTTTTTTTTGCTTTTATTTCGAAACAAAAACAACAAAAGGCACCCTTTTTCTTTTGTTGTTGTTTCAGTTGTTGTTTTTGTCATTACGGTTTTATTTTGGAATTTTTGTTTGTTTTTACACTCTACTCTCGTCTCTCGCTAACTCCTTGATTTCCAACAATCTACAATATTCTTCAACATCACCCTCTCTCTCTGTCTCTCTCTGTCTTTTCACACTCTTATTTATTTCTCATTCCAAAATTCAATTGGAATAAAAAAAAAGAAGAAATAATATAACTAAATCGACTAAAAGGCAACAATAACAACCACCACCACCACCGCCGCCGCCATCGTACCACCACCAATAACAACAACCAAAAAAAAATCAACGAAAACTTTTTAAAAACAAAAACAAAAAGAAGAAGAAGAAGAAAAAAAGCGAAAAATTTGTCATCACAGACACGACAATTTTTATTCTATTTTTCACTTTTCTCCTTTTTTTGGGTTATTTTTTTGTTGCCTCTGTCTCAATTCTCAACCGACCGTTTACGAGAAAAACTGTTGTTGTTGTTGTTGTTGTTGTTTTAGTCTATTTTTTTTTTGTTTTTGTTTTTTCTTTATTTTCAAATTAATTGAAAAAAAATTTCTCGTTTTCTCATTTTATTGGCTGTTATGTTTGCGAGAGCAGAAAAAAAAAAAAAGGAACAAAAGAAGAAAATGCGATGAAAATCAATTTGGCGACAAAAAAAATTGGAAAAACGGAAAAACAAAAGTACGGAAAATTGTGACAAATCAAAAGTCATTTTATTATTATTATTTTTTTTAACTTATCTCATCTCATCATCTCACCACCCCACCACCTTACCACCTTTACCACTTCAACACTTTTGCTTCATCAGAACGGTATCGCATTTTGTTTTTTCCTCTTTTTTACTCTGTCATAAAATAAGATGAAAAAGAAGAAGAAGAAGAAGTGACGTTGGTGGAACAAGATGAGGTGGTGGAGGAGAAGGAGGAGAAGGCAAAACAATAAAATATTCATTATTAGGAAAAATTATTATTTTCTCTTCTTCATCATCGTCTTCTTTTTCTTCTGTTTTCTTTTTTTTTTTGTGTTTTTCTTTTCTTTTTTTTTTTTTTAAATGAAATAAGAAAAAAAAAAAGTGTGTAGAAAATTCTGGAAAATTATTTTATAAGAAGAAAACACATTTCAAATGTCAGAAAAATTATTTTTTGTTCTATTTTTTTTTTTTTTTTGTTTGTTGATTTTCACACATTTTTTTTTAAGATTTTTTCCATTTTCATTCTTTTATTTCTGTTTCAATGTAAACGGTTGAATAATTGTTTGGATACAGTGAATAAGGGTGGCAGTACTGTATATATAGGATTTACAGTTTTCACGATTGTGTGTGAAAAGGGGGTGGGCGCGCAAAATGACGATGTCATGTAGAAGAATTTTATCGTTGATAAAATTTTGTCGTAAGGATTAAACGTAGAATTGAGAAATATTTTCAAAAGGATTTAGGAAAATAACCAAAAATTTATCAATAAAATAATTGTGTTCGTTCTCTCATCACTTTTTTAATTTTAAATTAGGAAATTTAGGAAAATATCGATTTGAAAACGTAAAATTGAAAAAACTCTTAAGATTTTCATAACTTCACTTTAGTCTTTGCGTATATTTTACATAATTTTCCATGAGGTAATTTCTCACTTTAGTCTCCTTCTATGTTTCATTTGTTCCTTTTTGTTGGTACCTTCTTCTTCTTCTTCTTCTTCTTCTTCTTAGTATACTCCTCGTCTTATTAACGTAAACTGCATAAAATGTCATTCAAATGAAAATTGGGGAAAAAAAAAAAGTACCAGAGATGATGAGCAAAAAAAAAAAAACACCCAAAAACTATAAAACAAAAGAAAATGGGAAACTGGACAAAAACAAAAAACAAAACAAAAATTCTAAAGAATTATAAGACGATGAAGAAGAAGAAGAAAGAAAGTAGAAAATACGAATGAATGAGAAGAGTGAAAAAATTTAAGGATGGAAAAAAACAAAAAAAAAAAAATGAATAAAGATTTGAAAAGATTTAAAACATGGTTGAAGTGAAGGGACGCGCGGAAGTGTACTATAAGAGTACAGATATGAAGTAGAAGATGAGAAAAAAAAAAAAAAATGGAAAAAGATGAAAAGTGGAAAATAAAAGAGTGTAATAAAACAAATGATAGAAAATCTCATAATTGAGGCATTTCATTAAAGTACTCTCTGGGATAAGAATAAAAAAAAAAACAACAACAACAACAACAAGAAAATAAAACGAAAGGAAAAACCAAGAATAATAAGCAATAACCGAATAACAACAACAAATTTTCCGGTATGAATTTAAAAAAAAAGTTAAAATGATTTTTTTTTTTTTTTGTTAAAAAATTTTCTTTTGTAGAAAAATAGGGAAATTTTCTTTTTTTTTTGGATTCTTATTTTGTTTTTCTCATCTTTTTGTTAATGATTTTAATGTGGAACGTTGCGATTTTTTTTGTTTATTTATTTTTTTATTAAGTTAAAGAAAAGCTGATTTATAAATTTTCCTTTTCTTGTTTATAAAAAAAAAAGAAAATGTGTCACGTTAAAGAAAAATTCTTACAATAATTAAGATGTGAAATCATTTGAATATTTATTATTTATTAAATTTTTCTCTTTTCGTCTCTCTAACTCTATAATCTCTCTCTCTCTCTCTTTCTCTCTCTCTCTCTGACTCTATAATCTCTCTCTCTCTCTTTGACTTATCAAGTGTACCTTTCTAGAAAAAAAAGTAAATTTGTTTTAAATTAAAATATAATTCTGTGAGAATTCTGTTTAATATATGCGTATGTATGTGTGTGTGTGTAGGTGCGTGTGTGTATGTGTAAATGTGAGTGGGTGACATGTACGCTCATGAACATCTGACAGAAAATTTCATTTTTAATCTTTAAATATTAAGCGTGTTCCCCTACACAGAATTTATGTATATTAACTATTTGTGTTTGAAAATTTATCTATAACAATTAAAAAGTTAAATAATAAAGACATCGAACGATAATTCTTTTAAATTATAAACAAATGTTACATGATCGTTAAACTTGAATTATTTGTACAAACCGATATTGGTTAAAAATTTTCATCTCTATAATTAGCATTGGCCGTTACAAGACAGATTTTCACTGTTACCAATAATACCAAAAATATCAAAAATGAATTTAATGCATTAGAATCACTGACGATGGAAAAATATTATCATCATAATACAAGAAATTTATTAATCCTCTTAAGACATATTATCTTTCTCTCACTCTTTTCTTTTCTTTCCTTTCCTCTTATATTATTTTTTTTTTGTCTAATCATTCAATTTTCCTCCCTCTCTTCTCCTCTATACATAAACATTTAACATTATCCGTTGCAATAGAAATTTCCACTTTTCCTATACATTTTTATTAAGTCAAACGAGGGAAAAACGTTAACGAAAGGAAAAAAAAAAATAAAAATATAAATGAATAAAATAAAAATCGAGAAAAATGAAAGACAGAAAAAAGGAAGGAAAGAGGGTGGTTTGGTAGGGGGTAAAAAAAAAAAGAAAAAAAGAACAAAATTATTACATTGGAATAAAATTTGCATTTTATAAACAATATTTTCTCTTCATTTGTAAAGTACCTTTGTAATTTTATACTGAACTTCCCCCCGCCACCTCTAACCCATTTCGACCCCAAACCATATTTAGATTTATACTCTCTCACTCTATTGACTAAGTCCTAGTTAGTTAGAATAGAGTAGTTAAAATATTGCTGATCAGACAGAATAGATAATGCAATTACTGTTAAAAGGCAAAAATCAAAAACAAAAAAAAAAAAATTAAAATCTCCTCTCTCTCACTCTCTCTCGCTCTTTCACTCTTTCTCTCGCTCTTTCTCACCATTTCAAACATACACACTCACCCATATTAATATTTTTTCTATTTTTTTTTTCTCATTTTCTATATTTTCTCTTTTAATATGTACACACACATATACACACACACACATACATCTTTAATAAATATTATATTGTTATCGATATGATACGTTAAATATTATGTTAAAGGGGTTTCTATTTTTTCTTTTTTTAAGGACTGTGTGGGGGGGTAAGAGGGTGACGAGTTTATATATATATTGAAGGTGGTTGTATATGTAAAGTGTAGAGAATTGTTAAGAGGGGGAGTTAGAAATTTAGGATAGATAGAAAATACAGATAAATAAATTGGATAATTTTTTGATGATGATGATCGTAATATTTTATTATCAAAAAAAAGAAGAAGAAGAAGAATATGAAAATTATTAAGATTTTCCGATTGGAATGGTAAATTATATAAAGTGAATATTTTTTTTTTATCTATTCAATTAAGGCAATGTATGATTTATTTGTTGAGTAAGTAATAGTGGAATATTGGCGTAGTGGAGTATTGAAGTAGTGGAGTATTGGAGTAGTGAAATATTGGAGTAGTGGAGTATTGGAGTATTATAGTAGTGGAGTAGTTGTTATTTTTATTTGGTTGATTAATTGTAACGTATATAGAACCAGGTACAATTTGTTCAAACAAAAATTCGTACCTTCTTTTTGTTTTTCCATTTTCTCAACATTATTTATTTTTATTTTTCATTCAATTCAAAGCACAAAATATAGAAATGAAGAGAGAGAGAAAAAATGAGATAAATAGTACAACAACAAAACAAAAACAAAAAAAAAAAAAAATTTAATGTCTATCCATCAATCAATTTATTCTGGAGATATTCCTTTTAACCCTTTTTTTCTTTTTTTTTTATTTAATGATTTAAAAGTGGGCACCTTTTTCTATATATATTTTTTTTTTTTTTTTGTATATTGAAATCCTCAACATTCATATCACACCCGCCACCCACTCAAATCAATTTAGAAAAACAACAAACTTTATTTATATTCAACCATATAAAGAGTGGTGTAGTGTATAGTGGGTGTAGTGGGTGGTCACATACATAATAAAAAAAAAAAGATGGTAAATACACACACATACACATACACACACACACACAGCTACAGGCACAGAGATACAGCCACAACAATTTATAATTTAAAAGAAAAAACAGAAACACAGAAAAAGAAAAGGAACAAAGAAAAAAATAGTAAAAGAGAAGAGGAAATTCATTTTCACTGGTTTTTCCTATATAATTCGTCTCGACAACTGTTACCAAAAAACACAAAAGATTTTAATATATTTAAACCTTTTTAATAGATGACGGGTAAGATAATTATTAAATTTATGGTAAGAGAATAAAAAATTTGTTGTTGTTGTTGTTTTATATTTTCTTTATTTTTTTTCTTCTTCTTTATCATCATCATTTTCTTTTTATTATTTTTAATTTTTTACTTGGCTGGTTATAATTTTGGTTGATTATGTTGTATAAGGGTAGGAAAGAAACCAGTATTATAGGTGTGTGGTGGTCTTTTGTTTTATAAGAATAAAAACTAATCACAAGAATTTCTTATTTAATCCTGTGTTAACTTTAAACAAAAATTTAAAAAAATTTAATTTTTTGCTGCGTTGTTAATATACAAATTTAAATAAGGAGCACATACACATACACAGTATATATATACTGACTACTGACAGACACAGACATAGTAAAATATCTTTCAATTATACATAACTAACAAGTTGGTTTAAAGATAGATAATCTACAAATGTCTAAAATTCTTAAGACTAAAAAATTATATTCACTTTAATATATATAATAAAAAACAATTACCAACAATTTACTTTTTACACGATAAGACTTTCTCATTCTTTGACATTTAATTTATTTAATTTAAAACAAATGCATATTACATTACATCGTTATACAACTAAGAGAATAAGAAAAACAAAAAAAAAATCTAAGAAAAGAAAATTTAAGCAGTAAAAATGAAAGATATAAAGAATCTTAACATATTATAAGGAAGGGATCCGTTCACAAAATACAGTTATAAATTTTGACTTGAATTTTTAACTTTAATTTTTATTCATTTTGTAAAATCACATACGCAATGTGTGTGTGTGTGTGTGTGTGTACAATGGCTTTGACTCATTTAGGTAAGTCAAAAATTGTGACGATACACTAAATTCGAAATGCAATTTAAATAGAAAAAAAAAAAAAAAGTTTAAGTTGGTTTCGGGAATCTTAGTTGTTTAAATGAATTCTATCCTAGTTCAGTTTTGGGTTACCTTAAGTAATTGGATGGTTTAACTTTGACCAAATCCGATATAACCATATAATTTAGTTTGTAAACAAAAACAGTAAAATATACGCAAAAGAAAAATTTACAAAGAAACTACCCCTTTATTTTGACGCATACAATACAAACAAAATAAACATAAGACGCATACACATAAGGCAAATACAAATCAACATACAATATACATAAGAAAAATAAAATAAAAACAATAAAGAACCACAAGATTTAGATTAAGATTAAAAATACGAACTAACGAATGATTATAGATGATGATGAAAATGATGACGATAATGATAACGACAATAACAGTCATCTATAAAATTTTTCTGTATCAAAATAATTAAGATTTTATGTAATTTATACGTTACGTAAAGTAAAATATGTATAAATGTAAAACAAAAAGACAAATTTTAATAAAAAATAAAACCATAACAATATCGTGACGAAAGTCTAAAAACTTTTACAACTAATGTAAGTAATATACATATAAATAAAAATACAAGAAGCTACAAGAAATGGTAAAAAGATGTTCTCTTTTCTTATCAAAAAGAAAGAGAAAAATTAAAATAAATAAGAAACAAAAATAAATTTTACATAAAAATATTTATCATTGTTTTCCCCATTTAGATTTTTTTCTGATGGATTTTGAATATTTTCATAGAAACGTCCAAAGAAAGACGTCTTGAAAAGAAAATGAAATGAAAAAGAAAATGTACACAAGAGGAAAATGTGAAAATTATGAAAATGTTTTGCGTATAGAGTTTCATTAGGGGTTATACATATTTAATGTTGAAATGCATAAACCAATACAAGTTATTATAAAATGTAAAGTATAACAATAACGGCGTGTATAGGATAATTTCCACGTAATTGACAAATCAAAAACTCAAAAACTTTTACCATATAAATACAAACACAAACATACACACACACACACACACACACACACACACACACACACATACATGACGGATGCCACAATCACATTATGAAACATTACACATGTAGATGGTAATAATGAAATAATAATAATAATAACAACAACAACAACAACAAGTATAACAACAAAAAAATGGCAATATAAATAAATATAAAGTTTTTTTTTTTGTTTTGTTGTTCTTTGTATGTATTTGTTATATTTTTCTTCTTGTTAATATAAAAGGAAAAACATAATACATACATACATACGTACGTAGAAAGAAGGAAGAGTTTTCTTAGTTTCTGAATAATAAATGTTGAAAACAAATAATAATGTATATTTAATAAGTATGTTTTAACTGAATATAAAATTATAATAATAATAATATTATATAATACTGGTTTTATATATACATATATATGTATGTATTGGTGTTTAACTGAAACACACATACAATCATAAAATATTTAATATTTTACCCTTTCTATCACTATTTCTATCACTTTTCAACTTTCTCTTTCTCTTTCTTTTTTTTTTTTTGTTTTTGCACATCATTTTCTTCTTCATCCTACTTCTATACTTCTGTGTTTCTTCTTCTACTTCTTTTAACATAATTCTTAACAACAATTTTCAAAAGTTTTCACCTGTTTATATTATTTATAATATTTTATTACCCTTACTACATTTTCTTCTTCTCTCAATCGACCAACTCTACCCTATTCTATTTTTGTTTCTATTCCTAGAATTTCTTCTTATTCCTTTTTTTGTTTTTTTGTCCCTAAATTGTTTTTTGGTTGTTTGATTATTATACCATTTTTGGTTGATTTTACTGATTTTTTTCTTTCTTTGTTGTTATTTCTTGTTGTTGTTGTTGTTGTTGTTATTATTTTAGATGAGGTTTTAATGTCAAACAGAAATGTCAAAATCATTTTATTTTACACAAGTTATACATAAATTTTAAGAATATTTAATTTAAGTTCAATTCTCATTGTGTTTGTTTGTTTGTTTGTTTGTTTGTTTGTTTGTTAATTTTTTATCTATCTATATGATTAATTAATTAGTTTGTAATCAATTAGACATTATATTATTTTTCTTTTATTTGATTAGGTGTGATAGAGATAGAAGAGAGAGAGAGAGAACGAATTAAAATGGTCTAACAAAAATAATGATAAAATGATAAAAATATCTACAACAACAATAACAATAAGAACAAATAAAAAAAAATTCTCTCTTTTTTTAGTTAAAAAAAAAAAAAAAGAAAGAAGAAAATTCAAGAATTTTTTAATTTGTAAATAAATTTTCGTTATTCATATTTTATATGAATATATTTCCTTATACAATAATACATCTCTTAACTTAACTTATTCATCTTCATTTTCTTCTTATTATTATTATTACCTTATATATACAATACCAACATTTACACTCTTATCACTTTACCCATCCAGTCCAAAAATTCTACACTAAAGAAAAAAACCATATGAAAGATGTTTAAGTATATATGCATCTGTGTGTGCGTTTGTGTGTGTGTGTATGTGTGTATGTGTGCATATATGTATTTATACATGTATATAAGAAAAACGTAAGTTAAACTGATAATCTAAGTTTAATGTGTACTAAACGTCTTTATAAATGTCTTATCCATTTATCACATGTGTGTTTTAATTTAGTCGAAGGATTCGTGTATTGTTTTCTGAACAAAAGCAAAGAAAGAAAATGGAAAAGATGAAGAAGAAAATGAAGACAAAAAAAAAAAAAACAAACTACATTTTATAAGAATCTTTTTTTGTGGTATACAGTATAGGCAGGGCAAGGGCAGGCATTAGAGGGAAAAAAAAAAGAAAATGTGACAATTTTTCTTTGAATAAAAGAAACACAACAGAAAAAAAATATTTTGAAAAAAAAACAACAACAACAACAGCAGCAACAACAACAATATAATAAGGGATGATAAATGACCGGTTTTTTTTTTTCGTCTTTATTTTGTTTCGTAAATAAAACCTGTCAAAATGACCACAATCTTTATTATGGGTGTAAAAAAAAAAATTATGAAACTTTTGTAAAATTTATCGTATTTTGTATATATATTTGAACTATATGTGTATGTGTAATTGTGTATATATGTATGTGTGTGTGTGGGTGTTGTCAGATAATGTTGAAACATTTGAAAACTTTAATCAAAATATTCAACATTAAATTGAACACAAAAATCCCTTTAGTTACGATTATTATTATTTAATAAGGGTTAAATTACTACAATTACTCTAATTACACTAATTACATTAATTACATCATTTTATTGTTTTTTTTTTTTGTTTTTGTTTTTGTTGTTATTGTAGAAAAATATGTTTTACTTTATGCCTTAAAGGGTTATCAGAATTAATGTACAAATACAAACAAACCAAAAAACAACAAAAAAAAAAAAAAAAAAAACGTAGAATAAAATTGGTAACCGAATATTTATGACAAGACACCCAATACTTAACCAATACTTATATATTTTTTTATTATTTAGAATAATTCTGATAAAACCTGTCTTATTGAATTAATAACCTCACTAATAAGACCATTGATTTATTTTTTTTTTCTCAACAATTGATTTATGACCAATTGATCAAAAAGTACATAGAAATTCAATAAGACAATGGAAAATATTTTTCAGTGACAAATTCTCTGACTAGACATAAATTCCAAAAAAAAAAATAACACACACAGAGATTTCACTATATTTTTTTTTACTCACTTCCCTTTTTTATCTCTTTCTTTTCTCTTAAAATATTTTTCTTTATAAAAGTTAATTGAAATTTAAATTTTCCAACGTATGTACCATTATTATAGAAGATAATTCAAAAGTAATTCTTATGTTGTCTGTACCTTTGTATCTTATACCTCAAAATATAAGAAAAAGGGGTTAAGATGGGGGAAGGGGAGGATAAAGGATACAATGTTTTTGTGAAGTAAAATTGAAAGAGAATTAAAAAGGAAAGAGAAAATAAATTTATGTTGGACGAAAGAGGAAAAAGAAGTGTAAGAAATTAACTAATTAATTTATTCTATTTTCTAATTAAATAAATATAATCTTAATATTTGCGTGGGTGTGAAGTTTTGTTCGATTCTTAAATGTTGATTTTATTGGAGTAAAATATTGAAAATTTGGAATTTTATATTTATTAATTTTAAATCGGTCCAAATGCGTTTATAGCATTTTTTTTAAGCCCATGTCCTTTGGAGGTGAAACCGTCGCTAGTAATCCTTAAATATAAATCAGATTCAAATTTTAATTCATTCTTTAATTTTTCTTGTTTTTAATTGTTTTGTATTATTTGTGTACCCCTTTCTTAAACTCTAACTCTTAAATTGTTTTTTCACTTTTTTTTCTGTCTTTTAACGCACACAAATATACATTTAGCATCCCTTAAAATAACTGAAATAAAAGCAGAACAAAAAAAACAATGTCAAAAAAAAAAAAAAAACAAACACAAGACAAAAAATAAGAAATAAGAAAAACATAATAAATATTAATAGAGAGAATAGAGAAAGAGAAATAATAGTGTGTGTGTGAGAGAGAGAGAGAGAGAGGAAAGGAATAGATGTTATAGATGTATGTATATGGTATGTGATAACCAATTTACAACAATGATCTTAACAAAATATCCTGTTAGTTGTATGTTTAAGAAAACAGTTACATGAATATATTATAATCGGAAGAAAATTCCTTTAGGTATATATTTCTGTAAAGTATGAGTATGAGTATGAAGTGGTAGGGTGTTGGGTGGATAGATTCAAAATAAATTTCTCTCTTTCTCTTTGTCTTTTACTCTCACTCTCTCTCTCTCTGTGTGTGTATGTTTTTTAGTTAGAGAAGATGGTTAATAAGAGGAAGACGAAGAAAAATGTTAAGAAAGAAAGAAAGGGAAGAAAAATTGAAGAAGTTAGAAGAATTTGGATATGTACGGGATTGTGTGGGGTGGTTAAAAATGAATGGTTTGAGTTTTTAAAGGAAAACTGATTCTATCATTTATAAAATACAAATATAACAAGAATATATAGAAGGTGGATGTAGTGGAGAAGTGAGGTAATATTGTAATGGATATACTCTTCTTGTATTGAGACAAGAAGAAATATAATATATATATAGAAAGAGTAACAGAGAGAGAAAGAGAGAGTATAAGAAAATTTACACAAAAACACACAAAATTTACAAGAATAAAATAAAGAGGAAGATTGTTATTTTATACATTTTGGAGACATTGGGGAGTTGTGAGGGATATAGAATGGGCTAATGATAAATTGTATGGTATGAGTGTTATAGTGGAAAATCTTAATATATATAGGGGTTTTTCCTTCTATACATATATTTTTTTTATCCTGTCTCTTTACTTTATTTTCTTCTATTTTTCGATTTTATATAAATATTTCTTGTTTTACTTTGCCTCTATATCTATGTCGTGTATTTATCTATTATATACATATGCATTCTATCATTTGTCCATATGTGATTTGTATATATATATATATATATATATATATATGTGTGTGTATACATAGGTGAATAAAAATGAGTGGGTTAGTACTAGTCTTAAATTCATGTATATTATTGGGCATAAATGAATAACTATAAAATCTACAAACATATATGATGGATAAAAGCATCAGTTATTTTACAGGGTAGTATGAGACGATGAGAGAAATATAGAGAGACAGAGAGAAAGAGTTAAGTTAATGTTGAAAGGAGAGGATTTACAAATGTATATATATATATATATATATATACTTTTATAAGAAAATATAAAATTATAAGATGAAAATGAAGAAGAAGAAGAAGAATAAGAAAATGTTAAATTTTAAGAAAACCATATTGTTTAAAGTCAGTATAAGGTATTTTCATATAATAATATAGAAAATTATTGTTTTATGGTGGTTTTAAATAGAATTGAAAATAGAAACAGATTCTGTATAATGAGTGAGATAGATGAAAAAAAATATAGAGAGAATAAGAAAAAGTAGTGAAAGAAAGAGAATATAAGAGAAAAAGAGAGATAAAATTAAAGTTAAAGTTTTATTTAATAAAAAGGAGTATGAGATACAACAACAAAAAAAAAAACGAAAAAAAACAATTGATAGGTAAAATGTGAGGACACCATAAGATATATATTTCTTAAGACATATGTATTTATATATAAATATTTGAAGGTGGGATAATACATTATTAGATGATGGTTTGTATATATATTATGTATATATTTGTGTATATTGTTTTAGGTTAAATATAATGGTATGAGTGTAAAAATGTATATACATAAATGAAGTGAAGTGAGAAGAGAATATATCTATTATTATAAATGGGGTTTGAGAGACGAGTGACTATAAGGGTAATTTTATATATTTTAAAGATTTTTGAACAAGGTTGAAAACATGTATGTATGATATGTATAATGGGTATGAGATGGATGAAACAATCTATATAATGATGGTTTGGGTTTTAAATACAACAACAATAACAACAACAAAAACAACAACAGCAACAAAAAGAAAGAAAAAAAAAGTAGAAGTATTTTCTATAAGATGTTGAATATAATAGTAGAAAAGGGCAAAAGATAAACGTTAGTAAAATGAAACTTCTCACATCACATTTAAATATGAAAAGATCTTTATTCAATGATGTTTACTTAAAACGAGAAAATCTTTTTGTTTTTTCAGTTATAGTTTTTGGTCTAAAATTGTATTTTAAAAACTTTTTATTCTTAAACTTTTATTTAATTTCTTTACATACACACACACACACACCCACCCACACACACACACTCTATCTCTCTCTCTCTCTCACTTATACATATTGTTTGACTTAGTTACTTTATCAGAAAATACTTTGCACGTTCGTATATTTGAATATAAATATAGGAAAAATATATGTATGAATGATTTAAAGGAAAGATTTTTCTTTTGGTAAAAGTGAAAATATTTTTAAGGTAAATAATAATAAGAAAATTTTCTAAAGACAAGAAACGGAAATGTTTAACTATTATATAGAATTGTATAATAAATGTTATGTTATATTTGAAAGGGAAAAATTTATATTACAAGAATAAAATATTGGATGAGACATGAAGAATTTTAAGGTTGAATCGTGAAAAATTTTCAAAATTTAAATATATTGGAGGGGTGGTGTAAGTGGTGTGTATGATGATATATATTTTTTTAGGAAAATATGTTATAGAATATTGTCGGGCCCAAAAAAAAAAAACTTTTAAAGAAAAGTGCGATAAATTTTTGTTTATAAATAATCGGTCAACGTATTATGTAAATTCTTTTATATATCTATAAGAATCATTTATGGGTTTTTTGATGTTACAAACATTCACTTACCTAATGTATTGTCAAATTCACTGTATGTTGTATATAAAAAAATCAGTTTAAAATCAGTTTCTTCTATAGTTCTCAAGGCTTATTAATTACTTAACGTAAAATGTACCTACCTTCAATATTTTTATTTTTATTTTGTCTTAATTAAATTGTCACTGTTTACACTTTTTATGTGTAGAAATTGATAGAAACAGTTTTTTTTTTTGTTAAAGTTATTTATTGAAATTAAAATACTCGGTAAAATTACATTCTGGAACTTTCATTTGATTATGTAACATTATCACTCTAATATCGAGTTACAGGACAACGTTGTCAGTCTCTGAAGATCCAAATAAAACAGAGAATATAATCTCCCTGAAAGAGACAAAAACAAAAAAAAAATTCATTAGTAGAGTTCTAAAAGTCAAAACTGGCTATAAAAGAAAAACCAAAAAAAAAAAAACAAAATCTAATTCATAAATTTATAATCAGCGTGAATCTGTTTTAATAAATTCACAGAAATTTCATAGAATTATTTATTATTTATTTTCTTAGAGAAAATTGAAGAAAAAATAAATATAAGCACAAAGTCTTATATAGATTTCTTATCCTTATTATATACCTTCCATCTCATTCTTCACATTCACCTTCTTTCTTCTCAATCGTCACCCACGGATCGCGCGCACACCCACACAGCCCAATGTTAACCCCAAATAAATAAAATGAAAATGATGAAAATGAAGAGGAATAAAAAAAAAAAAAAAAGGTTAGCACTTATCATTAATGACTCATTCCTATTTTTATTTAATATTTTATCTCTCATTCTCTCTCACTCTATCCGTGTTTGCCTATTTCTCTAATCTTTAATTTTCTTAATATTTTTTCTTACTTACTTTGCGGTCCCTTCAATTGAACAAAGATGGTTCAATTGTGTCCCATGATTTTTTCTTTTTAATTGGACATTTCTTTTCTGTTTTCAATCACCCACTTCTCACTTTCTTATTCATTACTCGCTACTTATAAATTTTTGTTGCATTAATATTTCTATTAATTTCTCGCTTCCTCTTTCTATCTCACACCCACCCTTCTGTACATACACACACACACATACTTTTATAGTCTAAGATAGAATACATTAATTGATAATCAAAATATATTTTTTTTAAATTTTTCCTTCACTTGCTTCTTCTTCTTCTTATTCTTCAAGATTCAATAAGATTTTCACATTTTATTCCCACCTTAATTTTCATCTATTTCACTTTATCTATTTTTGGTTTCTAAAATTGTATAATTTTAAATGGAAAATTGTAAATGGGTAAAAGATAAAAAAGGAAAGAAAGATATTTTCTGTTAATCAGAATAAAAAAAAAAAAAAAAAAAAAAAACAATTACAACAATAGCAACAACAACACAAGTAGAAAAAAAAAAATAAAGAGAAAAGAGGAAATTCATCCCTCTCACTCGCCTTTTAAATATTAAAACCAAATTAACCCAACCTGACACCCAAACAAAAAAAAAAAAAACTGAAAGATAAATGAAGAAAATTTATTGAGATTAAGAAGAAAATTGTGTCACTCATTTCTTTCTTATTTCGTTATTCCTTATTCTTCTTCTTCTTCTTATTCTTATTCTTTTATTTTTTATTTCTTTCCACTTGAATATTTGATCTCCATCCGTTCTCCACTCTCAAACCGTCTTTCACTTCGTCTCTCACTCTTACACACACACACACACACACACACACACATACATTCCTATATATGTTGTCCTGATGTACTCTTCTTATTTATTTTTCTTCTTTTTTTTTAAATAATCTCTTTAAAAGTATTTTTATTTTTCTTCAATTTTTTTTTTTGTTTTTTTTTTTTTTTTATATTCCTTTATCATTATCTAAAACACGAAAAAGAATAAGCGGTAGAGTAAGAAATCGACTAAAGTCTATGTGATAGACAAAGAAAATATAGAAAAGGAAAAAAAGAAAAAAAGAAAATCTTATTTATTTTTTCCGTTTAGGAAATTAACTGAATACAATACGGGGATGGGGTGGGGTTTGATAGATCGTTACTTCATTTAACTGGAAGTTAAAATGATTTCATTTTAGACTTTCTTTCTGGTTTTCTTTTCCTTTTCTCCTCTTCTGTTTTTTTTTATTTTTTCATTTCTTTTATGCTCTGCTACGTTTGCTCTTCTACGTTATGTGTGTGTGTGTGTGTGTGTGTGTGTGTGGGTGTACGTTTTTTTTTTTTTATTTGTTGTGACAATTTTCTCTTCTGTATTTTATTTTTTTTTCTTTAACTGCGTTATGATCTTTCACTTCTTCTTCTTCTTCATCATCTTTTTTTCTTTTTTGTTTGTTTGTTTTTTTTTTTATAGCTGATCATTGATAGGAAAGCAAAAAATACAAAAAAAAATATTCTATTGGATTCACGGAAATAACTAAAAGAAGAAGAAGAAGAAGAAGAAGAAGAAGAAGATGAAGAAAAAAAAAAATAAAAATTAAATGAGGTTGAATATAGAAAAAAGTTAGTTTCAGTAGAGAAAAGTTAGTTAAGAAAAATACAAAAGGCGTATGAAAAGGACTGAGACTTAAGAGATGCAGATGAAGTAAAAAATAATTGTATCGTCTTGAAAATAATAAAATAAAATGAAAATATTTTTAAATTGATCGTTTGGAAAGAAATTGTATAAAAATAGGAGAAAATGTTAGTGAATGGGGGGTTTGGGTGGTGGTTGTTGAGAAATGTGGTATGAGAAAAAAGAATGTAGTAAATTTTATTTTGTTTTCATGTGGCATTGTGAAATTACGAGAAATTGTTGATGATCACATTGGTTTGCTTTAGTGAGTGGATGGGGGGGGTTTGGTTGGATTGAGTTGGAAGAGTATAAAGAAAAACGAAAAATGTATATGGATAAGAAAGTAGAAGGGATGATGAATTTTGATGACTGTAAAGAACAAAAAAAAAGTATAAAAAAAGGGGTTTGGATTTGACTATTAAAAATATTTAAATAAATAAAAATATAGTTTTTTTTTATTTTTTATTTCCCCCAACCGTCTTTTATTGTTTCGTTTTTATTTTAAATTTTATTCGGTGACATTATGCACAAGACAAAGAGAGAGAGAGAGAGAGAGAGAGTGCGCGAGAGTGTGTGAAAGAGGAAAAGAGGCAAAGATGATATTTATAATAATAATTAAAGTTTTATCATCTTGGGAAAAAGAAGCGATTAGCTAAAGAAAATTTGCTTTAGGCATAAAGTTATTATAAGAAAATTTGTGTGTTTTCCTTTTTCGTTGTTTTTTATTTATATATATTATTTTTTTTTTTTTTTTGACTTTTGCCTTAAACGAAGAAAGAAAAAAAGTCTTCTTCTTCTTCATCTAAATTTTTTTTTGTATTTTAACGACTAGAAATTAGCATGACTCCATATTTTTGTAGTGGTTCTTCTTCTATCTCTTGTTCTGTGTGTGTATGTGTTTATGTGTGTGTATGTGTGTATGTTAACTACATGGTGTATATTGTAGGTTACCATTAATGTTGTGTCCCTTCTTTTCTTGAATATTCTCAAAGTTTTGTAGGTTTTTTTTTTCTTATGCAATTTCTCTGATAAGAAGAAACGGAGATCAAATACAGAAAGAGGGAAGTGAGAGAGAGAAATAAATTTTAAAAAAGATGAAGAAAAATATGAAAAATAAAATAAATAAAAAGAAAGAAAGAAAGAAAAAAAAAACAGCAGAAAAAAAAGAAGGAAGAAGAAGAAAGATTCTTAGAAAAGTTAAAGAAGTTAAAAGGAATTAGTTTTGTCAAACTTTTCACCAAAGAACAATTATGTTTCGTTTAATTATCGAAGATTGTTTGCAGATTGTAAAAAAAAAATGGTTTGGATGGGTTTGAAGGGGTTGGTTTGTAGAGATACAGAATGAAAATGAATAAAGAAATGTGGAATGAGTGAATGAATTCTAGGGGCGAAATAGAAAATTATGGTCATCTGACGCGCGCTATTTTCTTCTATTAAAATAATACGAAACAATAAAGGGGTTGAAAAATTTGTTTAAGACAAAAATTTTTAAAACAACAACAAGAAATGAAAAGAAAAAAAAATTAAATTTTCATAATGAAAAATTATAAAAGGAAATTATAGAAAATAAAATGTTATTGCTGTCTCCGCGTCACAGTTTATAAGAAATTGTTTTTTTTGTGGTGCTGGTTTGTGTTTGCAAAAAAAAAAAATAATATTTACAATAACTAAACAACAACAACAACAACAACAACAACAACAACAACAACAACAACAACAACAACAACAACAACAACAAGAAGCCCACTCTCCACAACACTCTGATATGATAGAGAAAAATGTTCACCAAATTTTATTCTTTATTCTTTATTTTTCTTCTTCATCTCTTTTTACTCTTTTTTTGTTTTTTTTTTTTTTTTGTTTTTGATTAACGATTGATGGCAGCACAAATTCTTCTTTCTTCTCATTCTTCTATACCAAAAAACACAATTGATATTTATTTATGATAATAGTCCTCTTAAAGATAATCTTCGAAGAACGTTTCTTATATTCAGTTTTTTTCTTTCTTTCATAATAAATGTACACACACACACACACATACACACACAAACAATGGCAGCCACAAGAGAAAAGAGAAGAAATAAAAGAGAAAAATAAAAACAAAATACATAAAAATGAAAAGAAATGAAAAAAAAAACGACAATAGCGACAAGGAAGAATAAAAAAAAAAAATTTCTTACCCTTCTCTAAACACTGAACCCAATTAGTTTCCATCTCACCTACCCCTGCTTCAATTTTGTTCAATTGTTTTCTTTTTTTTTTTTTTTACACCCAATGGTATAGGTATCGTCTCCCCCTTTGCCACTCTTTCTCCATCAATTTCTGATTCTTGGTTTGTTTTCCATTTCATTTTCATGTTTCATCTTTTCCGATCAAAAACAAAAAAAATTCATAAATTTCAAATAAATAGAATGAAAATTTTATAGATTTTCATCATTATTATTTTTCTTGTTGTTTGCTATTTTCTTATAATCCATCTAAGTATGTTTTCATTTTGTGTACAAATTTCTTACTCACAGTATGTTGAATAAATTGATTTCTTTAATTATTGGAATAAAGTTAATCGCATCCCGTGTGAACCTCTTCTGTATTAAAAATTGAATTCCTGAATAAATATTCCATAATTCCTCTTAGTACACTTTACATTACATCTCGTGTATAATATTAAAAATCTATGACGTGACTTTATACAGTGAATTCAATGTACAAAATCTAAATGTATCTAAATGTTTTACTGATTCTATTCGTTCTTCTTCTTCTTCTCTTTGTACTTGACTTGCATCAAGTGATTGTTTTTATTGGCTTTTTAAGATATCCCTTATATAGCCATTTACTATTTAATATTAACGTCGACTTTTTTCACACTAGTTTGATGGTAAGACTGGTGTGGAAAGAGAAGAAAATATTTCATTATTTCATTTATGTGATCAATTATTGTTTTAATTTATTTGGACACAAAAAAAAAGAAGAAAATTGACCAAAGGGAAATTTTTCTTTTAGAACTTTAATTGAATTTAAATTTACGAAAAGAAAATAGACAAATTCATAAACGTTTATTTTCTACGTTAATTTCCTTTCATTTTCTTCTTAAATCCATCAATTTAAAGACTTTCCTATTTTATTATTGCTGCTGCTGTTGTTGTTATTGTTGTTGTTATTATTATTGCTTTGACTTCCTCTTTGTCTCGCACTCTTACACAAAATTCTCTCACACTTACACTTACACAATTCTCATGGGAAAAGTATTATAAGGAGTTTATAATAGAACGATAATAAGGGGTGACATCATTCAATCTTTCATAAAATTTTTCTACTTATTTTTATATTTTTAAATACTTCTTTACTTATTGTGCCCATCATCCTCTTACTCCTCTTTCATCTTCAACCTCTCATTCACCTTCTCCTTCTCCTCCTCCTCCACCAACATCACCACCACCTTATTCTTTCTCATCGTCTTTTTATATTTGATGAAAATTGTATTTTCTTATTTTCTATTTTGTTGTTGTTGTTGTTGTTGATGATCAACATCAAAAGTGGAAAAGGAGAAGAAAAGAAAAAAAATAAAATAAAAACGGGAAAAAGTGGAAAGTAAAGAAAAAGGAGGAAGAAGAAAAAAAATTCGAAATAAAAGAAGATGAACGGTTTTTAGGGTCTTTTGTGTGCGGTTTAGTTAATCGGATGTCTTTTCTTTTTTTTTTTTTTTCTTTCTTTTCTTTTCATTTCTTTTCATTTTGTTTCGTTTCGGTTTTTTTTTTTTTTCACAAATCAAAAATCCCCCACATCCACCCCCTATACAATTTCAAAACCAAAAAAAATAAAAGACTACCAAGTACCAGTGCCTTGTATGTGTATATGTATCGTAATTCTTTTAGTTTCTTAAAAATATAAAATATAAAAGGAATAAATACAAAAGGCAAATCAGTATCAGAGAGAGAGAGAGAGAGAGAGAGAGAGAGAGAGAGAGAGAGAGAGAGAGAGAAAAAGATCAAAATCAATCGATTAAAAATTTGAAATGAAAGTGAATTGATGATTTTTTGTTTATCTCTCAACTGAAACACAAGAGCCCCTTAGGTCAGTCAATGTATATATACGAATTGTGTCGATGTTCATGATCATAAATTTAATGAATATTAAAAAATTCAATTAAAACAAATGGATCTAACCAGATGAAGTAGTAGAAGAAGAAGAAGAAGAAGAAGAAGAAGAAGAAGAAGAAGAAGAAGAAGAAGAAGAAGGTGAAGGAAAAGAAAAAATAAAATCTTTATTCAATATTTTTTCAGTTTTGTTTTTATTAGAATTGGTCGTCTTTCACCCACCTATTTATCTATACTCCCCTTCTATATTCTGCACACACACACACACACTACCAACCACCTTTTTAGTTAGATTTAAACATGCAAGATTAAAAGTAAGAATAACAAAAACAACAACTGAACAACATTAAAATCTCTTTTCTATCAGAATTCTAAGATCAAATTCAAATTCAAAAAAAAAAGAAAAAATAATCGGAAAACTCAATAGTCAAAGAATAAGAAGAAGACAGAAGAAAAGTATAAAATTTCGAAAGAAAGAAAGAAGGAGGAATAAAGAGGCAAAATACAAACAGGAGAAATAAAAAAAAAAAAAGGCAAAATAGAAAAAGTCGGGAAAGAGAGAAATAAAGAAAAACAATTCAAATCGTACGATAAAAAGATACAAAAAAAAATAATTTAAATTCGTAAAGAAAAAAAACACCTTTCCTTTTGTCCACCAACAAACACCCCCCCCCCCCCCTCCTTTTTTAACCTTACTGAGAGATTCACCAATTTAACTACACAATCCAATCACCAATCAACTATTTTGTTTTGTTGTTGTTTTTTTTTTGCAGAGGAAAAATTCACACAACAAAATAACTTTTCTTAGAAAATTATCTCAAATTTATTTTTGCTGCCAGTTGTTTCTTGTATATTTTATTTTTCATTCCATTTTCACATTTTTTTTTTCCCATTTTTGTGCAATTTTTTTTTTTTTGGTGTTCTTATTTTTTTTTTTCTATAAAAATTTTTTGGATTCAGGCTGCTAACGAATCGAATATTGTCTGTTCTTTCTTCTTTTGTATGTACTCCTAATTTCATTCTTAGACTGTTTCTTATTTTCATTCTATGTTCTCACTGAAATTTTCTTCTTCATTGAAAAGAAAAAAAAAAACAAAAACAAAAACAACAAAAATGAGAAGAAAAACAAAAAAATTCTCACACTTTTTTGTTATTGTCTCTTGTGCGGGTAGAATTTTTCTTCTTCTTCTTCTTCTTGTATTTTTTATTCTTTGTATTGCTTAAAATAAAATCTACTCCTTATTTACTTCTTATTTTTCTTTTTCTTTTCCTTTTCCTTTTTATCTTTTGTTTTTCTTTTTCACTTTTTTTATTTTTTTTTTCAAATTTTTTATTTTCACCTTTTTTTTTTTTTATATTTTCTACAATTCAAATAATTCCATCTTGCCATCATTAAATTCTATCACCATCAACTCCCAACCTTTCGGTGCTCTTTCTTTAATTTTCTGTTCTTCTCGATTGTTTGGTTTTTGGTAACGTCAAAAAAATTTCGAACGAAAAGAAACAAAAAAAAAAAAAATAAATAAATAAAACGAAATCGAAAAGAAAGAAATGGCAAAAAAAAAAAAGAAAAGAAAAGCAGCAGACATCCAATAGTGGAAAATGTATTTTTCCACCTCAGCTAATTATATCGAAATTTATTTATATAAAAAAGAAAAAAATACCCGCCACCTTTTCACCTTCTTCTCATTTGCCCCATCATACACACTTCGATATAATTTCCCTTTACACTTTTACACTTCACGACCAACCATCTCATCTAGTCTCTCATCCCCCTCCCCCCCAACCTTCTTCTGTCTTAACATTCTTCTAATAGTGAAAAAAAAAAAACAAACCACCGCCACCCCTTAATCACCCCTATATTTGTGGTGTTGATTGTAATATAAAATCGAAGATCTTCATGTATGTGTGTATGTGTGTGTGTGTGTATGTGTATATGGATTCGATTCGATTTTGAATTTGATGTGATTGGACTGGGTGAAAGAACGAAAGAAGAGATGAATGGATAAATATACGCAGAATGAGATATTTGTTTTTTTTTTTCTTTCTTTCGTTTCTTTTTTTTTTTTTTTTTTGTTGTGGAATGGTATAAATTCGATATAGTGAAAGTTGTGGTTGTTTAAAAGACGAAGGTACAATTTTTTTTTTTTTTTTTTTTTTGGGGTACAAAACAAAAAAGAACGACGAAAGAAAACGTAAAGAAAAAAAGAGCAACAACAACAACAACAAAGTAAAAAAAACACACAAAGCAAACGTACGATTAACGATTAAAGGAATTAAATGAATGGAAAATGCAAAAGGGACTAATCACACTAATCACACATCCTTATTTTATTTTCATCACAAATTTTCTTTAACTTAATTTTCCCTTAAAATACAAATGCAATAATCTTAATTGACACGCACACAAAATACACATCCAGGCACACCGATGTAAACACACAGACACACACACACACACATACAGAGAGAGAGAAAGCGAAAATGAAAGACATATTTTATTGTCTTAAAATAATATTTTAGAGACGAAAAATACGATAATACAAAATTTTATTCTTCTTCTTCTTTTTTTGTCTCTTTAATTTTCTTCTTTTTACTTCTTCCTTTCTCATTCTTATTTTCTATTTATTTTTTTATTGTTACTGTTGTTGTTGTTGTTGCTTTTTTTCTTGTCTGCGTTTAGCCAACAAATTTAATGGTTCAATAAAATTTCAAGACAAAATACAACAGCAGCAGCTTGTAATTAGTTTTCCACAAAATCTTAATGATAATTATTGTAAGTAATATTCATTCTTCTACTTCTTCTTCTTCTTCTTCTTCTTCTTTTTCTTCTTCTTTATTTTTCTTCATTGTCATTTATTGTAACACAGAAAAAGAAAACGATTTTCTCTTTCGTTTCGTTTCTTTTTCTTTTTCATTTTCATTTTCTGGTTTTTTTTTTTATGATTTTTTTGAATACAATTTAACTCTGGAACAAAAAGGATGAAAAAAAAAGGGATGATAATAAAAATATTGTATATAATTTTTTTTTGTTTAGTTTTCTTAATTTTTCACTTATATTCTTCTTCTTCTACTTCGTTATTCGAAATTAAAAGTTAAAGACGAATTTATACCAAAAAAAAAAAAAAAGAAAAGAAAAAATAAGGAAAATTTATTTTGTATAAGTTTTTATTTTTTGTATTCAATTTTTTTTCCCCCCTTCACTTACATTTTATTTTACTTCACTTTTTACATTTTCCTTCTCTCTCTCATTCACTTATTTACGTATTTTACATTTATTAAGAATATTTTTAATATCATCTCCACTCTGTTACCATCTTTCCTTTCACCTCCTCTATCTGTCGATCCTTTTTTTTTTTTTTTTTTTTATTCTTTCAATTTGTCATTTGTTGTTTTTGTTATTTTTATTTTCCAATGACGGCGAGACATCATTGGAAAATAATTTTTTCTTTTTTTCACTTTTTTTTTTTCTTTTTTGGAGATTTTAAATTTCTTTAGGAAAAAAAAATAAAAAGGGATTCATATTTTTTTGTTTGTTTTTTTATGAATATTTTTCGTATTTTTAATTAGACGAAAAAAGAAAGAAAATTCTCAATAATAAAATTGAACGATTGAAAATATGAAAATATCAAAAATTTTGCGTTTTGTTTTTTTTTTTTTTATTTTTTCATTTTCGCGTTTTCGTTTTATATGGGGGGGGGGAAGAGACACAACATTACAATTTCTATTTTTTTTTTTTTTTTCATTTCTTTTGTGTAGAAAACTGTCTTTAAGAAAAGGGTTAATGTAGGATGTGTATTGTGGAAATATAATGGAGTGAGAGAAATTTAATTTTTACAAAATAGAAAATTTAATGTTCAAAAATTTAATTGTTGTAATTTGAACTTTGAAGAATTTTTTTTAGTGTAAGAAAATTGTTAAAAGATTAATTATAAATATAGAAAGAAATAAGGAAAAGTATGTTGAGTGAAAGAGAAACTAAATGAAAATAATTTTTAAGAGAGAGAGAGAGAGAGAGAGAGAGACATAACTTTTAAATAATATTAAAGAAGAAGAAGAAGAAGAAGAAAGAATCAAGTGATGGTAAATAGAAGGGTATATGTTAAGTAGGAATTAGGGGTAAGATGATATCTACCTACTCTGATTTTTTTTTGTATATATATTCTTCAACATAAGCATAACATTCAGAAATATCAACAACTACAACAACTGCAACAACAACAATAGGAATCACATTTAAAAAATATATAAAAAGAAAATGATTCATAAAAGAAAATATCAAGTGGGGAAAATAAGAACAAAATCCTCCTTTTTTAATCGGTCCACACGAGACAATCAACAAATATTTTCTGCATTCATTGGAATGAAAATATTTAAAAAAAAAAAAAAAGTAAGAAGGGGGTGTGGGGGTGTTGTTGCAGTATGTGTAATTTGAGATATGTGTGTATGTATGTAGATAGGATGGTAAAATTGTGATGTTGAAAATATGTGAGACGGATCAGTAAATCGAATGTAAAAATACAAAAATGGAAAAATGAAAGAAAATAATTTATAGAGGAGAATAGAATGAACAAAGTAATACATCTAAAAGAAGATATAAAGTATAGTAAATTGAGACATACACACACACACACACACACACATCCTCAAACGAGAAAAAAGAAAACAGAATGGAAAGAAATGAAAAGGAAAAAAAGTTTAAGGATGAGAAATAAATAAGATGGATAAAAAAAAAAAAGAAAGAAAGAAAGAAGAAAATTGTACCTTATATAAAATGAAAATCCAAGACAAAAGACTATCTTTTCTTTTCGTTTTTCTTCTTCTTCTTCTTCTTCTCTTCTCCTTGTTCTTCCTCGTCGTATAAAGACAGATATATTTCTGTTACCGCACCATTATTTAAAAAAGGTCTCGGTGAAAGATTTATATTTCCATTTCAATTTTTATTTGCTATATTTTTTTTCTCCCCCCCCGCCCCCACTCACATTCATTTCCACCGCTCTCATCCGTCCATCCCTATCCACACCACATTCTTTTTCTTATATCCTTTTATTTTTCTTTTGCTTCTTCTTTTTTTTTTTTTTACCATAGTCAACGAATTTTCCATTTTCCATTTTACATCACATTGTGTGTGTGTGTTTCTACTTTTTTGTTTATTTCTACATTTCTTCTCTTTTTATTCTGTAATTTTAAGAAGAAGAAAATGACTATCGAAAATGAATTGACCACAATTTTGTAGATAATCCAAAAATTTTAAACACACACAAACATATACATATAAAGACACACACACCCATATATGTATATTTTTGATGAAAACCAACATTAAACAATAATAATAAATTGGTATTTTATTACACGCCCCCACCCCTCCCATAAATGCACCCGAAATAAAGACACAACATAGTTACACAATAATCCATGAACTAGCAAACAACTTTATAAACAAGAAGCAAAAAAAAAAAAACAAAAGCAAAACATCGTAGAGAAAAAAGAACACCCAAATACCCATACACACACACAAACACACACAAACACAGCTATACACAGAGGCAAACACACATTAAACTGATTTCCATAAATAATTGTTTTATTAATCTCACAACCAATTGAATATAATTAACCCGAAGAAAACTATCACTTTATTTTATTTTATATGAAGTAAAATAGTGGAATAATAATAATAATTTGCATATTTAACAGAAGCAATAGCAAAACCCCCCCCCCCTTCTTTTTCTTTTTTTTACTTTACAATTTCTCTATTTCTCTCTTATTCTCTCTCTCTCTCTATCTCTGTCTCTGTTTCTCCTTGGCTATATACCGAAACCCATATAAACAATATATCATGTACCTTCACACACACACACATTCATATCTGCACCTATTAAAACATACACACACACACACACACACTACACATATAGACACTTCGTGCCCTCTGCATAAAATAATATAGCCAATTCGATATATAATTTCCAAGAGGACACAAAAACAAAAAAACAAAAAAAGGAAGAAAAGCAAAAAATACCCATATGAAGAAGAAGAAGAAGAAGAAGAAGAAGAAGAATAGAGGAAGAAATGAAAAAAAAAGGTAGAACAACAACAACAAGAATAACAAACAAACAAAAAAAAATAGGGATACACTTACTGACCCTACATATTCATATCTCTTCTTTTGCTATTCGGTTACTAAACAAGATTTTCTAAGGGGTTGACGGGGGGACGAGAATAAGGATATATGAATATTCTTCTTCTGCTTTTCTCGTTGTCGTTTACTTTTCCGTTTTTTTTTTTCTTCTTCTTTTTTTTTTTCTTTTGGTTTAAGGATTATCAGTTGACAGTTAAATTATTCTAAATATATCTCTATAAAGAGAGGTCGAGTGTGAGAGAGAAGAGAGAAGAGGGGATTGAGATAATATGAACGTGTGATTAAATTCTATTGGAATGATGTGTGTGTGTGTGTAGGTATGTTGCGGTGTTAGAAAATTGAACCTCACTAAGTAGAATAAATTTTTTTTATGCCTTGAAAATAAACAAAAAAATCACAAACATTGGATAAAGATTCACAGGGATTGTGAATCTTTATGCAATCTTTGTGCAGTCCCTTGTGAATCTTTGTGCAATCTCTGTGAATATTAATAATAATAATAATAATTTGTAAATTTATCTGAATTGTGATTAAAATGACGTCAACAATTACAGAAACAACAACAATTGTTTGAATTTTGTATGGGTTGAATTTTGTTGTATAAGTTGAGTTTTATTTTCGTTGTAATCAAACGGAAATTTTTTTATACATTTTCCACTATAGAGTGAACAGATAAATTCAGAATATAAATTCTAGGAAAAAAATTTAAGAATCAATGAATCCCTGAAGATATTTGCATAATTTTCATAATTTTTCATCATCGATAGTTAGTAAATTTCCTCTTCATTTTCTTTCTTTGCATTCTGTCATCATGTAAAATTTTATTGTTGTTGTTGTTGTTGTTGTTATTATATTCTATTTCGAAATTCTTCTCTTCTCCAAAAGTGTTGTTATTTGTTTTTTCTGTTTTTTGTACTTTCTCTTATTGAAGGGAAAAAAAAGCAAAACGAAGATATTTCTCCTTAAAAATCGCGTTTTATACTTTTTCTACACACACACACACACACACACACACACACACAATAGAATCATATTTTTGGTCGGTGAAAAAGTAGAAGAAGAAAAAAATGTATAAGAAAAAAGGGACAAAGAGAGACAAAGAGAGAGAGAGTGAGCGAAGCAAAAAAAAAAAAAAAAATTGCTTTACAAATAAATAGAAAAATATTTATCTTCCTTAAGAACGTGACATCATCAATTTGTAATGGGTTCTCTCTGATATAAGAAAAACAAGGTAATAAATACATACAAGTTTTTCTTTTCTTTTCTTTTCTTTTCTTTTCTTTTCTTTTCTTTTCTTTTCTTTTCTTTTCTTTTCTTTTCTTTTCTTTTCTTTTTTTTTGTTCGTTATTTTCTTTTGTTGTTGTTTTTGTTTTTGTGTGAAAAACAAAAAAAAAAACACAAATGAGTAAAGACTAAAAATTTGAAGAAGAAGAAGAAGAAGAAGAGGTAAAGGAAAATTATATTGTATAAATATAAAAATTAAGTTGATATTGTGATGTTGTTGGTGACATCATTTTTTATTATATTTATGATGATATGTACAGATACAACAACAACAATCATCTATCACAAAAACAACAACAACAACAACAATAACAACATCTACGATAACCATCCTAATAAATACCAACCCATTTTTAATAATTTCTACTTTCTACAATGTACAAACTTTTACATGTTTTCTCCCCTCACTGTACCCCTTTCTTCTCTCTTATGTCTTATCTCAATATTATATGATTTTTTTTCCGATTCGTCTAAATAAAACACAATTCAATTAATTCCATTAATTTTTCTACAATTGTACAAATTTATTCAAAACATTGTTTTTGTGCATTCCTCAATTTCTCTCTATATTTATTGTGTATGTATGTATTGCCTATGTGTGTGTGTGTGTGTATGTGTGTTTGTGTGTGTGTGTCTGTGCAATGTGTAATTTTTAGAAAAGTGTCTTAATATTAAATTGCAATTGCGATAAAGTTTATTTTTGAATTTATTGTTTAAATTTTCCAATTAACTTTTCATTGTCAATATTGTCAGTCAAAAAAGTCATGAATTTGAATGGAACAAAAAAAAAAAAAACAACAACAACAACAACAACAAGCAGAAAGAAAAAGATGAAAATTATGAATAAAATGAGAGAAGGAAAAAAAAATAAATATATATTGAAAATATTTCAATTTTATAAATCTCAATAATTAGACACAATAAATAAATCGAAAAGAAAATCTATGCAAGACAGACAGATTTCAACAGAGAAAATGTAAATGTTTGTCTTATGTGATTTTCTTCATTTTCCTTTTGCTTTTGCTTTTTTTTTTTTTTTTGTCTCATAAAATTGTGTCTTATTGAGATTATAAAATGTTATAAAGTTGTCACTTTTCATCATTGAAAATAAAATTCAATTTGTGTTGAGAAGAAGAAGAAGAAGAAGACGACGAAGAAGAAAAATAAGTGGAACATTTAAAAAAAATTTCAATTTACAGTTACGTCATAACAGAGAATAATTGACGAATTTTTGGTTTATTAATTTTCACGATTTTTATTTTGCTCTTTTGGTTTTGGTTTTTTCTTTAAGGGAAATTTCAATTTTCGTCATTTGAATTTTTATCTAAGAAAGAATATTTTTTTTTTTTTTTTTTTTCTTCTTCATCGTTCGTTTTTTAATAAATTTCGTCTGTTTTTAGAAATAAACAAATAAATGGAATAGTCACAATTATTATTTGCAGATTATTTAATTAGCAAATTAAAAAAAAAAAAAAAATACAACAAAAAACAAAAATATTTTTTTATTATTTTATTATTTTATTTTATTTTTTTATTATATTTGAAAACTAAAAATTTTCTCATAAACTTCTAGTGGATCTGGATGACACTGATTTTGAATGGTGATTGTCTCTTAGTAGAATCATCAATGAAAAACCAAAAAAAAAATTTTATGTTTGATCAAAAGAATGTCAACTAATAATTGTAATTAGAAAAAAAAAACAAGAAACAAAACAAGAAACAAAACAAGAAACAAAACAAAAACAATTTGAATTGTCAGACACGCTGAGAGAGAGAGAGAGATTCTTAGTCTGTCAGTGAAGAATAATGTCTACGTGTGTGTAACACATGAATTTTTTCTAATGAAAATAAATTGTATATTGTTAACATTTAAGAATTTTGATAATAACAAAAATAATTAGAGAAAATTTTTAATGTAAATTATTCACTAAAAAATATTTTTTCCAAATTTTAATGTAATTAAATTCAAATTAATTGTTTATTATGAAACAGAATATGAAATGTAAAGAAAATTAAATGTAATATTAATGAAGGTGTGTGTGTGTAAAATGGCTTAAGATGTTGATCAACATAATAAATAAAAATCAAATGCAAATGTTATGTTACAAGTTTTGTTTTGATGTCCTGTTGTTGTTTATGGTATAGGTTGGCTGCCATAGAAGGATCGACCCCAATTTCAATACTCAATATGAAGCTAATTTTTATTTAATTTAAAATATTTGAATCAAATTAAAACAGATGATTTCAACACTAAATTTTTACCAATTATCCCAATAAAACAGATTTGATGAAAATGAATTTTATTCAAAAAATGTAGATTTGGACTGAGTAAAATTGAATTTTCTTGATGGACCTCTACTATTCGTGATCGGTTTATTGAGAATAAACCGATCACGAAATAGAAAAATTAATTTTTCTATTACTTTAATGAAAAACTGATAATAAATAAGTCCATAATCAATCATCTCCTTAAGAGTTGATAGCGTAATTGGTTTACGCTGGAGTTCAATGAAGGAGGTCCCGGGTTCAAACCCCTTGTGTCACGGATAATTTTTTTAATTGAAAATTATTGGATTTGGCTGCTTAAACTAATCCAAAATCGTACAATTCTCATATGATATTATAGCGCAAGTGTTCTGCGCAGGACTTCTATTAAGAAGTCCCAGGTTCAAATCTAATTTTTCTCAGAAATTTTTTAAAAAAAAAATTTTTTAATTCACCTCTTCATAATCATGTTCGCCTGTTACAAAGTTCTGAAAAATTTGACAAAATATCGTTAAAAAATTGATATTAGAAAGAGACAACTATATATACCTATATATATAGTTGTCTCTTTCTAATTCACCTCTTCACAATCATGTTCGCCTGTTACAAAGGTCTGAAAAATTTTACAAAAATGTCTGGAAAAAATTGATATTAGAAAGAGACAACTATATATACCTAAATATATAGTTGTCTCTTTCTAATAAAATTTTTCAAGAAAGAGACAACCATATATTTAGGTATATATAGTTGTCTCTTTCTAATATCAATTTTTTCCAGACATTTTTGTAAAATTTTTCAGACCTTTGTAACAGGCGAACATGATTATGAAGAGGTGAATTAAAAAATTTTTTTTTTAAAAAATTTCTGAGAAAAATTAGATTTGAACCTGAGACTTCTTAATAGAAGTCCTGCGCAGAACTTTTGCGCTATAATATCATATGAGAATTGTACGATTTTGGATTAGTTTAAGCAGCCAAATCCAATAATTTTCAATTAAAAAAATTATCCGTGACACAAGGGGTTTGAACCCGGGACCTCCTTCATTGAACTCCAGCGTAAACCAATTACGCTATCAACTCTTAAGGTGATCATTGATTATGGACTTATTTATTATCAGTTTTTCATTAAAGTAATAGAAAAATTAATTTTAGTGATCAACATTTTTCGATTAAATTTTTCAGATTTTGGATTTCTTCAAATTTATTTCATTCAAATAATGTGTAGAATTTAATGTTGAAATCATTGTTTAAATTTGTATTGAATTTCTAATTAAAAAAAATTTACCTTGTTGATCAGTATTGAACCCGAGCCACCCACGCAGCATCTCATAACACTAACCACTACACCATCACAACTTGCATGAAAAACAGAATTTTACCAACAGGGACAAAAATAAATTATTTCTTTCTAAGTAGACTTGATTTATTTTTTTTTATTGTATGCATCTTTAATATTACATTTCATTTCATATTCTCTTCATAATAAATAATTAATATTAATTAATTACAATAAAATTTGAAAACATTTGACAGTGAATAATTTACATTAAAAATTTAATTCAATTTTCTCTCAGCGTATTGTGTCCTGGACACTGGGTTAGTTGTTTTTTTTTTTGATGATTTTTCTTTCTGAAATGATTAATAAAAATACATCAGACTTATGGTGATACTGATTATGTAACGGATATTCACAATAAAGTATTTGGGGGCATTTTTATGAATAGTTAAAAATTATTTTAGATTATTCAAAAATTGAATAAAAAAAAAGGAAAATGCTCACAACTGGAAAACAACTATTTTTCTTTCTAATGGACCTCGGATAGCTCGAAATTTTAATTGGTGTCCTTTTCTAATTAAACACAAAACAATTATTTTATGAGGAATCTGTACATTAGAGAATTTTAGGAATAATTGTTAAATGTTAAGAGCTGGCAATGCGCCAAATTGAATTAAAATGCATATGCAGATGCAAGGTGGTTCAGAGGCCACCTTAAAAAAAAGTATGTCTCGTCCCGATTTGACTTAATAAGGATTTTTTCCAGGTAGTCTGGTTGGCTGGTGTGAAAAAGTGGACGTTATGCTAATTAAATAGAAATATTTAAGACAAAGATTAAAAAGTGATTAAAAAAAAAGTGACCAAGATACCATTTAGGGGTTAACTTCAAATCTACACAATTATTTGTATTTAAATGTTGTCTCAATCCATATACAAAAATTAGAAATATTTCTTGCAAGGTTTTTTTTCAATTTTCAACATTTTTTTTTCTTCTGTTTTTTAATAAATTAGTTGGTTGAATTATCAAAAAATAGCGTCAGACAGAAACACAAAAAAAAAAAGGCCAGAATTTAATTCTCATTCCCCGTTTAGGAAACGAAAAAAAAAAAAAAAACAAAGAAAATGAAAAGGAAAAAGAAAAATGTTAACGTGGGAAATTATTATGTTCTTTTTTCCCCCTATTTTCTTCTTTTTTTTTTTTGCGTTTATTCTTTCTTTTTGTCGGATAGTCTTTTACACACACACACTCACACATACACACACACATACACTCAATGCTTCTGCCGTTTCTTTTTTTTATTTTTTTCCATTCAAACGAGACACTTTTAATTTATATTTTCTTTTTTTTTTCCTTTTTTGTTTTGTGTTGGTGTGTTTCAACCAACCACACAATTAGCTTAATTTAAAAGACATTTTCCACACACACACACACACATACACATGCACATACACACACAGTTTCTTCTCTAATATTCTTTTTCAACACCCCCACCCCCACCACCTTTTTTTTATTTTTATTTTCTCTTCCTCATACCCTTTCACACTTTCTCTCTTTTGTTATACATTCACATACACACACATACATACACACACATGGACACACACACAAATGCATACCGTATGCAAGAATGGTTTTATATTTTCCAGTTATTTGTATATCATTAGAGAGAACAACAGAGCGAAATTATAAGCGCGGGGTAAAAACAACAAAAACAACAACAACAACAACAAAAAAAGAAAGAGAAAAGAAAAATTGATATGCGATTTTCTTGGAAAATCTTTTTCACATAAAACGGAAAATTTTATAAACGAAGTTAAATGGCTTAGTTTTAATGTGGAGGGTTGGTTGAGATTTGATAAACGTGGGTTAGGATTCGGATGAGGGGAAATTGGGTTCATAATTATTCTATATTTTTTTCTTCTCATCCTTGTTCTTGTTGTTGTATGAATTTTTAGAGGCAAAAAAAAAAAAAAACAAAAAGAAGAAGAAGAAGAAGAAGAAACTGCAGGATGGATAATTGTACAATTTAGATTTTGAAAAATTATTGCTACAAATTCTTATAATATAATATAATTTATAATTTTCTGATCTGAAAAATTTTCAATGAATTTTCATTTGACGAACAATTAAATTATTGTATAATTAGAAAGATGAAAAATATTTGTCATTCTTTAATGTAATTCTTGAATTTCAATTCCGACAATTAGTAAAATAATCTTATATGAATAAATTAATTTCTTATTTTTTTTTATTTTTTGTCACAAAATATAAATTTAATGATGAAAATTTTGTATTTATTTAAATTTAATTGTTTTCCTTTTTCTTTTTCATTTTTCCTTTTTCTAATAGAGTCATATTGGTGAAAGTCCCTTCAATTCAGCTGATGAATGGATGAAACAACATACACAATTTTCTAGTTGGCCAACAGCAGCAGCAACAGCAGCATTAGCATTAGTAACAACAACAATAACAACAACAACACCAACACCAACAACAGAAAGTGTTTCAATTAATAATAATTTTATTAATCATCAACATAATAATAATCAGAATTTGTTACCGTTAGTAACAACAACAATAACAAAAACAATAACAACACCAACAGCAGAAATTACAGCAACAACAATATTAACACCATTAATAGAAATAACATCAGTTGATAGTACTGAGTGTACTACGACATCATCATCAATATTAACACCAATTACAACAATAGCAACAACAAGAACATCATCAGCATCAGCAGCAGCAGCAGCAGTCGGTGGTGGAGTAGGTGGTGGAGGAAGTGGAAGTGGAGGAGGAGGAGGAATAACAAAATTACTAAATCAAAAGAAATTAATAAATGTGTTACCTTCAATTGAATCTTCAACATCATCAACTTTAATCGTTGGACAACAAACAGACATAAATGTAAGTTGTGAATTTATTTTCTATATTTTCTCTCTTTCTCTCCTCTCTCTCTCTCTCTTCCGTCCTTCATCCACCACCTTCATTATCTTCTTTTTTTTATTTATTTTATTTATTTTATTTTTTCTTGTGTTCCTCATAAAAAAAAAACAACAAAATATTTAAATATACATTTCACGACTCATCGCGACAAAACTCACAAAAAAAAAAATAACAACAACAACAAATCTAAGACAAACTATAATTAATTTTTAATATTTTCTCTCTTTCTCTCTTTCACACACACACACATATTATGTATTTTTCCGCTCTCTTCAAGTGCGGTTTTTTTTTATCTTCTTGCATCTTTTTATCTTAATTTTCACGCGTGTGCGTGTATGTACATTTAAATTTTTTCTAGTGTGTGTGTGTGTGTATGTATATGCGTAATGTTTTCTTACTCTCTCTCTCTCTCTCTTTCTCTCTCTTTTCATTATTATATATAAGCAAAAATAATTATTTGTTGTGTTGTGTGATTTTTTTTCTTTTTCTTCTTTCTTAATTTTTGTTTTTTTTTTATCGTTGTTGTTGTTGTTGTTGTTGTTGTTGGTATTGTTTGTTACGTCAAATAATAATTTTGGTTTAAAAACCAAAAACCAAAAAAAAAAAAATACATTATTTAAAATTCAATGATGGAAGATGAAAGCGATAATGTAGAATCCGGGTGGGAAGGGGGGAGTGATTGGAAATAGAAAGAAAGAAAGAAAAAAAAAAGTCATCTAAACAAAATAACAAAAAGAAAAAAAAAAAAACAAATATAAATAAAATATTAAACACATGGAGCAAAAGGCAACAACAACAACAACAACAACAAAATAATAACAAAATGCCTACACACACACACACACACACACAATCAAATAAATACAATCAAAATAAACATTAAAAATATTTAGGATTTAGGATGAAAAAAAAAAAAAAAAACAAGACAAAAACAAGACAAAGATGGAAGATGGGAAGATTGAAAAAAAATTTGTAGATGTTTTTTTTTTTTGTGTGAAATTAAAAAAAGAAAAAACCAAAAAAAAAAAGAAAAATTATATGGATGATGAAATATTTGTGTGACTTTTTTCTTCTTCTTCTTCTTCTTCTTCTTCTTGTTCGTTTTTTTTTTTTCGTCATAAATTGCAATAGTTTTGTTTTTGTATTTATAAATTGTTTCAACCTCTATCACTACCACCCTCTATCAAATACAATCAATACAATTTTGTTTGTATAATTTTGAAACAAAAAACAAAAACAAAAAGAAAAAGAAAAGAAAAAGAAAAAAAAGAAGAAGAAAAAGAGAAAAAAAAACAGAATCACATTCATTAAAAAGTGTCTTATGTAATATGCAAAAAAAAAACAAAAAAAATCACTTCCTCAAACGTGACTTTAAAATTAAAACATTATTCCGCAGAACCTCCTACCACCCCACACACAGAACCCCCTACCACACCAAAAATCTTCCACAACCAAATAAATACAAAAATAAAATTTTTTTTGGTCATAATTATGAAACTTTTATTTTTTGTTTTATTCAAAACAAGAATTAGAATTTCAACATTATATGAATCTTTGTGTGTGTGTGTGTGTATGTATGTGTATGTATGTATGTATGTGTATGCATTGAAATTTTATTTTGAAATATTCGTTGGTTGTGTTGTAAACAATCAAAAGGCGAATAAAAAAATGTTTGTATTCATTTTATTTTATTTTATTTAAAATTGTTTTTTTTTTCTTTTCTTTTCTTTTCTTTTCTTTTCTTTTCTTTTCTTTTCTTTTCTTTTTGCATGGAGGTCTTCTTCCTCCTCTTCTTCCACCTCTTCTTCTTCTTTTTCATTTATTATTTATTTTATAAAATCAGAAACAGAGAGAAGAAGAAAAACACACACACACACACACACACACAGAAAAAAAAAACGAAGATATTTGCGCGCTCAATTTTTTGCTATAAAAATTTTTTGTTGATTTTATAAAAACAAAAAAAACAAAAAAAAAACAAGAAAAGAAAAAAACTCTTATTTGTTTCTTCAAATTTAAACAAGAAAAAAAATAAACAAAAAGAGAGAAACAAAAAAAAAAACAAAAAAAATACAAATACAAATAAACTGAAAAATCAAAGTGCAAAAAAATGTTAAGGAAAAAATGGGAAATTAGTAAACAAAATTAATTTAGTTCAATTTATAAACATTTTCTTTTTTCTCTCCTTTTTCTCTTTTTTCTCTTTCACACTTTCACACTTTCTCACTTGTTTTGAGCATTTTTTTTAACAACAGCCCATCATCATCAGCAACAGCCAACAAACAGCAAACATACAAAAACAACAACAACAACAAAACATGAAAATCTTTTTAATTTTATTTATTTTTGAAAATTCTTTTGAATTTTTTTTTTTTTTTTGTCTTTTTTCTTCTGGATTTTGTTTTTTGTTATTTTTTTCTTTTTTTTATTTTCACAATAACACAAAATACTCACTCTCACTCTCTCTCTCTCTCTCTTTCTCTCTCTCTCTTTCTCACTTACCTTCTTTCGTTTTTTTTTTGGATTGGTTGCTGTTTTTGTTTTTGTTTTTATTATTGACGAGAGTCAGTCAATGACAAATGTGACAAATGGACGAACTAAAAAGTTTGCGTGTGTGTGTGTGTGGACACTTTTCCTTCTACCATTTTCATCAGTTTTTATTGTTTCTATAATTATTATTATTTTTATTTTTATTTTTTTTTTTAATTTCCACAATAATCAAAAATACCAACAAAAAACAATTTAAAAAAATCAAATTTTTTGGAATTTTTGTTAAATTTTCACATTTTTTCACATTTTTTTTTTCTTCATTTACAACACAAAATAAACTTTTCTAAACGAATAAATTGTTTTTTCTTTTTCTTTTTGTTCTCTCCTCCTGAATCTTGTGAATGTTTATTTTTGTCTGGCTCTTTTTTTTTCTTCTTTCTCTTCCTCTCTTGCTTATTCAATATCTCTCTGTCTATCAATCTGTCCCTTTTTATAGTTCACTGTATACGTTTGGACACATAACTGGACGTCAATTATTAATCTTAGAAAATATCAAGAAAATGATGTGAAAAATTTTCTTTATTAAAAAAACAAAAAAAAAACAAGGAATAAAAGAAAATCAATTTTTTTTGCCTTTGGATTTTCATTTTGGCCAAAGCAAAAAAAAAAAAAAAAAACAGAATTCTTTTAATTGATTTTAATTTTAAATCCCTTTTTCTTCTTTTTTTTTCTCTTTCTTTTCTTCTATGAGCGCTGACGCTACACCAGACTATTATTATTTTCCTATCTGTCAACAAAGAACAAAAAAAAAACTGCAATTCAATGAAAAATCCCAACGCATATTGATCAAAAGAAAAGTTTTATAGAAAGAGAAGAAAAAACGAGAAACAGAAGAAAATGGGGGAATTTACTGAATTTTACACTAATTTCATTTAATTTTCTTTACATTTTATTTCTTTGATTTCTTTATTTAATCTGTCTGCATACCTGATGATTGTCATCATCATACACATTCACACATAGATAGTACACATACATATTGCACACACACACAACCACCATCAACACTCAATTATTACACGTTCTAATAAAAACACACACACACAAACCAAATTTATACAAAAAAAAAAAAAAAAAGAATTCTTATAAAAAGCACAAAATCATCAATTGTCATTCACATCCCCCCCTCCCCCACCCTTATCCCACACATCCCTTGATTAGAATAATATTATTTTATTATATGATGTTGTTGTTGGTGTATTGTATTGAATATATTTTTTGTTATTAGACGATTGTTGTTATTGTTGTTGATTGTTCAAAATTAATAACGGGATCATTTAATTCTTCTTCCTTTTTGTGTCGTGTAGAAACACGATAATCAATGCTGTCTATAATACACACAAATACATTTCTATTTACGATGCACACACTACACACTACACACTACACAATGAAATAAAATACAAATACAATTACAAATAATTATCTGTACATATTTTATTAAATAAAATATTTTCAAAATATTCTAATAATTATTTTCACGTATTTTCCTTTTAAATGCTAATTAGAACTTTTTCAATTTTTGTCTTTCTTATTTCCTTATCAAATATACAAATTTCACTCTCTTATTCATTTTTCTTTCAATAATCCCGAAGAAAAAGAAAAAGAAGAAGAAAAAGAAGAAGAAAAAGAAGAAGACTGTAATAGAATATAGAACTTTTTATAGAAATTATTTTATTGAAGAAAAATCTTTATAATAGAAAGAAAAGGTAAAAATTTGATACGATCAGCCAAAAACAAAAAAGTCAATCTTACTTAACGTGTATAAAATTTATAAAATTGTGAACAATAATTTTTGGGCTGTACAAAAAAATTGTCAGAAACAAAAATTACAAAAACAAAAACCAAAAATAGAAAAAAAAACAATCAACTAGAATACAAAAAAAAAAGAAGAAGAAGAAGAAGAAGAAATGATAATAAATATTTCGGTCTCCTATTTTAATCTGATCGATGTGTGTGTGTGTGTGTGTGTGTGCGTGTGTGTAGTAAATTTTTCTGCCAAAAATATTCAAAGGAATATTCATAAGTGACGAACGTCAAAAATTTTCATATTCAAAAATGTTTGAAAACTGTGGATATTTTATTTACACACACACACACACACACACACACACACACAGCAAATTTGTAAGGATGAATTTTAATGATTTGTCATTTATAGATGAATTTACATGACAAAAATAAAAGAAAATAGGAAAAACTTATTATGAAAAACTTATTATGAAAAATTTAGGGGAAAAAATTAAGAAAAAAAAAAAATAAAAAACAGAAATATTGGAATCGAACGCAAATATTGGAATCGAACAAAAGTAAACTAAAACGAAAAGTATACAAAAAAAAAAAAACAAATAGTAATTACAATTTTTTAGTTGTTTGTTTTTGTTTTGTTTTGTTTTTTTTCGTCTTAGAAATAGCAATCAATAATATGTGGAGGGAGACAGATACAGATTACATTTATAATAGTACAATACATTTGATAATTAGAATTATAAATTTTGAATGAATAAAAAATGAAAGTATTCAAAAACATCGTCACTGTTTTTTTTTTTCTTTTTTTTTTATTAACCGGAACAAATTACAAAGTTTATAGGTTCTTCTTCTTCTTCTTCTTCTACTTTTTCTTCTTCTTCTTCTTCTTCTTCTTCTTCTTCTTCTTCTTCTTCTTTTGTATATTTAAGTTTGTATCAGAGATGAATTGTCATAGGTCATAAATGTGCAAAGGAAAAAAAAAGTGAAAAGAGGAACGAAAGGAATTTTTTTTCTTTACAACCAAAAAGTGAACAATCTTTTTATTTAATTCAAAAAAAAAAAAAATTCACAAATGAAGGGGGGGTGGGCGCCTAAAGAAGGGCCCTTTAGGAAGGACCACTAAAATAATTTATTTATATCCAGATTCACAATCCATTCCTTATTTAATATGAGAAAATTTTAAGTCATACAATTTTCAATGGAAATTTTATATTTATGAAACTTTTTTTTCTTTTTTTTAAATAAAAATTATTTTATAACAAAAAAAAAAGTGATTCATATTAAATAAATGTTCTAATGTGTGTTGTGGATATGACTAAGTTTAATAAAAACAACAATAACAATAACAACAACAATAACAACAACAACAACAACAACAACAACAACAACACCAACTATATATGAGGAATTTGTTATGGATGATTATGTGTGTGTGGGTGTGTGTGTGTGAGGATGTGTGTGGGTAATTTTTTTACTTTTTTTTTTTTGTATCTCCTACAAATTATCAAGGAAAAAATTACAAAAAAAAATCTTTTGAAGGAGGGTGTAAAAGGGGCAAAGGGTGTGTATAAAGAAGTAATTAATTTCATCTGTATTTTTATTAGAATATATCGGAATTGGTGATTTAATTATACAGAATGAGGTAAAGATCAAATTGAAAGGTTTCATATATATGTGTGTGTGTGTGTATGTGTGATATGTGTGTGTGTGTATGTATAAAAATTCATAAAAATAAAATTATTTCTAGAATAAATTTCGAAGAATAAATTTTGTGTAAAATTGTTTTGTTTTTGTTTTTGTTTTTTTTTTTTTATTTTTTACATTCTTTTTATTGTTGTTCTTATTTATTTATGTTTTTTTTAAATATTGTTACCATTTAAGACAAAATCATTTTAGATATAGTAAATGTGTACTCACTGTTACATATGCAAACAATCCATAAACACTGCATAGGATCAGCGTCAGCGCTTAAAAATTCAATAAAAAGAAAAAATAAATAAATAAACTTTATTATTATTATTATTTTTTTTTTGCTAGAATTTATTTTATTGTTTTCTTGTTTTCTTGTTTTCTTCTTCTTCTTCTTCTTCTTTGTTTAAAAATTGTAACAACTATCAATTATAATTCCCTTATAAAGTTACGTATAGAAATTTAGTTGATGAATGAAGTTTGTCTACAGAACAACACGAAAACAAATTTTATTCTATAAATTTAATTTAATTTTGATCATTTTTTTTTTCTGTTTCTGTTTTTTTTTTGTTTGTTGTTTTTTTTATTTTTCGTTTTTTGTTTGTTTGTTTTTTTTTTTTTCCTCTTTTTTAAATCAATTTTTTTTTTTTCTTTTTGTCTGAAAATTTATGTGAAGTTAAGACATTACACAATAAACGAACCAAGTGTAGAGAAAATATTCTTTTTTTTTATTTTCCTACAAAATTAGGAAATTTTCTCATTAGCGCTACAAAATTAGGAAATCTAATTGAGAAAGAAAAACGAATAGAATCTTACGGGGAAAATTTTTTTTCAATATTTTCTTGTAATTGTACCAATTTTTAATTTTTCTACAAATAATTGTTTGAATCAAAAGAAAAAAAAAACAAAAACAAAAAAAAAAAAACACAAAACGTTAAAAAAAAATCATTAAATAAAACGGAATAAATTTTGTTTAGAAAAAAAAAAATAAAAAAAACGTAAAAAAAAAAGACAAGAAAATGCAAAATATAATAGAATATGAGTGGATGGAACAATTTTCAATGTATGGTCGTTATGATTTTTTTGTGAGTATACCAAAAATTACAAGAAATTAATTTAACAAAAAAATTAATTTTTTTTTTAAGGACAAAAAAAAAAATTGACGAATTTAATTTTAAAATTATTTTTTAAAAAGAGAAATTTTCTTCACATTATTTGTGAAATTTATAATCACTAAACGAACACTTATCTATCCGGTCTAATTAAACTCATCTATTGAATGATATCAAAATTTTCCCCCTCACCCCTCCATTACATAGTTTATTGTAATGAAAAATATTTACATTTTCAATTTATTGAACCACCAGAAAAAAAAAGAAAAAATTTTTTGTACTTATTACGGACAGAAAGTTCTAAAGAACTTTAAAGAATTTAATTTAACACAAAAAAAAAAATTTCAACGTGTCCCTTAAATAGTCGGTCTCGTCCCGATTTGATTTAATTAGGATTTGTACAGGTAGTCTGGGATGCCTGATGTGAAAAAGTGGACGTTAAATAAAACAATTCTTGATGTAAGTCAAGTACAAACAGTGAAAAAAAAAAAAAAAAGTGTCTCTTTAATTGTAACTTGAAAAAAAATTGGAAATTTTCAAATAATTTTTCAAAGATTTTCATTCTAAATTTTTTAGTGAATATTTTAAAACATTTGGGATTCGGAACTTAGTGAAATTTGTCAATCCTTTCAATTTGTTTTTCTTTAAAATTTCAATGGAAAATAATTCACAAAAAATATTTTCATCAAAATTTTCACAAAAAAATAAACAAAACAAAATAATTTCCTAATTTCTCTTTTTCTTCTTCTTCTCTCTCTCTCTCTCTTAATCTTACTTTATGTCTGTTACTGTTCAAACACAGAAAATCGTGAAAATGATAAAAAATCTTGAATATTCAAAACAGAATAAATATTTTTCCCCAGACCAAGATCAGACAATTGAACTTAGAAAATAGAAAAAAAAAAAAAAATGTTGAAGAAAAATGGAAAGAAGAAAAATCAACCAACGAACAACAAAAAAAAAACAACAACAACAACAACAACAGAAGAAGAAGAAGAAATTGTCGAATAATTTCTCTCTGTTTGTCCATTTTTCTTTCGTTCTGCCTTTTTTTTTTTTTTTTCTTTTTTTCTTCTCAACAATTCATTTTCTTTTTCTTTTTTTATTTATATTTTCTATATTTTATTTTTTTATATTTTATATTTTCATTTGTTTAATTTTGTACTTCGTTTTTTTATTTTTCCATTCTTTTTTTTTTTTTTGTTTTGCCTTTTGGAGGGCGTGTCTGAAATTTTCATCGACGCTTTTCCGAAAACGCTTTTATATAATAATGTACCTGGTTGGGTACAGTGTCTCGACACTTTTGCTCCGCCCTTAAAGTTTAGTCCTTTATTTTTCCTTTTGCCCGTTTTTCCTTTATTCACAATTTTCTTCTTCTTCTTTTTCATCATCTTCGTGTTGTTGTTGTTATTGTTGTTAAAGGAAAATCTTTTATATAAATAATATTATATGAAGAAATGAAAATAACGAATAAGAATAAAAAGAGAATAACAAAGTATAGAACATAAGGGCGTTTGGGCAGAGGGGTGTGGGGCATGTGGGTGAAGAGACAAACAAAAAAAACAGTAAATAATGAGTAAAAATAACAACAATAATAAAATTGTAAAAAAAGTTCAAGCAGACAGACAGACAGACAGACAAATGAAGAAGAGGAAAATGAAGAAATAAAAAATGTTGAATAAATTGAATAACGGGAAAATTATTTATTTGCAATTTTTCTATTTTTTGGTTCATGTAATTTTTTTTGTTTGTTTGGCAAATGTATTTTTTTTTTGTAATTGATACAATTTTTTAATTAAAAAAGAAATTGTGGAAAAATTGTGAAAATTTCCTGTTTCATGTAAAATAAATGAAATAGAAAATCCAAAGGAATTAATGAAGAAAAATAACAATAATTTGCACAAAACATTCACACACAAACACACACACACACACACACACACACACACACACACACACACACACACACACACACACACACACACACACACACACACACACACACACACACACACACACACACACACACACACACACACACACACACACACACACACACACACACACACACACACACACACACACACACACACACACACACACACACACACACACACACACACACACACACACACACACACACACACACACACACACACACACACACACACACACACACACACACACACACACACACACACACACACACACACACACACACACACACACACACACACACACACACACACACACACACACACACACACACACACACACACACACACACACACACACACACACACACACACACACAAATTCATTTTATTTCGTTTATTTTTATTTATTATTTTGTCAGATTTGTTTCTAACAAATAAAAACACGACACAATAAGACAGAGACAGATACACAAATAGTAACAATGATAAAAGAAGATACAGAAAGAGTGAGAGAGAGAGAGCGAGAGAGATAGGACGAGAAAAAGAGAAGCCCCACACAAAAATCTAAACAACAAAAAAGAAAGAAGAAATTTTCTTATCTTGTTGCATGATTGGTGGAAATTCATTTTCCTTTTGTCTTTTATTTTTCTTTATATTTTCTCCTTTTTTTTTGTTTTTTTTTTTTTGTTATAAATATTTATTGTTGTTGCGCGTATTTATTTCATTTTTGTTTTCATTTTCTCTTACAACATTTGAGTAAGAAGAAGAAGAAGAAGAAAAAGAAAAAGAAGAAGAAGAAGTAAAAATGGAATACAGTTTTTTTTTGTCTATATAAATAAGAACAATCCCCAAAATAGCAACAACAACAAAGAAAAAAAAAACAGCAGCAGCAATAACAAAAATACAGAAAAGAAAACATCCCCAAATGAGAAAATTGAGAAAGGAGAAAAACGAACAAACAGCAATAATATAGCAATAGCAATAGCAATAGCAACAGCAATAGCAACAACAACAAGAGAAGAAAAGGGCAGAAAAGAAAAATATTTGAAGAGAGAAGAAAAAAAAAAATACAACACACGAAGTAAATTTTTTTGTGTTTTGGAGAAAGGGAAAATATTCCAACAACAAATAGAAAAATATAAAAGGTAGAAAGAGAGAAAGAGAGAAAGAGAGAAAAAAGGAAAATAATAAAAATACAGAGAAGAAAAAAAAACACAACAAAATATAAACTTTTTTTTTTTCTCTTAAAGTGAAAATTATCGTTTTTTTCTTTCTCTCTTTTTGATTTTCCCAAAAACCAGCCAATGTTGTTTCTATATTTTTCTTTTTTTTTTGTTGTTGTTGTTTTTGCCTTTCTTCCTTTTTTTTTTCTGCTGTGCTGCTATTTTTCTTCTTTTCCATTTGATTTTGTCTCGACACAAACGACGGCTACGGATGACTACAAAAAAAAAAAAAAAAAAGATTTTTCTCTGAATCTCCACCTTTTTTTTTTCATCGTTTCTTTTTTCTTTTTTTTTTTTTTTGTGTTCTTTTTTTTTACTTTTCTTCTCTCTTCTCTTCTACCTCCTCTTCCACGATATTATAACAAACCAGTTCCAACAGAATTTTCGAAAATTTAATATTCTGTTCCGAGAGAACCGAGAAGAATGGATAATGGGAAAAATTGTAATTTTTGTATATATATTTTTTTTTTGGTAGAAATATGAAACAACTGATACAAATGAGAGAAGAAGAGAGATAGAAATATAAGGGAAAAAAAAAAACAAAATGATGAGAAAAGGGAAAGGAAAAATAAAAAGAAAAATAACAATAAGAAGGGAAAAAAAAAAATATTAAATAGAAAAGAGAAAAAAAATATAAAAATTCAAAAAGAAGAATAAAACAAAAACAAAAACAAAAAAAAAAGGAGAGGAAAGGAAAGGCAGATTCACTGAGAAAAATGCATTCTGATTCGTTAACAATTTGTTGTTGCGCAAAAATGGAAAAATAAAATAAATTTTCTTTTGTTTTTCTTTTTTTCTGTCCTCTTTTTTTTTTTTTTGTTCTTCCCAAAAAACGCGAGATTTTCCCATTTTTCCCATTTCCATTAAACGTATAGAAGAAAATCTAAGTTTTTTTCTTATTGCGTTTAGAAATTATTAGAAAATATATTTTGTACCTAGAATTGTTATGAGTACATGTGTGTGTGTGTGTGTATATGATTGAATATGTATGTGTGTGTGTGTGTGTGTGTGAGTATGTAAATGTTGTATCATTTCTAAATATTCTGTTGGAATAAAGCACCTGCGACATTTTCTTTTTCAGTTATTTTCTTTCCATTTTCTTCTTTGACACTTATTTTTTCCCTCACCTTTTTCTTTCTTCTATTTTTGTCTAGTATTTTCTTAGTGTCTCAAGTATCTCTACTTGTTAATAATACATACACACACACACACACATATACACAGACAACAAAACACACACAGACTATTGATAAGGGTGACGTAGGCGAAGAATAAAACGATCCTCTTTTTTTTTCTCTTTTTTTTTACCATTTCGTCTGATCTCTAATTTTTCTTCTTTTCTTTATTTTTCATCATTTTCTTTTTTCTTTTTTTTTCTTTTTAGCCAAATAGATTTTTCTTATTTATTTTCTCTTTTCATTTCCATCAATCCACAAAAAAAGAAGAAGAAGAAGAAGAAGGAAAAATAGAAATGATAACAATGAAAAAAAAAAGGAAAGAAAAATCATTTAAATATCAATTTTTTTTTTTCTGTCTTCAATTTTCATCAACTTTTTCATTTTCTTCCTTTTTTTTTTTTTTGTTTTTTTTTTTTTTTGTTGTTTTTATTTTTTAATTAAATATTTTTTATAATTAATATTTTCCATTTTTCCATTTTTCTCTCTTTATTCTTTGTCTTCTTCTTGTGAAATAATAATTAAATTAAAAGACATTCAAACAAGAGAAAATTGAAAATTCTTCGTTATTAGAGAATTTTTCTTGATAGAAAAAAAAAGACGAAGAACTTCAACAAAAAAAAAAAAGAAAAAGACAAAGACAAAGTCAAAGACAAAAACCAACGTAAAAATCTGTAACTTTTTTTTTTTTTTTTATTTGATACAAAAAAAAATTCTGATATTAAATTCTTTTACATTTTCTTTATTTTTAAACTGAATTTTCTTTATTTAAAAAATAAAAATAATAATGTTAATGATAAGAAGGAAACAGAAAAAAACCTGTAAGTGTTTATCAGTTCTGAAAAAAAAAAAAAACAACAACAACAAATTTGAATTTTTAATTTCAATAAATGTCAATTTATATCGATAATGAAATCCAATTAGATTCTTCTTCTTCTTCTCTCTTTGTACTTGATTTACATCAAGTGTTTGTTTTATTGGCTTTTTTCGGATATCTCCCATATAACCATTGTCTATCGTTTTTTAACGTCCACTTTAGACAGAGATCTACTATTTTTGAGGTAGATTCTGAACCACCTTAGTATCTGCACATGCGTTTTTATCCAATGAGATTTACAAATATATAGAAAAGTTCAATCGTTTTATAAGTATGATGTTCCAGTATAACTGAACTTTCACTAGGAATAAGTTTAAAAAAACTAAAAAATGATCATCCTAACAAAGTCAACAGTTTACATTTTTTTTTAAATTCACCTACAAAAACTAATTTCCACTCCAAACACGTTAAAATTTTCTAATCAGTCAATTTTTATGAAATATTCCCATACAATTAAATATGCTGAAATTATTATTTCCCTCATACCACCGCATCACCCCGCTATTATCTATAAAATGTTCTCAATCGTTTCTTTATTTCTTGTTTCTTATTAAAAATTCGATATTTTTATAGGTAGATAGATGAAAAGGTGTGTGTGTGTGTGTGTGGTCTTTTACTATAAAATTTTCTTTATCTTCTTCTTATTTTTGTTATTTTCCATCCGATTCTTTTACTTCTTCTTTTTCTACTTCTTCTTCTTCTTACTTCTTCTTCTACTTCTTGTGTCAAATTGTAAAAATTGTAAATTCTAAAGCAAACTCATGCAATTTATCAAGTTGTGATTTTAATTACTATTTTTAGTCCCTTGTGCTGCTTACTGTTTTTTTTTTTTTTCTTTATTTTATTTTACTTTTATTTTTTTATTTCTTCGTTTTCTTCTTAATTTTTATTTCTGAAAAGAAGAATAAATCTCCTTCTTTTTTTTTTTGTTTTTTTTTTTTTTTTGGTTGATGTGCAGTATTGGTGGTGTGGGTGTATGGTAGAAAATATATAAAGGACAAACAATGTGTAAAAAGGGAAGGGAAGACAGAGAAAGTGATTAGAGTTTGTTTCATTTTTTTATAACACCTTCACACAACGACAACAACAGACAGAACACACACACACACACACAGTCACACACATACGAATGAATTATTTCTTTTGGTATTTTTCATTGTGTTTGTGTGTTTGTGTGTGTGTGTGTGTTTTTTTTTACTCTTTTATTGTACAAAGGTCGTTGGTTGTAAATCCATGCAAGGTGTAATACCAATTCAGTGGGTGGATGGTGTAAAATGTATGGGAGACATAAGGAGTCAACCGAAATGTATATGATTTTTTTTGTTCTACGATTCTTCAATGTTTTTTCCTACACTTTTCTTTTTATTTTCACTTTATTTAATAAATTAAATAAGAAAAGAAAAGAAAATAAAACAAAAGGAAAGAGAGAAAAAAAAACTGATTTATCGGAAAAATTTTCCAGTTTTAATTTTTACGAAATAATTTCCTGGCACAAAAAAAAAATGTTTGGAGAAAAAAAGAAGAAGAAAATTTTCGTAAATCAAAAATAAAAGCAAGAAAAAAGAAAAAAAAAACAAGGGAAAAAAACGCAAAAATTCGTAAAACTAAACACATTAAATGTTTGGCGTAGTAATTTAGGAAAATAAAATTTTCACAATATTTCCTATTTGTGTGCATGAGACAAATTCACATAAATACACTTTTTGTATTTGTTTCATTCTCTCTCTCTCTCACTCTCTCTATGTCGTACTTCTTTCTTTTTTTTCTTATGATGCCGTGTGACAAAATAATTGAGAAATAAAAGAAAATTTGGAAAAAGAAATAAACAAAAGATGTAAATCAAATAAGGAATGCTAGAAAAAAAAATTATTGTACAATTGTGAAAATTACAATAATTTCCCTATTGAATATTTTTCTCTACAAAAATATTTTCGTTCTAATAAATTGTAAATATAATTTAAAAATTTGTTATTTTTGTACGCGTTACTTACGTTCACAAATTAACAAAATGTGTTCACAAACTTTCTTGTCAATTAAGAAACAATATTTTTTTTTTTTATTTTTAAAATACGTGACGTGACCACACCGATAATTTATGGAATTAATTCTATTTTCCTTTATGGTTTTATATTTTTACTAATTAAAATACATTTTTCATAATATCAAATGAAATCCTATATAATTAATCATCAAATACAACAGAGGTGATTACCTGTACCTCTGTTCTGATATCCAGAATGTTAACATCAATTTTATAGAATACAATTTTTAATCTAAGTAAATTGATCGTCCAATTAAACATTATTTCTGTTGCATGAAAATGTCAATCAATTATTTATTAAAAATTCAATTTATTTAGATGGTCCACAATTATACAATTATCAGTTATGATCTTAGTTATCATCTTAGACATAATAGACTAACACACATACACATCCAATATAAACGTACTATAATTCTGCAATAAATAAACTCTCTATCCGTTTCCTCTTTATACAAAAGTAAAATAAAAAATAAAGTAGATAAGAAATCATTCACTCAAGTAGGTACCCTTTAAAAAAAAAAAATTCAAAGTCAACCACCCTTAACTCATCATCATCTTTCTTTCTTTCTTTCATTCTATTTTTTTTTTTTATTTTCCTTCCCTCTTTTCATCGTTCTCTCATTCCAATTCATCATTTTATTTCTTATTTTTCTTCGTCTTCTTCTTCTTCTTTTTCTTCTTCTTCTTCTTCTTCTTCTTCTTCTTTTTTTCCCTACATACAATTCATTTTTCCTCATCATTCTTATAACACACTTCAAAACCAACAACAACATTAAACCACTGATTCTATCCATCCAAAAGAAAATAAAAAATATATAAAAAAACAACAACAACAAAAACAACAACAAAACTTCTTCTTTATTTTTCCATTTTCACTAAAAAGGAAAAACCTCATCTTATATATTTATATTAAATTCAAGAAAAAAAAAAAAGTCTCATATCAAAAGTACGAAGGTGACGATTGTATATTTTTTTTTTCATTCCCTTTCCCTTCACCTTTTCTATTTTACTTCTTTTTCGTCTTATTTTTCTTCTTATTTTTTCCTTGTTCTTTTTTTTTTTTTTTCTTTTGCCCCTTTTTTGCATGAGTCGCCTGATTTGTATCGACAGAGGGTTGACTGATTGTAACGAATTGAGAATATTTTTTTATTTAAGAGAAGAAAAAAAAAAGAAAGAAGAGGATGAAGAAGAAAAGAAGAAGAAGAAGAAGAAAAAGAAGAAGAAAAAAAATTCAAAATAAGTTCGGACATTGAATATAAAATATCTTTATTTTATTTTCTATATTTTTCCCTTTTCACTTCCCCATTTCCATTTCGATTTTCATATTCTCACTTTTTTACCATTTTTTTTTTCTTCTTGTACAACTCTGAAATTTATGTTCTTCTATAAGTGAGTCCTATGTCTGTGTATGTGTGTGTGTGTGTGTGTGTGTGTGTGATTGTTCATTGAAGAAAATGACGAAGAAGCAAAAAAAAAAAAGAAGAAGAAGAAGATGAAGAAGAATGTCAGGTAAATATACCAAAAGAGAAAATCTAAAAAAAAGACAGACTACAAAAAAATGTTTCTTTTTTCTTTTTTTCTTTGTCTCTTCCTCTTGATTTCTACGAATTAAATTTCTTTCTAAATAAGTGAAAGAAGAAGAAACATAAGATTTGTCTAAATTCATTAATTTTCATCCGCGCACAAGACGAAAAAAACGTGTAACTGAGTGTTTTTCGGGGAATGAGAGACGATTGGAAGACAAAAAAAAAAAAAAAACAAGTCAAAAAAAAAAAGTCACCTCAAAGTAAGGAATAAAAAAAAAAACACACACACACACAGAAAAAATAGAGCAAGAGAAACAAAAATAAAATTAAATTAGGTTCGATTTAAATATTTCTTCCTCTCGTCCACCACCCCCCCATGTTTTTTTTTTCTATTCTTTTCTTTTGCTTCAACTTCACTCAATTCACTTCATTTAAAGTTAAACCCAATATTCACGGTTTTTGTATTTTAATTGAATTATAAGAAAAAGACAGGAATCCAAAGGAATATCCTGATATTGTGGGTGACGCTTCTGTTTCTGGTTTCTTACTTTTTTTTTTTTTAGCAACAACAACAACAACAACAACAACTATACCCAATTTAATATAAAACAAAATAATATTTCGTTGTCACAACAGAAATTTTTAATAAAAAAACAAAAAAAAAAAAAAATTATAGGAAATCCGTATGATTTGTTGAACTCTTGTCAGCTGACTAAATAAATAAAAAAAAAAAAAAAAACAAGTCTATATGGAAAATGTTGATGAAAAGAAAATAATTTACATCAATCGTTCACCCTCTCAATGCCCACCTATACACATATTAACACAAATCATATATGAAGTTTATTCGTTCATGCAATGAACAAAAAAATAATACAAAACAGTTTAACCCCTTTCAACCACCCCTCAGGCCCACCCACATTCACCATATAAAAAATATTATATTTTCTTTTCTTTTCTTTACATAAAAAGCACACATGTGTATTAGGTGTGACAAGTGTATCAACCTACCTGCCACCCAACTTCTTTCACCACTAAGAAAAATCAGAAAAACTTAACAAAAAAAAAAGAAAAAATCAACGATCAAAAATCAACTTACTCTCTCGGTTCCCCCCACATTTCATTCCTTTCATATTTAAAGAAAAAAAAATAAACATATACAATAATCATACCACCTCACCTCCCTTATGAAAAAAAAAATAAATATAGTACCAGTGAAATATTCTACATGGTTCAGTTCTGCATATACACTTTTGTTGTTGTTGTTGTTGACTTTAAAAAAAAAAAAATTTCACCTCTCACACCAAACTTCTCTTCACACTCTTCACACTCTTTTTCCTTTAACACTGTATCATTTTCTTTCCCTTGACTATATTTTTCTTTTTTCTTCTTCTTCTTCCTTTTTTTTTTTATATATTTATATTTTTTTTTTTTTTATTTTAATAATAAAATTTGGTCACACTTTGATTCTTCGTTTGCCATTCAAAATCGTGCCAAGAATATATTTATTTATTTATATTTTTCTGTTTTCTTCTTCTTCTTCTTATTTTTTTCATTCTTTCTTTTATTTTGAAAAACGGCACAAAAATTTAAGAAAAAGAAAAAAAAAAAGGAAAAATTCAAATTTGGAAATAAAGATGAGAAAAATACCGATACCTACAATACAATGTATATAAGTACATGTATAGATTGTTGGTATAAGAGGTTGGTCAGGGGGGGTGCTGCTGGTTATATGGTTATAAAATGTGGGTAAAGTTGGAGGGTATAGACTGAAAATTGTATTTAGATAGATAGATATTTATATAAGGTGTGCGATTGTGTATATTTATAAATAAGGATGAATAAAAAAAAAAAAACTACAGTAAAGAGAGAAAGTTAAAAGAAATTTTAAGGGGATGAGAGAGAAAGAGAGTGGGGGATGTTATAGATAAAGAGAGAGATTGAAGATACAATAAAATTGAGAAGAAAATAAAAAATTTAAAGATATTATTGTGTGATTCTCACATCATCCTCGATCACCACCACCCACCCATCCACCCATCATGTCTAAAAAATTTAGAAAATTATACAACCTTTACCCTCCTTCTACTGTACCGCAACTACCAATTCAATGCTTATTCATTTCATTTGATTTTCTCTTAGTGTTGGTGTTGGTGACTGGCAAAGGTGTGATGATGGTTGTGGGGATGTTAGTTAGGTTTAAATAAATACGAATATAGACACCAGTGAAGAGGGGTGACTATATTATTTAACCGAAAAACGTATTTATAAAATATATAAATAGGTGGTTCAATAACGATAAATATAAATATGTAGAATATACATGCAAGAATTATTAGCGTGCGTCGACTTTAAACTGAAATTCTTACTTAGAAAATAAATGAAATATAATAAGAACAGTTTTTCTTCTTATATTTGGATAGGGTGTGTAAAATGAAGGTAGGGGGAGGTCGAATTTTTATTCTAAATGAAAACTACCTCGATTGACAATATTTTTTTAACTCTTGCTCTCCCTCTCCCTCTCTCTCTCTATCTCTCTCTTTCTCTCTCTCTAATTTAATCCACTTTCAGTACGAGAGAAAGCATTTAGAAAATTTAACTCTTTTGTTATTCGAAAATATTCTTACTCACTTCACAACAACAACAACAACACCAACAAAAACAACAACAATAACAACAGCAAAAACTTCTTAAATAAAAATGACAACTTTCTGTTGTTCAAGAAATAAAAGAAGAAGAAGAAATGGATGAGAGAGAGAAAGAAAAAGGGCTCACCATCAATGACATCACGAAACATATAAATTTCATATTCTTATCTAAATATAGTATTTTCTTCACTGGATTTTACGAAATATCTACTTTTATTTTTTAAAGAAGAAAATGTGTTTGTGTGCATTTGTGTGTGTGTGTGTGTGTAATGTGTATGTATGTTTAACGGGAAAGCTTTAAACCTGACCACTTTTTGCGACTATTTTCTTATAACATTTTCATCATTTTCTTCTTTACTTTCTTCATTCAGCAAGCATTACAATTTTTCTTCTTCTTCCTTATTTTTTTTTAGTTTTTATTCTTTTGATAGTCCGCAAATACTTTGATATATCGTCAGCCATATATTATTTTTTCTTATTCTTTCCTTCTTTTCTTTTCCTTTCTTGTCTTGTCTTTTTTTTTTTTTTTTTTGTGCTTTTACATAAAAAATATAAATATTAGAAAAGAAAAAAAGGTGAAGAGAAAAGTAGCGAAAATAAAAAAAAAAAAAAAGAAAAAAGGACATTCGCACGGATTGAGGTAAATCTTAAAAGAAGTAGATCATCTTATATGAATGTTGAATAAAGAAACGAACATATTACATATTATTGTTATTATTATTATGGAAAGATATATTTTAGGGACTTAGGAAAAGGGACCTGGACAGTTATATAGGTGAACCAGAAATAGAGACAGAGAATCAAATGAAAGGAGATAGAGAATGAATCGAAAGAGAATGAGAAATATAAAAAAAAAACATACAATTTTGAGTTTAAGACATTTCAAAGAAGAGAGAAATTTTTTTCTCTTCTCATCTTATTCTTTTTATTTCTTATAGTTTTTAGTTCATATTCATATAAAAAAGTTGGGTAGTAGATTTATTGGGCGTTCACCACATTCATCTTTTTCGATTTTTTTTTCTTTATCCTCAAGAAACTACGAAGAACACAAAAGTAACAAGAGAAAAATATTCAAGAATGTATTAAAGACTTCAGTCGATATGACTTAACTGACATAAATAATCTTTACTCTTACACACACACACACACACATGCAATTTTATATTTTACATTTTCTCTTTACTGAACGTAAATTGTTTTTTTTTTTTCTTCTGTTTAAAGAAGAATACCAAAAGAATCCATTGGATGGAAGAAAGAAAAATACAACAACAACAAAAATTGTAAAAAAAAAAAAAAAAAACAAAACACAAAAATTCATCTCGCGAATTTTGATTTTATTTTCTTTACATTTTTTATTTTGTTTCGTCGGCTTCTTCTTCTTCTACTTTTCCTCTGTTTTGATAAAATAAAATAAAAACACACACACACAACAACAACAACAATAACAGCAGTGAATAAGAAGTGTAGAGAGGATGTAAGACGTAAAAAGATGAAGAAGAAGAGTAAAAATGCTGTCATGTCGTGCCGTGTCATGCAAATAAATAAATCAATTTTATGAAATTTTTATGTTCCGTTTCTTCTTATTATTCAATTTTTTTTTTATTTTTTTTTACTTTTATTTGTTGTACAATTTGACATAATTCGATGTTGAAGTAGAGAGTGAGAAGTTATATATAGGTTATGGAATGAGTTGAATGATATAAAATTATATAGGAAAGAACAACATAATATTAGAGTGAGTTTGGTGGTTAGGTTGAATCGGCTTTTTTCTGTATGGATAAGGTTTGGGGATGGTTGGAATAATAATAAAAAAAAAAAAAAAAAAAAACAAGGGGTTAGTCGCTATCGTATCTCTTCTAATACATACAAATATATGTATGTGTATGTGTGAGTATGGATGGATGATTTTTTATATAGATAGAAATTAGTTTAAGGGTGATTTTTGGAATTTTATTAAGTTAAATAGAAAAAAATAACACGACAACAACAACAACAACAACATACAAAAATATTTGAATGGGAATACGATGCTATGATGATTATGATGAGGATATGACATGACAAATTAGGACAAATGTTTAATCAAACAATTAACTTTTATATTAATTTACTCTTTTTTATACTACAACAACAATAACAGCAACAGCAACAGCAACAGCAACGATATGCATTCATATATTCATTCCATATTTTTCTATAATTCTGTCCGGCTGTATACATTTTATGGATGTGTCTTTTTTTTATTAATTCTATTCATTGAGTGTATGATTTTCCATGTCCAATAGAGAAAATATGATTATATAGAGATACAACAAATATAGGTGATATGTGTGTTACGTGTAGAAATTTATTGTGTGTGTGTGTGTGTGTACAAAAGCATTTAGATAATATTTGAGAGAAAAATTATTGTCAATATAATAAATGAAGTTACGATAGAATTACTTTTGTTTCTCTTTCCATTTTTCTTTTCTGGTTTTTCTTCTTTTTTTTTTATTAAGTTTTGAACGACGTGATTTCAGTTTTTCCTTTTTTTTTTGATTAAAATAAAAGAGAAACTGAAAAACTGGAAAACTGAAAACAATTTCAAATATTTTGTAGTTTATTAAATAAAAATTGATTTTTTTTTTAAGAAAATACAAAAAAAAATTTAAAATTCAAGATGAACTCAAGTGTTACTAATAATTTTCTTTTGTCTTTTTTTTTCCAACAAAAACAAGAACAAGAACCACGAAAAACAAAACGATTGTTTGACAAATGTAAAATAACACAAAAATAAAAAGTGTTGTTTAATTTCACTTTGGGCACCGTTCGTTTCTTTTATTATTTCGATGCTGGTACGAAACAGAATACAGAAGTAACATAATTTATTGTATAAAAAAAAAAAGAAAAGAATGGAAAGGGGGGGAAATAAAGAAAATCTTATACTGATGATAAAAAAAATATACACAAGATGACTCAACATTTTTATTTTTATTTTGTTTTTTTTTTTCTTTTTTTTTCTTCTTCATAAATTCAGGATACAGGATCAACACTTTATTTATGGTTATTCAATAAATTTTAAGGATTATTTTATTTGTGTATGTGTTTGTTTTTTTTTTTTACTGAATAATATACAAATTTTCTATTTCTTCTATACTCTTTCACCCTTCATCTATCATTGTATCTTTTACATGTATCATTGTATCTGTTTAAATTTAAATCATTCCAAGTCTAATCATTTCTTAAATGTTCTTGTAACTTTAACTATAAAATACTAATTAAGAAAATGTACAAATATATTTCTCAGTACACACACACATACACACAAAAACACATACACACACGCATACACATTTAGGTGTACCTTCACTTTTGCCTTACCTTCTCTAATTACGTATTTCAGTTGTGTTACAAGTAAAAAAAAAAATATTTGTACCTATAAAAAATAAGAAAACCTTCATTTTACTTTTAAATCATTTTTACCACCAATTGAAAATAAAAGGAAAATTTTGTTTAATGATTTTTAATCGGAAAATCTGAATTATTTTTCAAAACAATAATTTCAAAAAAAAAAAACAGAGTAAATCATTTTGATAAGAATTCTTTTCCCTATTATTGTGTATGCGTAGTGGTGGTATCACTTTTACAGAACTAACAACGTTGGATGTATTTTTAAGCATATGTTTACGTGTTTCTCTCGTCGTATTCAAAAATGTACAAGGAAACAAAAAAAAATAAACCATTAAAGATTGTTTCGCTGTTTTTCTTCTTTTTTTTTTTTAGTTGATGTGTGTCGGAGACGGTGAAATTGTAAGAAAAGAAAATAGAAAAATAAAAATTAGTTGGATTATTGATTCTTACTGTTCGTCTCTGTTTTTCATTGTTTTCAATTTTTCTATTTTTCTCGTTTTATATTTTTATTTTTCTTCATCCAACTTTTATGTTTTATTTTCTAACACATTTTATTTTTCTTTTATTTTGTTTATTTATTTCTACCACTTTATACTCTTTCTCTTCTTCCCACCAAACTTAACCGTTTTCATCTAACCTGGTGAAAAAATCACACACACACACACACACACACACACACACACCTACACGTTTACTCATACCACATATATTTAACATTTTTCTTAAATAGAGCAAAAAAAAAGAAAAACAAAAAATAATGAAGAAGAAGAAGAAAAAGAAGAAGAAGAAGAAGAAAAAATAAACAAATGAATAAACACGATAAAATAATAATAATAATAATCGAAAGAGTGAGAGATAAACAAATAAACAAATAGAGACAGATTGAAATTTTTTTTTTTACATACAATCACACAAACCCACACACAAGCACACAAATATAATTTTTGTGTTTCGTTTTTCTAATTTATCAAAAAAAAAAAAGAAAATTTATTCGACTCAAAAACAACCAAAAATAATTAATAAGAATTATTTGTGTTATTTATTTTTTTACAGGAGGATGAGAATATGGATCAGGAACAGGATATAAACTGTGATGGTGCCATTAATTTATCAACATCACAAAGGCCATCAGCATCAACAACACCAACTGTACTACCACAACAAATTGAAATTGAAGAAGGACAAAATAATGAAGAGGTACTGTGAACATTTTCTCTTTAATTTTTCATTAAATTAAATTATTAAAAAATTTCCCAAAAAAAAAAAAATTAAATGTAGAAAATTTCTACCGTTAGAATTACCGCTGGCTTAGCACAAATTATTTTTATACTTGAAAAATTTCATTCCAGGAAAATGTTTTTTTTTTCTTTCAAAATGAAATTATTTGTATCTATTCACCAATTCAGTGTGTGTGTGTGCGTGTGTGTGTGTGGCTTTTTTTTTTAAAGAATTTTCATTTTTCCAAGAAAAATAAATTCAATAAAATAAATTTTATTTTTAAACAAATTTTCACAAAATTTATTATTTATCTTTTTTTATCCGCATTTTGTTTTTTCCGCAATCATATTTTCTCTAAAAACAAAATAAAAAGAAGAAACGTTCATCTTCAATTAAACCTTTTTACTTTATTCTCTTACTCAAATATTTCTTTTTTTTTACATTCCCACCCATTTACCACCTCACATCATCTATTGTCTATTTCTCAACCTTCCAATGACAACTAATAAAAAAGAAAAAATTAAATCGATTTCAATAAATTGACTTAAATTCCTTTGAATTTTTTTTTTTTTTACTACACATTTCAATACAATCATAAAATAGCCAACACCTCACTCTAACTCCCTCTATTATACCCTCTACACCCACACAAATCATCCGTTATCATCCACTACCAAATAACAAACAACCAACCAAACTCAATCCATATTCTATAATCAAGTCTCTATATTCAAAAAAAAAAAAAAATTCGTCCAAAAATGTCACTCTTAAAATTTTTATAAGGGATGATCTTAGATGGACCAACAACAACAACAACAATAACAAACATCCCTTTTATTTTGTTTAATGAACATTTTCTTCGTCTTCACTTATAAATATTTTTTTCGTTGTTTGTTTTTTTTTTTTTCTTTTTGCGTTTTATTTCTTTTTCTTTCATAAACCTTGATGTGGAATTCTTTCTTTTTTGTCTTGTTGTTTTGTCTATTCCTCTTTTTTTTTTTTCTTTTTTTACTTTCAAACATTTTAGACTTGATTTTTCAACTCTAATTGAAAGAGTTTTTTTTCTTCTTTTCTATTTGGGTGTGTGTGTGTGTGTGTATGTTCTTTTTTTTTTGTTTTTGTATTCCCGGTGAAACAGATGGTCCCGTTATTTTCAAAACAACAACAACAACAACAATGAGAATAAAAAAAGAAGATGGAACAAGAAAAGAAAATGAAAAAGAAAAAAAAAATAAGAAGAAGAATTAAAAAAAAAAACAACAACAACAACAAAATTAAAAGAAAATAATAAAATATGCATGTTTGTTTGTATGTACGAAATTTTAATCTTAATAAGAAAAGAAAAATTATGAAAAAAGAAGAGACACACAAGATGCTTTATTTCCCCATTCCTTCTTCAATACCCAGTTCACATCTTTCTACATTTTCTCCTCTTTTCGCGAAAAAATACGACACAAAAATTAAAAATCATAAATTTCAAGATGAGAAGAGTAAAGAAAAAAAAGAAATAAGAAGACTGAAGGAAAATAAGAATGACAAAAGTCATGGTTAAGAACTAGAGAGGGGTGTGTAGTGGGCTGGAATAGGAAAAACAAATTACATAAAATAATCTATCCCCATACAAACATATAAAAACATATACACACAAAGACACACACACACAGACACAGTTGTCTTGAAATAATTTTCGATACACAACACAAAATTCTTTAATTATTTATTATTGTTGCTGTTGTTCTGAATAAAAAAATTAAAAAACTAAATAAGAAAATCTGTTTAGATTGAAAAGAAAAAGTAAAATACAATATAAAAGAATTCTTTATTCTGTTTTCTTCGATTTATAGTTTTGAAATTGGGGACAAAATAAAAATAAAGTAGACACACAAACACACATATACATACACATACACAGACGTACACGCACACGGCACTTACGCAGCGTAAAAATATTGAACAAAAGGTTGAAATAAATGGGAGGACATTAGGGTGAAAACCAATCGACACAAAACAGACAGACAAACAGATATAGACAAAAAGAAAAGAATTTCCAATCGAAGAGATGTTTAAGGGTGAATTTTCTTCTTTTTAATTGAAGGAAGACAAACGCGTGAATTTATAATTTATTTCCCGTTATTTCTTGATTTCGATATTTTTTTTTTTTATTTTGTTTTGTAGGTTGGGGTACAGAAAACTTTTGATTCTTCTAATTTTACTTCATTACATTGTGTCAGTGACAGTGTCAATGTTAATTTAAATGTGGTGTATGTGTGTGTGTATGTGTGTGTGTGTATACAATGTATCATTTCCCAAAACATATAAGGAAAGTCAGAGGAAAATAAGAATTTTGTTGAAAGTAAAATTTGATGAAAAAAAGAAAAATTATGAAAATGTCAGAACTGCACAATTTATTTAATAAAAATGGACACTAGACATTGGACGATTTCATTTGAAATTTCTTATTGTCTTAAGAAGGGATGGATATGGTACGAAGAAAATGTGTTTCGATTGGAATGGGGGATGGGTGAGGGGGGTCTTTTTTTTTTTTTTGCTTCAATCAAAATAAAAATTTACTTTAAAGAAAAATGATTAAATTTTGATTAAGAATTTTTTTTGCTAAAATTATGTCGAAGGAGGTGGTGGGTGAAAGAACGAGAGAAAAAAATGAAATAAAAAAATATTGAAATAAACGGACTGTCGATCGTCAACTAAAAAAAAAAAGAAGAAAAATATAGAAAAGAAAATTTACGATTGAAGAGGAATAAAAAAATGAAAAATTAAGAGTGGAAGATGGTATGAGATAGAAGTGAGTGTGTGTGGCAAGAGGGGGTTGGGGGGGTTGGGTGGATGGGTACAAATGAAATAATAGGAGGTGTTATTGTTAAAGGCCAAGATAAAGAAAAAGAAATAGAAGGGAATAAAACAACAAAATAATACAAAGATGTCGGAGGGTGAAAAACAAACAAAAATAAAGAAAATTAAAAGAAAAGAATGAAAAGAAGAAAAATGAAAATGAGTAGAAAAATCAAACTTAATTAAAACTAAAAAAAAAGCGAGAAAGAGAGAAAGAGTGAGAAAAAAGTTAAACGGAAACAAATACAAAATCTAATTGCGATTTTATTGTTGTTGTTGTTGTTGTTTTCATTTTTTCTTTAATAATTTTTAACAAAGTTCAATCAAATATTGTACCAAAATTTAATGAATTCCACTTGTGAGATAATGAAAAAAAAACCGAACCTCGATAATACGAATAAAATTCTGACTCAATAAATTCTTGTAATTTTTCTGTTTTTGTTGTTGTGGTTTTTGTTGTTGTTATTTTTTGTGTTGTTGTAGTTTTATAAAGTTAAATTTATTCAGAAAAAAAAAAGTAAGAATAAATTTTCGTATTTGTTTATTTTTTTCTTATCCAAACAACACAACCAGTTACAATAAAAACGAACCAACAATAATACCAAGAATAACATCAGTGAAATTTTAGTGTCGAGACGAAAGAGAGAATGATGAAATTGTATCAAATCCTTTAAAAAAAGAGGGTGAATGTTAGGGGGGAGGGAGGGAGAGAGAGAGAGAGAGAAGAATGAAAAATACAAAAATACAAAAAAAAAGAACAAGAAAAGCCGAAACACAATTTGCTTTCTTTCTGTTTCTGTTTTTTTTTTTTTTTTTTTGATAAGGTAAAGAGATAATAATTGTAATACCCAACAAATAAACTACAAAAGCAGTAGAGAAGTGATTATGGATAAACTAATCCACAGTTTCCTTTTCTTTTTTTTTTTCGTTCTTTCTTATTCCTCTCGTTCCACTTTTATTTTCTTCTTTTCTTCTTTTCTTCTTATCTCTTTTATCATAGACTTTATGTTTATTCTTTTATTTATACACTTGTGGTTGCAGTTCATATAATCATTTTAATACACATACACGCACACACACTTACACACACACACACACATAATGTGTATTTAATCTTCTCTTTTGAGTTTTGTTTCTGTTTTGCTTTATTTTTCTCTTTCGTTTCGTTTGGTTTTTTTTTTTTAATTTTAACCCATTTTTCAATTGTGTCTAAAATAATTATGACGTAAAATGTAAACGTGTCTGATTTTATGTAAATATAATTTGAAATTTCATCGTAGTTTTTCAAGAAAATTTTCCTATAATTTTGTGTAAATTATTTAAAGAATAAAAATTCTTGTCTTAATATTCATATATAATAATTATGGAATATGGTAAAGACAATCACGTGAGGATATAAACATTAAAGGCACATACGAAAAATAAACACTCATGAAGAGGGGGCGGGGATAGAAAGAAAAATGTATGCGGAAGGAAGGAAGAAAGGAAAAAAAAAGAAAGAAAAATAAAAAAAAATACAAATTGTGGAAAATTGTTTGTTTGAATGGTGATGATACAGCAGAGAGAAGGAGAAGGGCATTTTTATGTATAATATTGTATAAAGAGAAAATATACAAAGTGTACCTAACGTATATATATATATTCTTAAAAAATATCCCTTCTTTGATAATTTTTCTCGCTTTTACCGTTTTTCTTCTTTTTTCCTTTTTTCTTTTTTTCCTTTTTTCCTTTTTATTTTTTTTTTTTTTGGGTTTGTAAAAAAAAAAGCTTTTTTTTTTTTATGTTTATTTTCTTTTTTCCAGAGTAGAGAGGATAGAGATAGAGTGAGAGCCAAAGAGAAAATGGAAGGTGGTTTATTTGGGAAAGTTTTTGTTTTTTTTTTTTTGTATTCCTCTTGGTATCTTCTTTTTCTTCTTCATCATTTCTGGAGACGTAAAATAATCATCTCTTCTATTCAACGTTGTTATTTTTACTTCAATTGCATTAGTGTTCGTTGTGTATGTGTGTGTGTGTGTGTAGAACATACGTATAACTGGGCTACGCACCTATTTTGAATATTTATAATTATTTATAAAAAAAAAAAAAACGAAATATGCATGTGTTTTATATTTTAAATCATATTTTCTCTGTCTCTCTCTTCATTTTCCACGTCTTGTTAGTTTAAATTTTTTTATATTTTTTTTTGTTTAACCATCTCTGGTGGTGGACACAAGAAGTTGTAATGTATATCTACAATTACATTCTGTATTTTAAGTTAACAAATAAAAAAACAAAAACAAAAAATGTTTTTGGGGAGAAGAGTTAGGGGAGGGAGTATGTATGTTATGGTGGTAAATGTTGAAAAAGATTGGATAGAGTTGGAGATAATATTGTAGAAGATGATGTATAGCTGGGACTCGGAGATGATGAGTGTTAGTGGTATAAGTGATAAAAAGATGGTAATGGTAAAAAAAGGAGAAGACAGATAGATGATTTTCAATTGTATAATAAATAAGTATGTGTATATGTACATTTGTACATTTTCATGATTTTGTTAGGATAGCCTTATATTGAATTTTCCTCTCTTTATAATATTTTATATAGAAAATATAATTTATATACACACACCTACATGTGTGTGTGTGTGTGTGTTTGGGTATTCTCTTGTCCTGAGGTACCTTACTCTTCCTCTACAACACAACTTCTACAATCTATATATAATGCTTGTTTAGATTTTCTGGTCTGGGGGTTGTTTAGTTTACCGGAACAAAGAAAATAGGCTTATGTTTATTTTGTTTTTGGGGAAAAATATATATAGTCAAAACAGTCATATAGAGAGTGAGTATTATATATGGAAAGAGAGAGAGTGTGAGAGAGCGAAAGTTAGGGAGAGAGAGAGATTCGTTCTATCGTATATATTATATGAGGTACTTTAGGGTACAGTTAAAGCGGAAAGAAAAAAAACACACACACACACAAACATTTTGAAACATTGGTACACACACACACATAGACATATATCAACATCAGTATAGAGAGCCAGAGAGATAAAATGGTATTGAATTGAATGGAATGGGAACAAGGTGGAGGTGAAAAAAAAGTATAAAATGAGGACGTTTTATATTATTGTAACCCCATCACCTTGGACGAACGCGTTCAAATCAATTTTCCTATGTATATGGATGATGTGATGTTAGGTACACATAGTCAACTTTTCATGTTTTCGTATAAAATACATCTCTCTCTCTCTCTATTTGGACCAAAATTTTCGATTTTAAATTTTTCATAACAATACGCACACACACACACACACCAATTCATTTATAAACGAAAGACACAATAGTTTGTATATTTTTTTGAAAAATATTATTTTGTACCTAAAACCACAAAATAGAAAAAGAAAATTTCCCAAACATACACACATACACACACACACATACATTCACTTATAAATAATGTTAACTTTTGTATTAAACCCAAAGTGTAGAAGTACAATTTCAGATAATTCTGTTCAAAGATTTCATATTTTTATTGGTAAATTCTATGTATTGATGGATGTCTTGCGTTTTTTTCTTTTTTGGCTCTCTCACCCAGTTTCCTTCACTTCTAATTCTTTTCTTCTTGTTTACATTTTTCTTTCCTTCATTCGTTTTTATTTTTTTTTTTATTTTGTTTTTTTGTATAAATTGTGGGCAAAAAGGAAAAAGGAAAAATCTGAAAGGCGACGACGAACGGTTAGCAGATTCTTCCTTTTTTTTTGTTTTGTTTTCTTTTTTTTTTCGTGTTTTTCAATGTTCAGGGTCTGGCGTTGGTTTTAAATAATTTCCCTTTCTTTTGAAGAAATAACATAAACAAAAAAAAAAAGAAAAAAGCAAAACGAAAATAAAAAAAAATTAAAATGGGAAAATGGGAAAATGGGAAAAAAAAACAAAAAGCTCGCCCCAAACAAATATAAAAAAAAAAATATGAAGAGAAAAGAAAGAGATATTTATTTATTTTCTTCTTTTTTTTTTGTCTGTGGGCAAAGTGAGAATTGTGGATGGATGATGTAGAAGTAACACAGAAGTGAGGGATTTTATTTCTTTTTTTTTTTTTTGTGTGCTCCCTTTTGTGTTCAGGAAAAATATGTGAGATATAAGATATTTGATGCGTGCAGAAAAAATAAAATAAAAGCAACCGAATAGCCTTAGGTGAGTTGATGATGATGATGATGATGATTTTTTGAACTGAATTATTCTTTTTCTACCATCATAATTTTTTATGTTTTGTGTGAAAATAAATAAATATTAATAAATGAAAAAAGGGAAAAAATCTTCGAATTTTCATTTAGAACTTATTGTTTTGTATTTTTGTTTATTTTTTATTTTTTTTTTTTTGTTCTTTTAAAGCAAACATTTTCCACATTTTCATAATTTGTTCAAAAACGATTCGACAAATGGATGAAACAAAAAATTGTATTCTGCAATAACAATTCCAATTTATTTGTATACATTTTTCTTATATTCTCATTTATTCATCTATAAATTCTAATCAAATATTTTTTAACTGATTCATCTCGATATTTTCCCAATAACTATCAACATTATAATTTTCCAATATTTTCATTAATAATTGTTACAATGAAAAATTGTGAAAATTCTGTAATGTAATTTTTCTATTTTTAACAATACAATTTTCAAATAGAATCAAAGAAGAAAAAGAAGTAGAGGAGAAAAATGATATAATAAAGAAAGAAAAAAAGAATGAAAAAAAAAACATTCTGTTTTCCCGCATTAAAACTTTTTATTTAATAAAAAAAAAAAAAAGAAAGAAGTGAAAAAAAAAATATCATCATCATCGTCATGATTCTCGTTTATAAATCGATCAACAAAAGGGAATACACACACACACACACACATATACAGACAGATCTACAGACACTATCCTCATGACCTGACCTATCTAATTTTTTTTTTTTTGTATAAAATTTAAAAACAAAAATTCTTTCCACCCCTAAAGTCTTCATCCCATACCACTAACATTCTATCACTTTGGCATACACACACACACACACACATACACACATTTTTTTCCTATAAATATTTTTTTTATTGTTCATTTTGTGTTATAGGAAAATCCTATTCCTATTTTTATATATACATTTTTTTTTTTTGTTTGAATTGAGTTGAATTGAGTTGAGGAAGTTTAGCGAGAGGATTAAATTCTGGAATTTTTTTATTTTTTTTTCATATTTTGACGTTTATACATAATTTTTTTCTTTTACTTTCAAAATCTCACACCACCCCATCAACGAATTTTTTCTTTTAAGCTATTTTCTATTTAATATTTTATACAATAGAAAATAATTCCACTTATTTATTCAACTCTATTCTCTACCATTTGATTGCCCTTTATTTTTTTTTTTTTTTGTAGACACCAACGACACTTCGACAATTCTTTCGATCAACAATTTTTTGTAAATTTTTCAAATCAGCCAGTGAATATTTTCTGTCCGATTTCCATACAAACATAAATTGTCTCATGTTTAAAGTGAAACTTTAAATGTGTGGTGGCCCTGTCTTGATTCTAACAGTTGAATACACAAAACACATTATTAAACAAATATCAAATCAATACCAGCTATCAGACTAACTGTCTCCCCGCGCCCCAACCACTATAACGAAAGATGTTTAATCAAATGTTAAAACACGACAAATAAATCGAAATAAACAAATTTTTTAATTAATTTTATTTCTTTACAAAAAAAAAATATAGAAAAGAGGAAAAGGAAAAACATTCAATTTTAATTTTTTATTATTTTAGAAAGACAAAATTTGGGTTGAAACTGAAAATGTAAGAATAAAGAATGAAAATTGGGGAAAAAAAACTAAACCCCATTTTTTTTTTTTTTTGGTTTTTTTCTTTCTTTTTTTTTTTGATTTTCCATCAATGTGCAAATTATTTTTAACACCTTTTGAAAGGAAAACAAAACAAAAAAAATACAAACAATCATTTATATAGATTTTTTCCTCTATGCCAACTAAATTTTCTTACCCATATCTTACCTAAATCATTTTCTTTTTTTCTCTTTTTTCTTTTAACATTTTTTTTTGTTTTTTGTTTGTCGGTTTTTTTTAGATTTTTTGTTTTGTTGTTGTTGTTTTTTTATTTTTCATGTCTTGCTTTTTATTTCAATTTTAATTTGTATTGACTTTCAATAAAAGTCATTCGAATTTCTTTCACTATTAAAAGAACGGGTATAATGTATTTTTTTTTTCTCCCTCTTATTACACTTGAGGTGGTTGGTGTTGTTGTTATTGTTGTTATTGCAAGAAAATCAAATCAATAAATAAATAAATGAATTTTCTTTTAGTTAAAAAATGAAAAACAACAGAAATAAAACGAAAGAAAAAAAAAACCACAAATAAAAATCGAGACTAAAACTATACAGTAAAAGAAAATGAGAGAAAATTAGAACTTTACTATTATTTTCTATTCTATAAAAAAATTGTAAAAGAAGAAGAAAAATTTACACCATCACCCAAACCCTAAATCCCATCTAACAATATCCTACAATTTCACTTCCTAATCCAACCATCATTTCCACTATACTTCTTCTTCTTCTTCTTCTTCTTCTTCTTTCCCTATACACACACACTTCACAAAAAAAAACCGACACTTTCTCTAATCTATAAAATACCAATCCATCTTACCCATCGTGCAATATAGGAAAAATATACAAAAACAACAAAAACAACAAGAGAGAATAAAAAAAAAAAAAAAAGAAAAAAAAAAGAAAAGAGGAAAAACATACAAAACAATTCAAACAAAACATACAAATAAATTTTATAGGGTTGCTTATTGGTTGATGGGGATGGTTTTTCCTAAGCTTTTTGTTTTTTTTTTTTATTTTTATTTTTATTTTGGAACAAAAAAAAATCGTCTGTTTTTGTTGATGAGTGAAGTAAAATATATTGAGAGAAAATCGAAAAGTGGTGTGTACCAGAGAAAAGGTGAACGGGAATGGGGTTTGAATAGTTAAGGAAATAAAAAGAAAAATAAAAGATGATTTTGTAGGAGGTGTGGAATAGGTTGGATAATTATAGTGACTGTTAATGCTATCAAACACGCCAATATAGGGTATTGGCACATCCTCGTGCCAATTTACCTTATTTGCCCTTCTGTCCCCTTCCCATCTTTCTTTCTATATAATTTCGTTTCTGTGATTTTCTTTTATTTAATTTCTATTTTCATTTGATTTCTTTAGTTTTTGTTTTTTTTTTTGTTTCATTTCTTTTCGATTGCAATAAAATAAAAGTGTTGAGAAATTATTTACAATTTATTTATTTTGACATGATTAGTTGAAGATGGTCTAATTAGTCGATTGTCGCTTTTTTTCTTTGTAATTTATAAATGCTACAGAAAAATCTAATACATACAACAAATAAAAAAAAAACCGTGAAAAGTTTATATGTGAAAGTCGCCAATTGATTTTCTTCAAATATTCAATTGTTGTATGAAATTGTGTTAAATGTGTTTCCATTTTCAATCACTAAAACATCATCAATATTTGTTGTTGTTGTCTTCATTTTTATCATCAAAAACAGTAAAAACCACACATACACACACATACACATACATACATACATATATCTCACATGTCATACAGAGAAAATAAAAAGATGTTAAATAAAACTGAAGTAAATTATAAAATTGAAAAAAAGAACAAAAATAGAAAGAGACAAACAAAAATGTGAAGAGAAGGAAAAAGAAAGAAAAACGATTAAAAACACAACAATAAATAGATAATAGGAAAAAGGATTAACAAAACTAGCCATAAGAAGGGACATAATTTATGATAATAAACTGGAAATCATACACGCACACACACACGTATAGAACTAAATAATAACACAACTACATAATATTGACATATGTAGTACATAGGTACTATAGAACTGTAGTACTGTAGTACTTGGTAGTTTACAAAAAAAAAAAAAAAAAAGAAAAATGAATGGAAAATTTATTATCACAAAAAAGGATGTTCAAAATTTTTCCGTAAATTACGTAATGAAAAGAAAATGATAAAACATGTTTTACTGTTTTAGTTTTATGTTTTGTTATTTTTTTGATGATGTCTTGCTTACCCTCCTCCTATCCCTTTTATACGTTTAGTTGGTGGGCCCGGTAAATTATTATTCATATTTATGTTTGCGACGACAAAAAAACAACAATTGAATACACATACACACACAAATCTTTCTCCGTTCACACATCCCAGGATAGCAACAGTAAACGATGAGAATTTTTTTTTTTCGGTTTTTATTTCTTTTATGTAATTTGTAAGTTTTGTTTTTATAGAATTCTTATTAGAAAACAAGTAAAACGAATAAGAATAAGAGGAATGGATGACTGTGGAAATATTATTTCACAAATTTATACAAATACAATGAAGTATTTTGTCAAATAATCAATTTTCATTTGTCACCCAAAATTTCGTAATTAAATTTAAAAATAAAAACAACAATAAAAAGGTGAATGAAAAATTATTCAATATTCTCAAAAAAAAAAAACAAAAATTATCTCTATTACTCACTCTGTCTCTCACTTTCTCTCTCTCTCCAGGATACTGTGTTTTGTTGATAAACTTTTCTCCCCTTTTATTTATGTGGTTTTAGTTCCTTCTATACGATATAAATGTCTGGTATTTACAAATCTATATAAATACTCTGTGATTTTAACTTGACTCTTGTCCATTTTTCTAGAAAGAAAAAATAAAATAAAATAAAATAAAAAAAGAAGAAGAAGAAGAAGAAGAAGAAGAAGAAGTAAAACTAAAACTGCTTATTCAGCTTATTTTCTCTCTAACTGTTTTTCTCCTATTTCATATACGTTGTATAATCTACTTTATACCAAAATCTGTATTAATATGAGTGTGTTTGTGTAAGATCAAGAAGAAAACTCATACTTAACATTTTCTGTATTTTTTTTTTCCTTTTGTCTTTTGTTTTTTTTTTTTTTGTTTTTGCTTATGCACACACACACACAAACCCATTTACAATATTGGAAATACATTTATAAAGACAGAATATTTGTGTCCCTTCTAACACTATATTTTTCGCTATCTTTTCTATATCTGTCTATTTATCTATATCAGCCCACCTTAAAGAGAAAAAAGAAAAAGAAAAGGAGGAAGAAGAAGATGAAAATGTTTTCGAGTAAAGAAAAAAAAAAAAAAAACGACAAAGGAAAAAAAAAACCTTAACATCACCAATTTTCCAACTTTTTATGCTAAAACACCATATATTCTCCCAACTCTCTAATTCATATATGGTTCTTCTCTCATTATATCTCTTTTTCTCGTGTACATTACACATCCTTTATCTCATACTATATTTAACTTAACCGCTATCACCTACCATCATCACAATCATCTACCACCACTATACACCTACCACCATATTTACATCACCTCACATAAGGATAACCTACCATCTATGTTGTATCACCATTTGTCTCTCATACCCAACTTTTTCTCTCTCTCTCTCTCTCTCTCTTTCTATACATTGTCCCATTCCAATATCTCTTACCAAAAAAAAAAAAACAACCAAAAACCATTCAAAATCTCATACTCTTATTCTTCTTACAACATCAGCAGTACTTCGTCGGGCTAGGTTGCGGGGATACCTCTTCTCACATATATATATATATATATATATATATTTCTACATACTATATTCCTTTATTATACGATGAGACGATGAGTATTTTGTCTCTTCTATTTTTATATTTATACAATATAAAAGTTTTGTTTTCCAGTGACGTCCAAAAATGTATCATTTATAAACCAAAAATATATTACCCTACAATACATACAGAAACAATTAAAAGCTTTTTGACTTTTAACGACAAAAAAATATGTTTATTTAAATTTAAAATTTAAATTAAATCTTAAATTAATTAAGTAAAATAATTAATGAAAAGTAAAGACAGAGTACAATAAAGTTTACCAAGAAATTTTAGAATCAATTTAATTATGGTTGTCCGTTGCCCGAATTGTACAATGAAAATTTAATTAGGACAAATTCAATTGCATTCCACACATTAGAAATCAATTAAAAATCCTAATAGACGAAAGTCCAACTTTACGGACGTTTCACTGCATCATTAGAATATTAAAATTTCAATATAGAAAAATTATTATCAAGCTTATTTTTTTAAAAAAGGAAAATGTAAAATGATAAATGGAAAATGATATCAACTAAATTAAAAGTCAACCAAAAAAAAAAAATAAATAAATAAATAAACAAATGTGCCGCCACTGTATAATCTTTTGAGCTCTAAGGGAATATAATTTTTCGAATGGTTCGTCCGTATAACTAGTTAAATATATAAATGTTAAAACAGACTGGCTGGTTGGGGGAGTGGGGTATGGGTATGACGGGTTTTGGTTATAAGAGAAATTGTGTGAAGGGGTATGGTAGCGAGAGGTGTCGGTTAAATGGCCACATCTTTACACTGATTTTAATCCTGTAGTCATTGTTGCCATTTATGTTAGGTAAAAAAAAAAAAAAGAAAAAATAGAAAAAGGAAAAATTGCAGAAGCAGAAAGAAAGAAAAAAAAAAAGAAAGGCCCACCCGAAAATAATAATAATAATAATAAAAGAAAAGAAGGAAATTTGTATTTTGTATGTGAAAAAAAAAATGCTGTATCCGTTGGCGAGTTGGGAAGGGGATAACGGTAGAGGCACATGAAATATTGACAACACTTTTTTGTCGGTTCGTATTTTCTTCTTTTTTTTTTTTATTTTTCCCTTTTTATGTTATTTTATTAAAAGACATTTATACTCAACAACCTTACTTCTTCCACCCTACACCCAACCCATTTCTATACGCTTTAGAAGCAAAAAAAAAAAAAAAACATTCTCAGCAATAACGCGAGACCTAAGAAGACGACACAAACAATTACAAAACGACTTTAAAAATTAAAAAAAAAAAAAAAAATAAGTAAAGAAAAGGAAAAGAAAAGACTTTTTTTTTTGTTCTTGAAAATTTTTTTTCATTTCAGTTTCCTCTTTTTTCTTTTTTCTCTTGTGTCAAAATTTTAATTCATCGAAAGATGTACAACGTACACAAAAAAAAAAAACATGCGCCCACTTTCTTTTGTTGTTATTGTTGCTGTTGTTGGCTGTTATTATTGTGTCGATCCTAATTTCTTCTTACTCTTCATCTCACTGCTACCACAACAACAACAAAATTTTCTTATTTCTTACAAAATATACGAAAAATAGAAAGAAAAAAAATGGTGAAGAGCAAAAAAAAAAAAATAATGGTTAAAAAAAAGAAAGTACAACAACAAAAGTACAAAGGAGAAAACCAAACAAAACACAAAAAAAAAAAAAATGTTATGGAAAAAGACATCTTACGGTTATATATTTTCTGTCTCTTTGTTAAAAGGAGTGCGTATATGTATGTTGTATGAGAGATGTTTTCTATCCCTCTTATACAACGTGTAAAAGGAAAAATACAAAAAATATTAGAAAGACAAATATTTATTATTTTCTCATACACCACACACTTTACACGTCATATCGAATAACTTTGAAACTTTAACCAAATACTTTTACCATATCCTTTAGTCACGCTTTAGACACCTTTTAAAAATTTTCATATATATATAATTTGCTCTTTTCCACTTTCTTTTTTCCATTCTAACTAAAAAAAAAAAAAATTTCAATATTTCTTCAAATTTTTCCTAAGAAATTATTTCAGTTCAAGAATTTTAACCCTTAAATGTATTCTTATTCTACAACAAGATAAACAACAACAAATAACAAACAACAAAATATAACCAAATAACAATTTTATGGTTTACCAAAATTTATTTCTTATAATTTATATAAGAAAGAATAAGAAACAGAGAACACATCCAATAAATGTTAATAATAATGATGGTAATGTTGATGGTTATTTTATATTTAATATAAGATAAGATATGTAAGGTGTATTATATAGAATATGTAGACAGGGTGGCAATATTTAAATATATAACCACACAAAAACATACACACACACACACTATCCATATGATTTTTTCTTTAACAACTCCCATCATCTCTTTACCACAACTCAAACTCATCCCACCATTTATTTTAATCTATCTATTTGGTATGATTTAATCTGTAATATATGTTGTTGTTGTTGCTGTTGTTGTTGTTTAGATAATGTAAAATTGAAAATATTTTCTCATTAAGTATTGTATCAAATTCTACATTCAAAAAATATTTATTACAAGTCCAACAACAACAACAACAACAATAAGAATAACATAAAATAATATTTTCTTATAGAAAATTAGAACTTTCTTCATTGATAAATAAATGCATACATTTACACGCACACATGTAAAAATAAATGCGTTTTAGAAAGAATATTAGCTGTTTTGCTGTTTACTTTTCTAGGGGGGAAAGAAAAACACCAACTGTATGAGAATTTCGTTGTTTTCTTCTTTTTTCGATTTTTTTTTTTGTATTCTCTTTATCTTTTGCTGGCCCCACATATTTGTCAATTTTTAAAATAGGTTTAGATGTTTTAATTTAAAGGTTGCAAGGTTAATGATGTCATAAGTATGTGATATAGTTAGTTGAATCAGGCGTAATGTCAATTTTTATTATGACAATAAATAAAAAAAAAAAAAAAACAAATAGTATTTATTATATCCACTTTTCAATATTATAAATAATCGTTCCAATTCTTTTTTCTTTTTCTCTGCTCTACATAAATTCCCTGTCTTTTCTTCAACCATTCATTTAAAAATTCCCAAAAGTTAACAATAAGAAGAAGAAGAAAAGGAAGAAGAAAAAAAACTCTCTTAAAATAATAACTGACAATAACACAATTGAGAACAAATTACTTTTGAATTGTACGACATTTTCCGTCTCCTGTTTTCCGGGTAATAAATAAAATTATGTCAGATTTTAATTCAGCACCGTATACAAATGTTTTCTTTTTTTTTTCCTTTTTTTCTAACCAAAGAATAGAGGAAACCGAAAAGACGATGGTGGTAGGTTGGTTGGTGGAGAAAGAAAGAAAAAAAAATGGAAGGAAAGAAAAAAAAAATGTAAAGAAAAAACCGGTAAAAGAATTGTTTTCTTTTTCTTGTGCTCACTGTTGTTGTTGATTTGTTTTGAATTTTATTTTTGGTTAAAATTTATGTTATTCATCTATTCATCTAATAAAATATTTTCTATTCACGTTTCACAATTTGGCCTTTTTTCTTTGTCTTTGTCTTTTCGTTTTTATTTCTTATTAAAAAATTCTAAAAAAAAAATAAATACAAAAAATATTCTTTCATTTTTAAATTCTATTTTTCTGTTTTAATTTCTTTGCATTTCCATAATTATTTTTCTATTTTCATTTGTCACAACATAAATGGAGTGAGAATTAAAATTGTTGATATACTTTTAATTTTACTGCTTATAATTTTATTTAAGACTAAAGATTATATATTTACGCTACCATTTATGGTGGCAAATGGACAAGGACTCTCCAGTTTAATTTGTTAAATTGAATTTTATGTCATAATCAAAATTACTAGTAATGATTAATGATCGCGACCAAAAACGATCGCGATCACATATCAAACTTAAGCCCCACTACCTATAGAAAATCAGTGTCATAGTTAAGCGACCACATAGTAACTACAATTATCACATTTCATAATTTTTTTTCTAAAACTTTATACAAAAAAAAAACATTGTCTGATTATATAAGTAGAATGGGGGGAAGAAAAAGGAAATATTAATAAACAAAAGCTTTAAAAAAAGAAGGAAATTTTGATAAATATTCTAATAAAAAAAGAAAAAGAAAAAAAAGGGTAAAATCAGCAGCATCTCCTCGCACATAATAAAAAAAAAACTCCTTCTTTTTTATGGAGTCCAAACAAACTATATATTTTTATTCTTTTTTTTTTTATCCACATAAAATATAACTATACACACACACATACTCACATTAACATACACACACACACACATTTTAAGTCTTTTCTAGACTTTTAATATTGTTCACCCCTTATAAGGTTATCCACCATATCTTATTCCCCAACACCTTTCCACCCATATTATGGTTGGATGATGAAAAGAAAACACAAAACATCAAATATATGAGTAAAAAAGAAACATATGCCACCAAAGGTATATTTTTGTGTGAATTGATAAGAAATCTGCTGATACATTTTGTTAGAATTAAAGACAATACATATATAGAAAATACCCCTTTTAATAAAAGAAATCCACTCACACATGCATACGTACACCAACCAAATATACATAATCCCAACCATTTAAAAAATGAATAATTTTATGTATATTTTCCAAAAGCTTCTTCAACTTCTTTTTCATCTTGTTCTTCTTCTTTACTTTTGACCAAACACTGTGTTGGGTTTTTTCTTTGTTTGGTGTACTTTTCACAAAATAACAACAAGACGAAAAAAAAAAAGGATTCTCGAAATTATTAAAAAAAAAATTGTCTAAATAAACGTTAAGTATACGGGGAAGGGGGAAGTGGTAAGTTTAAACACATTACAGAGTTGAAAAAAAAAATGGAAACAGAAGCAAGTATGGAACACATTGATACACCTCCCTCCCTCCTTCAGCTACAAATCTATTCTGCTGCTCACAAAAAAAAAAAAAGCCCCCAAAACATAATTTCTCTTTCCATATTTCTTGAAAGAAAAAAAAAATTCTTCCCTTATTCACACTTGTGAAACCTTCAAATATAGGACCAATATTTATTTGTTTTTCTGTAAAGAATCTTATGTATATTTAGGGTAAATATTGGAGTGGAGAAGGTGGTCATGTTGTTGTGTGTGTGTGTGTGAAAGAGAGAACACACAGAAATAATATCGAATTATGAGAAAAATAATATCATTGATAGAGGGAGGTTATGGGTGGAGGATGAGGTAAGGGTGAGATTATTTGAAACAAGAAAGCATAAAAAAAAAAAATAGCATAATAAAAAATAAAAAAACACAAACACACATACACATACACATACAAAACACTCATATGCACAAAAAAAAAAATATATATATATAAGAAAACAAAACTAAATTGACTTTTGAATCACACTATAAATAACATCTGTTATGTTGACCTACCTACTAAAAACTAATATTCAATTCTTTATATTTCTCTTTCTCTTTCTTACACTATCTTTTTTTTTTTGTTTCTCTCTCACTCTTTCTCTCAGTGTGTGTGTGTATGTGTGTGTGTGTGTGTATGGATGTTTATTCCTTTTTTTGTATTTCTCGTTATTTCCCTCTTCTTATATACAAATTTTTTTCTTTCTTTCTTTTTTTATTATGATAAATACACGTATGTCATGTATATGATGAGAAAAACAATTTTCCTTATAGAAATAAAAAGAAGACGAAGAAGAATATTGAAGAATTATTGAATATAAGGAAAATATTTTAGTTTTCCTTTTTATTTTATTTTATTTTTTCTTTTTTCTCAATAAATAAAAAAAAAAAAAAAAAAACTTTATTCTTTAGAAGAGAGAAAATAGAAAAATTGCGAATTTATGCGAATGATCGAAACCTTTTTTTTTTGTTTTTTTCTTTCACAAGAATTATTTAATTGAAATCTTTTGTGTGTGTGTGTGTGTGTGTGTGTGTGAGAAAAATTTTATGTAAATTTTAAATTAAATAATTATTTTATGAAATTCATTAAGGCAACTAGATTTGTGTGTGTGTGTGTTTTATCTACATAAAAAAATATAAATAAGAAAAATTAAACCAGCGGAAACGGATAAAGTAAAAAAAAAAAAAAATAAGAAAATATTTCAAATAATTAAAAAATTTTAAAGGAAATGCAATTTTTCATTTACATTTTTTCTCTCTCTATTTTTTTTTCTTTCATTGTTAACTCTTCTAAAGTAAATAATTGTTTTTCACTGATTTATTTGAAAGGGAAAAAATCAAGAATTATGTAATATAAATTTTTTTTGTGTTTTTTTTTTTTTTATAAACAAATAAAAATTATTATTTTTCTTTTCTCGTTCGACTCGTTTATTTTTTTTTTTTTTTTTCATTCATTTTATCGAGAGAGAGAGAGAGAGAGAGAGAGAGAGAGAGAGAGAGAGAGAGAGAGAGAGAGAGAAAATGCAACATAAAAAAGAATCAACACAATAATAAAAAAAAGCTGTATTCGTTATGTGTATGTGTGTGTGTGTGTGTGTGTGTGTATCCCATAAGAAGAAAAATTATTATTAAAGATTTTCATTTATGTAAATATTGATTTTATTTGTATTTTACATATTCGTTGTAATTTTTGTTTTTTTTTTTTCTTTTATTTGATTTTATTATTTTTTTAATATTTGAACTGAATTTTATTTCTTCAATTTCCGTATTTTTCTTCTTTTTTTTTTTTTTTCAATATTTACAAAATTATTTTCAGATGGATTGCATTGTGTTTATTTTTTCTTATATTTTAAGGGAAAATTAGTGACAATCTTAGTTTAATATTTGAAAATATAAAATCACCGCACACTAACTACTTTTTATTGTGTCAAAATTATCATAGAGGAGACAACTCGAACCAATCCAATTTATGTGATTTGGAAATTTTCAAGAGAAAAAATGTGAAATGAAAATTGTCAGTGTCCTTTTTTTTTTTATGAAGGGAAAAAATTTCTTTTACTTATTTTTACAGAAATTCCAAATTGTACTTGTTGAAATTTTTTTGTGTAATTGTTGCAATTCTAAAGTTCATTTATAAAATAATTTTAGAATAATTTGTGAGATCTAACACAAAAATAAAATCAAATTGAAAAAAAAAAGAAGAAAGAATTAAATTAGCATGAAAAATAATGCAATGGAAAAAAAAAGATAGGAAAATGTGGAAAACAAGAGAAATTTTACTGTTAAAAATTTATAATCCCCTCCTTTTCTTTTCTTTTCTTTTCCTATTTTTTTTTCTCTTCTTCTTCTAGATAGAATAATGTGCAGCAAAAAGCAAACTGGATTGGTTTATATATTTTTCTTTTTTTGTTAAAAATAAAATAATACAAAATTATCTCTGTCTCTCTCTCTCTCTCTCTATCTATTTCTATCTATTTGTTTTCTTTTAAAACATCAATATTTTACGCTCTCTATCTCTCTTACACTCTCTATAACTTTATCTCTTTCTAATCGTTGTTACATAAATAACACAACATCCGGCATATAAAATTTTGTATTTTACTTTTTAAACAAAAAAATTTTTTATACTCCTCCTTTTCTCTTGTTTGTTTTTTTTTCTATAAATTTTCTAATTTCTAAAACGAAAGAAAAATAAAAACAAAATATAAAAATAATTATAATAATAATTATTAAATAATTATTATAACAGTAACAACAACAACAACAACACCACCACCAAAACAACAACAACAACAACAGCAACAGGAAATATAAATTTTTCTATTCTCTGTTCTGTTAAATCTTTATTTATTTATTTTTTTTTTTTGCCAGAATTTTTCTTAACATTTTTAACTTGATTCTTGATTATATTTGCATTTGAGTTGAAAACATTTGATAATAATCAGTTACGTAATCATTAAAAGTGATCATCTAATTGATTGATAAAAATAGAAATCTATAGAAAATTTTCCCCTTTTTAAGATGCAAAATAAAAATGATCAACTATTAAAAAATTGTATGTCTAAATGTCTTGACTTGTATAAATTTCAAATGACAAATTTTAAGTCCAAATGATTGACTTTTTTTTTTTTTTCCTTTAATTTTGGTAGAAAATTTTTTAGTGTCTATTGTCTGGTACTAGATTATTAGCTCCCCCCTCTCTCTTTTATTTTTCCATCTAATTTTTATTAACTTCAATTATAATTAATAATTACGAAATGATCAAAAAAAAAAAAAAATTAATGAGTGAAAATTTTGAGTGAAAAATATTGTGAATAAGAAATGCAAATGCAGAAAGAAAATTTTCATATTAAAAATGTAAATAGGGAAGAAAACTAGAGAAAATTTTAACTATGAATTTACATAAAATCCTTCAAAATATTAATATGGAAAATGATGGGGGAAGATGAAATTATGAAAATATCAAATGAAAATAGAAGACGCTTTTTTTTTTTTTTTTGGTTTTATTGCAACAAATCAGCGTGCTGTCATTAAAATTATATTTTTATAATTATTGTGGTGTGTGTGTGTGTGTTTGCGTTGTGTAAGTTTAGTGTATGTGTGTGTGTGTGAAAAATATATCTCACTAAACCTCAACCACTACCAGTCGTCAATCATCTATAATTTTTCACAATTATTGAAAAATTCAAAATAAATTTACAAAGCCAAAAAAAAAAAGAAAGTCTTGTAGTCGTCTTGTAGTCGTCTTATAGTTGTCTTATCGTGCGCCATTTCTACTTTTTTATTGTTGTTAATTTTAAATTTTATTGTTATGTGTTCGTTGAATAAAAACAAAATTATTTTTTTAATGAATTTGTTAAGAATTTTTCCTTTTCAATTTAACTTTTTCCATACGGAAAATTTATATATAAAATTTTTTCTTTTCTTTTTCGTTTCAATGAAACTGCATTCACAGATGCCGTTGTTGTTATTTTGTTATAATTTTTTTTTTTTTCTGTTCTTACAAACAAATTCATATCAGAGGGAAAATTGTTTTTAAAACACGAAAAAACAAAAACAAAAAAACGACAGAAACGGGTTAAAAGGCGTCTTTTTGTATTAAATATTTTCTGTGTGTGTGTGTGTGTGTATGTATTTTTTTTATTTTTTTCCTTTTTTAGGAGAGTACAAAAAAAGGTAAAGAAAAAAAAAAACAGAGAGGAGAAAATTTATCTTTGTATATAAAATTTTCCATATACCATATACCTACATATTTTCCTATTGACGTAGAAAGTACAAAAAAAAAAAAGGAAATGCAAAAAAAAAAAAAAAAACAAAAAAAGAAAGCAAGAAAGAAAAAAACGGAATTTTCTGTACATTGTCGTGGTCGGTTATTGTATATAAAAGCGTTTTTCTTAAGGTAAACGCCCACGATAGAGACGACAAAATGAAAACGATGAAAACGACAATGGCAACGACGACGGCAATGATTATATGACAACGACAATAAAAACGACGAAGACTAACAAAAAAAAAAGAAAAAAAAGAAAAAGGAAAATTGTGATAAGAGACGAAACAAAAAAAAAAAAAAGAAACAAATAAAAAAAAATGAAAATATGGAACATAAGTTCCCCTTTTTCCCTTTGTCAATATTCCAACAAAACTCTAAAGCAATTTCTTTATTTATTTATTCATTTTTCCAAAATGACGAATAAAACAGAAATTTTCTCATTATTTTCATAAATTTTTGGCCAAACTTAAAATTAACAGAAATTTATATTTTGAATTTTGTTTTTGTTTTTTTTTTTTTTCAAAAATTATTCCCTTAACTGCATCAAAGAATGGACTGAATTTTCATTGGTAAATAGAGGTCTCTCCTACATACACACACACACACACACACATACACACATACATACATACACACAGAAGGAGGTTTAGAGAGAAAGGATTCACAGTGAATTTTCTTGTTATGGTATTTTTTTTTTTCTTTTTTTTATTGTTGATATTGTTGTTGCTATTGTTCTTATTGTTGTTGTTTTTTTTCTGTTCTGTTCAAAGGGCGGAGTTCCACATTATTATAACAAAAATTTCCTTTTCATTTTTTTTTTTTTTGTGTGTTTATTTTTATTTTTCTCTTTTTTTATTCATTTTTCATTTTTTCTTCTTCTTTTATTTTTTTTTTGTTATTTTTTTTAATACATTCCTTTTCTCCCTTACATCTATGTATGTGTGTGTGTGTGTATGTGTGTGTGTAGGTGTTCAGTATGTGTATGGATTTGTTGTAATTTTCTATAACATAAAATTGATATTCTGTAAATGAATAATATTGTTGTCTCGTCTTCTGGTGCATTTGAGTTCATATACATTCACGCATACACACACACACAAACATACACACACACACAGTCATACAACATATAGTTAGACTCATTTTCCATTTTCATCACCTCCTACAAAAAAAAAAGAAAACTAAAAGCAAAATAAAAAAAACAAAAAAAAAAAAAAAAAATGGATAGATGGAAAAAGAAAATAGAAGAAGAACGTAAAAATTTCTGTTCTATTCTGTCTGCACTATTTTCTTATACTTTTCTATATGACTACTAAAAATATTTCCATTTATCTTGATACTCGATACACTTTTTCTCTTTTTCTCTCTTAAATAAATTTTCTTTTTTCTTTTTTCCTTTCTTTCTCACTCTCTCTCGCTCTGTCTCTCTATTGTAATATATAAATATATTAGATTCTTACTTATTATTTTATTATTTTTACTCTGTCTGTCTATTTTTCTTCTTCTTTCATTTTTCTTCATCTTCTTACGTTTTGATGTTTTTCTTTTCATTTTCATTTTGTTTTTGTTTTTTTTTTTTTTTTAAATTTTTTCTATTTGGTCTTTTCAAAGTTTTTCATTTTCTTCTTCTTTTTATTTTTTTTTTTTAGTATTGTCTGTCTATATTGGTTTTCTGTTTTTCTCTACATTTTCATTTGTTTTTTTTCTTTGTCGATTTTTCTTTTTTATTCATTTTTCTTTGACTACAAAATTTTTGTATCAACCAATCAATGAATTATCATTTTACCTTTTCTTATTTCTGTTCTTCATTTCAATTTATTGTACTTTTTTTTCACTTTTTTCTCTCCCCCCTTACCCCATTTTTGTATGCTTCCCATTAATTTTTTATTATGATTTTTACTTGATTATGTTTTTTTTTTGTCTTAAAGAGAAAAAAAAAAACGATCATCGATCAACAATCCTAATTTATTCTTAGCGTCTTATTTAAAGATATTTTGTAATTATCTTGAAGAAAAAGTAGAAAATAATTTAAAGAAAAATCAGTCGACCAGGATCCATCTAAATTTTCTATTTATAAATTATTTATCAATTTTTCTTTTATCATTAAATTGAAAAATAATTTCACGATGATCTGTTTATGGGCACAAAAATAGTCAATAATATTTGGACGCAATTCCATTCCCCGTTTGTTTGAATCTTTTAATAATTTCCGTTGATATTTTCATTAAATGGAAAATTTATACAATTTTTGCTACATTCTATGAGAAAATACTTTTTTAATTAAAGAAAAATTATTTTTTTTTTTTTGTTTTTATAAAAAAAAATTCTTCCATTCTTATAAATTGTTAAAATATTTTTAAAATTTTCAAATTTTTCTAATTTAAATTCTCATACGAAAAATGTTCAACAAAAATTTTTCTGTTTTAAATTTTTTAAACAAGACTATATAGATTTCTATGAGCAACAAAGAAACGGATCAAAAATGTTGTGTGTGCGCGCACATGAAAAAATGAAAAAAGAAAAAAGAAACAAAAAAAAAAGAAATACAAAATAACAGAGAATAAAGTAAGAACAAAAAAAAAAAAAAGAAAAACAGAGGAAAATAATAAAAAAAAAAGGAAAAACAGAAAACCCCTTTTCTTTACCTATATACACATAACACAATATATTCTATATAAACTTTTTATATTTATCTCTGTCTGACAATAATTTTATATATATATTTTTTTTTCTTGTCTCTCTCTCTCTTTCTCTCTCTCTCTCATCCCTACTTTATTTAACACGAATCTTTTACTTTTATCCCATCCCGCCCCAACCAACCCCATCCCCACTACTTTTATATTCGAAAAATGAAAAAATAAAAAACAACAACAACACATACCACTTTTTACCCCTGATCCACAAAATTTTACTCATTTTTCTTCTACTTCCACATTTTATTCTACTTCTTCTTCTTCTTTTTCTTTTTCATCTTTTTCTACTTCTTGTGCTTCTTCTGGGCAAATCTCTTACAAATAATATTCCTCTGTATATTTTTTTTTTTTTTTGTGTTTTGTGTTTTGTGTATGTGTGAGCTGTATGTGTATGTATATACATATTTTTGTATAGGTTGAATATTAATATATGTATATACAATTTTTGTATAACCAACAACAACGAACCAACGAACGAACTCAATTTTCCACACCCCCAAATGAAAAACAAAAAAAAAAATAAAAAAACACAACAAAAAAACAAAATAAAATAAAATATTCTCATATAAGGAGAAGAAAAGTACTCTTTCTCTCTCTCTCCTCACTGCTCTCTCTCTCTCTCTCTCTCTCTTACTTTTTATCATCAGTTCAAAATACTATCCATATAAAAAAGGCCACCACCCATTCCGCCTACATTTTTTACTTGTCCCTTGCACAACTAAAATTTTCTTATCACTATTTTTTCGTTTTGAAAATGAAAATAAAATAAAAAAACAACCACAGTGAAATTTTCTCTTCATTTTCCATTTTTCTGATGGAAAAATGGGACAAAATTTCAAGAGACGAAAAGAAAAACAAAAAGAATAGAAACAAAAAAAAAAAAGAAACAAAACCGAAGATTTTTTTCACCACCCAAAAAAGAAAAATGGAAAAAGAAAAAGGAAAAATGAAGAAGAAGAAAAGAAGAAGCAGAAAATATAAAAACAAAAAAAACAAAAAAAAATAAAAAAATAAAATAAAATATATAATAAACGAACGCCATTTTTTCCCTTCCCTTCTATTTCACTTTATTTTCTTCTTTATTCTGTGTGTGTTTTCTTTTCTTTTTTTTTTTTTTTTTTGTTCTTCTTCTTCTTCTTCTTCTTCTTTTTTTTTATTACTACTTGTAAATGTTGTGTGTTGTGTATCTGTGTGTTATATAGATATATATATATATATATATATATATATATAATGTATGATGTGCATGTATATATATATATATATATATAAATATATATAAATAATATGTTTGTGTCTATGTGTATGTGTGTGTATGTATGTATGTGTGTGTGTGTGTGTGTGTGTGTGTATTCTCAAATATTATGCATTGTTGTCTAGTACTTATTTGACTTTAAAGATGTTAACAAGGGCAACGAACAATATATTTATAATAATCAAAATAATCAAAATCAAAATAATAATAATAATTAAAATAATCATAATTTAATAATGGTAAAATAATTAAATTAACGGTAAAAAAAAAAATACAACAATAACAACAACAACAACAAAATATACAATGGAACAAAAAAAAACAAAATGGACGCCATTTTGAATAATAATAAATAAATAAAAAAAATAAATGCAAAATAAAATGGGAGAGAAAAAAACGAATAAAAAATATTCGATGATTTAATTATTTTAATTTTTCTTTTCTTTTTTTTTATTGAGAAAAACTGAAATTTCCAAATAATTTTCTCATTTTCATAAATTTTTGAAGAAAAACAAAAAGCATTGTGTCTGTGATAAATTTTAATTTTTCTTTTTGACTTATCCTGGGTTTTTTCTACTATTTAATTGTGTTTATAAAGAAAACAAAAACAATAAAAATTTAAGAAAAATTTAAGAAAAAATTGTGTGAGGAAAATTCTTCAATTAAAAATTATTTTTCTTGTTGTGTTGGATTTATTGTATTTTTCTGTTTTTTCTTTTCTTTCGTTTTTTTTTTTATTTTGTTTTTTCATCAATGAAAGTGGAGACACCTGATGTGTTGTGATATTAAAATAAAAAAATCAAAGAAAAGTTTTTCGTTCTTAAAAGATAAAAAAAAACAAAAAAAAAAACGTTGTTTTTTTTATAGAAAATTATATTTCATGAAAAATGTTTTCCATTTTTTATATTCTGTTTTTTTTTTGTTGTTGTTATCCTTCAACTGTGTGTTTCTCTTTTATCCGTCTTAATTTAAATAAGGAAAATTTATATTAATTGTGATTCGTGTAATTTTTCATAAGAAAAATACAAAAAAAAAAAATTTGGTGCTACAAAAAAAAAAAAAAAAAAAAAGAAAAGGAAAAACGGAAAAACGGAAAAAAAGAAATTTTTAAAAATAAGAAGAAAAATTTAATTAAAAGAAGAAAAAGAAAAAATGTTCTGTGTGTGAAAATTTTCCCAAAAAAAAAATAATAATGTCGATATGAAAAGTGAAAGAAAAATAAAAAAATTACATATGAAAATGAAAATCTGATTGTGATAATTAGTCTGATTTTTTTTTTACAAAAAAAAAATAAATAAATTAAAAAAGAAATAAAAAATACAACAACAACAACAACAACAACAACAACAGCATAAAATAAAAAATTCATATTAAGAAGCAAAAATTATTCGATCCGTTTGTTTTTGATTTTGTTTAAATTGTGTTTTGTGAAAATGTTTTTGTTGTTGTGAAAAATTTAAACATAAAACCAGAAAAAAAAAAATTTCTTTATAACAAAAATTAAAAGAAAACGAAATAAAAAAGAAAAAAAAAAAATTTTAAAGAAAATTGAAACGATTTTTTAGTAAAAAATCAAATTAAACAAATTAAATTAAATAAAGTTAAGGGGGGAGAAAAAAAATTAAAACAGAAAAATTTTTAGCGAAAAAGAAAATTTTAATCATTAAAAAACAACAACAACAAAAAATAAAAAAATAAAACTATAAATTAAAAATTATTTTTCCAAACAAAAGCAAAACAAAACAAATAAAATTTTCATATGATTAATTATTTAATTATAAATAATGGCAATCACAACAACAGCACAGGTAAAAATAATTAAAGACAAAGAAAAAAAGAGAAAATTGTAAAATTTAAATTTTAAAAAAAAAAAAACAAACAAAATTCTTTTTAAATGAAAATATTTTCCATTTTAACAAAAAAACAAAAAAAAAAATAAACGAGAAAAACGAAAAGCAAAAAAAAAAAAATCTATCAAAACTTCAGCAACAAGTGGATTTTAAATATAAAAGTGCGTATGGTTGTTTATATTTTTGTGTCTATGTGTGAAAGTGTGTCTATGTGTGAATGTGTGTGAGTGTGTGTGTGTGTGTGTCTGTGCGTGTTAATGTATTGGTTTGATGAAAATACGCACAACTATTTTTCGTTTTCAATTCTTCTTTGAACTTTCTTTTATGAGTTACTTTGGTTTAACAAGTACACACACACACACACACAACACACACACACAACACACATTCACACAGCACACACTTTCACACTTTGACACAATAAGTTAAAAAGGAGAATATTTAAATTTTATAGAAAATAAATTAAGAGTGAATTTAAAAACATTTCATTTGTGATTGTTTGTGGTTGTGTGAAAATTTATCAATATTGCAATGAAAATTTCAAACGTTCAGACTTTTCAAAATTTTAAATAATATTGAAAAATTTTTCTAATTAAATTCACCATTGACAGTTTTCTTAAATTTTATGTCATAGAATTAAAAAGATTGAACCTACAATCGTTGACTTTAAATTCTGATATGACTTCCTCCCACCCACCCCCCTTGCACACAAACACACAAACATTATCGAATTAATTGAGCTTACACTTATTTTTTGTTAAACGCAAATTATTTACTTACTCTACTTTTGCATAACTTTTTTTATATATATTTATTTTTGTTCGTTTTCTTTTAGTTACCCCCTTTTTCTCAACCCATTTTACATTTTTATTCATCACGTTGTTTTTGTTGGTGTTGTTGGTTTTTGTCTTTTATTTTTTTGTTGCGGTTTATTCCTTCTTTATTATTATTATATTCATATTTTCATATATTTATATTTATTGTATTTTCTTCACACCACCCTCTCAACTACCCTACCCCTTTTTTATAAAAAAAAAAAAGGAACTACCACTACCACCATCCCACTTTTCTTTGTGGTTCTCTCTAAGGCAACAACCAAAAACTCTTACATTATATCATCGTTTTATATTATTATTGAGAAAGGGTGGGGAGGGGTGTAGGATTTGTGTAATTTTTTTTCGTATTTTTTTTTTTTTGTATGTTGTATACTTTAATATTTGTCTATAATAAAGCATAAAAAGTAAAAGAATGAATAAGAAAGATGAAAAAAGAGGATATGTTGGTAGGCACATGAGAAGAAGAAGAATAAAAAGAAGAAGAAGAAGAAGAAAAAAAACTGATATATTTTTATTTTAACCCAAAGTATGTATTATTCCATATTATTATTATTATTATTATTATTATTATTATGTAACAAACACACATAATTTACGTGGAAAATTGTATTTTCTATTCTTATTTTTCTTTCTTATTTTTTTTTTATTTATTTATTTTCTCTTTTAACGCATTTATTTATTTTTTATCTAAATTCTAAACATAAATAAAGTGTGTGTGTGCATGTGTGTGTGTGTGTGTGTGTGTATTTTTGTGATACTTTCTTAGAATACATCTGTCTCATTTTATGTGAGTTTTCCAAAAAAGAAAGAAAAAAATAAATAAATATAATCATAAATATTATTTTATACCAACACACACAGAGACACACACACACACACACACACACATACTCATGCATACACACACTATAAAAACAATAACAACAACAACGACAACAACAACAACGTAGACAAAAAAAAATGTGCCTAAGTATTTTTTTTCTTCTTCGTCGTTGATTTTTTTTTTCTTACAGGGTGTTTTTTTTTTTTTGTTTGGAACCCCACTTTTGCCCGCTTTTCTTTGCTTATAACCCGCGATGTAATATTACTATTAGCATATTTTTCACATTATGTACTGTTTTCTTATTTTTCTTCTTCTTTTTCATTTTCTTCCAAAATATAAATATCGCGTATATAAACCATTGCGACCAATGCATAACTTTAACATTCATTATTATTTTTTTTTTTTCTTCGTCTTATTTAATATTTTTCTTTACCATTCTTAAGTTACATATACTTTTGGTTCTTCATCATTTCACTCTTATTTAACTCACATTTTTTGTTTTTTTTTTTTTTGTTTTTTATTTATTTTCTTTAAGTAAAAATAAAATAGAAAATAGAAAATGTTGTTGAAGTAGAAAAAGTATGGGTTAGACTACATATTATAGTTTTTTTTTTATGTTCTTTACTTTTATTTATATATATATTAAATTTTTTATGGTAAAATATCACATACAACCAACAAACATTAAAGATGTATACACATACAAATAAACGTATACATAAACAGGGTACAGATAACCTCAATCATAACATCGTATAAAAATAAAATTGTTATGCGAAATAAATAAATAATAATTCAATAAAATAATCTATACACATAAATATTAAATATGAACTAAGAAAATGAGAGAGAGAGAGAGAGAGAGAGAGAGAGAGAATGAAATATTGTAAGAGAGAGGGGATGCGGGAGAGTGGTGAAGAAAAAAAAAATGATAAAAATTTGAAAGAAAAATGGGGGAATAAAAAATGTGACTATTTTGGAACAATAAATATTAACATTATAAGTACTATTTATATTTGTATTCAAAATGATAAACAACAACCCCAACAATACCCCCCCCTATCCCCGTCATCATACATATTAGTTTCATCTTCATTATTTATTACTATAAAAAAGTTAAAAGTTAAAAGAAAAACACAAAAAAAAAATAATAAGAAAATTTATTTAGTTGATTTTAATTTGGGCAAAAATTTGATACAGTCATTTTGCTCTCAGTCTAAGACTAGAAATTGTACCTGTCCAAATTTTACTTTCTGTATATGAAAAAATTGTACCATCTTAGGCATGTATAACCGTTATGAATCTTTTGTGAATGAAGATGGGGTTTGGTTACCTGTAAAGAATTTTCATTGTTAATATTTTATCTATAATCAGTATAGACAATAAATTTTGTCCCTTTCTCTCCAATACAATTTCTCATATTTATCACTCTCATTCTCTCTCTCTCTCTCTCTTTTTCTAACATTTTAAAAATAAAAAAAAAAAAAAATAGTAATTTAAAATTCATTCCCATAATAATAATTTAAATGTCTAATGTTTAAAATGTTTACAGTGTTTAATACCCTTAGTTATCTTAATCAAAGTGCACTATCATACTTTAGTGATCTTTAAATGTAAAATATATAATTTTCACATAAAACAACAACAAACACACAAACAAACAAACAAAAAAAACCAAGAACGATCAACCAACAACAATAATATATAGGACTCAACTATAAGAATATAAATTTAAAAGAAAACGATGAAGATGAAGACGAAGAAAAAGATGAAGATGAAGACGAAGAAAAAAAAAATAAGAAAGTAACACACTTTTGAATAAATTATCTTTATATTTATTACGTTTAAAGTTGTACCCCTTGGGTGTGTATGTGTGTGTGTGTGTATACAGAAGAGACTATGTAAAAATATAAATCTTTGACCCGAAGTTTTTGCCTTTTTTTTTTCTTTCAAAAAAAAAAAAAAAAGTAGAAGAAGAAAAAAAACCTCCCTTAATATTATCGCATGTAAATACCTCTTATGTTTTGTATCGGCGGGTGTGTAACGGGCATCATCATCGTTTCATTTTTTTTTTTTCGTTTATCCCCAAAACAACAACCAACACACATATACATGCATACGCATACAGAGCTGAAGGGGAATAAGATGAATAAAAAAAAAAAAGTAAAAACTTAAGGGTGAATTTTGTAAAAAGTATAGAAAAAAAAAATAGCAAGTTTTTTTTTTCTTTTTCTTCTTCTTCATTTTCTTCTGAGTTTTCTTCTGCACCTTCTTCTTTTCTATTTTTAAATATATATTTAATTTATATTTTACGAGAGAGAGGAAAAAACACAGAAGAATAAAAAACTCGATTATGGACATTTTATTCATCTTAACGACTATCGTTTGAATCACGTTTCAAACGTTTAAAATAAAAAGTAGAAGAAGAAGAAGTGTTTGGTGGAGGAGAAATGTAAATGAAAAGAAAAGAAAAGAAAAAAAAATACAAAATGCGTTCATGTGTCAGATGTAAATCACCCAGCCACCCAATTCATGAACCGATAAAATATAAATAAATTTATTTATATACACGATGATATACACACGTTCGTAAATACATACACGTGCACATACACACACATACACACATCCAATAAGAATAATAATAATAATAATAATAATAAATATAAGTACAAAAAAAAAAAATCTTAAAACAAAAAATAAGAAATAAGAAAAGAAGCACGGAAAACACACGCACGTTCTATATATTATTTTACTTTCTTTTCTCTTTTTTCATATACCCCCTCCATTTGTCATTTTCTTATCCATAAATTAAAATGCATCAATATACATTTTCTTTTAAATTATACAACAAATGATAAACAATACAAAAAACAACAATAAAAAATATTTGTGTTTTATTTCTAAAAGACACAAATTATTATTTCATTTCAATTTTTTGTTTTTCATTATTGGTCCAATTATACAAGTTTTTTTAGTCATTAAAATAATTGATCGACATAAAATAACTTTCATTTCATTATAACTAATAATATAAATTTTCCTATTTCTACAAAAATTTCAAAACACCACAATTTAAATTTTATGTCCAGCAAATGACCCTTTTTTTACCAGTCACAATGAAAGTGTCAACTTTGTAAATTTTGTTAATATTTTAGAAAATTATTCTCTAATGTAAAATTGTTCTGTCATGTAATTCACTGTCTCACTCTTTCACTGTTTTCACTTTTCATACAAATAAGATAATTTATCCCCTCAACTTCTATTATAACAATTATAATATTTGTTTCATTTATATGTTTTGGTCATTAAATCAACCTGATAAATTGTCCAGTTGGCAAACAACAACAACAATAATAATAATTTTTTTTTTATAATATTAAATATAATTATTCAATTTTTAGTATGATACACTGTTGTTATTGTTGTTGTTATTGTTGTTGTTATTATTATTCCTTTATCACTACATATTTATTTATTTTTTTCTACTTCTTTTTTTTTTTTTTTTTGTGAAAAATTATTCTTTGTAAAGATGTGGAAAATGGGATAAGGGGTTAGAAAATCCAGCGTCAAACTAAAGTTTTAGAGTTTTTTTTTTCGAAAAGAGAGAGAGAAAGAGAGAGGATGTGATGAAGAATAATAGAATATATATTGGTTTGTTAAGAGGGTTGGAGATGGAGTAGGTTAGACTAACTAAATTAATGTTAGATAATATATTTGTCGTTTTCTCTACATCCTTTTATTTTATTTTGTTCTTTTCACTATTTATATACATTTGGTCAGAGAGTTACACACACCTAATACACATACACCTCATACACCTCGGAACACACAAACATATATACATGTTCAGGAATATTTTTGTCGTATTGGTCAGTATCGTTGATGTCGGTGATTTGGTTGGTCAAAAAAAAAAAAAAAAAGGAAGAAAAAAATATTTTTGAATAATATTAATACATAAAAAGAGCAGTGGGAGTGGGTGGGAGGGTGGTATAAACTGAAAAGGAAAGGAAAAGGAAAAGGAATAGGAAAATATATCTATATAATATTTAATATTTTTCGCGTACTGTTTTAGACAGGGGAGTCATTTATTACAAATTTTCTCTCAAGTTTTATTCCAGACAAATTTGTTATATTAGAAATAATATTATAATATATGGATGAAAATGGAAATGGAAAATAAAATGGGGGTATATGAGAAAAGTAGAATGAGAGAGGGCAGTTTTTCTTCTTTTATTTCAGTTTTTTTTTTCTTCTCCCATTTGAGAAATTATTTCTCTGTAAATTTATAAATAAAATTGAAATTCTAAAACACAAAAAAAAAAAAAAAGAAATGAAATGAAAGGATTTATGTCACACTTTTCCATTCGTTTTTTCTTCCCTTTTTGTTGTTCGGAATTAACAGCATTATTTGTTGACTTAACTGTTTTAGAATTAATGATGCTGGAATTACATACAGAATTACAAGGGAATTACAGTGGCATTACTTTTGAATTAATTTATAAATTTCATAATAATTATTAGAATTAATTAAGAATTATTTTTAAGTGACATTTATAATGCGATGTTTTTTCTTGTTTCGTACATTTATAGAATAAATCTATACATATGTCAAATAATACATTAAAATTTTCCTATTCTCATCCAATAATTTAATTATCAATTAATGTATGGTGATCAAAACTATCTTAACTTGTGTTGCATTTAGATAATAGATTCTCAACCCACCAAAAAAAAAAACCTTGTTTTTATTAAATCTTTCTCTTCATCTTGCCTGATCCACTTTACTTTGTCATCGTTCACATTCTTTTTCAATTTTGTTTTTCTTTTTTTTTCTTTTTTTTTTTGTTGTTCTTTTGTTGTTGTTTTTTTAGCATACCAAAAGAAAAAAATAATATTTATTAAAGAGAATAACAGATGTGTAAAAGTGTTTTTATTCACTATAATATTTCTCTTACTAAAAAATTTGAAACAGTAACGGCGGATGACAAAGATATTTGACTGAGATAGACTGAAAATTATTTGGTTGACGTTGAAAGATTCTTTTTTTTTTTAAAACAGAAAACTACAAAACAAAATATAAAAAAAATAATAATAAAAAAGTAAAAGTGAAACGAAAGATGAATAAACCAATAAATAATAATCAGAATTAAACGGATTAAAAATAAAAAAAAATAAAGTTTCTACACAAAATATCAATACATGCATTTCTCAAATCCTCTAGACTTTTTTTCAACTTTTCACTCTTTTACTTAAAGTTTCCAGATATAATAAATTAAGGCACAAGATAAAGAGAGAGAGAGAAGAAGAGCGCACGTCAAATGAAAATAACGAGAAAGAAAAAAAAAATAGCAATAAAAAGAATAAAAAATGAAGAAGAAACAGAGAGAATGAAATTCATTTGAAAAATTAGCTAATCTCAAATCAAGACGCAAAAATGCAGATTTTCTCTCTGTTCTTTTTTTTTTTCTTTCTTTTATTCAAAAGGGGTGACGACACCGACAATATAAAAATGAAAAATATTTATTTTCTTTTTACTTTTTTTTTTTTGTAAATGTTCGACCATACATTTTCCAACAATTTTTTCTCGTTTTTTTTTTACCCTTTTTTTTCGGTATTGTTATTGTTGTTGCTTTTCTTCTTTTTTTTTTGTTCTGTTGTTAAGTGAAAATCTGAAAAAAAAACAAGCAAAGCATAAAAAACAGCAAAAAAAAAAAAAAAAAAGGGAAAAGGAAAAGAATCAGTTTTTCCGGGCGACAGTAATTATATTTTATCTTGTCCTTTCATTCTACCACCCTTCTTTTATATTCTCCTTTCCCATTATCTATTTAACTTCTTCTTATATTGGGCCCCCATTACTATACAAAAAAAAAAAAGTTACATTCAAAACAATTAACTGATTTTCTCGTTTTTCCTCTCTTAATATATGTACTATACACATATATACATATATATATATATATATATATATATATATACACATACAGAGAAACAGTGAAAAGGCATAATATATAAATGAGAGTTATCGTTTTATGTGAAAAAGCTTATCACAACATGGTTAGCGATTATAGTGGATTTTAAAGGGATGTCAAAATTGTTGTTGTTGTTATTATTATTATGTATTGTTGTTGTTAAGATCTTACACGAATATTGTTAAATGAGCATTAAAAAAAAAAACAGTAAACACAATCCAAACTAAGACGGAAGCAAAAAAAATAATTCTCTTATGTTTTTGTGAAAAAAAAGGCAATAGACTTTTACAATTCATATAGAATGTTTTACATTTTTCTTTTCATTTATGTTGGATTTCTCACAATAATTTTAAGAGTAACACTTTAAAAATAAAAGGGGATTTTAATGTAAGAAATATATTAAGTTTTAGGAATATCATCATTAAATATTTTCTAATAATCCTTTTATATTTGTGTTATCGACAAAACTTTAAACGTTATATAAAAAATGTTATAATTTTGTTTTGTTTTGTTTTTTTTTTACAGACTGCTGCCTTAGAAAGAGTTTTAAAAGAACGACAATTAGAATTGGAAGAGTCCTGGAATTTGGTTGATAGAAATAGTGAATGTGATTTTGATATTGAATCAACAAATAATAACAATAAATATAATAATTTAACAACGGAATCACAGGGTGATGTTTCAAAAAGTCCTAAAACAGATTGTGACAGTAGTTATCAATCATTATCAACACAGGAAGGACAAGAACAATTTATTAATAATAAACAATTACAAACAAATTGTCGAACACCAAATAATTCACCAGGTAAAAAATAATTTTAGTTTTTTTTTTCAATGGAAATTTGCATAATTTTTGTGATTTTCTTGTGTAAACATCACAACATATGGATGGGCATTACTTCGATACTAAATTATAAAATTCTAGAATTAAGTAAAATAATATAAAACAGAAAATAAAACCGGGACCAACCATATTGTTTAGCCTATAAGATTATATCGAAGTTTTTCGGTCATTGCGGTCATTTTTATTCTATATAATATAAAAAAAATTAATGAGGATAAATAAAATTTGATTAAGTATCAAAAAAAAAAATATATATTTAAAATTAAAATGAAAATAATACAAATATCTCACACAATGTTGGCAAATGTGAGAATAAGATGAAAGAACGTAATATTGATGGAAGGAATAATAATTTTAAAAACAACTTTTGAAAACCCGATCTAATAAAGTCCTTTTTTTTTCTTTCTATTTCTTTTTGCTTCTTTAAAATATTTTTCTCTTTTAATAATTTAGATAATCAAATAGTACGTCATATACGTACACCACCATCGTCATCATCATTGACAACAACACCACATAATAATAATAATAATAATAATAATTTAAATAATAACAATAATAATAATAATATTGTTAATAATAATATAAATACAAATTCGAAATCACCAACGTTATTATCACAACATCAAGAACAACAACAACAACAACAACAACAGCAACAACAAATTTACTCACGATCGCCATCACGATTACATCAAATACAAATGCAAAAATTATTACAAAAACATGTGTTTACACCAAATCAATTACAACATTTAATGACAAATCATTCCTTTTATATGCAACATCATCAACAACATCAACAACAACAACAGCAACAACAACAACAGCAACATCATCAGCAACAACAGCAGCATAATCAACAACAGCATCATAGACAAAATCAATTTGAATATACTAAAAAACAAATAGAACAAACAATATTACAATTACAGGAACAATTACAAATGAATATATTACAACAGTCACATATAATTCAACAACAACAAAGTGGTGGTGATAATAATAATAAAAAAAAATTATTAACAAGTACACAATTACAACAACAGTTGGCATTACAACAATCAGATATATTACAACAATTACAAATATTACAACGTCAATATATAGTACATCAGGGTATGAGTTTACAGCCGCTTATGTTAGCGCAACAACAACAACAACAACAAATGCAAATACAACAACATCAAGGTCAGTCCAAAAAATAAATACAAATTTTATTACATAAAATAATATTTTAATTAATTAAAATGCAAAGAAAAAAAAAAAAACAAAATGATTTTAATTTATTTAATTGGCTTAATTTTTTTTTTTTTTTCGTATTCACGTCGATTTTTTTTCTTTTCGCACATTAATTTATCATTGTTGTTGTTTAAAAACAAAATAAAAAAAAAATAAAAAACAATTTCATATTAACTTTATTAGCATTTTACCTTAAACAATTATTTTCACTAAATTATCATTCATTAAATAATAAACAACAAATTTTGTCCAGTCAATGTCAATGTGGTTGGGCAAAAATTTTCGTAAAGAATAAAGTAAAAAGGAAAAAAGGACACAACGTAGAAGTTCTACAAATATAAATAATTGATTGGAACAATTTAACTTAATTTTTTTTTTTTGTATTAATTATTTAGTGATTAAAATGAATACGAACGACACTTAATTATATTTGCTATTAATATATGAACGAAACTCATATTACATTAAAGGATTCCACTTATTCACGTCTTATTCACAATAATAAGAATCAAATAATCACAATTTAATAGATCCTCTGGTTGATTAAAGACAAATTAAAAAGTCGACGTGAAATCACTATTTATTTATTTCTTTCTTTTTTTTAGCGTCTAAATTAATTATTTCTTTAATAAAAATTGTTTTTATTGTGTGTGTGTGTGTGTGTGTGTGTGTGTGTTTTTTTTTGTTTTCATTTAATTTATTTGTAGTTGTGTGTGTGTGTTTGTGTACCTTTTTTTTTTTCTATGTATATTTTTTTTATATAAAAAATTTACTATTTTAATATTTTATTTTTTAATTAGTTCCACAAGTACAAAAATTTAGTTTCTTCAATCAACACAATAAAAAAAACAAAAAAAAATATGATAATTTTTATTAGCAAAAAAAAAATTTCTTCAATCAACAACAAAAAAAAAAAAATCATTCAACATTTTTTTAAAATTAAAATGGGCAGAAAACGAAAATTAAAGAAAATTAAAATTGAAAAAATTAAAATTAAAGATAAAGAAAAAAATTTCATTAAATTTTCATTCAAAACAAAAAATAAAGAAAATTAAAAAAATATTTTGAACCTTTTTTTTTTTTTTTTTCTTATTTTTTTTTTTTTTTTAAAAAAAAAAGAAAACTTTTTTTTGTTAGTGTTTTGTAATTTTGTGTAAAGAAAAATTAAATTTGTTTTTGTTTAAATAAAAAATGAAACTTAAAATTAAATTTAAATGGAAAAATTTGGAAAATATTTCTATGGAAAATTTTATTTTAGAATTGAGAAAAATTCAGTCAATTTATAATTGTTGCAGATGGAAAATTATGAATAATAAATTTATTGTTTTTGTAAAAAAATTAAATTAAATTAATTAAATTTCTTTGGAAAATTGTAAAAAAAAAAAAAAAAAAACATCCAAACATCAAAAAATCTGAGTGAAACAAAAAAAGTTACAACAGTCACGTGGAGTTACTTCCCCGATAACAATAAAAGAAAAACCAAAAATATTGTAATTGCAAATCAAACCAAAAAAAAAAATTCTTCCTTCCATTTATTATAATAATCTTAACCTCTCATTATATATCCTTCTCTCTCTCACTCTCTTTCATTCCCTGTCACTCTCTCTCTCTCTCTCTCTCAGGTAAATTACCGTATTTTTTAAATGAGAAAAAATTTTGAATTTTCTTTTGTTTCTTTTGTTGTCTTTATATATATTTTTTTTTTTTTTTATTTATCAAAAGTAAAGAAAAGCGAAAAGGTCCTTTATCCTTTAAGTTTTTAATTTTATTTCTTTGAAAATAAAACGTATGACGGTTCTTTCCACTTTGTTTGTTTATTATTTCAGTTTTACTTTTTAAATTTTTTGTTCAATTTTTCTTTTTAATTTTTGTGTTTTTTTTTAATTTTCTCTCTTTTGTTCCGTTTTTCTTTTGTTTTGTTTTGTTTTTTTTTTTTTTTTTTGTTAAGAAAAAATAAACAAACAAGAAAAAAAAAAAACGATTTTCTTTTCTTTCTTTTTTTTTTTCTGCGAAGAGAAAAACGAAGCAACAAACAAAAAAAGAAAAAACGAATAAAGAAAACTAAAAAAAATATTAATCCTTTTTTTGAAAAGGTTTCACGTTGGAAAAACAAAAAACAAAAAAAAAACAAAAAACAAAAAGAGTAGAAAAACTATGGAAATTTTCTCTCATTTTGATTGGTAATCGTTTTTCTTTTCATTTTGAGGAAAAAGTAAATACGGTAATTTGACGTGTCTTTTTTTCTTAATCCCGCAGATTTTTTCATTTTTTTCTTGTTTTTTTTTTTTTTTTTCTTGTTTTTTTTTTTGTGTTTTAATTTTGCAATCTTGGAAGTTACTCCACGTGAAACCTACAAAAAAAAAAAAAATTACAAATAACAAAAAAAGGTTCAAAAATATCAAAAAAAAAAAAATAAAAAAACAATTTTTTTTTTAATTTTCTTTACATTTTCTTGGTTTTGTTTTTCTGACTTCATTTAGTTTTTTTTTTGTTGTTTTTTGTTTTCTTTATGTTTGAATTTTCTCACACATTTTCTTAAAGTATGAAGGACGCTTTTTTGTTTTTGTTTTTGATCAAAATGTGACCCAAAAAAATGAAAGAAAAAAAAAACATATGAAATTTTTTTTAATCTTTTCATTCAAAATCTCAGTTTCTCTTTTCTTCTTCATCATCTTCTTCTTCTTCTTTTTCATTTATCTTCCTCTTTTAATGCTGCTGCTTCTTTGTCGAATTTAGTTTTAAGAAATAATCGAAACTCACAATAAATTTATTAAGGAAATATTTAAAAAAAATTTGAATAAGAAAATTAACTTTACTGCATGTGACTGATTTTTCGTAATCCTATTGGTGATTAAAAAATCGTTGCGTAAACGTTCACGTTAATCTATAATGATACTCGAAGCAAGAAATCAATCTAGACTAATGCAATATTTATGTACGTGTGTGTGTTTGTATATGTGTGTGTGTGTGTGTGTGTCTGCTCTCCTGTTCATATATTTTTCTACCCGCGTAATAATAAACAAATCAAATTAATTATTAAAGAGTTGACGACTACACTGTGTTCGCGTGTATTTGTGTTTTTGCGATTTTTTTATGTTTTCCACACTAATGAGAAAATAGAAGAAAAACCATTTTTCTTTTCTTTTCTTTTCTTTTCTTTTCTTTTCTTTTCATTTCATTTTTTTTTTTTTTTTTTTGCTTTCTTTATTCATCTTCAACTTCTGCGAAAATTAAAATACAAAAAGAACAGGAAATATTCTTAAGTAAAAAAAAAAAAAAGAAGTACAGTATAGAAAAGTCAGTAGGGTGATCAAGTGTGTATGTGTGTGTGTATGTATTAGTTTTGGTGGATTGAGATGGAACAGTAGGGGGATTTTCTGGTATGAATGTGAGGGGGAGGTTGGTTTAAAAATTAGATTGTTATGGTTAACGGTATATATATATATACGCACGCGAATAAAGACGGAAAAGATACACATAAATATAATATCCATTTCTTATTAATCAACAAAATTTTATTATTTATTCAAAAAAAAACGAAAGACGAATTTATTGTGTGTTTTGTTGATTGAAAAAAGAAAAACAGCAACAAAAACAGGAAGTAAAAAAAAAAAAAAAAAAAAGAAATTAAAAAAAAAAGAAAAGAAAAGAAAACGCAAATGAAAATAAAGAAGAAGAAGAAGAAGAAGAAGAAGAAGAAGAAGAGGAAAAAAGAAGAACAAACATAAATGAGAAAGAGTGATAAAAAAAAATACCGTATAAAAATTTATATGTTTTCATTTTTTCATTTTACATTTTTAACTAACTATACTTTTTTTTTTTTTTTGATATACTAAAAACTCATTTCCCCCTTATAAAAATTCCCGATGTAAACAAACAGTTACTAAACAACTAACTAAATAATTTCAAAATAATAATAATAAATATTTTCTCTCTTTTTTTTCTTTCTCTCTCTCTCTCTCCTGTCAACCAAAAAAAAAAAAAAAAAAACAATAAAAACAAAAAAATAAACACAATTATATGTGGAAAAATCAACAACAACAAAATATATATATAGGTCAACGTGATGTTATAAGTCCTGTATTTCATGGTACAGATATACAACAACAAGATAATCAATTAAATTTACAAATGAATCATCATCATTTACATAATCAACAGCATAATAATCAAATACATCTACAAAATCAAATTGGTGCAAATATAAATGGTAAATTACAAGATAATCATCAATCAGATGAACAATTACAACAGCAACAACAAAATTTAACAAATAATAATAATAATAATAATAATAACAATAATAATAATAATAATAATAATAATAATGAACAACAACAAAATCCTAATTTAAATGATAAATTAGCAAATATTATAAATTCAATTGTATTGGGACGTAGTAGAGGTGATGATATTAATAGTGTACTTAGTGGACAAACTAATAATTTTTTAGATGAACGTATTATTGATGAACGTATTGGTTATCCATTATATGGTAATGGTGGTGTTTGTAATTGGCCTGGATGTGAAAAAGTTTTAGATGATTTTCAATCATTTATTAAGTAAGTATATTATTTTTTTTATTATTCCTCTTTATTATTCCTCTCTCCCTATTCATTTTTTTTAATCATTCCATAGTGAAATTCTTAAATTTTAGAAATACAAAAAATACTCGATGTAGAAATTGAATTTAATTTACAGTTTTAATTTATTCAGTATAATCATTTTTACCAATTTCCCTTCTTTTTTTTTTTTTGCTGTACTGAATTTTTATTGAAGTTTCCATAAATTGAATATAATAAAAAAAAAATATTCGTATTAACGAAGTTTTGTGTTTCACAAATTCCTCTTTTATTTTTTCAAATAAACTCAGTTAAGTACTCTGTACTCTCTTTTCTTCAATACAAAATAAAAAATTGCCTCATAACTTTCCTCTTCCCATTCTTTCTAGACTCATCCCCTCTCATCGACCCCCAGCAGCATTAACCGAAAATTCTAACCTTTTAACCCATTTACATCTTATATATAAATCTCATTATCCTCGTAGACAAATCAACATCAAAAATGAGATAGTTATATTATTGCCCTCAACCCACACACCACCGTGATCTTTTTTCCCATCTTAACCCTTTTTTTTTGTTTTTTTATTCTTTTTGTCGGCACCTGACTTTAGGAATTTTCTTCGCTTTTTTTTTCTTTTTTTTTTCTAATCCCCCAATTTCTTTTTTTTTTCTTTTAACTCACCCCTTTTTTTTCTTTCTTTCTTCTCTTTTTTTTTCTGTTTAATTTATTTTTATTTTATTTTATTTCATTTTATTCCCTTAATGTATTTTTTCCCACCACTGACTAAAGAAATTTTGTGTATCCACAACTCTATTATTTTGTCTCTATATACATTTTATTTTTCGTTTATTTTCTTCTTTATTTTCACCGTTTTTCCGTTTATCCATTTTTTTTTTTTCATCTTCTTCTTTTGTTCTTTCACTCTCTCTCTCTCTCTCTCTCTCTCTCTGTGTCTTTTTTTTGTTTTAAGAGTCTACACTTAATTATACAGTCTTTAAAACCGCACATTTTATGTCCCTATGTATTTAACACTTTACATTTCGAATATTATTTCCGGTTTTCTTTTTTATTTTTTTTTTTCAAATGAATAAAAAAAAAAAAAATGTGAAAAACGAGAAGAAGAAAAAAAAATACACAAAAAAAAAAAGAAAAAAAAACAAAATAAGAAGAAAAATGAAGAGACAAAATTCTAATAAAAAAGAAATGTGAAAAAAGTAAATTAAAAACTGTGAAGAAGAAAAAGAAGAAGAAGATAAAAAAGAAAACAAACAAGAATATTGTGAGAAATTCTCTTGACTTTGTTTTCTTTTCTTTTATTTTATATAAAAAGAAATTTACTTAAAGATTTTTATTACTCACTTTTATTCCAATTAGAAAATATCCTTATTGTACACAAAATTCATACAAATCAATCCCTAATTTTTTTGTTTTCATTTTATATAATTTTTTTATCCGCCCCAAAATTTGTCTAATAAATTAATTATTTCTTTCATATTTTAAAGACATTCAAATTCACATCATCGTGTTAATGAAAAATCATCAGGTGATTTACGTATACAAAAAAATGTTGTATCACAATTAGAAGTACAATTAAGAAAAGAGAAAGATATATTACAAGCAATGCTTAATCATTTAGATATATCAAATCAATTATCATCAAATATGGAATTAAAATATGATAATAAGGTAAACGAAAAATTATATATTCTAATGTGGCCAGTTAGTTTTAACGTAACTTTTTAGAAGTTTGTTAAGGAATTTTTTTTTTTAAATAAAAAATCTTTAGCAATTCAAATGTTTTCTTTTTCTTTAGCCGACTGCTAAGAATTTTTTACGTGAAACTCATTTATTAATTATTTACACACAAAAATTTATTTATTATTATTTATTCTAGCACTCACCAATATTGCCACAAACAAGTAGACAGTTTATACAAAATCAGCCAACAATTCAAGTACCAAATTCAGTACCAATACGATCGCCATTACTAAATTCACCAAATATTGGACCAATCCGAAGACGTATCACTGATAAATCACTTGCACTTGCTGGTGGTAAGAAAATAAAAATAAAAATAATTAAATTATTGAACAAGAATATTTATAAGAGAAAAGTAATAAATTAATTGTACCCTTTTCGAACTATTCTCTGAATCTTCAACTAAATGTAATTTAATAAAATCAAAATTTCTAAATAATGAACAAAGATGAAGAATATTTCAACAACGTTGACTATTTGCAACCTTTAGTCATTTATTTTTTAAGTTCTATTTTTTCTGATACTAACTCAAAACCGTAATTTTTTATGGGTGTTCAAAATAGAAATCAATAGGATCACGGGTTCAAACATCAAAAACGTAGCATAAATAATGGTTTGGATTCCATTATAATTTAGTATAGATCCCAAGTTTTATACATATTCTAAGCAATTGATACAAGACACGTGAATACGTCACAATATCTAATTTTATCGTTTTAAATTAGAAACAGAAAATCTTTACGCGATTTACGATTTTATTTTGGGTAAAAATTCTTGGTTAAAAATTTTAAAATTAAATTTAATAATTGTAGCTGAATATTTATTATATTGTTGTGTTTCACAAACGATTTAAGTGAATCTTAATTCTCCCTTTAATGCCCAATAATTTTCTAATTAAAAAAAAATTCTATAATATCAATTTTTTCTTTTCCATTTTCTTTTTCATTTTCTTACTTTTTTCTTTTTTCTTTTATTCGCTTGCCTTAAAGGTCTACCGTATATGCTCGAAAGAGCTGGATTGGACGTACAACAAGGTTATTTTTAATTAATTAATTAAAATTCCCAATGAAAAAAATCTATAGATAAAAAATGTAATTAGAGAGAGAAAAAAAAAACAAAAAAAAAAAAAAGCAAAAACAAAAAAATTAAAAAAAAAAAATTGTAGAAAAAAAAAAACTCTAAAAAAATTTTCTTTATCAAAAAAAAAAAAATAATCAAACAAAGGAAATTCTTTTATCATTTATTTTTTATTGTAGACTTTATTTACTTTTAATTTTTTCAATTTAAAAAAAAAAAGATTTCTTCTTGATTTGTTCAACAGAAATTCAACGTAATCGTGAATTTTATAAGAATGCCGATGTACGTCCACCATTTACTTATGCATCACTAATCAGACAAGTAAGTCATTTTTTTTTTATATATTTTTAACACAATATTTTAAAGTGGTTTTTAAATAAATCAATTGACAGGGAACGTACACTAACCATAAGTCTAAAAATCTTACTAAATTCTAATCAATTATTTAATTATTGAAAGTTATATTTTGGTAAAGAAATAAATTCTCAGTTTCACATTTGTTGAAAACAACAAAAAAAAAACAACAACATAGAAATGTTGAAGCCAATCAAGAAGACGAAAACAAAAAAAAAACTGTATAGAATTGTGTGCCCGCAAAAAGTGTATCCTCTTTAAAAATATCAAAATTTATACTGGCATCTCTCTTTATTTACATCACGTCCTTCTTATAATTTCTTCTAAAAAGAAAAAATTGTACAATAATCTTTGACAGATATGATGGTACAGATATTGCCCTAAAGTTTCTCCCAATATTTTATAAAATATATAAAATTCTTAAATTTCTAATTATTATTTATTCCTATATAATTTTACAGTCAATAATCGAGTCACCTGATAAACAATTGACACTTAATGAAATATACAATTGGTTTCAAAATACATTCTGTTATTTTCGACGGAATGCAGCAACATGGAAGGTATTTATATAAACACAAAAAAAAAAACAAACAAACAAACAAACAAACAAAATAAATAAATTATGTCAACTAAATAATTAGAAATAGAAAAATTTTAACAAAAAATTTAAAAAAAAAAAAACAACAACCGACAACAACAACAACAACAACAATAATAATAATTTAAAGCGAAAAATAATTCTATATTCTAAAAAATAATAAATTTCAACAAGAATTATTTACCAATTATTTACCCCAAAAATCTCGCCCTACAAAACTTTAAATAATTTTTATATTTTAGTGAAATTTAGAAAAAAAAAAAAAAAATTCTTTAACAACAATAGAAAAACAAAATGGACAACAAACAACTTTTCCATTTTTTTTTTTCATGTTTTCTTTCTTTCTTTTTCTTTTATCTTTAAATGAATTTAAATTAAAATTTAAAGACAAAAGGAGAATCAAGAAACTATTAAATTTTAAGAATTTCATCTAGAAATTCATTTAAAAAAAAAAATAAAAGGAAACCCAACAAAATATCCCCCACCCCTCGACAGTGAATCTATATGTGTGTGTGTGTGTGTGCTGGTACGTGGTGTGTGTGTGTGTGTGTGTGTGTGTGTGAGTTTTAATAGTGTGATGGATTTTTTTTTAATATTTTTAATTTTTAAAACATTAAAAATTAATGGACTTTTTTTTTTTGGAAGAAGAAAAACAAAAATCAAACGAAATTTAATAAATTTTAACAAAAAAAAAAAAGGAAACCAAAAAAAAGAAAAATAAAGAACAACAAAACTAAACAAAAATTCAATTAATAAAGATTCGAGTTTTGAAAATTGAAAAATCAAAAGCAACAAAAACACAGAGAGAGAGAAAAAAAATACAGAAAACAACAACAACAATGGAAAATATTTCAAATTAAAAAAGAAAAAATCTATTTACTATTTTTCACTGTGTGTGTGTGTACCATCTGTGTAAATAATTTTTACAAAAAAAAAAAAAAAAATGAACAGAAACATTTTTTTAATTATTGTAGAATGATTTTACAAAGGTCGAGAAAGAAAATTACAACAATAATAAAACACAACACAACAATAGAAAAAAAAAATTGTAAAAATTGGAAAAATTGAAAAATTGAATAATTGAAAAATTGAAAATACAATAACATAAAAATAGAGTAAAAGTATTTTAATAAATTTTTTTTTAAACCAACACAAAACAAAGAAAATTTTGATGGTGCTTTTGACTTTAAATCTTGACTTTAAATTAAATTTTTTTTTACCAAAAAATTACAAATAACAACAACAAGAAATAGAAAAAAAAAACATAATAAAATAAAACTGAATCTGAATTTTTTTTCTGATTGATTTAATTTAAAACACAAAATTTTCTAGAAATGAAAATTATTTTATGTATAGTAGAGAAAATGTATATAATGAAAATGCAACAGAAAAATTAGAAAGGAATAATAATTTGATTCGTCTCATTGCCTGTAGACGACAAACGTTATTTTTTTTTTGTTTTTATCATTTTCAATTTATTTCCTTCATTTTTCTTCTCTTTTCATTTGACAAAGTTAACATTTTTGTTCCATTTGTTTTTTGTTTTTTTCAATTTTCTTTTTTATGTTATTTTAATTTTAAAAGAACTTTTTTTTTTCTTAGAAAATTCTGTAAAAGAAAATTAAAAGAAAAACAAAAAATTTATTGAAAGAGGTACACGACGTATGAACAGTCTAAGATCTAAGTCAAAGATGAAAATAGGAAAAATTGATAATAAGAAAACCATAAATGGGGCAAAATTGGCAAATAAATTTCTTGACTATCAAAAATATTTCTTTGTCCTTTAGATAATTTTTTTTGTTTGTTTTTCTTTTACTTTCCGATCAAAATTCGTTGTTCGTTATTTTTTTTTATTTTTTTTTTATTGTTCAAACTTTTTTATAATTTTTCTTTGTTTTTCGAGTTTTTTGTTTTTGTTTTTTTTTTTTCCTGTTCAACGAAACAAAAAGTTACAACAATAACAACAACAAGAAATAAACAAAAAAAAAAGCAACCACAACAAACAAACAACAAGCAATACCAACGAAAGAAAAAAAAAGAAATAAAAAAAAACATTCGATTTCTGTTTTATTTTTATTTCGTTAATTTTTTTTTGTTTTTTGTTTTTTTAATTTTTTTTTTGTTTTTTTCTTTCATTTGTTTTTTTTTTTTTTGTTTTTTGTTTTTGTTTTTGTTTTTTTTTTGTTTGTCTTATATATTTTTTAATCAATAGAATGCTGTACGTCATAACTTATCACTTCACAAATGTTTTATGCGAGTGGAAAATGTGAAAGGTGCTGTATGGACAGTTGATGAAGTAGAATTTTGCAAACGTAGACCACAGAGGTGTTCAGCACCAACTTCTTCTTCTTCGTCTTCAGCAGCTGCAGCAGCTGGAATTCCCCCTTCTGTAGGGTACGTCAAATACAAAAAAAAAAAAAAAAACACAAAAAAAAAAAAATGATGACCAAAAAGAAAAATTTATAAAAAAAAAAAACCAAAAAAAAAAAGTTTTCTTCCCGGTCCGAGACAAGAATTTTTTAACCCATAATTTTTTTTCAATACGTCTTTTTTATTATTAAATTTCTTTTTTATATTAAACTTTATCTTTCTTCTTTTTTTTCTCTCTCTCTCTCACTCTCTGTATTTCTATTTATTGTCTTTTTCTTAATAAAGAAACTTTTATTTATAAATTCCAAAATTTTATTCTTGATAATTATTTTTATTTTTTAAATATTTTTAATGTTTTTATATATCTCTCTCTGTCTATCTTTTTATAATTAAATAATTTACCTAAATAATTATATCAAAATTTCTTACTGTCTCTCTCTCTCTCTCTCTCATTCTCTATTTTTGTCTCAATTAATTTTTAACTATTTTTAATATTTTCTTTTTACTTTTTACTTAAAACTTTTTACTTATATTTATATTAATATTTATGAAATTAAATTAATATTTATAAAATTAATTAATTTACATTTAATTATTTAATCCAAAAAAAAAAAAAAAAAATTCTATTTTTTTCTCTATTTCTCTCCACTTTCTATTTTTTTTTTCTTATAAATTAATCTTTTCTTTTTTTTTTGTTTTTTTTTTTTTTTGCTTGTTTCTTCTTCTTCTCAATTATTTTAATTTTTTCTTTTTAAATTTAATATTATGACTGTGATTTTTCCATTTTCCAAAATATACCACCTTCCCCATTCCCAATCATTATTTCATAAAATTCCAACAGTCCAATTTATAATTAATATTACTGGTCGTAGTGACGTCATATTTAATAATTGTGATGAAAGGACAGATCATCTTATTATTATTAAATTAATGACATCTGTACACCAATAGAATTGTATTAATTGTAAATTCTCTTTCAATTTCTTACCCTCTCTCTCTCTCTCTTCCCATCTTCGATCTATCCGTACAAAAATATGAGTGCATGACTCACTCACTCCTTTTAATCCTTCTTCTTCGTTTTATTTATTTTTTTTTTTTTTGGTTTTTGATTTTTTAGAATTTTGTCTTTTTTTTTTTTTGTTGGATTTCAATTTGTGATTTTTTTTTTCTTGTTTTATTTTTAATTAGTTTTAATTTTGAAACGTTTTTTTTTTTTTGGTTTTTGTGGTGGTGGTGGTTTTTTTTTCGTTTATTTTTTTTTTTAATATGTGTGTGCGTGTGTGTGTGTGTGTGATGTGTTCTCGTGTGTAAATATTTACAAAACTCTTTTTTATCTTTAATAATTCTTTCTACTTTAATATTTTTGATAATTTCACTTCTTCTTCTTCTTCTTCTTCTTTTTCTTTATCTTTTACTTATTCTTCTATTATTATTTCTGTATTTTAGAAAGTTCCCTTACTTATTTAGAAAATTACTTTATTTTACTATTTTACTATTTTTTTTATAATTAAAAAAAAAAAAAAAACAAACAAACAGAAAGAGTTTCAATGAACATAACGACAAAACAAGTCAGAATTTCTTTTATTTTTTTGTTGAAAGAAATTAATTTTAATTATGACGGACACAAAAAAAATATGCATATTGCCCGTTACTTTAGTACCTTTAGTACCTATAGTACCTTTAGTACCTTTAGTACCTTTTGTACCTTTAGTACTTGAGACATCAGAACTTTATGACTTATATATTTTCATTGAATATCTTTCATTATTTTTCTTTTCTTTAACTTTTCTTTTGTATTTTTGAAAAATAATTTTATTCTCTTTCTCTTTTTCTCTTTTTGTACAATTATTTATATTTACATTTATATATATATCTTTCTCTTTCTCTCTTTTTATCTAATTTCTATATTCTTCTTTCTTTTTTGATTGATTCAACAAAATTTTTTTTAACAAATAATTTCATTAGAAAAAAAAAAAAAACAACAAATTAATTCAATAAAAATATATTTTTTAGAAAAATTAAATAAATAAATTTTAATTATTTTAATTTTTGGATTGCCTCTATTTTTCTCTCTCTCTCTCTCTGTGTTTTTACTCTCTTTCTTTTACTCTCTCTTGTATTTTTGAAGTATATAAATATATTTATTTTATTATAAAATATTAAAATTAATTAATTAAGTAAATTTATCTTAACAATAACAACAACAACTAATATCAGCAACTATAAATTTCAATGGCCCAGGATCATGAAAAAACACATCATTACTTCAATTGTTTGATATCGTTATGAAAATAATTTTCTTTTAAACTAATTAATATTTTTAGCAAAGTCAAATGACAGATACAACACAACGTCAATCATACAAGTGTACAAAAAAAAAAAATCGTCACACACAAAAATTAATAAATAATTTTTTTATTTATTTTATTTTTATACAAAAATCGACAATTTATTTTTTTTTTTTATGATTTTTTTGTTGTTGTCTTTAGTCATTTAAGAAAAAAAATTTTAGAAATTTAAAATAAAAAATACATACTCTCTCTCTCTCTCTCTATATATATATATACATATATATCTCTCTCACTCTCACTATCTCTCTTTCTTTCTTTGTCTGCTATTCCAAAAAAAAAAAAAAAAAATTAAAAAAAAAACAAAAAAACAAAAAACAATAAATTTGTTACGTTTTACGTTTTATCGAATGGTTGTTTGTTCAAATTGCAAATAAACAATAAAAAAAAACATACAAAAAACACAATTCTCTTTGTATTAAATTAAAATTAAATTTACAAAAAAACTGAATAAAAAATAAAAAAAACACACACACCTAATATAGAATGCAATACGTACGAATTTATCACTGCACAAATGTTTTGTGAGATACGAAGATGATTTTGGTTCATTTTGGATGGTTGATGATAATGAATTTGTGAAGAGACGACATTTATCAAGAGGTCGACCCAGAAAATATGATCCATCACCATCGCCAACACCACAGAGTCAACAATCGAACAACAACAGCAACAACAACAACAACAACATCAACAACAACAACAACAACTACTTTTCTAACAATATAACATCAGCACAGTAAGCAAAAACTGACAAAAAAAAAAAAAACTAGCCCAAAACCCACACACCCCACCCCCCCCAAAAAAAAACACCCCTCTTTTTACAGAAAAAAAATTTAATTTTGCTTTTTAAAAAAAAAAAAAAAATTGAAAAATTTTAAAGAAAATAAAAAAAAATTATTTAGAAAATTAAGAAAAAGCAAAAAAAAAAAAATAAAAGCGCACACGAGAATTTATTGTTTTTTAACGATTCATTTTTTTTTTCTTTTTTTTTTTTTTTGTAATTTTTCTTCTTTTTCTTTTTCTTCTTTCTCTTCTTCTTCTTCTTCTTTTTATTATTTTTTTCATTTTCATTTTCTTTTAAATTTTTTTATTTTATTTTTTTCCTCCTCTAAATATAAAAGGGAAAAAATAATTGATGTGTTTGTTGTTGTTTTTTATAGGCAAAGAAAAAAAAAAAAAAAAGAAAACAAAACAAAACAAAAAATAATGAAAACAAAAAGTAGAACAATCGTTAGATCAGGAAGTCTGTTGTTGTGGGAATTTCAAAAAAAAAAAAACAAAAAAAGAGGAAAAAAGGAAAAGAGAAAATAATTTCATTTTTTTTTTTTAATAATTTTCAACGTTTTTTTTATTGATTTTTATTTGTAAATTTTCATCAGAAAATTATTAAATTCAAAGTTTTTGTTTTTGTTTTTTTTTTACATTCTTTTCCACGAAAATTTCTCTCTCTCTCTCTTATTCTATTTTCTCTATCTATCTCTCTCTTTCTCTTCTTTTATTTTCAATTTTTAAATTAAAAAATTTTCTTCATTTTTATTTTGTTTTTCTCTTTTTTTTGTTTTTCTTCCATTAATTAGAATTTATTCCAACGAACGACTATTTTGGTCTAATAATTGTTTACAAAATAAAAACAACGTTCGATTTTTAATTTAATTAAATTTTATTTGATTGTCAAAGTTTCTCAATGATCCGGGGGCAACGTATTTTTTTTTCAAAATTTAAACAAAAAAATTTTTAAAAGAAAAACTAATTCTAAAATTTTGCATTGTGACCTGAAAAAAAAAGAAAAATGGTAAACAAACAAATCATGTAAAAGGAACTAAAAGTAATCGTACAATTATCAAAGTTGATTGTCGTGATGTAGATTAATTAACGCTTAACAAAAAATTTCAGAATTGTTTAATTCTTATTTTTCCGACTCAATGCGTTGTTGATTTCTATATTTGGACCACGGTCCGTATGTCCAATATTTTTGATTATTTTCTAATAATTTGTGTAAAATTAACACAGACAGACATCAGGAGAAACAAACTTAATAAATTGAATTAATTAAAATAAGAATCGAAAAAAAAAATGTTTTCTTATTTAATTAAATAATAAATTATTTAAACAAAATGAAACAAAACAAAACAAAACAAAACAACAAAATATAAGATAAAAAATAAAATACATCAACAGAACTTAGAAATTCTTAATGATGTGTCGTGTCTTATTGTTTCTAATTTTATTTCACTAAACAAAAAAAAAACTAAACAATAAAAATACAAAATAACAAAAAAATTTCTAGAAGAAAATTAGAGAAAATTTTGTAAAGTTGGTGGCGCGGTACATTTTTTTTTTTTTTTTTTTGTAAGTTTTCATTAATTTAATATTTTTTCGATTTTTGTGTTTCGCTTTTTCTTATTTTTTTTTCTTTTTCTTCTTATCGTTGACAAAACATTTTACAAATGTACAAAGGAGGTGTAGCCGTTCTTATTTTTTGTTCATTTTTGAATAATTAAAATAATGAAAAGAAATTAATCCTGGTGTGAAAATACTGAAACCAACAAAAAAAAAATGGTAAAAGATTTTATTTTCTCTACGTGAAAAACTTGTAGAGAAACTTTCATAAATTTTTCATTCATTGGGTTTTTTTTTTTTTTTGTTCAAAAGATAAAGAAAAAAACTTCACAGAAAATTTATTTTCCTTCTTTTTTTTTTTCAAAGCAAAAAGAAAAAAAAAAAATAGCAGAAGAAAAATAAAAGCAAAAAAAAGGAAAAAAACGAAACGATTTCTTCTTCTTCTTCTTCTTCTTAAACAATTTTTCACTCAACTTTTATTGTATATAAAACAAACACAAATAAAAACAAGTTAAAAGCTCACAATAAAAAAACATCAACAATAATTTTCTTCTTTTTTGCGTTCCCCCTCCCTTCCCTGTTTTCTGTATTTATCTTCAGCCCTTTCTTTTCTTTCTTTGTTTGTTGTTGTTCTTCATTTTGAGTTTTTAGTTTTCATCCTTTTTTTTTTGTATTTTGTTCATCCCCACCAACGACCCTAATACCCCACCCACACAGGCACACACACACACACATTTATAATAGAACAAAACAACAAAAAAAGAGGAGAATAAAGTAAAAGCAAACAAACAAACAAACAAACAGAAGCCGAAATACAAATACAAAAATCGAAAACTTCAATAAATTCTTAGTTTTTTTTTTTATTTCTCCTTCCAAGCAAAATGATAATCATAAAAAATTCTATCCTCCCCCATTTTCATCCCTTCTAAACATCCCCCCCCACTATTTTCACTTTTGGTTTCATTTTTCATTCAATAAAGCAAATTTGTTCAGTTTTTCGATTTTTGGCATCCAAATTCGTTCAAAAATTGAATTGTAAAAAATTCTTACAGAATTTTAAATGGAACGTCACCAAAATTAAGGATCAACCGAAAACAGGGGCACAGGACAAAACCAGAAAAATTCCATCCAATAATCTATTTCAACAAAGAAAAATGTGTAAAATGTTTTGTAACGACGCAACGGAAAAATTTATGCAACGGAAAATCCAAAAAAAAAAAATTTCTTCAAATTTTCTTGTTTTATTTTTTTTATATTTTTTTAATTTTCAATTTTTTGTTTTGTTTTGTTTCTTTAAGAAAAAACAACAACAACAACAACAACAGAATTATTTAAATAAATTTAATTAGAAAAGAAAACAGCAAACAATAGAAAATAGAAACAAACAAACAAACAAACAAACAAACAAACCGTTTAGCTTTTAATTTTAATTTTAATTTAGTTTTTAATTGAAATTATGGAAAACAAAAAGAAATAAAAATAACAATAAACGTTATTTAGAAGAAGAAGAAGAAGAAAAAAACAAAACAAAAAAAAACAAAAGATAAAGCAGGAGAACAATTTTTTCTTAATTCTTAATTTTTAATTTTAAAAAGAAAATTTCTTTAATTGTTTTTAAATATGTAAATATTTTACAAATTTTTTTTTGATGTAAAATTTTCTTTTATTTTTCTTTTTTGATTCTTATGAATTTTTTCTTCACTTTTATCTTTTGTTGTTTTTTTTTTTTTTTTGTTTTTTCTTTCATCTTCTCTCAATTAACAATTTTATTTAAGTAGAATTTTCTTTGATTGTTCCATGGATATACTCTTCATTTTTTTTTTGTTTATGAATAAACAAATTTTAATAAAAAAAATTTTTAACCATTTTTTAAATAATTTTTTTTAGTTACAAAAACAAAAAAATTTTCATCTCAATTTGTTGTTGTATATTTTTAAGCAATTAGTTTTAATTAATTTCTCTTTATTTTTCAACAAATCTTTTTTCTTTTTTCTCTAATTTTTATTCTAAATTTTTATTCTAAATTTTTATTCTAAATTTTTATTCTAAATTTTTAATCAAATTTTTAATCTAATTTTTATTCTTAATTTTTATTCTAATTTTTAATCAAATTTTTTTATCTTTAATTCTTTTTGAAATTCTTTTTGAAATTCTTTTATAAATTTTTTTTACTCTGCTTGCGCTTCATTTTTTTCACTCTCTCTCTCACTCTCTCTTTCACTCTTTTTTACATTTTTACATTTTTACATCAAAAATTATGTACTTTTTAAAATTTTTAACTCTTGATGTGTTTTTTTTTTTTCCTAATTTTCCCAATTTTCAATTTTCAACAAAACAATTCGTTTCTTTTTATATTTTTTCATTTTTCCATTTTTAATTTTAAGAAAAAAAAAATTTCAAACAAAAATAAATAAAAATTAAACAATTTTCATCAATTTTCCACCAATTTTTCATTAGAAAATTTTTTATTTCATCCAATTTTTTGCTTCTTTCATTTTTGGCTTTCGAATATTTTTTTTTCTCTCTTGTTTTGTGTGTCGTTGCATGGATTTTAATATTTTTTGCATGAACATTTTTTTGTATTTTTTGTCTTTTTTGTATTTTTTGTATTTTTTGTATTTTTTGTACTTGTTGTATTTTATCTGTTAAAAAAATTTATTACAAACTTTTAATATTCGCCAAAAGAAAAAAAAAAATAAAGCTTTTTTTTATCAGAAATTCATTTTTTTTATTCCAAAAAAGAAAAAAAAAAGGAAAATTCTATTTTTGTAATTTTTAAATTTTTTTTCATTCAACTTATTTTTCTTCATCATTCATATTTTCTCTCTCTCTCTCTCTCTTTCACTCTCTCTTTTTCTTTTTACTTAAAAAAAACATTTAAATTAGATTTATTATTAATTATTTCTTTTCATCTTTTTTTGGTTGTTGTTATTTCTATATTTTTAATATTTTTAATAAAACAGAAAAAAAAAAAAAAAAAACTTTTAAATATTTTTGAAAATCTTTTTGAAAAATTTATTTTTGAACAAAAACAAAAAAATTTATATATTGAAAATTTATAAAATAAATAATTTTTTTTATATCTCTCTCATTCTCTCTCTCTCTCTGTTTAATCTCTCTCTCTAATCTCTCTCTCTCTCTCTCACACTTAAAATCTTAATTCTTTTTTAATATAATATTTTTACTTTTAATTTCTTTGTTTTTTTTTATAATAATTCTTAATTCATAAATAATTTTTTACTTTTAATCTCTTTTTTGTATCTTTAAAAATATTACGTTTTTTTATGTTAAGTAGAAAAAATTTAATTCAATTTTTAAATAAAAAAAAGAGAAAAACAAAAACAAAACAAAACAAACAAACAAAAAAAATGAATTTGTTTAAATTGATTAATATTTGTTTTGTTTTTCTTTTTCTTTTTCTTTTGTTTCTTTATTTTACAAAAAAAAATAAACAATTTTTTTAGGAATATGCAGAATTCACTTCACAGCCCAACAATGTACGGTAATGATCTATCGAGTAATTTACAGGTAAAAACGATTTTTTTTTTTTCATTATCCAAAAAATCATTTTACATTTTCATTGTGAAATTTAAATCATTCAAAAAAGGTCAATCTAAACTAAATTTATTAAAATATAACGTTCATCGATTCTTTAAACTTTCATTCATTATTTTTACGGGCAAAAAAAAAAAATTACAAAAGGAAAAAAAAAAAACAAACAAAAAAGTAAAAAGTAACAAAATAATGAATTTATTTTCCAATTAAAAAAAAAAAAAAAAAAAAAAACAATAAAATTATGACGAGAAATATTTTCTTTTTTTTCTTTTTCTTTCTTTTTTTTTTTTTTAAAAATTTATCTAGAATTTTATTATAGAATTTTTGGGCATGCCCACCAAATTTATTGGATGAAACTGGTGGTGGATTTTTAACAAGTCATTTAATGAGACAAGAACGTTCAAGATGTCAATCAGCAAGTCCATCAAGTTCACCATCACAAATACATAGGTAACAAAAAAAAAAAATTATAATTTTACTTTTTTATTTCCGTTTAAAATCTTTTATACGGAAAATAATTACACGATGTACTATATAAAAATTACTTAATAATTACTGAATTGTATTCAACAAAAGACGGTAATTTTTTTTTTCTTGAAAATTTAATTAAAAATTTTGTTAAATTGTTATTACGAATATGACTAAAAGTTAATACAGTGAAACTCGGTTATAACGAACTTCACTTATAACGATCTTTCGGTTATAACGAACTTTTCTGTAGGTCCCGTTTTAATTTGTATCATGGCAATAATTCGGTTATAACGATCTTTCGGTTATAACGAACTTTTTTTTTGGTCCCTTGAAGTTCGTTATAACCGAGTTTCACTGTACGTTAATTCTTATCTGTAATTGAAGATTTACAGTACGATTATTAATTTCGTATAAATATGTTTTTTAGTGTTCATATAATATCCGTTTATAATTAAATAATTAATTAACAAATAATTACGATAAATAATTGTATGAATGAGAAAAGTCTGATTGATTTTTATATATTCGTCATCTTTTTAATGGAATGAACAAATTTATAATAACATATTTTAAATTGAAATTAAAAATTGTAGACGGAATTATTATTTTTTTTTTAATGTTTATTTTAAACAACAACAAACAAATACAATTTTTTTTATCATTTTCTTTTTTATTTTTCATTTCCGTTTTCTTCAAAAAAAAAAAAAAAACCCAAAATAAACACAAAAATCACAAAATTGTCAAAAACAAATTAAAACTAAAAAATCGTGTTAAAACAAAAAAAAAAATATGATGGTAAAAAATTAGAAATCTATTAAATGGAAATATTTTGGTAAAATTGGAATCTGATCATAATTCAAATAATCATCATCATCATCAAAGTTTAACAAATTTAATAAAATGTGAGACAAATACAGATAATATAAATGGTGAACAAGATTATGATCAGGAGACAAATGGTGTTGGTGGCTGTTCAGCAATTGCCGAAGATTTATCCATTTCAACTGATCATGCTGATTCTGATATTATTGATACGTAAATTTTTTTTTTCACTCTCCAATAAAAAAAAAATTACAACAATATTTTACAACAGACAAAAAAAAAATTAATTAAAAAATAAATATAAAAAAAAAAGATGAAATTTTTAAACAAAAAATTCAATAAAGAAAAAAAAACTGAAAAGTTTCAAAATAAAAAAAAAAAAAAGTTACAACAAAAAATGGTAAAAAAGAAACACGTTCGACCAGGATGACGTTTGTTTTTTTTTCTTTTGGGCCACAAGTCTCGGAAAGAAAGAAAGAAAAAAAAAAAAAAGAATAATAAGAAAATAAAAGTGTGCGGGGTGTTCAAAGTAAACAAAACAAAAGAAAATAAATAAAAAAAATTTGTTTTTTAAGACACAAATAAAAAAGAATTCGAAAAATAAATAAAGGAAAAATTTAAAATTTAAAATTAAAAATTCACAGAAAAAAAAAAAAACGATTTAATCGATTAAATTTTTTTTTGTCCACAAAGTGAACAAAAAACACAAAAAAAAACTTTAAAATTTAATTTTTAAGTTAAAAAAAAAAGTTCACAAAATTAAACCGAAAAATAAACGGAGGTAAATTAATTTTTGGGGTAGCGTCTCTCGACCCCTTTTCAAATTGTTGTTTTCTTCTTTTTTTTTTGTATAAAAAAAAAAAAAAAACAAATTAAAAAAAAGGGAAAGGGCAAAAAAAAAAAAGTAAAATCTAAAACGTAAATTTTAATCACAACAACATCTAAAAGTTAACAACAAAAAAACAATTACAATCAACAACAAGGAATCTTTAAAAAAAAATCACAAATCAAAATAAAGAAACAAAATCAAAATAAAAAAAAACGCAAAATCAAAAAAAAAAAATGCAACAAAAATAAAAAATATTTGAAATAATTTTTTTTTTCTTGTAATTTTTTTTTTTTATTAATTTAAGTGAAAAAAACAAAAAACAAAAAACTAAAAAAATTAAAAAATTAATAAAAAAAAAAAACAAAAACTCAGCCAAAGGTCAATAACAAAAAAAAAACATAAAAAACGAATTGTGACGGAATGACGGAAGTCACCGTGGATGGAAAATAAAAATAAAAAAATAAAAAGAGTTGTGTACAAAAAAAAAGGCAGAGATCAAATCGTACAAGCAGAATCAAAAGAAGAAGAAGATTAAATAGAAGAAGAAGAAGCCGAACAATGCAAACAAACATAAAAAAAAAACGGTGAAAAAAATAACAAAAAAAAGAAAATTAACGAAAAAAAAAAATTAAAAAACAAAAAAACAAAAAGAAAAAGAAAGGAAAAGAAAAGAAACGAAACGGGATGTTTGTCATTCACATTAAAATGTGAAGAAAGAAGAATAAGAATTGGGGAAAAAGTCGAGATAAATTTGAAACTTATTTAAGTTCGAGTTTTTTTATTCCCGTTTAAATTTAAATTTTTCTTTTTTATTTATACCCAGAATGTCTCGAAATTCCTGAAAATATTGAAAATCACTTTAAATTAAATTCAACAAAAAATTCTTCGTACCTACAAAAAAAAAAATCAATTTTTTATTTTTTAACGTTGGGAAAGTTTTCATTCAATTAATTTTATGTGTTTTTTTTTTATCACACTTTTCTTTTCTCTTTCACTCACTCTTTCACTTGCTCTTGATTAAATATTTATTCTTTATCTCTATCGACAAGAAAAGAAAAAAAAACAAACGAGAAAGAATAAAAAAAAAAATGGAGCAAAACAAAATTTAGTTGGCAGTAAAAAGAAAATGAAAAACTAAATGAAAATGCAACAAAATCGTTTCTTTTCTTTTTCTTAAAATTTTAAAAACCAAAAAAAAAATTTAATAAAAATATAAAACGAATAATTTTTATTGTTATTTATAAAAGAAAAGAATTTAATGAAGAAAAAAATCGTATTTTATATACAAAAAAAAAAAAAAATAAACTAACCAAAAAAAAAATGTAAGAAGAAGAAAAAATAAAAATAAAAAATATCCTAACACTTTCCTACATAAGTTATAGAAAAAAAACAAAAACACAAACACACACACACACACAAAACGTAAAATAAAAATTATTAAAAATTATTAAAAAATTTAAAATTATTAAAAATTATTAAAAAATTAAAAGATAAAAAAATTTAAAAGTTTAAAAATTTAAAAATACTAAAATGAGAGTAAAGAGGAAAAACTTTTTTTTAAAAAAAAAAAAAAAAAAAACAAATGTCATTGTGTATTTAAATTGTGACGCTAAAAGAGAAAACAAAAAAAAAATGTATTATAGAATAAAAAAAAAAAAAACAAAAAACAACAAAAACAAATGGATGAAAACCAGAGTAAAAAAAAAAAACACAAACAGACACACAACATAACTCCAACACATCACAACATATGACACAATCTAAAAACATAATATAAAGGACTTCACATAAAAACATCAACTACATTTATAATTATTAATTTCAATGTATGTGAAATCTACATTGTATTATATTAATTAATTACACACACACACACACTATATACACACACACACACACACTCACACTACATACAAACAGATACATATTGTACACATTTTATAAAAAATTAACAATATTAAAGTAAATGAAATTAAATTAAAGTAAATATTTAATCTTTAAATAAAATTAAAATTAAATTTCTGTCAATCTCTCTCTATCTCTCTTCCTATCTCTCTTTCTCTCTTTCACTCACTCTCTTTCTTTCTCTCTTGATTATTATAAATAATTAAAAATATAAAGAAAAAGATTGAGGAAAAAAGAAAAACATAAACAAATAAAAATTTAAAAAAAAAGCGAAAAATGAATTTTAAAAAAAAAAAATTATGAAGAAACATTTTTTTTTTTGTTCATTAAAAAAAAAAAATAATTTAATAAAAAAAAATTAATTAAGAAAAATTAGTAATAAAAAGAAAATTTTTTGATTGAAAATTTAATTAAAATTAATTGTGTAAATATTTAGAAAGAATAATATAATAATACACTCCACCACAGTTCTCTAATACATATACATACATCAGTGCACATCATTGTACAATTAGATACATCAGTGTATAATATAAATACAATAATAATTTACTATTTACTATTGTATAATAGGTAATGGCAATAATTACAATATTTTAATATACATGAATAATAACAACAACAAAAATATCAAAAAAAAGAAAAAAAAAATGAATAATAATTTTTTGGAAAAAAAATTTTCTTTGAGTTAAAACAAATAAAATTAAACAGAAAACTTTCCAAATAATTTCCGATTTATGGGGGAATAAAAATAAATAAATAAAGAAAAAACAGGAAAAATGTAAATTGTGCTGGGAAAACTGAACCTACATAGTACGTCAATATATTACTTTATGCTTTCACTAAAAATATAATTTCTAACTAACAAACATTTTTCTCTAATTAGAAATATTTTTCACTTTTTCACGCAACAAAACTATAATTTACATTTCTAGAAAAAATGTCGGAATTTTTTTTAATTCTTAATTGTCGATCATATAGAAGTTTAGACAGAGCCAACAAATTATTTAAAAATTATTACGAAATATTAAAATTGTACTTACCAAAAAAAAAAAAACACTTTTGAATGAATTTCACACTTGAAAGAAAAACCCAAAGATTGTGGATGACTCCATTTTTATCTTTTCTGAAAAAAAAAAAAAATTGGAAACAAAATATTAATAATTTTCAAGAATTTCGTAAAAAAAAATTCACATTTTCTAACAATTTTCATTTTTCTATTTTCCAATAAAAATTAATGCACACACACACACCACACACACACACACACATGCACAAATAAAATTATAATCAAAAAAAAAAACAAACAAATTAGTATTCATTAGTATCTATCATCCCCCTCCCCAGGCCAATTCAACCCCAAGGTTCAAGTTTTATTAAAATAAAATGTCAAAATAAATTTACTTCACATTTTCACATTATCCAAGTATTTAAGTTTGTTGTGTTTGTTGTCCATTAAACACAAAAACAGAAAAAATACACACACACACACACATACACACACACCAAACAGAGAAAATAAAAGTAGAAAAAAAAAAAGTAGTGAGAAAATGGGATGAAAAATTGAAAGTTACAATTTTTATCATTTTGAAAAAAAAAAAAAAAACAAGAAAATTTTGATAGAAAAATTATTTTTATTTTGAAAATTTTGTGAATGTATTTGTAATTATTCAACCTGTAAATAACAGTTTTCCATTTTCAATTTAAAACTTTTGCTCATGAAATTTTTCATAAATATTGTATTATATTTATATCTTTGTGAAAAATTCCAGATGAAAAATTATGCTCAAAAAAAAAAAAAGAAAAGTTTAAAAGAAAAAATGAAAATCGAAAAAAAAAAAACAAAAAATTTCTTTTCGAAATTTTTAAAAATTTTAATCGTGTATTTTCCCTTTAATTTTCACAACAAAATCTTCCTATTTTCATATAACAAAAAAAAATACAAAATTATTCATTGACGTCACGAAGTCAGTTCCAAAAATAAAATAACAATCAGTCAAATATATCAGAGAAAATTCTAAATAAAAAATTACAATAACAAAAAAAAAAAGGAAAATATGATAAAATTAAATGAAAATATTTCGTTTATAAATGAAAATGAAAATGAAAACATTTACCACCCTATTTAACAATTAATATATAAATATTCTATAGTCAACCCTTTATTACATAAATAAATATAATTGGTAACCCAAGCCCCACCCCTCACCACCCCCTGTACACAATTGTGATCAGATGTCCAATATAATTTTTCGATGAAAATTGAAGGAACACAAAAAAATTTATTTTTATATAAAAAAAATTGTTTTATGTTAATAATTAACTGTAGTTTGTTATTAACTGTTGTAATAACTACAAATAATGAAAATAATGATTATCCTAAAAGAAAATCACACACACACACATGTAATATTTTCCTATTTTCTAAATGATTTCAGTTGAATTTTTGTTTTTTATTAATTTTTTTGATGCAATTTTACAACTCACATTTTTATTGGCGTTCTTCATTAATATTTATCACCCAAACAAAAAATAAAAAATAATACACAAAATGATTGAATATAAATAAATGTCACGAAACTAAACACATTTCCACAATAAACACAAAAGAAAGAAGAAAAAGAAAATTTACTTGTACGTCATTTATATTAAATGAACCAAAAATTTCGTTGATACAAAATTTAGATGAAGAGAAAATTTTTTAGTATCAAAAAACACACAAAACACACAAAACACCACCCCGCAGAGGTTATAATTTTAATACTAATAAATAATCAAATCAAATTTATTACATAAAAGCATAAAGTTAATTTTAAGTTTACCGTTATATCCAGACATTCAGTCTCTCACTCACTACTCACATACTCACTCTCTCTCTCTCTTTCTCTATCACTCTTTTTCTCTCTGTGTATTTAATATTTATATACAAAATAATTAAAGAAAAATATTTAATTATATAAACGAAGAAGAAGAAGAAGAAGAAGAAGATGATGATGATGATGATGAAAAAGAAGAAAAATAATAAAAAAAAAATAAATAATTAATAATAAAAAGAAAACTACTTTTAATATAAAAGCAAAAAAAAATTAAAATTTAAAATTAAACAAAGAAAAATAATTGTAATAAAAAAAAAAGAAAATTGTAATTAAAAAATAGTAAAAAAAAAAAAAAAAAGAAAAAAAAGAAAAAAAAAAAAAAGTAAAAAGTAAAAATAAAAGAAAGAAAAACTATATCTTGTAAAGTAACATTTCATATCAAAGAAAAATAAAAACACAATATTTTTCCTCTATCTTCCTCTATCTCTCTCTCTCTCTTTCTCTCTCTCTCTCTCTCTCTATTATAATTACAAATTTTATTCTTTTCTCTTTTTTTATTTAATTTTCTGTTTGTTGTTTTTTTTTTTGTTATAAATTTTTTATTTAATAAATTTTCAAATTTTATAATAAGAAAAATGAAAATGTAAAATATGAAAAATTAAATCAAATATGATCAATTTTCATCTGTATTTTATTTAATACAACAACAACAAAAAAAGAAAAACAAAAACAAAATATGTAGAAAGAAAAAGTTGTTGCCAAGGTCAAAAAAAAAAAAAAAATTGGTAACCAGAAAAAGAAAATTAACGAAAATATTCAAAACATTTTTCTTTCCCATTTTTTTTTCTTATTATAGAAAATTTACGTTTTATGTCTAAATTTTTTTCAAAACGAAAAAAAAAAATCAAAAATTAATAAGATTTTCCACTAGATAATTATTCCTTAATTTTTTTAATTTCTTTTTTGTATTTTCTTTCGGTTTAACGCACATTTAGATAAGGACAAAATTTAAAAACAAACTGTTGTCTCTTTCTCTTTCTCTCTCTCTCTCCCACCCAGAAAAATATTCATCAAATTTATACCGAAGTAAAAATAAAAAAGTAACGGTAAAAAATTATTAACAAAAAAAAAGAGAAAAAAAAAATAAAAAATGCAACAGAATTATTAATATTTGATGGAAAGAAAAAAAAAAAAGAGTAGAATATTTATGTTGGGAGGAAAGAGAAGAGAATAGAATAGAAAATGTCCGTACCTGGATTTATAGTTATAATAATTTTAGAATAATAATTTTCTTTTTGTTTTTAGTTTGGTTTTTATTTTTTTTTTTTTTTGACTGTATAAAAAAGAAAATCGAAAAAAAATTTAAATACGAGAACGCATTGAAGTATAAAGAAAAATTGATTAAACAGAATAAATAAGAATATAAGAATATAAAAAGTAAGAAAAAAGAAAGAAGATGAAAGAAAGAAAGAAAATTTCTTTTAAAAAAATAAAAAAAAAAAATATTTAAATTATAAAATAAATAAGAAATAAATTAAAAAATAATAAAAAAAATAAAAAATAAAAAAAAAAAACAATATAAAAATGAAAAATTAATTAATTATTATTAAATGAAAATTATGTTAAAAAAAAAAAAAAATCGTGGTTCTTTATTCTGAATTAATTTTAAAAAAAAAAAAAAAAGAAGAAGAAAAAAAAAATATGAAGGAAAAATGATTAACAAAAAACAAAAAAGAAGAAGAAGAAAAATAACGAACAAAAAAAAAATTTAATTTAAAAAAAGGAAAAAAAAATCCCCCACTCCCCCCAGCCCCCCGTAAGTAAAGCAAGAAAAAAAAAAAGAAGAAAATTAAAGAAAATTATGTATGAATGTTTTCGTCATTAAAAATGAGGAGAAAATTAAATTTAGAAATTAACAGGAAAAATACATTATTATAAAAACAAAAACATAAGAAAAAAAGAAAAAAAAATGAAAAGGAAAAACAAAAAAAAAAAAAAAAATTAAATTAAAAAATAAACAATTAAATTTATAAAAATGTCTTTAAATGTTTCCGTTCTTTTTTTTGTTTTTTTTTTTTTTTTTTTGCTTTGGTTCCCCCTTTCAAAAAACCAAAATTTGTTTCTACCTTTTAGCCCACTGTAGTTAGTTAGTTAGTTTTATTTTATTTTATAAGGGCAAGCAACCTTTCGGTTATATTCACCCTTGAGACCTACTATTTTTGAGGTGGATTCTGATCCACATAGCATCTGCATATGCCCACTGTAAAGTCTATAATAAAGTTCAACACACACACACACAAAATTATTCTATCGTAACGTCAATAACAGATTCAATACCAAGAAGAAAAATAAATTCAATTAAAATAATTTTCAAGGCAAAAATTATTTTCCAAAATATTTTCCAAAAAAAAATAAAAAAGTACGTTAAAAATTATTTTCAAAGAAAAACCAAAAAAAAAAAAACAATAATTTAAATAAAGAAATAAAAGTGTGTGACGTCATTATACAAATATTTGTGTTTCACTTATCAATAATGTAAGTAGATTGAATTAATTGATTGAATGAAGAAATTGACAATATTTTTGTGATGAAGTTATAAACGAAACTTATGTCCTTTGATAATATTGTGACAATCGGGAAAACTAAATATTTAGCTGACTATGATTTTTAACTGATTTCTATGGAAAAGATTTAAAACTCCAAATATGACAAGTAGACTGATAAAAGGAAGTTGACAGAACTGTTCTTGTAATATCAGCATATTATATTTATTTATTTCAACACTTTGATAATTTGCAAATAATTTATTAATTGGCATACAAAAAAAATAAATACGACCAATGAAACAGAGTCGGCAATTAAAAAAACTTGATCTCGACTAAAATAAAGATTTAAATACAGGCATATAAATTTAAGCCTTGATGACGTTTTAGCTGCACCTTAGTGTCTCTTATAATTTACAAACTATTCTGTAAGATTTTCTTTCTGATCATTGAAAATTATGTAAGTATAAATGAAAATGCATGTTTACTGTTAAGAAAAACTAAGAATAATAAAAGGTGAGTTTATTCGGAAAGTGTCTCGTCTATTGGTTGCATTAAGTTTAAAAAGTTCAGTGAAATTTTCACCTTTTTATTTTGTTAAAAGAAAAATTATTGTGAAAATACACTACGCAATTAAACACATCCGATACGATAATAACTTTCAAATAATGGACAAGATGAATTACTTCAACTTTTTCCTTATTTTATATTTCTAAAAAAATTTAGAAATTATTTTTATTTTGTTTTTGTTTTTTTTTTATTGTGAAAAATTCATTTTACTTTTTCTACAGTTTTATTTTTTATTTAAAAGAAAAAAAAAAAGAAGAAGAAAAATATATAAACTTAAAGAGAGAGAGAGGAAACACAATAAAATAAGATATATAAGAAAGATTTGGGTATGAGTTGTATGCGGGAGGGTTGAATATGGTCACCTTAAACTTTAAACACTGAATAATAAAATGAAAATGAGAGAACGAGAGAAAAAAACAAGAAAGAAAGAAAAAAAAACTTTGACAATACAATTTGTAATATCCGGTTAAATAAAACTTGGGTCAAAATTCTTCCCCTCTTCTATTTCACTTCTTTTATTTTTTTTCTACTACCCCACATCTTATTTTTCAAACATCTAAGTCTATTTCATCCCTATATTGCCTTTTTCTTCTTCTTCTTCTTATTCAATTTGTCAAAAAAGAAAAACAAAACAGTAAAAGGAGAAACACGAACGAAAAAAAAAAAGAAAAAAATTGATTCATAAAATCTGGGACCGATAAATATTTTTAATAAACTTTCGTATATTTTTTCTGTGCTCCACCACCATTCTTACTACTTAATTAAGACAGAGAGAGAGAGAGAGAGAAATAGTGAAACAGACTGAGAAGGAAATAGAAAATTAAAATAAGAAGAAGAAGCAAAAGAAAAAAAATATTGATAATCGAAAAGTTCATCTTTATTGTAAAGAAAATATTGGATGAAAATGTAAATGACAAAAATAGAGAAAAAGGTGTAGATTATGAGTTGGTAACATAGTGGTGGTGGGGGTGGCGGTGTGACAGATATCAAGGAATGAAAAATTTTGTTGCCTGGAAAAACCGGAGATGGCTTTTCTTCTTTTTTTTTTTTTGTCATTCTTCTCACATTTCTTATCATTGTGTTTCTTTTTTTTACTTAAATTTATTTATAGAAATTTTCAAAGAAATTAATAAAATTAAAATGTTAACAAACGACCGGACGTTTTTTTTTTTCCTTTTCTCTATTTATACTTTGTTTTTTTTTTTTTCTTTTTCTATTCACAGGAAAAACAATAAAAATTAAGAGGAAATTGTTTTCTTAATTGTTTTTGCCATTTTTCCATATTTTTCATTTTCACACAAAAAATATTCAAAAATGACTAAAAAGAGAAAAAAAGACGACTAACAATCTTTATTTAATTAGTAAATTGTGAAAAACCAGATTATAATTATTTTTCTTAATTTTCCATTTTCTCCATTCCTTTTATTATTTTTTTTTTTTCGTTATTTTTTTTTTTTTCTTCGATGAAAATTAAATTCAATTAATTTTTCTCATTCTTTTCTATTTAATTTTTGTTTATATTGTGGATCAAAGAGTATATGACAATTTTTTTTTAACGTCTCAATTTCTCCTACCCTCACACCCACTAAAGTTTCCCTTATAATTTTTTTTTTTTTATTATATTTTTCATCACCCACTCCACCTACCTCTTGTAGGTACCTTAATTAAAAATAAAAATAAAAAGAGAGACAGATGGAGAAGAACAAAACATAAAGTGTCCTGTGTCAGATACATGTAATTGTTTCTTAACACAAGAACACATTTAAACTAATTTATATTAATTTATTTAGTTTACATAAAAAAATTAATTATTATTTTTTTCTAACACAAATATTTTGGAATTACTTTATTTACTTTATTTTATTTTTTTCATAATTACTAATAAGTACTAATAACTACATCGTTTGCCATTATTATTTTAGATTTGTATCAACTTATGTTTCCGTAACAAAATAAATTAATTAAACTAAAATATTTAATTTTATTATGTTGAAATTTGTAAACAAGAATAAAATTGAAAATAGAATATGTTGAAAATTGTAATGGTTTTAATGCAGAATAATTATTTGCAAGCCCTAACACAGGGGACACCACCAAATTGAATTTGTTTTTTTTTTTCGACCAATTTAGTTAAAAAGTTTTATCATATCTGCCATCTCGATTTAAACACAAAACAATTGCAATAAACGAACAAGTTACTAAGTGGGATTTTTAGCTAAAATTACTCGATTATTAAAATCGAGTAATATTTGTAAAATGAATCGAACTCTAATTAATCGACCAGAAATAATCGAATTATTGAATAATCGAGAAATTTGAGATAATATTTATTATTATGATTTAAAATCATTTTGCATTATTTTTATTGTTGAATCTTGGGAATATTATACTAGTGAAACAAAATTGATATCTTTATGTATTCATGTATTTCATAGAAAAATATTTTCTATTAAAATTTATAATTAAATAAAAAATCACAAAAATTCAGTTTTTAATTCTTACTAGAAATAAGAAATTTACATAGAAATAATTAATTATAAATATAACTACAATAACCAATGTTTTTGATCAATACCGATAAGAATAATAATAAATGCTGTCTCAACAATTACTGAAATATTTCACGATTCGATTATCGATTATTAAAAAAAAATCGAGTAATTTTTCTCATCTCTAAAAGTTAGTCGATACACAAAATTTAGTACAACAACACTGAAATAAAATATTGTAGTTGCAGACACAACAAATTATTGTATTTGGATGTTATTTTGTTGGGCTTCTTCTTCTTCTTCTTCTTTATACTTTTTTTTTTTAATTGTGATTCAAAATGGCTGATTGATTAAAAATGTTTTGACGTCGTTTCATTAGTTGTACAATTATACATAGTGCGATAAATAATTAATTGTAATGTAACAGGTAAATAATAGTTTTAATTAAGTTTCTATTAATTTTATTAAATTAATTAGATAAAAGTTCTATTTAAAATTCAATTAATTATAACAATAACATTACAACCTGTTACTGTTTTTTGACACTTTGTGAAACAAATAGAGAAAAAGAAATAAAGAAAAAAAAAGAAAAAAAAACTCAAAAATTTTATTTATTTTGTTTATCTTTTTTTTTATGTTTCTTATTGTGCCAAAAAAAATATTTCAATTTTAAAAGTGAGAAAAAAATGTAATTTAAGTGTACCATAATTTATTAAACGGATTTAAATGAATTTTTTAAATATTTATTGTGATCGCACCTTTTTTTTTTGTTCATGTTCAATTTCTGATTATAATGTTTAATTTCGTAAATTTTCTTGGCGCTTTTTTTTTTTCATTATTGAAAAATTTTTAATTTTTTTTTTTTTTTTAAATGAAATAAATGTTAATGGTTCCTTTTTATTTATAGGAGACGGCGTAACGATAAGATCAAAAAAAAAAAAAAACAAAATTATAAGGAAACAATATCAAAACCAAAATAAAAAAAAGATAAAGGGCAGAAGCACATTAATTGAAAAGTTTTTTGACAATATCCTTTAGCTATGTGTTTTGTTCAATTAATTTTTAATATTTTTAATTTATCACTTATTTAATTGTGTATAAAAAGAAACAAAAATCAATTCAATTTAGTCGAATGAAAGGAAAAAGTATTTTTATTGTAAAATAGTGAGGAAGTATCGAGGAAAAAAAAAAATACAACAAAAAAAAAGCGCGACTTTTATAAAATAAAAAAACCAATATTTTTAAATTAAACATAAACGTTTGTTAAGTTTAAACAATGAGACAGTAATTTTCATTCAACAAATATCCATTATTATTTTTATTTTTTTTTTTGTTTTTATTATTCATATTTTTATTGTTTTAAAGAAGAAAATTAATTGCTATCAAAGTAAAATTTTACTTTTTCTTTTATAAATTAATATAAAACTTTAATTTTAATTATGACTGATTGTACAACAAAATCAAATGAAAGCAAATTAATTGCAAATAATACCCAAACAATAACAACTAATTTAATAGAAGAAAAAATGTCACCAAATCAATTATTATTGAATAGTAATAGTAGTAGTAGTAGTAGTAATATGCTACGTAATTGTAATGATAGTATATGTGATGGTAATTCACCATCATCATCATCATCAACATCTAAAACAACAGTAACAACAGATACATTATTTGAACCATCCGTTGAAATGATGGTTAATGATTTTGATGATGAACGTACACTTGAAGAGGAAGAAGCACTTGCTGCCGCTGAATCTGATGATCCAACAGCCGAATTATCTAGTTTACAAAAAGTAAGTTGTAAAATAGTTATAACGTGTTTCACAACAGATTTTTTATTAAATTCACGCATATTTTTCGCTAAAATCAACTTAAAATATTGTTTTAAAAAAACTAATATCAAAGTAAAACCTATTTAATTGAATTTTCTTTTTAATTCTAGGAAGGCGACATGCCAATTGAAGAATTGTTAGCACTGTATAATTGTAGTGCACCGAATGTTATTAGTATAACAAATAATATAAATCATAATAGTGGTACTAATGATAATGAAACTGAAGAACCAAATCCAGAAAAAGATGATGATGAACCATCAGAACTTAGAAAATTATATCCAGAAACTTATAACTCTATAAATGATCAACGATTATTAAGAAGTAAGTACAATTTGTAATTATAATTCGGAGCAGGGAGTACTCTACATCAGCATTTCTTAATCGGGGCGCAAGACTTTCGAAATGTGTGTTCCTCAGTTTTTGATAGAGATCGAAGTATGAAAATTTTCAATGAAATTTTTCAATTTGAATGAAATTTTTCAATTTCAGATTGAAATTTTTCAATTTCAGATTGAAATTTTTCAATTTCAATTTGAAATTTTAGAAATGTTTCAACAATCGTTTGCATTGGAGCCGGAGGTATCGAGTTCGAATCTCGACCGTGGCGGGATGGAATTTTTAATTCGGCTAATTATATACTAGTCATATATAAGCAGTTTGGAATGCATAATAACATCTATGACCCTCCACCGTCCGGTGTGCAGGATAAGGTTTTAACCGAACGATTCTTCTTAGGAAATCTGCATGTTTCCTAAGAGCAGGCAATGTGCCGAATCGAATTAAAATGCATGTGCAGATGCTAGGTGGTTCAGAACCCACCTCAAAAATAGTAGGTCTCCTAGTTACTAATAACTTTAGTCGTTGATGTACTAGGTTAATATAAAATTTTTTAATATTCTTCTACTATATTATATATTTATTTTGTATTAGAATTGAATACGTTCATTTTTCAATTAAAAGAAAAGAAAATCTAATGCATACACACTACACAATCAAATTTCATTAGAAAAAAATATTTCATCAACAGTGGGGTGCAACAGTAGGGACCAAGAGTGGTTAACCCCTCTTGTTTTTTTTCTTAATTAAAGGGTCACGTAATATTATTCTACTTTATTTGTGTGGCGCGGACAAAAAAAAAGGTTAAGAACCCCTGCTCTACATGGTAGTTGCAAATGCGTTAACTTGGTTGTTAATTCACTCCACTCAACTCTGTTTGAAATGTAAGGCCCGTATAAATTGACTTCAATTAATTGTAATGTTGTTTTTTTTATTATAGCACTTTCAAGGCCACCAAGTGATGATGAAGACGATGGTGAATATAGTCCAGATGAGGATGATTACAAAAAGGTTAATTATAAACTGCTAAAATATTATGTGAAACATAAAATAACAAATATTTTTTCATATATTTATAGACTATTATGGTTGGTAGTGAATTTCAAGCAGTTATACCAGAAGGTTTATGTAAATATGATGACGCACTACCATATGAAAATGAAGATAAATTATTATGGGATCCAACAAAATTATGTGAAAATATAATTGAAGAATATTTAAATAAAGCACATACAGCAATTATGAATAATTTATCACCAACAAGTATTGCGCTTATACCACAAGGAAATCATTTACGTGATGATGAACAGGTAAATAACATTTTACGATATTAATAAATTATTACAATTGATGAATTATATTCTTTTTTTTTAAGGCATTATTTCTTCTACTTCAATGTGGGCATAATATTGAAGAAGCACTCAGAAGAAGACGAATAAATGCAGTTACATCATCAGATACAATGAGTTTATGGTCAGAAGAAGAATGTAGAAATTTTGAAAATGGTTTACGTACATACGGAAAAGATTTTCATTCAATACAACAATCAAAAGTAATAAAATAACAAAATAATAAACATACTAAATAATTAACTATATTAAAACAAAAAAAAAATAATAAATAATTAATAAAAAGTAAAATAATAAAAAAAAAAGAATTTTTTAAAAAAAAAAAAAAAAGAAAATATTTTTAAGAGAAAAAAATAAACACACACACACACATTTTTAAAAAAGAGGACAGAAAATTAAATAAAAAAATAAGAACATTTAAATAATTAAATTAATTAATTAATTAATTTTTTTTTTTTTTTTGTTTTTAAAAACAAAATACACAAAAAAAAAAAAAAAATGCAAAAAAAAATAATAATAATAATTGTACATTAGATATAATATTAATATCTTTAGGTACGTACTAGATCTGTTGGTGAATTAGTACAATTCTACTATCTATGGAAAAAAACTGAACGTCATGATGTATTTGCAAATAAAGCACGTCTTGAAAAGAAAAAATATAGTCTACATCCTGGTTTAACTGATTATATGGATCGTTTTTTAGAAGAACAAGAGAATGGTGGTATTAATAGTAATAATATAAATGGTATTAATTGTATTAATAATATACAATTACGTGATAGAAGTATATCACCTGGTATTAATTGTTTATTATATACAGATACAAAACGTCAACGTATATTAGATAATAATCAATTAATAACAGATCCATTAGCTGTTGGTGAAGGTGAAGTATTTACTGAAATAAAAAACGTTAATAATAAATTATTAATAAATAATATTAATAATGATTTACACAATCTTTGATAATAATTTCATATTTATACATTTTTTCATTATTATTATTATTTTTTCTCTCTCTCTCACTCTCTCTCTCTCTCTCTCTCTTTGAATCAATCATAATTAATTGTTTGTTTTTTTTCCAAAAAAATAAAAAATAAATTATAAGAAAAATGAATTGAATTTTACACCAAGAAAAGAAATGAATTTATTTCCATTTTTGTTGTATTTTCAATTCCATTTTTTTTTTTAAAGGAAAAAAACAAAAACACAAAACGCATAAAACATTAATTAGTAGAATTTTTATTATTATTAATTTAAACATTTTTTTATTCGTTTTTTATCTGTTTTTTTTTTTTTTTTGTATATTATTTGAAACGTTTTGATTATTCTAAGTTACAAACGTCTGTGTTTGGAACAAATAATGAATAAAATTAATTAATTTATAAAAAGAACGCCTCAATATTTAAATTTTTTATTGTTTGAAATAAAATCCAAACACACAAATATAAACGGAAACAAAAAAATAAATAAAAACCACAAACAAAACAAACGGAAAGAAAAACAAACGGAAAAAAAATAAAAAAAAAAATAAAAAAAATACGAAAAATAGAAAAGAAAAATAACAAAAGAAAAAGAAAAATTAAAAAATAAAACTTTAAATAAAAAAAAAAAAGAAAAAAGTGCCTCCTAAAAACACATATTTTTACACAAAACAAAAATAATTCAACAATACTTAAAATTAAATAAAAAAGAAGAAGACGTAAATAAGAAGAAAAATCAAAAAAAAAAAATAGAAGACGAAAGAAAAAAAAAAACAATTTAAATAAATAAAAAAAAAAACGAAATAGGAAAGAACGAAAAAAGAAAGTGAAAGAAAATATTGCGTATAAATAGACTTTATAATAAAAAAAAGAAAAATCATTTTTTCTTTCTTTTCGTTTTTTTTTTTTTCTCTTTACATTTTTTTTTTTGTTTTTTTCGTTTTTCGTTTTTTATGAATAGAAAATTTAATAATTAAATTTTAAGGGAAAAAATAAAATAAAAGTACACAAAAGTAATAAAGTTTATAAACTAAAATAATATTAATGGAAAAAAAGAAAGTATTGTAGGAAAAGTTAAAGAAAAAGAAACAAGAAAAATATTTGATAGAAAAAATAAATCAAAAGATGCGGAACTTAAATCGCGGAACTTTAAAAAAACAAAACAAAAACAAAGAAACAAAATATCAATATTGTGATCCAGAGGTAATCAAAGGGAAAGTCCGTTTCTTTCTTTCTTTTGTTTTTTGTTTTTTATCCAGAAATACAATTTTATTACCGAATAACAAAATAATAAGAAGAAGATTTACAAATACTGAAAATTCATCATTTAAATTTTTTTTTGTTTTTTTTGTTTTTTTTGTTTTTTATTCATCTCGTCATTTTTTTACATCAAACTTCTTTTTTATTTTTTCAATCATCATTTTTATAGGAAAATGTACAACAAATAATCAAAGAAAAAAAACGGAAGGAGAAGAACAAAAAAAAAAACAATAATGCGTCAATAAAATTTAACAAAAAAACAAAAAAAAAAAAAACAGCCCACAAATAATTCGAAATTAACGATAAAATTTTTGTTGTGAACCAAATTATTTGATTTTGTTTTTTTTTTTTCCATTTTTCATTCATTTTTTTTTTGTTGTTGTTCATTTTTCTTCACATTTTGTTTTTTTTTCTTTGTTTATTATTTTCTTTATTTTACAAAAAAAAATAAATTCTATTTGCCTGTGATCCAGTTATTTAATATTTAGAAGAAGAAAAAAAGAAAAAAAAATAGAATAGAAAACTTTATCGACATTAATTTATTTTTTAACGATCAACAATGAAAAAATTATTGACGACTCTAAGCAAAAAAAAAAAAAAAAGAAAATCAAAATGGTCAAATTTGAAGAAAAAAAAAACCCCACGACCATAAATTGTTAAGAATTATTTTCTGAACAATTGAAAATAATAAAACGTTTTCCTTTAAAGGTATATTGCATAATTATCGTGTCTTACCAAAAGAAAATTAAATTTTATCCGTTTTAAGATAAAAACAAAAAAAAAAAAGGTCATCCATCAGACTGAAAAAAAAATTCTATTTGATCAAACTTATAATTGAAAACTAACTGATTGAAGAATGTGAGTGAGAAAGAGATGTACACTGTTCTCTTTCTTTCATTAATAAAAACATAATTGATGGTCAAAATTGTTCACTCTCTTTCTCTTTCACTCATCAATTTTTACATGTAAACATTTTTGAAGTTAGAATTTCCTTTAAAATCTAACACGTAATTCCACTAAATATTATTAATTATTAATTAGCTAAAAGCAATATACGAAATCAATTATGATCAATGAAATTCACAATAAAATCGTCTATTGTGAATTTACACTGAAAACATTTTTAAAACTTTTAACTAAATTTTGCATTAATCTACACTTTATTCACTAGTTTCTAAGAGATTTTTTTAGTGAAAATTTTATAAAAAAATGATTTAACTTTTCTTTACGTTAGAATCTTAAAAAAATTCTTCCATTAATTTAATTTTTATAAGTTTAATTTTTTTTTTTTATAATTCAAAAAATTAGATTTGAATGGAATTCAATCGGATTTAATAAAGGGGATAACTATGGGATTTATATTGTGGTTCATAATGGGATTAAATATTTTAGTCTATCGTACATTTTATGGCAAATAAATTTAATTAATTTAAATTAGTGTAACAAAAAAAAAAAGAAAAAAAACACAAAAATAATTGTGATTCTGTAAGAAGAAACAGAAAAAAGAAACAACAACACATAATCTCGACACATTTTCTATACATGATTAATTGTTGATCATTAATCAATCATATATTGTGTGTTTGTGTCTAAATTTTAATTAATATAAAAATTATTTTTAAAAAATCAATTAAATTACATTGAATGTTACAAATAAATTTAAGAAATAAACTTAAAATTCAAATCATATGAAATCGTTGAATTAATGTCGATAAAGAAACAAATCAAAAATAAGAAAATGTATAACCAATTATCGTAGATTTCCCACAAAACAAATTTTTAAGTATAAATATTCTTGTTAATTATATACACACACACAAAAGAAAAATATTGAAATATAAATGATTATTAGTATATGGGTGGAACAATTTTGAAAATAATTATTTAAGTTTAGATTAAAAAGTTTTTTTTTTTATATTTTCTTCTTTTTTTTTTGTTTTTGTTTTTGTTGTGAAACTGAAATATTTTCATCGCTTCAGTTGGTTTTTCTTTTTTAATTTTTTATATGTTTTCTATTTTTTTTTTTTTGTCGTAACGAAAACAAATCATTTGAAAAAAAAAAAACTTTATAGAATTTTTAAGAAAGAAAAAAAAAAAGTAAAAATAGATTTTTTTTTAATTTGCTTCTTTTTTTTTTTGTATTTTTTTTACACAACAATCAAATTAGTTTTTATTATTAATTAATTGTTAAGAAGAAATAATTCAAATATTGTACAATAGTTTTTTTTTTTGTTAATTTAAACAACAAATTTTTTTGTTAATTCATTTATTATTTATCTATCACTCTCTTTCACCCTCACACACACAGACACATACACACGCACACATACTCTATTAATCTACAAGTTAAAAATTAAATCTTCTGACAAATTTTGGCGACAATTGTTTAATTTTAATTAAATGAAATTAGTTTTTGTTTAAAGAATTAATGTAACGCAAGTTATTGATTTTCTTTTTTCTTTTTGTAAAAGTTTAAAAACAGAAAAACAAAAGTTATACTAATTCTTTACCACACAGTTCAATTGTTGTGTAAGAAATACTACAAAATATCGAATTTTTCAAAAGTTCATCACAAAATTCATTAATTTTTGTAAATAAACTGAAAAAAAAAAACATAATTTTATCAGAAGATTTAATTTTAATTTACCAATTTTTATTTCATTGTTTTTTTTTAATAATTTACAGATTTTTAAAATTAGCAGTGAATTTATAGTATACAGGGGAAAATAATTTTAGTAAATTGCAACCATTTATTATTTATAAAAAAAGAAAAAGAAAAAATTATTGTGTACCTTGTTTTTTTTTTTGTTTTTTTTTTTTGAAGTAAGAAAGAAAGAAAGAAAGAAAGAAAAAAAAATATTTATGCCATCTTTTAGTTGTTGTGTTTTTTTTATTTTTTATTTTATTTTACTGTATTGAATATTTAAATGTGACAACTGTTGTGCATGCCCATTCTACCAAAACACTTAGTGACTTCTACTATTTGTGCTTTTCCACTACAATTATTACACTTTTCTTTTTTTTTTTGTTGTAATTAAAATCAATGATTAATGGACAAAACAAAAATAAATGAATTTTTGCATGCAATAAAGAAATGAAATCAGTACACTTTGAATAAGTTTCATTGACATTTTTCATTTTATTTAATTATTACAAATTTTTTATAAGAAAATATTTGCAAACAGACATTTTTTGTTTGTTTTTTGAAGTTGAAAATACAAAATTTTTATAGAAATTTTCTTAAGAGAAAATTATAAAATTCTTCTAACGTATTGTAACTTTCTCTAAAATGGATTTTATGTGTTTTTTTTTGTTTCAAAATTTTCTTTCACTGTGTTTTATTTTTTTGTTAAATTTAAAGTTAGAAAATACAAAAAAAAAATGAAGAAAAATTTAATTATGGGTAAAATCCATTACCTGATCTTCAGCGTACCTGAGTAAATTTAATGTCAATTAATGTATACGATTTTCTTTCATTGTTTCTTCTTTTTTTTTACGTACAAAAGTGTCGTTATTCAGTTGACCACACAAAATTTATTGAAAATTATATTTTCAATTTAATTTTTATTATTGTGAAAAAAAAAAAAAAAACATAAAAATCTGAAAGTAAAAAAAAAAAAATAGACAAATTTTTCTTTTAGTTTTTCTCTATTAAATTTTATCGCCAAAATAAAATATAAGTAAAAATACAGATAAAGATTTTTGCGAATAAAATATGTTGAATTTAATTTCATCACATACAATTTTGATCATACGTAATACATATACATACACACAACCACAACGAAAAATAAAAGAAAAACATTCCAAGTAAATTTTTATGTGATTTTAATTTTTAATTTTATTTTCCATAAAAATAATTTTCTTAAATATAAATTGTTACATAACAAAATCATTTTTATGTTGCACAAATAGTTTTTTTTTTTAGCTCGCACCCAAACTCCAACACACACACACACACACCACAACCGGAAAGAAATCGTATGTGTTGTGTTTATAAAAAACAAATGAAAATATTTTAATTCTTCGTGTGAATTATTTTTCTATGAAGAATTTTGATTAATTCTTGAAATATATATATATATATGTGTGTGTGTGTGTGTGTTTGTATGTATAATGAAAGACATTTGTAAGAATTCCACCACTATAATATTCCTTAATATAAAAAAAAAAAATAATTTCACATTTATTTTTATTAGGTAAATTGTTGCATAAAATTTTCCTTTATCCACTTCACAATTCACACATTCCGTATATAGAGAAAAACAAAAAATGTAGAACGAAACATATGGTTACGTTAATGTTCATAAAAAACAAAAACAAAAAAACGTGCCTTCAATAATTCTAAACTTTTCCACAATAAAAATCAAATATTTTCCCTCGTACCCTCGTAATTTTATTTTATTATTTTCACAAAAAAATTCTTTACTTTTTGTTGTTGTTGTTGTTGTTGTTGTTGTTGTTGTTGTTGTTGTTGTTGTTGTTGTTGTTGTTGTTGTTGTTGTTGTTGTTGTTGTTGTTGTTGTTGTTGTTGTTGTTGTTGTTGTTGTTGTTGTTGTTGTTGTTGTTGTTTTTTGTTTACGTTTCATCATTTTTCTTTTTGCACAATAAATTTATTATTAATCTTGAATATGATTTGTACACAGAATAATCATAGTGTCACGTAAATACATACACACACACATACACACACATTACCACTCATACCATAGAATATCCTCCTTTTATTTTCGTTTTGTGTTAAAAATGGGGAAAACATTTTTGTTTTTTCTTGTTTCCAAGAAAACTTTTATATTTTCTTTTTTTCTCGTCTTTTGTTTTTTGTTTTTTTTTAGAGAAAAATTAAAGAAAATTTTTCTACATATTTTCATTTGTCATTTTTTATTTAAGTTGTTCATTTTATTTTTATTTTATTTTTTGGGTGTTTCATCGTAAATATAGGGAGAAAGGTATACGTGTAATAATAGAAAGAAATAGAAGAAAAAAAAATGAAAGCAAGAAAAATTTCTTATAAATAAAATTAATTTATTTTTACAATTTCGTTCGTTTTTTTTTTTGTTTGTCCATTTTTTTTCTTTTGTGTTTAATCCTCTTTCTGTAAATGTAAAAGAATTACATAAAATACGAACGACAAAAGAAAAATGTAAGAAAGAGGAAATCATGTTAAATGTGATTTACACAACAAAATATTATTCATAACCACAATTTTTTTTTTTTTGTTTTTTGTCATTTGTTTGTCTAGAATTAAGTAAAAAAAAAAAAGAAAATAAAATAAAATTTAAATAAAAAAAAAAAAAAATATTACTGATTATATATTTACTAGTTACTACTATTAGGTACTAGTTACTAAATATTTACATATTTTCAATGAAAAGCAAAAAAGAAAAAAAAAAAAATAAGTAAACACAAAAAATAAAAAAAAAATAAAAACAAAAAGAAAAAAATCAAAAGCAATAATTAAGAAAAAAAGAAAAACAAAACTAATTCTAATGAGAGGAAAGAGAGCAAACATAAAATACACAAAAACAACAATAAACAAAGAAATTAAACAAAATTAAGATGAAGAAGAAGAAGAAGAAGAAAAAGTTACAAATTAAATTAAAAAACATAAAAAAGTTATTAAAGTTAAAAATTAATGTAAGAATTTTTATAAGGAAGAAAAATTTCAATTTTTGTTTTTCTTCTATTAAATGGTGTTGATGAGGGACAGTATGAACATTTATTATTTATTTGTTTCTCTGTTCACCTCGCACATTATTCAGACGATATACACGGTTGTAAATTCCTGTGTTGTTTTTTTTTTCCTTCTTCTTTGTTTTTTTTTGGGTCGGTAAACCAAACAAAGAAGAGAAAAACAAAAAAGGAGAAATAGAATAGAATTGTGAAAGAAGAACCGAGTCAACAGACAAATTGTTGAAGATTCTTATGAAATATGTCGTCATAGTTACGTGGAGCCAATCAATAAATAATTTTAAAAGTATACATTATTTTACAAATGTCGATTGGAATGAGGAACAGAAGATAATTTTTTCTGTTTCACTCAAATCAAATCAGTTTTTGTTTTTCATTTCGTTATTTACAACAAACAGTGACAGTCGAATTTTTTCTTTTAAAGAAAATTCGTATAGCTGTCGGTAAAATTAGATGGGTTATATTTACAACAAACTTAAATCAATTAAATTTGTATGTTGTTTTTTTATTGTACCAATTCTATGACTAATAAAACGAATATAGAAACAAAGGAACAAAAGGTTGAATTGATTGATTTAAGAAGAAAAAAAATCCAGAAAGACTAAAAAAAAATCAAAATATTTTTCTTTGAAGTAAAAAAAAAAAACAAAATCAATTCACAAAAAACTTCAAAAGATTAACTCCCCCTTTACCCCGAAATTACTTTTAAGTTTGTAACAGCAAAAAAAAAAAAATAAAGTTAATAATTCTGAGGTACAAAAATCAATAAAATTAATAATTTAAAAATTAAGATGACGAAGAAAAATTATAGGAAAAATAGAAATTACAAAAATTTTGAAGAGCAAAAGCAAAAAAAAAAAAAAAACAAGGAAAATACAGAAGACAACAAAACAATGAAGAGGATGTGGGATAATATCCGGTTGTAAATATTATCTCACTCTTTATTTCAAAACAAACACACACACACACACACCAAGAAAAATTTAAAGAAGAGAAATTTCCTTTTATTTTTTTTTTTTTGTTTTCTCTCTAAACAAAAAAACAAAAGAAAATATTTAAAGAAAAAAGTTACAATTAAATAAAATAAATTTAAATTTAAAAATAAATTAAGCAGAAAAATGTTTAAGTAAATAATTGAAATAGAAGAAAAAAAAAAGGAGAAAAAAAATAGAGGGAAGATGAAGAAGAAGAAATAAAGAGAAGAATTAGACCAAAATAAAAGTAAAAATTTGTACAATTTGTTATGAAGGATGATTAGCAAGTGAAAGAATTGAATTGACAATTATCATTCAATAATTTTTCACCTTTTTTTTTTTTTGTAATGGCAACGCTAACAGACAATTACTATCAAAATAATGTGAATTTTTTTTTTTTTTTTCATTCATTTATAAAATTGTGAAAAAATCATTTCACTTCCTTCTAATTCATAAGTTGCTTAAAGGAAAATTTTAATTTTCTTTCGCAATAATTTAAATAAACACAAATGAAAATTTATTTCATTTTTTTTTTTTTGTTTGTGTTTGCCCCCCACTTGCAATTGTGATTGTACTAATTTTACGTAAATCGTTGAAGAAAAAAAAAAAAAACGACACACATCTAAAATGGATAAACACTTTAAAATTTTCTTTTCTGTTTTTTTACAATTTATATTTCTCGTGAAATTTTACATCTAGGTGAAAAAAAATCTATAATTCTATTTAGAACAAATGATTTACTTTTGTACTTGTATTGTAAAGACGAATAAGAATATGATGTACATAGGATTAATAGTGACAAAGAAAAAGTTCAATTAAAAAAAAAACAACAACAACAACAACAAGAAATGAGAATATAAATTTAATGAAATTATTTAGATGCGTAAAAAAAACAATGTTTATTCTAATTTTACTAAAAATAGAAGAAAAGAAAAAAACAAATCAAAATTATAAAATTCAGAGAAGAAGAAAAAGAAGAAAAAAAAAAGAAAAAGGTGTTGAAAGAAAATTTGTAAATTTGTAAAAAAAATTCTCTTCTCAATTTTTCTTCTTCTGTTTTTCTTTTATTTTTTTTTTTTATTATTTTTTGTACGCAATTATATTTATTCTAAAGCAGACAATATTTACTCTTTATTAAAAAGAGTGAAAACAAAATAACAAAACATACCAAAAATAAATAAATTAATTAAACATTATACTAAAATAATTACGTTTACTTAAAATTTACTTAAAAAAAAAAAACATTTTTAAAACTTTAAAGAAATTATGAAAAAAACAAAAAAAAAACAAAAAAAAAAAGTCGAATCAATGAAAAAAATACACAACAAATTAAAACAACAACAATAACAATCATACAAAAAATTGTTTGTGTCCAAATAAATTGTGACCATTTATGAAATTGTATCTTGGTAGAATTCTGTTGGTAGTATTTAGTCTTTGATTATAAAAAATCAACAACAAACAATAACAAATTAAAACAACAATAAGAAAACGGGGAAGAAATCTATGAGAGACGATATGCATAATTCTCCTTTTTCTATTTCAATTTCATTCATAAACATTCCAATATTAGACTTTTCACAAATAATTTAATAATAATAACCACTAGCCCCCACACCACACCACCCCCATCCACAATCCTAAAATCGATGCAGTACAGGCAGGGCCGGTTTTAGATATTTTTGCGCCCGGTTAAATTTAAAAAAAGGCGCCTTTATGTGTATAACATTTTATTTAAAAAAAATCAATAAATTATAAAATAAAAAATAAAACAAAATTGCAAATGTTCAGTACATATTGTAAAAATAAAAATGAACTAAAAAAAATATCACTTAACAAAGGAACAATTAATAATAAAGGAACATGTCAGTTTTTTCTTTAAATTTACTTTAGGAAATTAATTTTTCTAGCCTTTATCTTCGCAAAGCTGTCTATCAAATTATGATAATCTATATTTTCAAGAACAGCGTTTTCTATTGATAACATAGATAATCCAGTCAATCTTTCTTGCAACATTGTTGTTCGTAAATAATTTTTAATAATTTTTAACTTTGAGAAACTTCGCTCTCCTGATGCGACTGTTACTGGCAAAGTTATAAGTATTTTTAAAGCTATAACTGTATTTGGGAACACTGAATCCAAGTTTTTATCAAATATATAGGTTAATGTTGCTAAAGGCGTCAATTTGGAAGTTAAAATTGAGGAAAGCATTTCCAGCTCATTAAATAAATCTAAACCTCTTAAATCCAAGTGTTCTTTATTTTTAAGGGCTTTTTCTAAATTAATACAACTATTTTTTATATTATTTGAGCTTGAGGGTGAGAATGCAGTTACATCGTGTAAAAATTCAAAAATTTTATTATGTTGATTTAATTGCTCAAATCTCTCGCTGACGGATTCTATTGCTTGATCTAATATCTTGAAGTAAAATTCAACTTTAAATCGTAGCTCAGGATTAATTATTGGCTCGTCTCTACCTTCATATGAAAAATGAATTTTCTTCCCACGAGGTCGTAAAGTTGAAGGCAAAGGAAAAGTTATTGGTGCATCTACGTCGAATCTATTGTGGAATTTCCTAAAAGACGGATTTCAAATTCTTTCCACATTTTGAAATTTAACATGTGAGGTGTACTTTTTTCATGCTCATTGAGCAATCGCGTTATATGATTCCAGTCACAATTACCTGAAGAAGATAATGAATTATCTTTAGCCTTAGAAAACAATTTACAACAAAAACAAAAAACAACATTTTTTGAAATTGAATAAATTAACCAAGATCTTCCAATTGTTTCTCCATTTATCAACGTTCTTTGATATAAATTTGAATTAAATTTACGGCCTTTAGTAACTGGAAATACTATATTTTGAATTTGTTGAGGACCTTTTTCTACGATGTATTGAATGATTTTTTCGCTCAATTTCGGCCAATTACCAGGATCATCCAAGCAAATACTAGATGTTACAATGTTATCAATTAGAGGAATGCTTGATAATATTATGTTGCCGTTGGTCTCAGAAATCTCTTTATTTTCATTTAAATCCTTGGTTATATATTTATCTAAAGAATGAGATTCCGATTTAGAAAGTTTTTCCAAATTCTCCCTTTTCTTTCTAAATTGACTTCCGGAAGGTTTCTTTTTCATCATTTTTAAAAATAATTAAAAATAATATAATATTTAAAAATAATTAATACCAAGTGTGAGGTTATATTTTCAAATTAAAAAGCTGTTCTTGAAAATACCGTTATTTGTTTTATTTATACAATTTATTCTTAAAATAATTTGAAACACGTCTGCTATCGATGAAGTTCTGATTAGGAAAGGAGAGAATAAGAGAACATAGTTATATAATTCAAAATGAAAAATCGGATTTATTTTTTTTGAAACGCATATATGTACATGCATCATTAGATTTTATTCTTCGTTTTGTTTCATCTTCTACGTTCCTTTTCATTAAAAAACATTTGCGGCGGTGAGGGACGGATTTTTAATATGAAACGCACACATATATAGATTTTATTTCAGAGCATTTTGGTTTGAATGTAGTGAGAATGGTGTGTTTTTAAAAATTGAACCAACATTTCTTATGCAACTAGAAACGCACACATATATAGATTTTATTTCAGAGCATTTTGGTTTGAATGCAGTGAGAATGGTGTGTTTTTAAAAATTGAACCAACATTTCTTATGCAACTAGAAACGCACACATATATAGATTTTATTTCAGAGCATTTTGGTTTGAATGTAGTGAGAATGGTGTGTTTTTAAAAATTGAACCAACATTTCTTATGCATACTAGAAACGCACACATATATAGATTTTATTTCAGAGCATTTTGGTTTGAATGTAGTGAGAATGGTGTGTTTTTAAAAATTGAACCAACATTTCTTATGCAACTAGAAACGCACACATATATAGATTTTATTTCAGAGCATTTTGGTTTGAATGTAGTGAGAATGGTGTGTTTTTAAAAATTGAACCAACATTTCTTATGCATACTAGAAACGCACACATATATAGATTTTATTTCAGAGCATTTTGGTTTGAATGTAGTGAGAATGGTGTGTTTTTAAAAATTGAACCAACATTTCTTATGCATACTAGAAACACACACAACTATGGATTTTATTTCAGAGGATTTTGGTTTGAATGTGTAGTTAGAATGGTGTGTTTTTTTAAATTGAACCAATATTTCTTTTATACATTAGAAACGCAACATATTCCTATAGATTTTATTTCAGTGGATTTTGGTTTGAATTTTAATTAAATAGAAACATATTAGGAAGTTTATTAAACTTAATTTGAAATTTATTTTTAAAGTATTTTTGTTACATAGTTAAAATAATAAAAAAATGCGCCCCAAAATTATTGCGCCCGGTTTTACTGCACCATTTGCCCCTATGGACGGACCGGCCCTGAGTACAGGGGATCAATTACAATCCTTTAAATTTATTCAATGCATTTTGGAATATTGAAAATTTTTGCGACAGATTTGTGGGGTTTTTGTAGTGACGTCATTTCTCAATTTAAATACAAATACTAAAAAAGTAGGTCAACAGTCGAAGACATAAAGTTGTGAAAATTAATTTTTCATAAATAGAATTATTTAAAAATTTCCAACAAAAATTCTTTAAAAAGTAAAAAAAAAAAGTTTTCAAGAAATAAAAGAAAAATGAATTGTCGAATTTTTTCGTAATCCTAACAAAAGCAAAACACAAAAAAGGGTAGGACAATGCGCGAGAAACAAAAGGTTGAAAAGGAAGAAGTTTTTGTAGAGCAAAGAAAAAAAAAAAGAAAGATTTATAAAACGATTATTATTCACTTGAAAAGAGAGGAAAAATTTTCACAAATATTTTCATGTTTTCTGTTGAAAGAAAAAAACAACAGACAACAAGCAGATAATTCTCTTCGATAATTTATTTTTGTGACCGACCAACAACAAAAAAAAAATGTTTTCCTCTGTAATTTTTTTCTTTTCTCATTTCCCATTTTGTTAGAACTTAGAACCCATGTATAGCCTTTCTTATTTATATTTGGATTAAATATATAACGGTAACACGTACGTCATCTTATTCTTGACTTATACAATTCGTTATAAGTGAATTTACGTCATCACAAAGAGACAACCTCTATCCAACTCATATTCAATAGAATAGTGTCATTTTAGATTCTAGAATAGTGTTGGGGAGGTAAGAGTTTGGATAAGTTTAGGGGGTTGGTATAAACGGAAAATAACCAAATCCCCCCACACCCTTGACATAGACAGAAAGTTGTTTTTTTTTCGACCATAATAAAAACTAATTCCGTAAAAAACTTTAAAAAGAAAATAAATAGCAGTAAACGAGTTTTCATCAGCAATTAATGGAAAATCAATTTTTCAATTAAAAAAATAAATAATCTCCATTTAAAATTGTCACCTTTTCTTAAATTTTTCTTCTTTTTTTTTCGTGTTTCAATTTTTTCTCTCTAGAGAATTCAGAATCCTTCTTCTCTCTTTCATCATCATATCTTTCATTTGTTTAGGTTTTACTTATTTTCTTTTTTTCTTCATAACACAATTCCCATTTCAATTATATAAAATATGAAAAATGAAAAATCCTACAACAATAACAACAAAACAAAAGGAAAAATAAATAACAATAAATAAATATTAAATATTTATAAAATGAAAACGTAAAAAAGGAAAGAAAAAAAAAATTGGAAAATGTAGGAAGATAAACAAACAAAAAAAATGTTGAAAACTTTATGAATTTTTTTCAATTTTCGGTTTTTTTTTTTTTTTTTATTGTAAAGAAAGTATTTGTCGTATGAATTACTTATATGAGTTTATCGCACTTCAAATAATGTTTATGTGATAAATTTCAATGACAACAAAAAATAAAAATGTCAAAGAAAAAAGAGAAAATTAATTTTTCCCCATTTTCAATCAAAAAGTTTGAAAATTTACCTAGAAAATTTTTAAATAGAAATTTTATTATCGAAAATATTATATTGGATTTTTTTTTTTCTGTTTTTTTTTTTAATTGGGTCACACAAATTCATCATTGTGTGAAAATTGTCAAGGAAACATTATTTCTATCATAGAACATCAGAGAATAAAACAATGAACAGAATATTGTTGTTTTAATATATGCATTAGATAATTTGTTGGATATTCTTTTTCTTTATTCAATAAACATTTTAAATTTTCTCAATAAAGATTCGATCCAAAAATTCATTTAAAAGATGAAAAATTTAAATAAAAAACAATAATTGTGGACTTGTGGAATACCGGATATTTATAACAATGAAAGATAAAGTGAAAAATTCACTACTTAAAATAATTTCGGTTCATTACATTTCTTGTTTTTTTTTTTGATGATAAAATCTAATCATCCCTAAATCTACTACCAAATATCTAATACAATTTATCTCAATTTTTTTACTCTACTTCTCTCTCTCTCTCTCTCTTTCCTTTTATTTATTTTCTCTTGTAGCAATCCTAAAAAAATTTAAACAATTTATTCAACTTTAATTCTTATCATAGCGCGCACCCTACACATAAACACATACACACACACACACACACAACATTTATAGTCCTTTTTGTTGTTGTTGTTGTTGAATGAATGGTTGTTGTTATTGTTTTTAATGTGTGTGTATTTTTTCCTTTTGTTTTTTTTTTTTTTTTTGTAAAGAAACAAAAAAAATAAAAAAATAAAAAATAGAAAGAAATAAAAAAATGTGAAAAAAGAGAAAAATAGAAGAAAATACAAAAATTCTCTTTTATTATATAATTATATAGAAAGAAAAAACAACAAAAAAAATAAAGAAAATCTTTCTAAATAAAAAAAAAAAAAAACGATAATTTAAAAAACAAAAATAAAAAATAAAAAAATAAAACATAAAAAACAAATACATCAGGTGCGTAAATATAAATAAGTAGGTATAAATTGTAAAAAAACAAAAACAAAAACAAAAATATAGAAACGGGGAAAAGAAAGAAAAAAAAAATAAAAAAAAATCAATTTAATTATTTATTTATTTATCAGAAACATGCACAAACAATCCACATATAGACACAAACAAATATAAACTTATGTACATAAATTAAATAGAATAAATAAGAGTTGTATGGAATTAAATCAGAAAATCATAAGAATCATAAAACAATAAGACAATTTATTAGAAAAAGAAGATAAATAAATAAGTGTGAAAGAGAAAGAAGAAGAAGAAAAAAATTAATTAATTAATTAATTAATTCATTGGTATTGTTATTTATTACAAAACACACACAAATAAAAAGAAGTACAGAGACGATCGAACGGAACATTGTCAAAAGAGAAAAATTCTGAAAAAAAAACAAACAAACAAAAAAAAAACACTCACACACACACACAATAAAAAAAAAATTTCTTTTCCTTTTTTTTAAAACAAAAAAAAAAAAAATACAGAAACCAAAAATTACAGAAAATTTAAAAAAAAAAATCAAAAAAAAAAAAGAAAAGCACAACAAGGAAAAAATTGTTAAAAGAAAAACGCAAAAAAAAAACATAAAAAAAAAAGAATAAAATTAAATAAAACAAATTTATATTTTTAATATTAAAAAAAAAAAAAAGAAAGAAAGAAAAAAAAAAAAATAGTACAAATGAGTTTTTCATATTTTTTTTCCACTTGTTTTCCGGTTTTTTATGCCTCCAACCTACCAACTCCACTCCTTTTCTTTTTTTCTCACCAACAAACCACCCCCGCACCCGCCATACATCAAAATCATTTCTTAACAAAAAAATGTATTTTTGTAAGAAATAAAAAATAAAATGTAAAAAAAAAGGAAAATTAATTATTTTCTTTGTAATCGATACAAATAAAATTTTCCCTCGAGAAATAGGCAACACACACACATGCTGCTGAAATGGATCCTAGATTTTCCTATTATGAACAACAACAACAACAACAACAACAACAAAATGGAGTAAAGTAAAGAAGAAGACGACGAAGAGGAACATACCCAAAAAAGACCTATAATAAGCGTAACGTTGTTGGTTCAATACGTTTTTCATGTTGAAAGCAACAAAACAAAAAAAACAAAAAATAGAAAAACTAAACTCAACTAGAAAATGAGTTGGTTGTCATGTCATAACATGAAAAGTGTATGAAAGAGAGAGAAATAAAGGAGAGTGTGAGAGAAAAAAAAGAAATTCCTTTTCTATTTTTTTTTGTTTTTTTTAATTCTGTGATTTCATCATAATATTTTACCACCTTACATACCTCTCACTCTAATGCCACAAAAAACCCTCTCACTCACTCACATATTTTTTATCTCGTTCTCATTCCCTCTGGGGTGAAATTATAATAAGCATTAAAATTCTTTCTTTTTATTTGAAATTAACAAAAAAAAAAAGAAAACAAGAAAAAGCCTTTTCACTTTTTGGTGAATCTTCCACCTTAAATCATCCAACCCCCAACATTATCCATCTGATTCACCCTATCATTTCATCCTTTTCGCTTTTTTAATTTTTTTGTTTTTTGGTAAAAGAAAAATTATCTTGTTTTTGTCTTTTCATGAAATATTTTTTTAGAAAAAAAAAAATTTCCTTTTATCTTCTTTATTATGACTTTTACTTCTTATCTATATTTTCACAACAAAAATTTTTCCGATTAAAGATTAAAAACATACAAGAAAAGTGTATGAATGATAAAAAGGCAGTGCAGAGATAAAAGCAGAAGAATGAAGAAAAAAAAAAGTAACTGGATTAAAATTCAATGAATTGAGATTAGAGAAATGGAAAAACAAAAGAAAATGTACAAACAAAAGGTAAGAAAGGTTAATCGTTTTTCTTTAGTTCTTTAGTAAAATTCTATTTTATTTCTTTTATTGTTGTAATTTAATGTTGAACAAATTTCCTTTTATTTTTTCCTTTCCTCAATAAGAAGAAAACCCCATAAAGGTAAAGTTAATATCTATAAACATACACACACACACACACATACTCCCCTTTCTCCCTTTCTCAACACTTTAAAAAACGAAGAAAAAAAGAAAGATATTTTCAAGTAGATAATTTAAAAAGGAACAAAAATAAAATAGGAAAATATTTAATTTTTTATCCCTTTTTCACTCTATGGGAAATTTAAATTTTTTCCGAATTTATACGAAAACATTTAGTGTTGTCTTTGTTACTCTGCTTTGTGAATGAATTTAAAAGAAACACGATAAAAATTTGTTTCAAAACCGTATTTTTCTATTTTCCTCTTCTATTTCTCATCTCGTTCTAATCAGCAGTACCAAAAAATCTGTCGCTCTTTTAATAAAACAACAACAAAATATTATTCACATTTTTTTTTTACTCTGTCATCATCTATCTCTTTCTATCGTATCCTATTTTTTTTTTTCTTCTCATAATTCATGATTTTCTGGTACATTTTCATTATTTGTTGTTGTTTCCTTCTGTTTTCCCTGTACCAAATTTGCTCTGTTGCTCATCTAGACTTCTTCATACGTAATTTTTCAAAATGGAAGAAAAGAGACAAATAGAGAAAAATAAAGGTGACAACAACAACAATCATCATAAACCAGAGAACGAACTGAAGTTGTGTGTGTGTGTGTGTATTCAATAGAGGAGAGAAAATCCTTCTTTTTTTTTTTTTTGCTATTTTCTGTAAAAAATATTCTGTCAGAAGAGAGCAAAAGGAAAAACTGAAAAAAAAAAATAAGAAAAAAGAGGATAAAGAATAAAAAACAGAATTGTGTATCTCAACTCAATGAGAGGAAAAATTAAAATTTATTTTTTGCTTTCCACCATTTTCAATCTTGCATCTTGTGTGTTACTTTGTGTGTTTTTGTGAATAAAAAAAAAAAAAAAAAACGCAGGAAAAAACTGATGAATGTTGAATGTGTTGAATTTTTAGTTTCACTTTAATTTTTCTTTTTTTGTTGTTGTGTTTTTTTTTTTTTTTTTGATTTATTTTTCACAAAAAAAAAAAAAAAAAACAAAAAAGAAATTAGAAAAACAGAAAGAAAAAAATGTTTCAAAAAGGAAACTCTTTATTTGTGTTCATTTTTTCATTGTTATATTTGTGGTAGTTTTTTTAATGGGGCGTCGTCTTAAATAATTTATGAAACAAAAAATAAAAATAAAATAAAATAAAAGGAAAATGTGAAAAATTTTAAAAGATTTTTGTGTCAAAAAATAATAAAAAAAAAAATTTAAAAGCAGAGGAAGAAGAAGTTGAAGAAAATCTATTTTGAAAAATTACAATAAAAAAAAAAAGTGAAAAGAAAAAGATAAAAATTAAAAAGTCAACAAAAGCAAAATTCAGCACAAAAATAGGAAGAAGAAGAAAAAAAACGAAAAGTTTTTATAAAACAGAGAAAAGTGTTACAAGAAAAAGAAGAAAACAAAAAAAGAAAAATATATCCATCCATCCACACCCCCCTTCGCCACTCTCCACACACCCGCCCACCTAAAGTTTTTTGATAACAAAAACTTTTCAACTTAAATAAACAGATAAAATCTAATAGTGCTCAAAATGAAAATTCTAGTGAAAATTTAGTTTTTTTTTTTCTGTTTTTTCTTTTTTGTATTTTTCTTTTTATTTTATTTTTCCCACTATTATAAAAATAAAATTTCCTTCCAAAAGTTTATTATTTTTGCAACCTAAACCCAAAGAAATTATATCCATTCATAATTTTTCGTCCTTAATTATGGTTGTGCATTTACACAGTGTCACTATTTAATAATGTTTAATTGTGTGTGTATCTATATGTATGTGTATTTATATACACAATCACAATTATGTTGAACGGTAGCTGTAAAATTATATTCATGTGTTCATCAATTATTTTTGAAAAAAATTTAATAAAAAATTAAAAAATTTCGATTTTGACGAGAATTTCTTAAGTCACAAAAAAAAAACTAAAAAAAAATATAGGAAAACTTTTAAGGGAAAAGTTAATAAACAAAAAAAAAAAGTTATAGATAATATAAGAAGTCATGTCATGGGAAAGTATAGCAAATCGAGAGCTACTAAGGTTTGTCATAATTTTCACAACTTTAATTTCTATTCCATCCAAAAAAAAAAACAAAACAAACAAAATCTATTCAGCGAATTTTCATACTTTAATTTCTCTAAATTATTGATAATTTTCCTAAATTTATTTTAAATATTAGATAAGAAAATTACTTACTTTTTTTTTTCTTTTTCTTGTAGCGGTCCTTCAAGTCATAAATTATCAGCAACACATCTTTTAGCATCACCAAATGGCTCAAGACATCCGTTAAATAATTCAACAGGTTTATTTTACATTTTTTTTCTCACATACACTAACTAACACCCAACACCCACCTCACCCACCCACACACACACACACCACTGACACCCTATTTTATTGGGGTATTATTATTTTCTCTCTTTCTTATCTTGTTCTTTATTTTTCGCTCTTCTTAGTTTGACTTTTTATTATTAATTCTTCATTAAATTTTGTAAAAACTTGTAAAAAAAACTTTAACTTGAAACTATCACTGTATAATCGGAATTAAAATAAAACGATTTCTTTTTAAAGTTCAAAACTTCAGAATTCCTAAAGAAAAAAAATGAAATTTAAAGTTTTAACTTTGAACTTTTTAACTTTTTAACTTTATAACTTTGAACTTTGAACTTTTAACTTTTAAGTTTAACGTCACACTTCAGACTTTAGTTTTAATAAATTTATTAAATTAAAATTAATATTTAAGTTTAAAGCCTATTCACTAATTATAATTAAGTGAAGATTTTAGTAACTAGATAAAGTCTAGATTTTAGTTAGCGTCTAGATGCTAACTAAAAATTCGCGATAAATGAAACTCAAACGAAAATTATCTCATAAAAATGAAAAACGTTAAAATTCAAGTTTTTTAAACAATTAAATTGTTTATTATGAGTGATTTGAATTAATTAATAACAATATTAAGACTATAATTTAATTATATATAATTTACCTTTCTTTCGACATATTTATAAAAACGTTTCTTAAACAGTAACAAAAGCACACAAATCTAAATCTACAGGTTGTCAAAAAGTAGTCGATCTGCAGTTTCTGATAGTAATCTACATAACCATTGCAGTAGTACATATTTTTACCACTGCATTGAGTTATTTTCATTGGTTCATTTAAACTTTCGACTCTTTCCAAATAAGAAATAAATATAAATTGAATGATTTAAAATTTAAACAAAAACCGGTTCATAGTTTCCTTTTTCTTTTATTTTCCACTCTTATAAATTTTCAATTTAGAAAACAAAATACTTTTTACATACAATTCTTTTTCTATTTATTTTTTGGTATTTTATATTTTTGTGTTTTTCTTTCTTTTTTTTTTTCTTTTTTTTTTTTATTAAAGATATATGGCACTTAGATGATAGTTACTCATGTCTAGCTGGACATGGTTCTAGTTTTGATGGTAATTCATTATGGGCACGTCACACATTTAATCGTTCAAAGAATTCATTATTGAATTGTTTTTTTGTGTGTCAAAATAGTATAAAACAATATTTGGCACGACGTAAAATTGAACGTGGAATTAGATTATATGAACAACATTATCAAAATGCAGCAGTACGTACATGGTTAAGTGCATTAAAATCAACATCTAAACGTGAAGATCGTTTTACATTACTTGGTTATTTATATCAGGCGCATATGGATTGGGGAAAGTACAGGTGAATAAAGGAATAATGAATTTTCATTAAAGTTTATCATTAGAATATTTCACTAAATTCAATTTACAATCAATCTCTATTTCATGGATCAAATTCTGTTTCTCTGAGAAGTCTTTCACTCACAACATGAAAATTATTATTTTCTTTCTCTTTCTCTATTTTTATTTTTGTTGTTTATGAGAAAGAGATAAAGAGAGAGAGATTAATTTTCTAACTGTGTCATTTATAACATTATCATAGAATCAAGATTTGGTCTCTGAATTATTTATTACCCGCATCTCTTGTGTTTTGAAGTGACCAACAGCTGGACCAAAATAGAAGTCACCTCAAAAATAAAAGCACATAAACCAAACTCTATAAAATGTCACTCAATAAATTCTAAGTTCAATTAACGATTATTAATCGTTTTGAAATTTTTTTTTTGGTCTAAATTAGAGAAGCACTAGAATACAGTCACGGACAACTTGGAATATCAGAGGAATTAGATTCACCAAATATGCGTGCTGAATCTTATCTTAATTTGGCAAGAGCACATGAAAGACTTGGAGGGCTGGAACGGTATAAGTTGTATAAATTTAATTAAAAAATTTTATTTATTTAATTATTTTAAATTTTTTTTCAATAAAAAAAAAAAAGAAAATTTTGTGGAATTAAAAAAAAAAAATTTTCATCAAAAAAATAAATAAAAATAAAATTTCTCTTTTTTTTTTAAAAAAAAAATTAAAACAAAAATCATAAAAAAAATTACTTTTTTCTCTTTCTTTTCTTTCTTTTCATTCTTTTCACTAATGAATAACAAAAAAAAAACAAAATTTTTATCATCAAATTTTCTTTTGCTGATGAAATAAAAAATGAACCAAAAAATATACAAAACAAAACAAATAAAATCCAAATTAAATAGAGCACTTAGTTATGCACGTCATTCATTGTACAATGAATGTGGTACACAATGTCGTACTGGTGGTTTAGTACATTTAACTGTTGCTGGTGTTTATTTAGAAATGGGTGGTTTTTCACGTGCACTTGAAGGTTTACAAGGTGCACATAAAATTGCAACAGCTATTGGTGATCCAGCATTAGAATTACAAGTTTATGTAACATTATCTGAATTATTTGCTCGTTTACAAGATACTGATAAAAGTGCACGTTATGCAGCCAAAGCTTATGATTTATCAAGATCATTACAGGTAATTTTTTTTACCCAAAAGACTAACAATAAATTCATTTGTTACACTAATATATTTATCGAATTTATCATGAAAATATTAGCAGAGCCTGTAAAGAAGAAAACAAAATACAAAAACTATTTAATGTATCCAGTTGTTGTATCCACTGTTAAAGGTCTCGTGAAACTGGAAATTATTATTTAAATATTTCAACTGAATTGGAAACTAATTTGAAAGAGTAAATTTTTTTTAAATAATTCAACCAAAATTGTTTTCACTTTAATATTTCTCGTATTACGTCGTCTTTTATTCTTTTCTTAGCAAACTGCTAAAATTATCATGATACTCGTCATAAGTTAGTTAAAAGTACAGTGAAACTTCTTTATAATGAACTTCACAATACCAACATAGTTCATTACAATCGTGTAACAGTCATAAATAAATGAGGTTTAGGTACTATAAATGAGTTTCACTGTATATTAATCGGTTGCTACAAAAAAAAACTGATAATTATTAAATTGTTTTACATTAAAAAAAAATTTGTTCTCATTTTTTCCAAAAAAAAAAAAAAACATAAAAACCACAACAGTTGGGCGATTTAAATTCATGTCATCATCGTGCTGCACTATTACGTATGGCATCAGCATTAAGAAAACAAGGTGAATTAGGAGATGCACAAGATTACTGTACGGTAAGAAATATATACAAATAATTTGTATTGTTGTAATTAGAAAATATAAAAATTGAAGAAAATTATAAATTAAAGAATCAGAAATTTATTTTGTTCTAAACAGCAGGGCTTAACCCCTCTGTTCTACTCTGAATAAATTTAAATTCAATAAAATTTTCTATTTTTTAATTCTCAAATTTACAATCAAAGTTAATACATTTTTTTATAGGAAGCAACCAGACTGGCCTTAATATCTGGTGATCAAGCAACATACACTAGAAGTATCAGAATAATGGGTGATATTTTTAGAAAAAAAATGGATATTGATGTAAATAGAAAAGAAATTTTCCTACACTTTTCATTTTAAATCCTGAATAAATAATTATTTTTTTTTAATTCTTTACAAAAAAAAAAAACAGAGAGCATTTCGTCAATATGAACTAGCAATGGGTACAGCAGCTGCATTAGGTGATCGTATGGCACAAATGGAAGCAATGGATGGTGCAGCTAGATGTCTTGAAGCATTAAGATTACAACAAAAAATATGTAATTGTCGTCCACTTGAATTCAATACAAGACTGTTAGAAGTAGCCAGTTCTGTTGGTGCTAAACTTCTAGTACTTAAAATAAGAAATCGTTTAGCTTTAATATATCGTTCACTTGGTGATGAAGATCAATATAAAACACATTCACGTTTAGCAAAACAAGCTGAACAGGCACTAGGACTTGTTTGTGGTTCATGTAATAAATCATTTGGTTCTGAAAATGATTCATTAGAAGCATTACCATGTGCACATATATTACATGCTAGATGTGCACATGATATATTACGAAGACGTGATAAAACACAATCACGTGCATGTCCAGCATGTAATAAAGTATTAACATCAAGATTACATTTATGTGGTGAAGGTAGTACAATTATTGATAATAATATTGTAACAACATCACCAGGTGGACCACTTTATCGTAGTAATTTATCACTTGCATCATTAAGTTTACGTGCGTCTAGTCTTACAATTAATAGTGATTGTCATGCAACATCATCGGTTTAGATTTTGCCATGAATTCATTTTTATTTATTTTCCCAATTTTTTCTCTTTTTGTATTTTTTTTTTTCTTTCAGAAACAAATATTTAGTAAAATTTTATTATTTACTTGTTGTTTTTTTTCTTGTTATATTTTAATTTGTGTAAGACACATTCTTAAAGAAAATAAGAAAAAGAGAGAGAGAGAGAGAGAGATAGAGAGAAAGTGTATCTGGTGTATCTTCTAGCAATAAAATAAAAATTAATTATAATATAAATAAATAAATAAAGAAAAATAATTTTCAATTCACTTACAATAAAAATTACAATAAAAATATTTTGTCGATTAAGTTTCCCGTACGTGAAACGTTAAATAAAATTTTTAAACTTTTTAGATAAAAATAAAAAACAATTTGTCCATACACACACACACACACACACACACACACACACACACACACACACACACACACACACAGACTCACACATACTCTCTACTCTTCACTATTTCATAGCAGAGCTGAATAAATTTCCTTCTGAATGTGACAAGGCTACAAATTATATACTTTCTAAATTAAACAATAAAAGTAAAAAAAGAAAATTAATGAAAATAATTCAAAAGAACATAAGATGAAGAAAAAGAAGAAGAAAATGTTACAATGTAATTTATAGGTATGTAACTAAGGAAATATTTATAAAAGTTACACGAGTTACAAGAGTTACAAATATAAGTAAAAAATCATCGTCATTACGTCAATAAATTTTCTACACTCTAAATTTATTTATTTTTTACTTAAAAAAAAAACACATTAAATTTATTAAAATTCGTTTTATTATTTCAAAAGTAACAAGATAAAATTTGTAAATTATAGAAAAATTATTAAAATAATGGAAAAAAAAAATTTTATTTGTAGCAATTCATCCATCCAATTATTTTACAATTTTCATTTTTCATTAGTACATTAACGACTAAGGTTATTAGTAACTAGGAGACCACCTAGCATCTGCCCATGAATTTTTAATTTTTAATAATAAATGAAAATATACGATAATAATATACGATAATCGGTAAGGTAAATTATCGACATTTAATTGCACTAAATACAATAAAAAAAAATTTATTTTAATTTTTCCATATGATAAAAAAAAGCAACAATTTTCAAAAGCTTCAAATTTCTTTTTGATTTTTTTTTTTTTACTCGATGAAATTTTCACTTGTTGCAGTTACACAGTAAAAATTTTACAAAATTACAATTAAATAAAATTACTGAATTATCAATTGTAACTAATAATTTCTAGCTCTGCTATGTGTATAATCTATTAACTTTTACACACACACACACACAAAATAATTTTTAAGAAAATTAAAAATAAGAAGAAAAATACGAAAATAAAGAAAAAATGAATTGAGAAAATTAGATAAATATTAAAAAAAATAAGAAAAATCACTGCTTTAAATAAAACGAATTATACCATTTTTTTTTTTTTATTAAATATTAAGTTAAAATTAATGAAATTATATAGAAAATTTAAAAGGAAAAATTATTTAAAAAGAAAAATTTAAAAGAAAATAATTTTTAAATGTAAAACATTTATTTATATTTTTTATTTAGAAAAATTGTCTATTAAAATGTGTACATTTTGTGTGCATGTGTGTGTGTGTGTGTATGTGTGTGTGTGTGTGTGTGTGTGTGTGTGTGTGTGTGTGTGTGTGTGTGTGTGTGTGTGTGTGTGTGTGTGTGTGTGTGTGTGTGTGTGTGTGCGCGTTTGGTTATGTGAAAAGGTTCGTGAACATATTTTCGAGAACAGAAAAATAAAAGAAGGAAGAATCGCATCACACACACACACAACACACACATCACAAGCTTACACACACACACATACAATCAAATGTATCGTACAAATATTTTATTAAAAATTATGACGAATATTGACGAAAAGGACGAAGAAGAAATCAAAAGAGGAAAATTCCATAACAATAAATAACAAAATTCATTAAATTATAAACAGTGGAAGAGGGGTTTGAACCCCCTTCATCAGATAATCAAACAATCATTTAGTAAATTAATTAATAAAAAATACTTAAGGACAATTCTAATTAAAGAAATAATAAAACAAAAATATATTAAATAATCCAAACCAAAGAAAACTATTTACCTTCAATAATTTTTTTGTTCGCTGAAAAATCCGATTTAAAAAATAAAATAAAACAAAAAAATAAATTAAACAAATCATACACACACAAATCATACACACACACACACACATATTATTATGGTTAAAAAAAATAATTTCCTTTTCAAAAAAAAAATATCCTTCTTCAAAAAAAATAAGTCTGTTGAAATTTCACTACAAAATAAAATTCAAATTCAAAAGAAAAATTCAAAAAAATTAAAATTAAAAAACGAATGGAAAATAGAAAATTCAAAAAAAGAGAAAGAAAAGAAAAGAAAAGAAAAGAAAAGAAAAGAAAAGAAAAGAAAAGAAAAGAAAAGAAAAGAAAAGAAAAGAAAAGAAAAGAAAAGAAAAGAAAAGAAAAGAAAAGAAAAGAAAAGAAAAGAAAAGAAAAGAAAAGAAAAGAAAAGAAAAGAAAAGAAAAGAAAAGAAAAGAAAAGAAAAGAAAAGAAAAGAAAAGAAAAGAAAAGAAAAGAAAAGAAAAGAAAAGAAAAGAAAAGAAAAGAAAAGAAAAGAAAAGAAAAGAAAAGAAAAGAAAAGAAAAGAAAAGAAAAGAAAAGAAAAGAAAAGAAAATCAAATCAAATCAAATCAAAGAGAATCAAATCAAAGAGAATCAAAGAGAATCAAAGAGAATCAAAGAGAATCAGAGTATCCTTAGATACAATTCCCCCACTTAATCTATTTTTCATTCAAAAATCTTTCATCGTCCAAAAATAAATCATTCATAGAATTTTCAAGTAAAAACAAAACAAATTTAAAATTAAAGCGCAAAATTCAAATTTAGAAACGAAAAAATCAAAATCAAAATCAAATCAAAAAAAAAAACACAATTTTTTAATCAAATCAAAAATTATTTAATGATAAAAAAAATTTATAAAAACATCAAAATTTTCTTTAAAATAGAAAATTAAAAACAACAACAAATACATGCAACAAAAATAACGAAAAATCTTTTTAAATTCAATTGAAAAATTCACAAGAAACAGAACATGACCATATGAATATCGTTGATCCTACACATATACACACACACACACACACTGCACATACACACACAAACACACACACTGCACATACATACATACACACATGAACACATATACACATATATACGGAAAACAAGGAAAACTTAAGAAAATCAATTAAAAGACAAAATAAAAAATTTGAATTAAAAAGTATTCACAAAATTCTCTTCTCCAATTAAATTTATTCCACCTAAGCATCCACCTAACCCATCCATCACCTCTACCCCCCTACCCCCCCCCCCCCCCCTTCCCCGATGATAACCAAAATTACAATAATAAGCAAAAAAAAAAAGAAAAAACAAAATTTTAAAAAAGGAAAAATTAAAAAATTTAAATAAAAAAAAATATTTAAGTGAAAATGAAAGAAAATGAAATAGAAAATTCGTTAAGAAATTATAACGATTGAATTTTATCCAGTGTACATAAAATAATTAATTGTAAAAGAAAAAAAAACCAAAAAAAAATTAAAGATAAAAAAAAGGAAGGTAAAAATAAAAAAAAAATAAGGAGAAAAAAGGAAATTTGGTACAAAAAGAGGGAGAAGCGACAAAATGTAAAGAAAAACAGAAAATAAGAATAAAAACAAAACAAAAACAAAATATGTTCAAATGTGGAAGAAAATCAAATGGTGAAAAAATCAAATGTGCAAAAATATTTTTAAGCGATTAAATAAAATTTATGATGGAATAAATTAAAAATGAAAATTTTTTCACGAAAACAGAACAGTGCCTGGATTACGATAAATATGTGAGTGGACCAAAATGGTTAATGCGATTGTGTGTGAGTGAGTGAGTGCGATTAATTGAGTGCGAGTGTGAATGAGTTAGATGAGTGGCGACACGCACTCGCATATTTATCGTAATCTAGGCACAGATGATGAATGACCAAAACAAAAAACAAAAAAAACAAAAAAATGAAGAAAAAAATGAAGAAAAAAAAACATAAAAAAATTCTATTTTGAAAAATTATTTATTTTTAAAAATAAACTTTTTATTGTAAATTAATTAAAGAAAAAAAAAAATAGAAAAAATTGTAAATTAAAACAGTATCTGGATTACGATAAATATTAGAGTACCGAATATGGTGAGTGCGCGTGCGAGTGAGTGAGTGAGTGAGTGCGATTAACTGTGTGCAAGTGCGAATGAGTTAGATGAGTGACAACTTGCACTCGCATATTTATCGTAATCTAGGCAAAGAAAAAAAAATAAAGAGAAAAATTTTAAAAAAATGTTAAAAACTTAACAACAAATAAATTAATAGCAAATTAATTTCATAAAAAAATTATGGGGGAACGTAGGCACCAAATAATAAAGAAAACAATTTAAAAAATCTAGACAAGAAAAGATGAAGAAGAAGAAGAAGAAGAAGAAGAAGAAGAAGAAGACAAATGAAGTGACTAATGGAATTATTTCTAATTATATAAATTAAATTAATAAAAAAAAAATGAAAAGAAGAAGAAGCAAGAAATATCTAATAAGTTGAGTGAAAATAGATGAAAATTAATTGGAATGTAAAAGAAAAAAAAAAACAAACAAACAAAAAACAGAAAACGCATTTTTAAAAAAAAATATTATAAAAAGAATAAAAGAGAAAGAGAGAGAGAGAGAGAGAGAGAAAAGAAAAAGAAATTAAAACTATTAAAAATTAATATGATAAGAATGAATGAAAGATTAATGAAAGTAAAGTAAAGTAAAGTAAAGTAAAGTAAAGTAAAGTTAAGAAAAGTAAAGTAAAGAGAGAGAAGGAAATTATTTTGTAAAAATTAAAATTGTTTGCACTGTGATAATGTCAAATAATAATAATAATAATAATAAAGTTAAAAAAAAAAAACTAGAACAAAATATTTTATTGTAAATCCATATTTTAACAAAAGAAGAATAAGAAGAAGAAGAAGAAAACGAAGAAATTCCAAAAAAAAAAAAATAATAAAATTTAAAATAAAATTTAAAATAAAATAAAACAACCCAAAAAAAATAAATCATAAGAGAAATTTTGTGAAAAAGACAAAACAAAAAAAGTAAATTAAAGAATTAATTTTGTAGTTTTAATGAAAAATTCATTTACCAAAAAATGAACCAAAAAAAAAACTAACTAACTAACTAACTAATTAACTAATTAACTAACTAAAGTATAAAAAAAAAAAATAACAAAAAAAACAATTAGAATAAATTCAATTTAAATGAAAATTCGACGAATAAAAATAAGTTTAAAAAATTCTGAACAAAAAAAAAAAAAAATTAACATGTAAAACTAACGTGAAAATCGTGCAAAATACAAAAAGTCTTTACAAAATAGAAAAGAGAGAAGAAGAAGAAGAGAAGAAAATTAAAAAAAAAAAAAAAACAAAAATTGTACCTTTAAATTAATTTAATTAAACTAAAAATCTTACAACTTACAAAACTTTTCCATTAATTCGATACCAAAAAAAAAAAAAAACAAAACTACGAACACACAACAACAACTAAAAAACAAAAGAAGAAAATACCAAACAGAAAATGTTAACTTCATACAAAATACAAAAGCGCGCAAAAAAAAAAGGATAAAAACTTTCAAAAGGATCAAAACAAAACAACAACAAAAATTATACGCTCATTAATTATTTCACATTTTTATTTAATTTTATCTGATTATTTTAATCCTACACACAAAAATGACAAATCAACAAAAAAAAACTTAAACACAGCAAACTTCATAAATACACTGACACACATACACACACACACACACATATACACTTACACACACCTAATGTACCTAACCCTTAAATTAAATCAAAATCAAAATAAATAACAAAATAATTTATAGAAAAAGAAGAAGAAGAAGAAGAAGAAGAAGAAGAAGATGAGAAAAGAAGAAGTAGAAGGAATCGATGATAAAATGTAAAAAAAAGGAAAATACAAAAAACATGAAAAAAAAAAAAAACTAAATATAAAAAATGAAAAATAAAATGAAAAAAAAAAATTATATTTTAAACTTTAAATTTAAAAAAAAAAAAAGAAGAAAGAAAAATGAAAATTATTTAAGAAAAAACAAAAAAAAAAAAAATGAATATAAAAATAAAAGAGAGAAAAATATCGTTTATTGTTGTTGTTTTTTAATTGTTTCTTTTTTCTTGTTTTTTGTTTTTTTTTTCTATTAATTTTTTTCGTAAAACTTTTCTTTTCCATCGTAATTTCCCCATTTATAATTAATTAATAATTTTTCGTATTTAAACTGAATCACAAAATACAAACAGCGATAAAAAAAATTTCGTATAATGTGATTTGTGTCTTTTTTTTTAGGAAGATAGACAATTCATTCCTAAGAGCTGGCAATGCGCCGAATTAAATTAAAAATTGTATGTGCAGATGCTAGGTGGTTCCGAGCCCACCTCAAAAATATCAGGTCTCAAGGGTGAATATAACCGAAAGGTTGCTTGCCCTTATAAAATAAAATAAAACTCACTAAACAATTCATCATAGTCACAAAGATTTTTGTGTTCATCAATATTGTATGGATTACTAATTATCTTTTGGGTTAAGACGTTAAACAAATTTTTAATCAAAAAATTTCATTCCATTCAATATTAATGTAAAAACGTATCCTGTCTAAATTCTGTACAAATACTGAAAATTATTCGTTTTTAAATCTTTTGTGCAGGTGAATAATAAACATTTTTTTTTAAACATTATCCTGTACAACAACCAGAGGATCATAAATGTTATTAGGCATTGCCCACTACATATGTCTTGTCCCAAGTTGGCCTAGTGTGGTAAAAAAGTGAACGTTAATATTAAATAAAGCCAATAAAAACAATCACTTGATGCAAGTCAAGTACAAAGAGAAGAAGAAGAAGAAGAAGAACTTTTTTTTTTTATAAAAATTTTTGTATTATTAATTGTGGAAATTATTAACGAATAGTAGCCGACAATTTTAAAGTTCCAATGAAGTTCTAAGAAAGCTTTATACTTTCGACTTGTAATCTTATACATTTTCTTATATAATTAAAATTTATTTGAAAAATCTGCAAGGGGACAAACATTAAATTAAAATTAAATAAGAATGGATTTTTTTTAATTTTATATTGATTTAAATATTTTTCGGTGGACCAGACTAAACTGAAATAATTTAATTTTGAATAAAACAGAAATCAGCTGTGTATGTGTTACATAAAAATGTAATAACTCTGTTGGTTTGTTATTAATAACTAAGTATCGACGATTGAAGACAGATTGGACTTTTTTTATATTGAATGAATTTACAACGCTTTTATTTTATTTATTTTTTGGGAGGAAAAAGACAATTTTAATAATAATTTAAGATTTTTCGTAATTTCTAATAATTTAATAATTGTTTAATGGACAACAAACACAACAAACTTAAATACTTGGATGATGTGAAAATGTGAAGTAAATTTATTTTGACATTTTATTTTAATAAAACTTGAACCTTGGGGTTAAAAATAGTAGGTCTCGTCCCAATTTGACTTAATAAGGGTGCTCCAGGTAGTCTGGTTGCCTGGTGTGAAAAAGTGGACGTTAAATAAAACAATTCTTGATGCAAGTCAAGTACAAAAAGAAAAAAAAAAAAAAACAAAAGTTATTGAATAAATTTGAACAGCAAAGGGAACAAAAATGTTTTTATTGAATAAATTTGATGTTGTCTACATCGGTCATTTGTAGCAGACTGGCAAAACTTTGGGGTCTGATTAATGGGGAGCCGGGTTCAAAACAGAATTTAGTTTATTTTTTTTCTAAATTTCAAACCAAAAGTTGACCATAAATAAATCAACAAGCGAAAACAATTTAAATTATTTGATAGCGTAATGATTTGGACATTAAGTCATCCATGGTGGTGTTGTCTCGGGTTCAATTTTTTGCATTTTTCTTTTCATCAGATTTTTTTTTTGTTTTTTAATTAACTTTCTTCTGATATCATTAATTGGTCAAGATTTATTTCCAACTTTTGCAAATCATTCTTATTTAAAAGAATTTTTACCTTATTCAATTATTATATTTTTTTTCAATTGTAATTATTTTTGATTTGTCTGTTGACCACAAATCTAAAAGAAAAACAAACAAAATAAAATTATTACAATATTTTATCAATTTTATTTAAATGAAAGATAATTTATTGTAGAGAAATTTTACATTTCATATTATTAGATTTTTTTTTTGTTTATATTTGTATGATGATAGAGTATGCACTAATGACGTCATTTCGCAGATAGTTATGTTGGATTTTGTGAATTATGGTGGCGATTTGTTTTTACCACAAATTCTTTATGTATCAATTTGTTAATAAATCAATTATATATAAAAACAATTAATAAATTATTAGTTGAAATTACCGTAAGTATTTCATAAAACTACATGTTTGGTATTTTCAAAAAATTACAAATTATCTCAGACAATTTAAAAAACGAAAACCTTTTTTTCTAAAATGATGGCAAAAAGTAGATAAAGTTTTTGATGGTGGTAACAATCTCTATTGACGATTGACGTTTTACAAACACAAACAGACAATTGTGTCGTATATGAAATGTCAAAATTAAAAACTTGACGAAATAAATTTTGTGTTACACAAATATAGTTCAATACTTTCAATATTTTGTAAATTAATTATAAATTTATTAAGATTTTTTATTAATTAATTTTATTATTCTATTTTCAAATTGATTTTGTTTTATTTATAAATGTTTAATTTCAAGTAAAATCCTTCAATTACAAATGTAATTCAGTAAAAAATGACAATCCTTATACTAAATGCATGTTTTAGAAAAAATATTGTCCATGTTCTGATCACTTCTAGAACTTCTAAAATTTCTTGAAAATAAAAATATTAATTAATTAGTACTTCTTCAGTATTTGTTAGCGGAGTGCAAATGTTTAATAACTTACCTTTTAAAATGGATGAAGATTATCAGGGTTCGGTCTTTTCAGAGAGATAGATATGTTCATGTTGGGAATATATCTGAATTCAATTTAGGTATTCATTTCTTTAGTTCAAGTTCAAGTTCCAGTTGTATTTGCAGTTAGTGTTAAATTTTTGTTATTATTGAAATTATGTATAAAATAATTTATCTTTTTTTCATTTGTAATTTAGTTTAATTCTTATAAGTAGGTATACACTTTTATAAAATGAAATGTTTAAACACAAATTGCTATAAATAAAATAAAATAAAATAAAAAAAATTTATAAAACTTAAATCTATATTTTTAAATCTTACCTTCAAAATTCATTCAAAGTTTTTATTCTTTAAATAATTTAATAATTATTGCCATCAGAAATATCAATTTTAATAAAAACAAAAATGTCAACACAAAAGTCACGTGATAAATTCGTCAATATTTTCTACGAAAATCAAAAAATTTACCGAAGGAGGTAATTTTTCCTCATCATAAAAATGTACCTTCAATTTTCGAACAAAGAAATATCATAACATAAATAGCCCTAAGATAAGAATTTAGTTCACGAAAAGTACTTTGACATTTTAATAAAAAAAAAAAAGTTTATGAAACAAAAAGGTGTTGATTGTATTGTCTTTATTTAAATTAAACTATCTGAGATTTAAAGAAATATTCAAATTGACAATCTATTTGTTATGGTTAATTTGTTCCTGAATAAGGTGAATTTGTTCCTCGATGTCTATATGTATTAGTTTGTTCTACCTCTGGTCATACCAATTAAATTAATTGAATATTTGACAGAGTTGTTTTATACATTTTTTGTATATATTTTACATTAAAAATAAATAATTCATCAATTAATTATAATGGATGAATCAATATGTTTTGAATTATGCAGGGTGTGTCTTAAAGATAAAGGAACTGTGTCGTTATTTACTCGTCTTAATAATATAATCATTTCTGATTTTCTCAACTCTTTCTCTAGTATTCAGGTAAGGTTTGCCTATTTTTTTTTAAATAAAATTATTCACTTAATTCTTAACTTATTTGTTCACTTCAAATCTTTTATTTAAAATAACATTTTCTTTTTGAAATCCATATACAAATTTTAATATTATCAATTATTTTCAGATAGAAAAAGATGATGGTTATCCTAAAACTATTTGCAATGAATGTCTGCAAATTGTTACAATTATGATTAATTTCAAAAATCGTTGTGATTTATCAAGAAGTATATTTGAGGGATTCTTTGTGATTATGTAATTAGTGAAACTTTCATAAATAATTCTTGTGTATATTAATGTAAATCTATTTTAGTAAAACTGAATATATAATTGCTGATGAGGATAATTCAATCTTAACACTGTTAGAACCAAAAAATAAAATTAACAATGGAAATATTAATGATGATATTAATTCTGAAACTGATGCTAATGAAAATGATGCTAATGTAAAGAATGACACTGAAATAAAAACTGAAAATGATGACGACAAGGATGATTACGAAAAGGAAGATAATGAAAATCAAATAATAGAGAAAGAATGTTACAAAGAGTCAAACACAGAAAATATTACATTAATTAATAATAAAAGACAACCGAGAAAAAAATCGAAGGTTAAATTCGGTCAGTAATTAATTTATATTATTAAAACTAAATGAAAATTTGATTCTACATCAATATGTAATTTAATTATTGACATTTTCATTTTAATTTCCCATTTATTTTTATTACAAATTTATAGATGTAAAACGGCATGAATGTTCCATTTGCTATAAAAAATTTACAAGTTCATCGAATTTGAACAGACATTTTATAATTCATTCAGGTATTTAATTCTTTCAATCTGTAATTTAATTATTGACATATTCATATTTTCATTTTCATTTCCCATATATTTTTATTGCAAATTTATAGATGTAAAACGGCATGAATGTTCCATTTGCTATAAACATTTTACAAGGATGTCGAATTTGAAGAAACATTTGATGGCTCATTCAGGTATTTAGTCATATTTTTATGAGTTTTATTTACTTTACTAATTGCTGATGAGGATAATTCAATATTAAAACTGTTAGAACCAAACCAAAATTAAATTAACAATGGAAATAATAATAATGATGTTCTGAAAATGATCATAATGTAATGGATGATAATCCAAAGTATGACGATGAAAATGATGACGACAAGGATGATTACAAAAATTTAAGATAGTAAAAAAAAAAAAAAAACAAAAAAATAGAGAAACAATATTTACAAAGAGCAAAATATTAAATTAATAATAATAAATTAATTAAATTAAAATACAACTGAGAACAAAAAATCGATGATTAAAATCAGTCAGTAGTTAGTTATATTATTTAGTTTATTTAGTTTATATTTATGATAACTAAAATCTTGTGTTAATAATAATCAGATTCAGAACTTAATGATGATTTGATTCTTTCAATATGTAATTTAATTTATTGACGATTCACATATTTTCATTTTAATTTCTCGCATTTATTTTTTATTGCAAATTTATAGGTGTGAAACGGCATAAATGTTCTATGTGTTATAAAAAATTTACTTGGTCGTCGGGTTTGAAGAGACATTTAATTGTTCATTCAGGTATTTAATTATATTTTATAAGTTTTATTTATTTTCCTTATTTTGTTTTTGTTTTCCTGATTTTTTCTTGAATTTATAGGCGAGAAACAACACAAATGCTCCATTTGTGATTATAAATCTTTAAGATCTTGGGATTTGAAAAGTCATTTGTTGGTTCATTCTGGTAATTTATCAAATATTTATTTATATCTTTAATTTAATTTTTGTTTTTCTTTTTGTGTATTTATAGGTGAAAAACTACACAAATGCTCAATTTGTAATTATCAATGTTTATGGTTTTCGAATTTGAAGAGACATTTATTAACACATTCCTAATTTTTTTTGTTAACCTACCAAATTTTCTTTATTATATCATTATTATTTTTATTTTCTTATATAATTGGAAAATTTAAAGGTGATTTATATTTTTGTGTCAACTATAAACATGAATTAGTTTTGTAATTTTGATTAGATTTTGTAATGATATTATAAATTTATTATATAATGTTATATTAATAATTAATATTACAAATTTTCTTTCTTTTCTATTATAAGTGAAGCGAACATGAGAAACAAAGTGAAATAAAGTAAAATTTGAAAATTATTTTGTTCGTTTTTTTTAATCGATTCAAAACAAAACTTTAAAAATCTAACACCAACCCTTTATGTTCTTTTATTTTTTTTGATGATTTTTAAAAAGTTCCAATGGAGATGGAGATGTACCATAAGACGTCACATATATTCAATTTTTTATTTATTTAACTTTTATTTATGAAACGCATAGATAAAACAAACAATCACCAAATATCCTTGTTCCAGAAAAAGTACCTTTTGAATATAACAGAAGTATTTTTCTTCATTGCTTCTTTTTTGTCCATCTCACATCTTCGAATACTTAAAATCCACAAAAATACTAAAATTCATTACCTTTTAGAAAAGCCTTATGGTTAAGTCACCAAAAAAATTTTTATTACAAAATTTCATTTAATTGGAATTTAATCTTTAATTATAATTACGGTGATTGGCAATAAATTTTAAAGGGCTAATCATTCGTGTGAAATAAATCTCAGGTCTATTATTACTCTAAATTACTTAAAGTTTTAGGAAAATAATGTAGAAGAATGAAGATTGAAGAGAATTTTATGTTCAATGAAAAAAGATTCAAATTGTGGAATTTATTAACCATTTGTCCACTATTTAGAGGTGGTCCACTTAAAAAAAAATATTATATTCTGACTCAGAATCTTTTAATAAACATCGTCCACTATTTTTTTTTTTAGTTTTGACCAATTTGAAATTTTAACAAATTTTTTCCAAAGAAAATCTAAAAACTCAAATCTTTTTACCAGGATAGAAGAATTATAGAATGGTCATTGAAGAACAAATCCATTGTTTTTCATCATAAAATTGTCTAAGAAATGTCCAAAGTAACAACAAAAAACTATAGAAGATGAATGGAAATCTGTACAATTCGAAATGGATTTGAACCCTCATTCTTTACTTCGATTAAGAACTGATCTGAAAATAAGAATTCTCTTAAGTAATAAAATTGTTTTCCCTAAAAAATATTGTAACAATTACATTAAAAATCTATTTAATTTGATTTTTATTGAAGATGAAACTCTGAATTAATTGAATGAATATTTAGGGCTGGTAAAGGTAAGTGAAATTTTTATAATTGTTTCAATGAACACTTATTGTGAATTCTGATTCACAAAACCGGTAGACTTACCCTTTCAATTTATAAATCGTAAATCTCACAACGTTAATTTTTATTTATTTAAATAAAGAACAAGTGTAAGTAGTTAGTAACATTAATTTTTTTTTTTTCATAATTATGCCGCTAACAAAAGATGAATTAATTTTAAAAATTATAAAAAAACATCAAAGACAAATTGAAACTCTAAAAATTGCCATCCGTTTGTAAAAATTTCAATCAAATTAAAAGAGTTATTGATTTACTTTTATTTGTAGTGTCTACGTCATTTATAAAATATACGAATTAAATACGTCACAACTTTAAGACACCCTCGCCAATATTCATTCATACAAAATCTTTCCTCTTTGCACTGATCTTCACCTGTTACATATAATCGAAATATTTTAAAATATTGTGTTTATTCCTATCCCTTTATCCCACCATTAGAATAAGGCAAAATATCATTTCTATCTCGTTTACATTTATATGAAGTGATCCATTGTCAACACTATAGTTCCACATAAAAAAATACATTCGATTGTAAAGTTTTCTATTTTCAATATGAATTTTCTAATATTTTCCTTTGGCTTTTAATTCCTAATTTAGCATTACCAAAGTTTTTTTAACATTTGTAATTTTTATTCCTTAAAATTATACAAGAATATGATTATAAAAATCGATTTATTTACTTCTAGTGCAATTACAGTTCACACACTTAACATATTTTGCACTATTTTTTTTAGTATAAGAAAATGAAATTAAAAATGTACGACTGAATTATCTCATACTAGATAGTATTCTCCCTTCCACGTATTGTTAAAAATATTCAATTTTTTACTAAATTAATACCAAGCGAACAGAATCATTAAGAAGCCTTCAAATGTTTCCTGTGTTTCCAGCTGTTTCCAGCTGTTTACTTGCATTCTCATAAAATATAAAAATCAATAAATGCAATTCACACAAATGTAATTCTATACAATCGATGATGGATTCAATTCATACAAATTTTTATTTATTTTGATTAAAAAGAATTAAGAAGATGGGGGTGGGGCGACAGAAATAAATCATAGAATTACAATTAATAATATTCTCTGATAAATATTTAAAAAAAATGCTAAAGTAAAATTTCTCAGTTTTTTTCCCCTATCTTTATTTTTTCCACATAATATTCTTAAAACTTTAACATTTTATATTGCACATCATTCATTAATTTTAATTGATTTTCCATTATTGTGTGCATCAACAATTTAGTTCATTATTAGGTCATCATATTTTATTCATTTTTATACATTATTTGTTAAATTATCTAACATAATTTATATTGTAACATAAAATTTTATTTTATTTAATATTCATACGTAATGACTACATTTAAAATTAGTTATTGTACAGCGTGATAAAAAGGGTTGTTACTTTGGACATTACTTAGTCAACTTTTGGTAAACAAAAAATAAACAATGAATTTATTCTTCTATGTTCTTCCTGTAATTCTTCTATCTTTGATTTCCGCAATCACATTCTTAAATTTTTCTGTTATTTTTTTGATTATCTTGAGTTCTTGAAAAATTATGTGGAAAAATACAGCTCAAAATAAGGAAATTTTTCTCAAGGAAGGATTTATCAGAGAATATTAATAATTGGTCAAGATTTACACTTCCAATTTCACACTATTTGCCAATCCTTCTTATTTCTTTTTGGAAAACTATCAATAAATGGAAAACTAATTAAACTCAGTTGAGATTTCCACTAAAGAAAACTCGTCGAATTAAATTTTTTTTCTTTCATTGATTTTTTGAAGCTGACCGGAAATGAATAAACAAAACAGAAACTGATTTTCAGATTGAATAAAAATGCAAATTACAAAATTATTTAGTAAAACTTCTCTTCATTCATATTTCACTTCATTTTGTTTTTTTTTAAATTGGTTTATCTCATTACTTACGTTACTATTAGCTGCATTTTTTTTTGGGTAACACTAGACCGTGATGAACGAACACCTTACAACTTCACACTAAAATCACAAAAATGTAGTACAAATTATTAAATATAAAATCAAAATTAAAGTGACATCATTCTAAATTATAAATTTTTCATTTTAAAATTTAATGAAGTTTGTTTGATTATTTTCCGACAAAACTAAATATTTCAAAAGAAAAAGTAAAAAAGAAAAACGTAAGAAAAACGCGCCATTTTATATCCCGTGGCGAACATGTGAACCCTTAAGACTGACTAGATGTAAAACTTTTGTATTAGTAGTGGTACTTCGCGCACTAAAATATTCTTTTAATTTGTAACTTTTACACTTTTATAAAACAGCCAAAAAAATAATGCAGCTATTATACAACACACTAACTAAAATATTGTTCACAAATATAAAATCCATATGTACCTTACAGTTAACTTAAGTTAACTTAACTTAACAGTGTAATTAATCATAAACGAATATCTGTTTAAAATAGGAGAAATATATTTTAAGGGGAAAATTTTACAAATTTGAATTATAAAGAAAATATTTAAATAAGAAGAAAACATAAGTTAACAACTCAGTGCCATCTAGTTATTACAAATTTATGTAGCAAATATTTTTTCTTCTGAACAAAAACTGCTTCTACTTACTGCAATTATGTGACTTTTAGTTTTTTTTTGTAGTAACTTAACGAAAAAAAAAAAAAAATAAAAAATTGTATTTTAAGGTTTTTCACATGTTTCACTGGCTTGTCAAATAATTTTTCTAAAGATTTTTATATCGTAATTTTGAGATAGTTCTGTACACATTTTAAATATATTTTTGTGTACAAATCAATACATCCAATACATTTATTATGATTTGTGAATTATTGTTTTACAACTTATGTAGGGTGTGTTTAAAAAATAATGGAACTGTGTCGGTATTTAGTAAAATAAATAATAAAAACATATCTGATTTTCTTAATTCCTTCACTAATATTCAGGTATGATTGAAATTTTTATTTTAAATATTCCCCTTTAGTTCGACCATTAAACAAGAATGATAGAAAATAAAGATTCATTATGCGCATGTCATACAGTATAATTTGAAAATGGTTTAAGTTGAACTATTTGGTTGTTTTTGATTGTTTTTTTTGAGTGATATTAAAAATTAATTACTTTCCACGTCATCAGATCTCAAAAAAAAAAACTATGTACGGCCATTTTGTATAAAATTGTGTAATCTTGTACTTCTTGTTACATAATAGCGTTTAATTGTAACGATGTTACAATTTAATGACAGTAAAGTAAATACAATACAATATTATAAAATAGAGAATATTTAACACATTGTAGACTAATTTTTATGACTTAGATTTAGGCAATACAAATAACTTTTGATATTTCAACAATGAAGTTAAAAATTTGTACAGTAAAAAAACATTCAAAAAATTTTACATACAAAAATGTAATTTCATAAAAATTGTTATTAATTTTTAATGTACAAATTAAATTTTTTTTTTTGGTTGAATTCTACATTTTTCTACAATTTTCTAAGTACGATTAATTGTTCGTTTACGATCAGTACCGATTATCAACAACGAATGTTTGGTTCTACTCCAATTTCTACCATCAAATTTTTTTTTTTTTTTTTTTCATTGAGTTATTGCATTATTGCCGCCATTATATAATATTAAGATTTTATTTTTACTGGTACGTCTTTAGTTCACTTCATATCCAATATTCAGAATAGTATTTTCTCTTTATGAAACTAAATTCATATATAAATTTAATGTTCACAATTTATTTTCAGATAGATGAATGTGATCTTTATCCTAAATCCATTTGTAACAATTGTTTACAAAATATTGTTGTTACAAATAACTTCAAAAATAATTGTGATTCGTCTAGACGTAAATTTCAGAACTGTTTTGTTATTGCAAATACGTAATTAGATAAATAATTTTATAAATAATTTTTACCTGTATATTAATCGTAAATTATTTTTAGTAAAACTGAATATGATAAATGTTTAGAATTATGTCGTGTCTGTGTTAAAAATGAAGGGACTGTGAATTTATTTAATAATTTAAATGATTCTATCATTTCTGATTTGCTTGAATTTTTCACAAAAATTGAGGTAAGATCGTCCTTTTTTAAATAAAATTATTCTCTTAATTCTACATAATTAATTTCATCTCAAATCTTTAATTAAAAAAAAAAAATAATAAAGGCATTTTCTTTTTTTAATCATTTTTTAGATAAAATTAAATATTTTCAATTATTTTCAGGCAGAAAAAGATGATGGTTATCCTGGTTACATTTGTAACGATTGTTTACAAAATGGTTATATTACAAATAAGTTAAAAAATCATTGTAATTCGTCTAGACATAGATTTCATAAATTTTTTTACATTGAGTAAAGAAAAAAATTTTTATACCTAAATATTTTTTTGTCTGTTTATTAAACTATAAATTGTTTTTAGTGAAACTGAATATGAATCTACTGATGAAAGTAATTCCATTATGATACAATTAGAATTAAATTATGATGAAATAATAAATGGTAATAATAAAAATAATAATAATGGAATGTGTATTGCATATGATGAACATGAAATGGATATGAATGAAAAAGACGATGCACAAAAATCTAATATTGATGAAAAAATGGATCTGAATGAAACAGACGATGCACAAAAATCTAATAATGATGAAAAAATAATAATTAAAAATGATCACGACAAAGATTATTATGAAAAGCAAGAGAAAAAAAATCAAGAAAATATTAAAGATAATATTAAATTAATTACGAATAAAAAACGACGACAGAAAAAATCAAACGGTCAGTAGTTAGAATATAATTTGTATTATTAAAACTTTAAATTCAATTCAGTTGTATTCAAAATATTCATAATCACATAGAAAACAAATATTTAAATATTTAATTATATTTGATTAATATTTAATTTGTAATACAAAAAAAAAATTCATCGTTTAAGTTTAATTTTTTTTTTTTCTAATTGACATTCATATTTTATAGACGTAAAACAACAACAATGTAGAATATGTAATCGTAATTTTAAAACATCGAATACATTGAAACAACATTTATTAGTACACATTGGTAATTAATTACATTTGTTTAAATTCTCATTTTTTTTTCTAATTAAAATGTTTTTTTTTTTTTTTTTTTTAGATATAAAACCGTACAAATGTACATTTTGTGAAAGTAAATTCAAATGGCAATACTCATTGAAACGACATTTATTAAGACATTCGACAACATAATTATTTATTTAATTATTTTATTAATTTTATGGAAAAATTCTATAAAAAAAAATTTCCTTTTTGTGATAGAGAAAATTTAATGGTATGATGCTGATATTTTCAAAATGAATTTAGTAATCATTAATTTTTAATTTTATATTCATTATTTCGTTTTATTTTTTACATAAATTTAATAATATCTACTTTCATAAATGTAAATGAATTATAACACTGAAATCGCAATATAAGTTAACTAGTTAAAGTGGAGACTTTAGTTGAACTAAATAAATGAACTCTAAATATTTTCCACCTAATTATAATATTTTTGATATGAATTTTTTTATTAAATATTGTTGTTAAAGTTATCAAAAAATCGGTATTTCCAAAATATATCGTCATTTAGAAAATATATACAGATACTTTCTTTAATAATAATAATAATAATAATTAATAATAATTAACGTAATTGAAATTAAAAGATACAAGTAAATTACAAGCATAATAAAAAGAAACATAAAAAAAAAACAATAAAACTAAAAAATAAATTAGAAATTTATAAAAGAAAAATTATCAATTATTTAATTAAAAAATTTTTTGTAATTGTAAAATCAGGTTCACTAAAATCACGTTTATATTTTATTCATTTATAGTTGATTTTGTATAACACAATTGTATCATTTAGTTACTTTGTTTATTTTAATTGAATTATAATTAATTATAGATTGTATCCTTTCAATTATTTTTTTATTCGAGTTATAAGTACGTTGAATTCCATATCTGTAAACAATATTCTAATTTGCATCTTATTAGTGTTGTTGTGTAATAGTAACGTAAGTAATGAGATAAACCAATTAAATAAATAAAATAAAATGAAGTGAAATATGAATGAAGAGAAGTTTTACTAAATAATTTTGTAATTTGCATTTTTATTCAATCTGAAAATCTGTTTATGTTTTGTTTATTCATTTCCGGTCAGCTTCAAAAAATCAATGAAAGAAAAAAATTTAATTCAACGAGTTTTCTTTAGTGGAATTCTCAACTGAGTTTAATTAGTTTTCCATTTATTGATAGAAAAAAGAAGGATTGGCAAATAGTGTGTAATTGGAAATAAATGTTGACCAATTATTAATATTCTCTGATAAATCCTTGCTTGAGAGAAATTTCCTTATTTAGAGCTTTATTTTTTCCAAATAATTTTCCTGGAACTCAAGATAATTCCAGAGCGTGATTTATGCGAGAAGATTGGCTTTGTAAATTCATTCAATATAAAAAAAGTCCAATCTGTCTTCAATCGTCGATACTTAGTTATTAATAACAAACCAACAGAGTTATTACATTTTTATGTAACACAATTACACATACACAGCTGATTTCTGATTTATTCAAAATTAAATTATTTCAGTTTAGTCTGGTCCACCGAAAAATATTTAAATCAATATAAAAAAAAAATACATTCTTGTTTAAATTTAATTTAAATAAAAAAAAAAACTTTATTTAGTTTTCTCTCTCTCTCAATTTCACTGATTTTTTTTGTTACATACCTTTTGCACCCACCTCACCGATTAAATTCTTATTTTATGACGTTAGTTCCTCACCCTAATGGAAAATTTATACATTGAACAATTCATATTATGTATTAATACAATATTCGAGAATAAAGATTATACCAAGAAACCGAATAGACTGAGGATAATGAAATAAGAACGTCATGCGTAATAAGTTATGTGAAACAGTGAATGAATGCAAGAATTACAGCACACTTGCGAAAACGTGAACGATATCACGTGCTGTTCACACGGGGTTGTTCACATTTTTGAAATGTATGTTTCAGCGTAAGACGTAGTACATCTGTATAAGAATAAATTTAAATTACAACAATTATATAATCGTGAAATTCACTAAAGAAAGAGTATGAAGACTTCACAACTACGCACGATATTATATAAATGAATTAATTTTAAATGTTGAAAACATTTATTTGTGATAGAATTTAATTTACTTTAATCATATAATCATTATAATCGATTACCAGAAAAGAATAACAACAAAAAACGATAGCAACAAAGTAGAAATATAAAAAGGTCGATGAAAACATGATGATGATTCTCCAAAAAAATAAAAAAAAAAAACAGAAAAAATTTCATTTGTAAATAAAGAATAAAAAGAAAACTATTTTCAATATTGACAAGAAAAAAAAAATTTTCACATGCCAGGTTATAATACAAAAGTGTCCAGAAATGGAGTTCGATAACTCGACCCTGGTACTCAGTACAGTGGAAGACTTAATTATCCTTGACATATAAATTTCAAGGTATAAAACAAGGATGAACTAACATTCCCGTATAGTTTTAAGTAAATACCTGACATTCTACTCAAAAGTCATCAACATCTAAACATCTCATATTTTGACAAACCGCTAATAGTTATATTATAATCTGGTATTATAACAAGGATAATGTTAAATTTTCATTAAATCAATTAATAAATTAATTGACTTCATTTTCTTTAATAAATTTATGTAGAAATAAATCTGTTGAAGAAAGATCAAAGTTTGTGGAAAAATAATTTAATTGTTGAAAAATATAACAAAAGGACAACAACAACAACAAGAACAACAATAAATAAAAAGAAACTATAAATTTGATTTTTTTTAAATTCTCTCACTTTATTTTCTTAAATTTTCCAAAAAATAACTAATTTTTTAGTTCATATTTATTAAAAAAAAAAAATTATTATACAATTACATTTTAAATAATTAGAATTTATTTACAAAATAACTTTCATCTCCCAACCCTACCCCCCTAAGAATAGGTGCGAATAGGTGCGAAATTGTATTTCACCAAAAAAAAAATTAAAATTTCCATATTAAATAAACAGATTTAAAATATGGACACATATTTCTGAGTAATCAACAATTTTACACCAAAAAAAAAAAAAAAAAGAAAATATAAAAATTTATCAACATTTACCAAGAATATAAAAAGATGACAAATTTGCAATCGTTGAAAAAAAAAAAAACAAAAAACAACAACAATGACGGATTTTTTATGATTTTAATTGACCTTGCTTTGTTTTAAAATTAATCAGCTAATAAGCGTTGACTTTCATTTTCCATTCATTTTCCTTTTCATTTTCATTTTCATATTGTTTATTATTTATCTTTATATTTATTGATGTAAATATTTTGTATGAGGAAGTATTTGGATTTAGGTAAGCACAAACTGATTAACAAAGAAAAGTTTTAAAAGAATTTTACATATTATGAATTTATTACAAAATATTTTATAAAAGAAAAACGGTGAAAATGTGTAGGTACAAAAAAAAATAATAAAGGATAATAGACAAAGGGATTTTTCATCAACACGTCTATAACACAAGTTTCACTGTTTGAATTTATAAGGTAAAAACGGAAGTTAGAATTCTATAGAGTTTCATTAAATTGGCTTCCTTTAAAAATATTCCACACCCAAAAAAAAAAAAAAAAAAACAACAAAAGAAAAAAACTTCTACATTATTATGAACAACTTTAGAATGCAAACTAAACTTTTTCATAATGACACGTGACTAAAGTTTATTTACGTAAATTAGCACGAAAACCCTTATTTACGATGACGTACGTCTATTGCAAATATATATTATTTTCTTCATGACAACACGTGCCTAAAAATTTCATTTAAAATGGAGCAGAAAAACCAACCATAACAACAACAACAACATTAAACGTGTAGGTACATTATTCAGGATGACGTCAATTTGAAATAAACTTTATCGTAATGACACGTGACCAACCTGTCAGATCCAACAACAGATGAATTTATTTTACTTCTTTTTATTTTAATAATTTGAAGAAAATAAAAACAAAAAGAAAATCTAATCAAAAAATTACACATGAATATGTGTGAGTGTGTGTGTGTGCGTGTGTGGCCTCCATATTTTCTTTGTAAATAAATTTTTGTTCAATTTTTAATTTTTCATTAAAAAAAAATTAAATTCAGGTGAATCTTGTTCCCAAAATATTCTATAAAATTTCATTCGTATAATCTGTGTGTTTGACATTCACATTATTTTTACTGATTAACATTATTACAACAACAACAACAACAATAATGTTACGCAATAATTTTTTATACATATGCAAAAAAAAAACTAAATTCTTTTTGAATTTGTCAAACTTTATGAAAATGTTGATTTGATTTACCGAAGACGGTACCAAAATTTAAATTAGTTTTCGTTTTCGTTTTTGTTTTTTGGGTTCGGCATTTAGGAATTAATATTAATTTAGGGTAACAGAAATTTTCAAAGTAAATATAAATTTTCTCAACCATGGTGGGGAGTTTTTATTTATTAATTTTTTTTTTTTTTTTTCATTTCTTTTCTTTTTCATTACACAATTTTTTCATTTTACATTATTAAGATTTTATTTAGTTATTTTTTTCTTAAACATTAATTAATTTTTCTTTTAATATTTACGTTTTTTTTTTTTTTTTTATTTTCTTTTTTCTTTTTTCTTTTTTTCTTTTTTTAGAATCAAATATTTTTTTTTTTTTTGTTTTTTATTTTTTATTTAATTATTTACTTTATAAATTACCATAAATTATTGGTTTTAAATATTTATAATTTTTAATATTTATTATTTCATAATTAATTATTTTTCATAAATTTTCTTCTTTTTTTTTTAACTTTAAAAAAAAAAAACAAGGAAAATTAAATTCAAAATATAAAATCATGTGAAAAAAAAAAAACAAATAAACAAAAAGAAAAAATGAAAATAATAAATTATTTTATGTAAGTTTTTATTTTATTCGTTTTATATTTCATTAAAAATTTAATAAGATGTTTATGACATTTATAAGTTTGACTCCTTTTTCTTTCTCTTCCTTATTTTATTCTTTTTTCTCGTCACTTCTTTTTATTGTTTATTTTTTTGTTTTTGTGAATATTGTTTGCTTTAGTCGACACATTCACTATTATCCTCATTTTTACAGTTTTAATTGTTTTCCATATTTTCTTTTTCTTTTCTGTTCTTTTCTTTTGTTTTTTTATTTATAAATTTACTTTATTTTTCATTTTGTTTTTTTTTTTTTTTTTTTTAAAGATACAAAAAAATCATTGAGCACCAAAATATTATCGTTTTATTTTTTTAATTTTCTAATTTCGAAATTAAAATTTTTTTTTTCTTCTATTTTCTAACATCTTTTTTTTTTTTTTTTTTTTCTGATTAATTTCTTTTTATTATTTTTTTGACCCACTCTGTTAATTTAATTTTTCTTAAGAAATTTATACAATAAAAATGTTGATACTTTTGTTAAGGTTAAAAAAAAAAACCAAATGAAAAATAACGGGTTTTTTTATATTGTTTTGATTGGATGAGAAAAAAAAAATGATTGGTACACTTTAAAAATCCACAATCAAATTATTGTGTTTCCTTTCCTTTTTTTTCTTTCCCCTTAAATTATAGATTTAAGTGAATAGATTTAGAATTATTTTAGAATTTTCAATTTAAGAACAGTTTGAAACATTTTCATGCACAGCTTAATAAATGATCCGTTTAGTGAGAAAATGATTTTATACTTATTGAATATTGTACATTTTTTTTAATTTAGAATTAATTACAATTTATTTGTCTTTGGGCCATACTGGCTATTAGGAGTTTATATCATTTTGTTTATTTATTTTTTTTTTTTTATGATTGAATCGATGAACCTAATCTAATTAGTCTGTTAAATAGTGAATATAGAAATCAGTTCATTTTAGACAAAGTACAAAGATAAAAGAAAACAACAACAACAAGAAAAATGTCAGACCAATATTATAGAGAAAAATACTTTTAATTAATTTAAACTGTTGTTTATTCATGTAAATTTTACTGTCACTCTATATAATTTTGTTTGATTTTTTGTTTTTTTTTTTTTTTTTTTGTTTTAATTTCATTTATTTGTATTTTTTACTTTTTTGAAAATTCAGTTAAAAACAAAAGGTTTGTTAAAGGTAAATAAAATATATACTACCAATATATAGTACCACATGTTGTAATAAAACTCAAAAATTAAAATAAAATTATTAATGATTAATGAATGAAACACAGTATCGCCATTGATAAATTTGTCTTTACAAATTTAATTAGAACGAGAAAAAAAAATGAGATACAAAAATAATAAACTTTTTTAACACAAGAAAAATTAATAATAATTAATAATTAATAATCAATAATTAAATTTTAAATATATATAAAAAAAAAAAACAATTCTTTCTATAATTAATATCATTTATCACTATTTAATTATTAAATAATGAAAATCTACGTTATACAAATTTCAAATAAATACCAAATGTTTCGTACAAATTGTTTGTACGGATATATACATAAGGTTTTCTGGTATCATTACTTTATATCCTTCTTTTTTTTTTCTTTTTTTTCCTTTATCATTGTCCTATACATTCTCTTTCTAGTTTTTAAACAAACACATCCATATTAGTTGTTTACAAATATTAAAGCATATTATTAAAATAAATTTTAAAAAATAATTACCCAGAAAAAATTGCCAAGAATATGCGCAACAATTAAATACATATAAAATATACAAAACGTTTTTGTGTGTATTGTGTGTTAAAGAGAAAAAAATATACGCGAAGAAGAAACTTTGAATATTCTCTGAAACCGAATCATTTTTCACAGAAAAAAATGAATAACACTTTAGAATGAAAATGTTGTTGGATTTAAAGAATTTTTAACCAATTTTTTTTTTTATTATTTTCTTTCTCTTCATCTCTCATCATCCAATCAGAAATTGTCTTACAATATTTTGTTTTGCAAACGGAACAAAAAACCCCTATTCTTTTTTCTTTTTTTTTTTGAAACATAATTTTTTTTTCTTTATCTTTCTAATGGATTTTACGTCAAAGGACAATTTTATTATTATATTTTAGCCTATAATTTTAATTTTTAAGAATGATTATCTTTTCTCTTTCTCTTTATTTGTTTTTTTTTTTTTGTTTTTTTTTTTTGTTTTTTTTTTTTTTTGGTTTTTGCCATTTTTTTTTTAAATTTTTATCTTAATTATCTTATTCTTAGATAATTGATACAACAACTTGCTTTAATGATTTTCATCATTTTTCAAGAAAAACAAAAAAAAAATCACAAAATTCATGTATTTAGCTCAGTGTTTGTGAGAGTGAGTTTTTTAAGTAAAAAACAAAATTATAGATAAGCATGCACATATTCTGCAAACATTAGAACATAAATTGGACTTCTTTTAAATTGAGATAAACAAAAGAAAATATTTGAAATGAATTGAAAAATTTTAGTAATCATTTTTTTTTTTTGTTGTTTTTCTTTTCAAAAAAATTTCAATTCATAAATTTTGAAAAATTTTTATAAGAAAATGTATATCAGTTATTATTTTTGAAGAGTAATAATAATTATAATTAATATTATCATTTAGATTAATATGTACTGTAAGCCAGTGTTATAATTCCATATCTTGTGCTTCATCTTCACTAAAATCTGACATGCTTGATTCACTATCAGAACTGTCTATTTGTTCTTGATCACGTAATGCTTCTTCTGTTGCAAATTTTTTAACATAATCTAGAAAAAGGGGGTACAATCAAAATTAAAATAATAAAAAACAATAATGAGTATTAAAAGTAGATTTAAAAAGAAAATGTATTGTTAGTGAAACTGTAAGTGATTATTATTATTAATATAAGAATCAGATGTTATAGATAACATACGGCTATCAATGTATCAATGTTTGATTCAAATATGCAATGAATTAAATTCAGTTTAATATTCAATAATATTCATTAATTAATTAATTTAAAATACACAAATCAACAAAATATAAATAAGATTTTATAAAATCTACTAACCTGATACTTTTTTCTTGTACTCTTCGGGTTTGTGTAAATACATGGCTGCTGCATCACCATTCAATGGATCAACTGGATTTGGATATGTTAATAATTGTGGTAAAAATGATTCGAATATATTTGATAAATCTGAAAATAAAAAATAAATAAATAATGAACATAAATTATTATTATTATTATTATTATTATTTTAATACCATAAAGTGCTGTCCATGCTTGATTAATAACATCTAAACAAACTGTACCAGATACTTCATCTATATTTGGATGATAAACTTTATTCATAAAGCCAATACTTGGTGATTTAAATGGGTAATGTTCTGGTAAATGTACACGTACTTTCCAAACACCACCTTCATATGGTGCTAATTAAATTTAGTAAATAATTATAAAATAATTAATTAAAAATATTTCTGTCTTCATTGCAGTGTCTTCAGTGAACGAAAATTATTAAATATATTTTAAACAAAGATTATTTTAAAGTTCTTTTATTTGTATCAACTGAATATGATAACCAAATTATTATACTTGATCAAATATTAGGACTGGAACAAAATAATCAATTATATTATTAATAGAGTTTTAATCGCCTTTTAAATAATCGTGAAATAATTAAAATCATTTCTCATAAAAAAAATCGTCTTTAATCGATGATTTTCGTAGACGAACAACACCTTTGTGTTTCTAATCCTTTTGTTTTTTACCACAACAACACTGTATCGAAATTAACTAACAAAACAAACAAAGACAAAAAAAAATACTCACTTCCTCTAGGTCCAAAAAATTTTACACAAAATTCATTAAGACCACCCAATAATGTTACTTCATGTTTACTTTCAATTCTAAAAAAAGGCAAAAAAAAAGACAAATTAAAAATTATAAATAATAAAAAAAAAAAAACAAAACACAAAAAATTGAAAATTTAAGAATTTAAAAACGTACAATTTAATAACGTCTGTGTCCATACGTCGTTTCCCAGCACTTGGTGACGACATCTTTTCACAATAATCTTCTTTTCACTCGTCTCACAATTTGTTTTTCTTTCTTTTATATATTTTTCTGTTCTTTTAGATTTTTTGTATGATTTTTTTAAATATATATTTACTTTATTTTTAAGTTTAAAAATAAAATCAAAAAAAAATCATAAGTAAAAACAAAAAAAAAAATTAAGAGAAATTAAAAGAAGAATAGGAGCACTATATTATAATAGTAGTCTGTCTCCCTTTTACTCTCTCACTCTCTCTCTCTCGTTCACTCTTTCTCTCGTTTAAACGTTAAATTAAATCAGCTGTGAATTCCTGAAAATAAAGAACTAAAACTAATAAACTTTGTTTTTTTTTTTTTTTTTTTTTTGTAAATTATTTCTATTAATTATTTTCTTTCTTATTATTTGATTTATACAACATTCAATGTAGTTAGATTATCTTTGTTTCTTTTTTCTTTTATTCATTAAATTTACGAAAATTTTCGTTTAAGTCAAGATAAAAGAAAACAGGAAAAAAAAAAACTATTTTCCGTCAAAATCAATACAACAAAAAAAAAAAAAAAAATTAAAGAAAAACGCTGCATTAAAATTGAAAAAGAAACAAAAAAAAATAACATAAAATTTTCTCTTCTTCTGACAGATTTTTTCGTCAATAAAAATAAACCACACATACACACATACACACACACACACACAATTCACAAACATTTTTTATTAAACTTTTGATTATTTTTCTATGTTTATTCCTTCTATTATTGTGTTAGTCAAAAATTAGACATGTCATTTCACTATCAGTAAAAAAAAAAGAAAGAAAAATTAAAAAATAAGAAAATTTGTTTTTTTTTTTTTTTACTTTAAATTTTTCTTTCTCTAAGAATAAACGTTAAATCATTTTCTTATAATGAAATTCTTTCCAATTATTATTCACGATAATTTTTGAATTTTTCTATTTTTTTTTATTAATTTTTAATTACAAATCACTTCAATTACAAAACTCTTTGTGATTATTTTAAATTGTACTGTATTTTAAAAAAATAAAAAATAAAATAAAAGTAAAATAAAACAACAAAATAGAAAATGTGCACACACTCACAATATAATAAATCCTATAATATTAAAATAATAAACATATGTGTATGTTGTGTGAAAAATAAGTTTAAAAAGTCACAATTTCAATTGCAAAGAAACAGATATTATGCGCAGATGATACACACACACACACACACACACACTAAACACACACTGAAAATATTTTGTTTTTGATTCTATACGTGTGTACACGTGTATGTGTGTGCGTATAAAATTTTATAAATGCGTGTACACACATTAACACACTGAAACTATTTTGTTTTTGATTCTACATGTTAGAGTGTGTGTAGTTGTGTGTGTAGTTGTGTGTGTAGTTGTGTGTGTAGTTGTGTGTGTAGTTGTGTGTGTAGTTGTGTGTGTAGTTGTGTGTGTAGTTGTGTGTGTAGTTGTGTGTGTAGTTGTGTGTGTAGTTGTGTGTGTGTGTGTGTGTGTATATAGTTTTCGTAAGAATGTGTGCAGCATTGAAAGAAAAAATTTGAAAATAATAGAAACAGTAGCGTAGCAACGTGTTTTTTTGAAAAAAAACACAAAAAAAAAAATTGACATATAAATTTTATGTTGACAGCATAAAAAAAAAAATAATAATAAAATAAAAATCTATTCCAAGAGTAAAAAAAATGGGAAAAAAAATGAATAATCCAAATAATAATTTATAATAATTTGACAAAAAGAAATTCAATTGATTAAAATTCAATTTTAAATAAAGAAAAAAAGATTTCATCCCTTCACTGTGTACTTTTTACTAATCCAATTAAAAACGAATGTAAATATTTCAAAAAAAAAATAAATAAATAAATAGATAATTTTATGTTTTGTCTCTTTTCTTTTCTTTTCTTCTATTTTTTTTTTTCACCATTGCTAAGTTACTAAATTTTTTTTTTGTATTTTTGTATTTTTGTATTTATTTTTTTCTCTCAATAAAAACAACAAAAAAAAAAAAAAAAAAACGCGTACACACAAATTCAATACAATAAAAAACTACGAAAAAAGTGAACAAAGAAAATTTTGGTAGTGTTTTTTTTTTTTTTATATAAAAGAAAAGAAAGAAAAAAAAAGGAAAAAAAGTGAAACAAATATTTATTCACAACATTGGATAAAACGAAAATATTTATTTAATTTTCGTTGTTGTTTTTTTTTTTTTTTTTTTTGATTCTTATAAATGAATAGAACAAGATCGAACGCGACTTTTACTCCTTAATTAATAAAATTATTCTTTTTTCATTTTTTTCATTTTTTTTTTTTTTATCCTTTTTTTATAACTAAACTAAATTAATTAAGATTAAGTAAGATTTTTGCTTACATTACGTCATCATAGTCACTATTTAAAAGAAAGAACAAAAAATTAAATTGTTTTAACATAAATTTGTTTCTTTCAAAAACATAACATCAGAAGTAGAACTTTGATGGCTACCCCTTCTTCTTCTTCTTCTTCTTCTTTTTCTTCTTCTTTTTTTATTTGTCACAAATCAAACACTAAACCTATTTTTTCACTATCGTTATTTTTGTTTTTCTCAGAAAAACAATTTTCAATAAACACAATTTTTTTTTTTTTTTAATCCGTTCACCTAAAACATTAAATGAAAATCTAAATTAATTAAATACAAAAAAAAAAATGACAGTGCCTTTGACTTTTCTATAAAAGGGGGGGTTACTTAGAAGTTTGTCTGATTAAGAGGGGGATGAAGATGTTTTTTTTTTTCTTTTTGTTGTTTCCTTCTTCTTTTTTTTTTTTTTAACCAATAAAAATTTTTGTTAAGCTGATAAGAAAATTTATTTGATGACAGCAAATATTCTAACCAAACAATTTTTGTTATTATTATTGTTGTCTTTTTTTCTTTCTTTCTTTCTTCTCTTGTTTCTCTTTTATGTTTACTTTTGTCTTTTTGTCTTTTTGTGTTTTTTTTTTTGTTACAACAAAATTCATCTGAATAAAATTTAAATTTGAGATTTTAATTTAAAACAAAGACAAAGAGAGACAGAGGAAGTGAAGAGATGAAAATTGATGAGTCGTAATAGAATAGACAAAATTAAGAAAATAGAAATAAAAAAAAATAAACTATTGTTGACTTGCTGTCAAAAAACAAATTTATTTTGTTGACTTGTTTGTTGTTGTTGTTGTTGTTGTTTTTGTTTTTTTTTTCTTCTTTTATCAAATTTTTTTTGAAATTATTTTTAAAAATAAAAATCACAAGCAGATGGATAATTGAAAGAAAAGAAAAATAACAATAACAACAACAACAACAGAATAACAACAAAACAAACGATACAACAGTAAACAACAAAGATCCGTCTTTCTTGAGCAAAAAAAAAAAGAAAAAAAAAAAACTATCAGCTGAATCGTTTTTCTTTTTGTTGTTTAGGGAAAATTTTCAAAGTATTTTTTTATTATTTTTATTGGCAATTTTTTCGTTTGATTTGTTTTTTTTTTTTTTTTTTTGATTTTATATTTTATTTTTATAAAATATTTTTTGTAAGAAAAAAAAAAAAAAAACAACAAAAACAAAAACTAGAAAAATTCAATCAATAAATACTTTCTAAATGTACTGTATTTTTTTATTTATTTCTCACTAGTTGTACTGTCACTGAATAAACACAAATAAAACTGATTTATTATTTTATTTCTTATTTATTTTACTTTTATTATTAAAAACTTTGTAGCTTTTTGTTCATCTACATCACAACACAAATTTCAAACGAAAACTGAAAAACCTTTTTTTCTTTTTTTTTTCTTTTTATATATTTATTCAAGTCACTGTTGGAACCTCGCGGTTACTGTTCTTTGTATGTATATGTGAATTTTGTGTTGTTGTTGTTGTTGTTGTTGTTATTTTTATGGTGGTTACAAAATTAAAATAAAATGTATACAAGTTAAATAAAGGCGGAAAGAAAGAAAAAGAAAGAGAGAATTATATATATATATATTTTTTTTTTTTTACATCTTTTTTTTTGTGATCACAAACGCACACATGCACACATATAAAAAGTATTGCTAGACGATGTTTTTTTGTGAACAGGCTTAAAATGAAGGGGTGATGAGATATTTTCATATTATTTTTTCTCTAGTTTCTTTTATTTTTTCAAAAATACGTAAATTTATAGAAAAAATTCTGAAAAATTATAATGGACAACAAAGAAAAACAATTTTTCTTAAATGAAAATTAATGAAAAGAAAGACTATGAATTTTCATTAAAATATTTTACATAAATGTGGTTCCGATTGCCTTCGTTAGCGATTAAAAATGTGCGCACAATCATCAATGTATTTAACGTTTGTTATAATTGTGTTTGTATTGGTGCACATTCATTAAACACTTACGCATACAAGAAATTCTGTGAATGTGTAGGCAATTAAAAAAAAAAAAAAACACACACACACAGGGTGAATGTGAAATTATCTTTGGATACACATTTTTTTTTTGTCAAATTCATTATTATATTATGGCAAAAAAATTAGCAGAGAATAATTAATGATTGAAAATGAAAAATCAAACAATTATTTACTATAAATATCGGAATTTTATGAATACAAAATAATCATTAATAAATGATCAGTTTTCATTATTGTCTATAAAAATTTTTTTTTTGTTTTTTTTTCATCTCCATCAAACGAAAAGATATCCCAGTAATTTTGTTGCTGTTTCTTTTTGTTCATTCTTTTAAATTCAAAATGATTCATTTAGTACGTACAATTATTTATGTTTTTCTTTCTTTCAAATTCAAAATGAAATAGTGGAAAAATTTTTAAATATAAAAAATTGTTTTTCTTTTCACTCACCCCAAATACACAGTCATACACACACACACACACACACACAAACACACACACACACAAACACACACACACACACATATATACACAAAATATCAATGCATACTCTTTTTTGTTTCTTTTTTATAGTCAGAAACACAACTGGAATTTTAATTTTATTTCAAAAATAGATAAAAACAAAAATGGGTCCTCTCCAATATCAATTTTTTTTTTTTTTTATTTTTTGTATTAACAATAAAGGACAAAACTGACAACAACAACAAAATAATACAATCACACAGAAATTAATTTAGTTATTTAATATTTAACAAAATAAATAGAAAATATTACTTAGATTCGACAGATAGTTAACCTTGTTAAAAATAAAAAATAAAATATTAAATATTAAATATTTCCTCACTTTCGTTTTTTTTTCTTCTTCTTCTTCTTTTTTATATATCCGATTTTAATTCGAGGTTAAATTAAATTTATGTGCGTGTGTGATGTTTGATTATTATTTTATTTTAAATAAAAAATAATAAAAAAAAAAAAAAATAAAACAATAAATTCGAAAACAATAATCAGCTGTTTTTCAGTAATCAGTTGCTTGGTTTGTTATTTACCCTTAGTTTGCTTGTAATTGTATTATTTACCTATATTTATATTTGTGATGTAAATCTTTAATAAAAATTTATATCCAAAAATACCAAAGAAACATTAATAGTAAAAGTTAATTACAAAAAAATATTTAAAAAATGAATAAAAATATTCATAAAATTATTTCAAATATTTAATAAAACTTATCGTTCATTTTTCATCTCATCATATGATATATTTTTTAATACTGTCTGATTTACTACAACAAAAACAGTAATGTGACAATTTTTATCGAAGAGTTAAAAACAATTCAAAAATATTTTACTTCAATTTTTTGTTTTTTTTTTTTTATGATACCATAACGTCTATTATTAATTATAAATATTTTAAAAACTGATGAAATAAATAATAAAAAGACAGTAATTTGAAAATAATTTGTTTTAATTAAACTTTATTCAGAAATGTTTTTTTTTTTTACATCAAATACATAACAAAATAATGTAGACCTTTCTTTATAAGAATTTAATTTATTTATGTCAGCATCACCATTTATCCGTGGATATTTTTCTTTTTATAAAGAATTTCATTTCTTAAGAACCAAATGATGCACGATGGATTTTATGTATTCTATAGATACACTGGAACTTCAGGGACACACTAAAAATAAAGTTCTGATCAGTTCACATTTAAAACTTCACAAATTAAATACTTTTATGACTGCAATACACCTCACAGGTATTATGCATCTGTTAAAAACAAAACAGTGCACGGTCGGTTTTATGATTTATAATCACTGGAACTTCAGGAACAAGCCAAAAATATAATTTTATATATCTTCACACACACACACACACAATAAATCATTTTATTTTCGCATCCCATTTATTGTTATTTGTTACGAACTAACTGATGCAAAAAGGAATTTAGTGATAATTTTTTGGATTGTCAATTATTATAATTTTTTCAATTTATTTATTTTACTATTATTGTTGTTGCTGTTGTATTTTCTTTTGTGTTTTTTTTTTATATTGCATGCATGAGCTCATAAATTTGTTTTAGGTGTGAAATATAGATATCCAGAGATTATATACAAAACAATTGGATCGTGGCTTTACCTATACGATTTTCATCTCGCATTTGGACCAAGGAGAATTTATATGTGATATATTATCGCTTTTCTATATGAGATGATAAAAGGTATAAAAACATACTAACACATTTACATAAACTAAATGTATAAGTTTATATTAAAAATATTGTATTTATAAAGAAAAGATTTTTAAGAATTAAAATGTCGTTCTCAGAAGAAAAATAGTAGATTCGAGGTACTTTATTGTGCAACTTTTAAAATAATAAAAGTTGAAAACAAATAAAAAATCTGAAACTTTAGAGAACTCAAACTCACACCCCCCGTCCGTAGTAACTAAACGCCCACACCTTACCAACTCAGCTACTACATTTAATTATTTAAATAATGACGGAATAAATTTAATAAATTTAGGAAAATTATGAATAAATTTATATTACAAATCTACCTACTTTATACTTATAAAATCTTAAGAAATATTTAAGTAAGTATTAATATTAATAAATTATAATGAACAAAAAAAAAGTGTACATTGCGTAATGTATAGATATTTTTTAAGGCTGAATTAGAAAGGTTCAACATTTTAACAATATATTTAAATTAAAGAATATTCTCATTCTCCACTTAAAAATCTTCTCTAAAATTAACTGAAAATCATTTTAATTACAAAATATAAATATTTTATTGTTTCTAATATAAGAAAAAAATTACTTCTGAGATACAAATATTGATTGTGTGTGTAGTAAAATGTATCGAACACACCCTGATTATTATATTTTTGCACTATTTATTAGATCTTAGCCTTTATTATTGTTTTATACATCAATTTTATGAAAAAAATTTATATAGTTAAAATTAAAAACAGTTTTTGACTTACCTTTTGTATCCCTCTTGTTGGTCCATAAAACTAAATATTTTTTTGGAGAATTTAGTCTGGAGTTCTGCCGTATCATTTTAGGCATATTATTTTGGTTACTCACTATATTCACTGTTCGACCTAAAACACAACACAATACACTTTTCTTAACACTATTTTTAAGTAAAACATATTAAACAATTATCCACAATCACTCTAATATTTTATTTCAATTTATTTTCACTTTTTTAACATTATTTTTACCGATTTTTATATTTATTATTTCAGTTACACTTTTCAACAGTTTTATTCGCGTCGTTTTAATTTTGACAAATCATTGACCACTGAACTGAAATTTGGGAGTTTGATTTTAAATCTGGGGGGTAGTTTTTTTTTTAAATTTAGGTGATAAAACAGTTATCTACCATTATTTTTTTAATCATTTTTATTAAATTATAATCAATTTATTTTATTTATTGCTTAATTGTTTTTAGATAGATTATATTTTATAGAAATAGAATATATTTAATTATATTTATTCTTTATATTTTTAAAATACAAATAATTTTGGGTTTCTTAAAATTCACAATTTAAATTTTAAAATAAAATTTTCATATTTTTATTTGTATAATTTTCCATGTGAAAAATCTTAAATTCAAATTTTATATAATAAGAGGAAGAAGACGATAAAGTAGAATAAGAAAAAGATATCAACAGTAAAGATTTCATTCGATCACCCCAAATCGATAGATGTGTTTTCTTTATACGGACTTTCATTAGCAAAAAAGATTAAAAATAACAATTAAAATTTTTACAAAAACGCTCTATATTGTTTTCCAATTATTAAAATAATAAATTAAATAAAAAAAAAAAAAAATTTTAAGATTCGAACTCACGTCCTCAGTAGTAATAATCCCTCACCTTACCAACTCCGCTATTTCATAACACAGATTTACCAAAAATTATAATACTTATAAATAATGAAAGAATATGTATTTTTTTTCTATTTTTATAAATTTAATAAATTTAGTGTAATTAAAAAGGGAATTATAGGGAAATAAGAGCATTTCTATAACATTTGATAATCAATCATCTTAGTTTGAACTAAGCCAAAGATTCTGCGAAAATTTCAAGGAGATCTGTCTGTTGTGAGAAGAGAAAATGAAACCAAAGCCATAATAAAATTATAATAAAATGATGCATTGATTTATGTAATGGCTTTGGTTTTATGCAATTTTCTCTCCTCACAACAGACAGATCCCTTTGAAATTTTTAATTATGTTAGTTTGAAGTAAGCCAAAGATTCTGCGAAAATTTCAAGGAGATCTGTCTGTTGTGAGGAGAGAAAATGAAACCACAATACTAAAATTATGATAAAATGATGCATTGATTTATGTAACGGCTTTGGTTTTATGCAATTTTCTCTCCTCACAAAAGACAGATCCCTTTGAAATTTTTAATTATGTTAGTTTGAAGTAAGCCAAAGATTCTGCGAAAATTTCAAGGAGATCTGTCTGTTGTGAGGAGAGAAAATGAAACCACCATCCTAAAATTATGATAAAATGATGCATTGATTTATGTAACGGCTTTGGTTTTATGCAATTTTCTCTCCTCACAACAGACAGATCCCTTTGAAATTTTTAATCATATTAGTTTGAAGTAAGTCAAAGATTCTGTGAAAATTTAAAGAAGATCTGTCTGTTGTGAGAAGAGAAAATGAAACCAAAGCCATACTAAAATTATGATAAAATGATGGTTTGATTTATGTAGTGGCTTTGGTTTTATGCATTTTTCTCTTTTCACAACAGATAGATCCTTTTGAAAATTTTAATCATATTAGTTTGAAGTAAGCCAAAGATTCTGTGAAAATTTAAAGGAGATCTGTCTGTTGTGAGCAGAGAAAATGTAACCACCATACTAAAATGATGATTAAATGATGGTTTAATTTATGTAATGGCTTTGGTTTTATGCAATTTTCTCTCCTCACAACAGACAGATCCCTTTGAAATTTTTAATTATGTTAGTTTGAAGTAAGCCAAAAATTCTGCGAAAATTTCAAGGAGATCTGTCTGTTGTGAGGAGAGAAAATGAAACCACCATCCTAAAATTATGATAAAATGATGCATTGATTTATGTAACGGATTTGGTTTTATGCAATTTTCTCTCCTCACAACAGACAGATCCTTTTGAAATTTTTAATCATATTAGTTTGAAGTAAGCCAAGATTCTGTGAAAATTTAAAGGAGATCTGTCTGTTGTGAGCAGAGAAAATGATACCACCATACTAAAATGATGATTAAATGATGGTTTAATTTATGTAATGGCTTTGGTTTTAGTCAATTTTCTTATCTCACAACAGACATATCCTTTTGAAATTTTTAATCATATTAGCTTGAAGTAAGCCAAAGATTCTGTGAAAATTTAAAGAAGATCTGTGTCTTGTGAGAAGAGAAAATGAGACCACCATACTATAATGATGATTAAATGATGGCTTAATTTATGTAATGGCTTTGGTTTTAGTCAATTTTCTCTCCTCACAACATACAGATCCTTTTGAAATTTTTAATCACATTAGCTTAAAGTAAGCCAAATATTCTGTGAAAATTTAAAGGAGATCTGTTTGTTGTGAGCAGGGAAAATGAGACCACCATACTAAAATGATGATTAAATAATGGTTTAATTTATGTAATGGCTTTGGTTTTATTCAATTTTCTCTCCTCACAACAGACAGATCCTTTTGAAATTTTTAATCATATTAGTTTGAAGTAAGCCAAAGATTCGGTGAAAAGTTAAAGGAGATCTGTCTGTTGTGAGCAGAGAAAATGACACCATCATACTAAAATTATGATAAAATGATGGTTTGATTTATGTGATGGCTTTGGTTTTATTCTAGCCAATATTAATAATATTGGCTACTCTTATACATATTCAAATTTATTTACATCATTTAATCAAATATTTATTGCTAATCATTTAATATAAAAAATTATTTAACAAAGTTTTTGAATGCGTCGCCAATTTTAGTTCAACATATAGCTACCGCAGCGCCATCTAACATACAATATGACAAGCTTATATGTTAGATGACGCTGCGGTAGAACTAAAATTGGCTAACAAATTTTAAGCAATACATTTTTTTGATTCTTGTAGTACCAACTTAATTACTATAAAATTGTCCATTGGACATTTGTAATTTTTTTTTACGTTTCAATTTAATTAAATCTATTTCTGTTTTTTCTCTTATTTAACGGTTGTTTAAATATTTTAAATAATTAATTAATTGTAATTAGTGACCATAATTACATATAATTTCTTCCGGTTTTGTTATCGAAAAAATAATTTCTTATAGCACCAATAATAGTGAGGTTAAAAAGCCGACATTTTAGTAAATCTCGAGGCAATAAAAGCGCCGGTTAACCAAAAAAAAAACAAAAGAATTGTGGGAAAAAAATTAGATTATTACTTTACTGTTGTTATACAGACAATAACAAACACAATAATGTTTAATTTAAATCAAATTGTTACTAGAAACACGATAAAATTTCTAAAATTCAATCGTAATATATTTACAACAAATTCTATTTTCTGTAGAAATTTATTCAAAGAAAATAAAAATGACAATAATATTGATAAAAATCAATTAAATGATTTAATTGATATTGAAACAAACTTATTTGATAGTAATAAAAATATAGAAAATAATTCAAAACGATTAAATACAAAAGATTTATTAAAATCTTATAAGAAAATAAATTTTTCTGAAAAAAATACAAATAAATTTAAACAAAGTAAAAAATTATCAAAAGATTTTAATTTAAAATTAATTGAAAAGGAAACATTTTTAAATAATAATTATAATAATACAGATGATAATTATACTGATAATAAATTAATAAAAAAAAAGGAGAAAATTAAATCAGAGAAAATTTATGATAATGATTTAAATTTATCTTATACAAAATTACAATTAAATGATCCATTATTATCAACATTAATATTATCAGGTAAATCAAAAAAACGACGTTTACAAAAACAACAAATATTATTAGAAGGTAGACGTTTAATAATTGATGGTTTATTATCAAATAATATACAATTAGAATATTTATTATTTAGTCAAAAAGAACAATTAAATATAATAAAAAATTATTTAATAAATATAAATTATAAATATAATATTATAAAAGTACCTTATAGTGATCTGAAAGTATGGTCTAATTTAACAACATGTCCAGGTGTTATTGGTATATTTAAAAAAATAAATGAACAAAATAATGATGATGAAGAATTATCAACAACATTAATAAATATTAATGATAATAATATTAATCGTTTACCAATAACAGTTATATGTGATAATATACGTGAACCAAGTAATTTAGGTTGTATTATAAGAATATGTGCAGCATTACCATGTACAGAAATAATATTATTAAAAGGTTGTACTGATCCATGGGATCAAAAATGTTTAAGAGGTGGTTCTGGTGGACATTTTCGTATACCTATTAAATATTTAATTGAATGGATAAATATAAAAAAATTTCTACCAAATAAATATAATATTTATATTGCTGATAATAATCTGGAACGTGCAAATAAAATGTTACAAAAATATTGTAATACTAATGGTAATGAAGAAAATTTAAATGATGAAAATTTAAACGATTCATCTGTTGATAATTTATTATCTTATGATAATATAAAATTCAATAAAATTAGACATAATATTGTAATTATTGGAGGGGAGACACATGGAATTAGTTCTGATGCATACAAGTAAGTATATTGATAATTAATAAATTAATTTTTAATTTTCAGTTGTAAGTAAAAAACAATTTTTTTTTAATTATTAGTTTTTGTTGTTAATTCTTTAAAGAAATTGCTTCTTATAAATATATGTACTTGTATACTAATAAATTTTAATTTTTATTTTCGTTTCAGTTTCTTAAATGAAAATGGTGGAAATCAAAGTCCTCTATTACATATACCATTAGCAAATGGTGTTGATAGTTTAAATACATCAACAGCATTAGGTATACTTTTATTTGAAATAAGAAAACAAATAACCAAAGAATAAAGAATAAATTTTCGAGGAGTAATATTATTAGACTAATAATTTGTAAGTACATTGAATATCTTATTATTGTTAGAATTAGGACATTGTACTTTGTTTTCTCTTTTTAATAAATTGTATAATTTCTCCTAATTTTTTCTGTATTCTCCATTTTTTAGTAATCGTTTTGTAAACTAAATTTAGGTTTTGGTTGTTGAATAATTTCTCAGTGTGAATATGTTAGTATGTTGGTAATTCTTAGTAATTATTTAAAGCATTTTTAGCAAATTTCACCATTTAGCAATGTTTTGAGTACTTTTATGTGTAGTACTGTAAATTCAATATAGATTATTAAATATTTCTTGTATATTGCTAAGATTTGCACTTGTGTTATTTAAGAATTCTTCTGTATAAAATTATTAAATCAAATTTTATTGTTTTACAGCATATTTACTTTCTCATTATGTTTGTGATTCTTCTTGTGTATCTGATTTAGATCAATTGATTTGTGCAGGTTTGTGTTTGCAGTTGAATGTACTGTGCAACTAGAAAATTTCTAAACTTAAATTCTGTTTATTTTTCATATTTTTTTTAAAATTAATTCTAATTTTATAAATATAAATTTTTTAACGTTCTTCCTATTCTTTAATCGTACATTTTTAGTGTGTTCTTCTTAACTTTATTAAATAATTAACCGTAAGTTTTAATTATTTACTTCTAACTAAAAGCAATAAAAGTTTTCGAACAACATACACACTTCAATAGATTGATTTGGGCATACGTCGGTGGCTTTCCAGGTGATATATGATGAGACTAGAGAAATTTTCATAAATTCTATTCTGTTTTATTTTTATATTAATATATTAAACTTGATTTAATTATTAATCTTTATTTATTCTTATTTTAATACGATAAGAAATTTGATTTTTAGATTTCGTAAAAACCAAAAATGACATTAACGCATAAATTTAGCTTGGTAATTATATTTTGCATTTAAACTAAATGGATTTTTAGTGAATCAAAAAAAAATATTGAAAACTCGTTCACTCTGTCCTCTTTTTGTAATTATTATTTATGAAATTATTAACAGTATTTCATAAATTTAATGTTAATTTGTTGGAAAAACATTTCACACGAAGAAGTATATTTTCTTTCCAAAAAATAAAGATAAATTTAACCTATTCAGATTCTATTAATTGTCTCTGATTATCAATGTTTATTAATAGAACAAAAAATATTAATCATTTTTTATATAAAATTACATAAAAATAGTTAAGAGTTAATTAAAATTTAATTCTTATGAGAATGAGATAAAGTAAGTAACGAAGAATAAAAAAAAATCTTATAAATTTGTTCTTATTTTTTGACAGTTTTTACTAAATCAATCGAATTAATTTAAATGAAACATTATATTTGATATAAATCAAATAAAATTGAATTTAAAATAATTCGTTATTATTTTTAATTATATAATTTATATTCTCATACAATTTTAATGAGATTGACGGCAACTAATTTAGTTCAAAGTTTGACTACCAGATTTCAGCTACTTAAATTTCGTATGTACGCACATGATATTGATGTAAAAATAAACATGACCCTGCGCTGTTCTGCAATTTTTTTTTATGGGTAGCCCAGTTTTTTTTAACTACTAAAGTCGATACAGTAGAGAACAGACAATCTGTCAAAGTATTGTATTTTTTCTTTCATTACGTATTTTTTCGTGTTCAAATATAAAAGAGAAAAGTAATATTTTTCTTTTATAAAAGTTCTTATAAAATCACCAAATAGAAATGTTTTTAAGAACAATAATTTTACGCAAGAACTGCTTCAATTTATTAGCAGTTCGTAAATTTAGTGAAACAATAATTGGAACAGGAACTGCTCAACAAAAAACTCAAGAAAAAGGAATTCCTGATGTTCCTGGTCTAAGCAGTAAAATAGTTAAAACTACAGGTTATAATTATAATACTTTATATAATTGTTATTATTTGTTTTATTACTTTTTTAATAATAATTCAGGTGCCAAAACTGATGGAGAATATAAAGTGCCAGAATATTTTTGTTTCAATAAAACTAGTTATTATGAAGCGGAAATAGAAATGTCACAATTTAGATGTCCACAACCGGTTGCTAAATAAATTATTGTATTTTTGACTAATATTTATTAAAGAAAAATGTAAATAAATAATATGTAAAATTTAGATGAAAATTAATAAAAAAAATTTAAACAAAAGATTTTTCACTACCCCTGTAGTTACATATTATGATGAGACTGGCGAAATCTAGTTATAGGTGAACTATTTTTATTGATTTTAAAAAGAAAATTCGTTATGGGAATTGATAATTAACAATAATATTGAATAGAAAATCTATAATTGCAAGTTTGCATTTATCTAAGTTACAAACTCAACTCCAAAATATAATATAGGCAAGAAATTCAATAACTAGACATAAAATTGAGCTAAAATGAGTAGAAATATTAAATTTTATAATAATTTTTTCACTCATTTTTCTAAGATACAAACCCAGAGTTTTGTTTTTTAACACAAAATAATAATAAGGCGCGCTCAGTCAGTTTTCTGAAAATAAAACAAAAAATCCAACTCAATAGGGTTGACAAAAAATAATAATAAAGAACAAATAATCAATTTTCTTTTCTCGTTGGACAAAAATTTATTTTTTTCTTTCTTTTTATAATAATTATAATAATAAGCAAATATATCTAAAAAAAAAAAAAAAAAAGCAACATAAAATGTGTTGCTCTTTTTTTTTTGGGTTATTTTGGTAATGATAAAAAAATTTATTTTCTTCTTTTTTTTTTTAAATTTTTCCTTTTAATATAAAAATAAAAATTGGAAAAATTTTTAACACAAAGAAAAAGAAAAAACAAAATACAAAATAAATGTTAAAGGTAGAAAAAGAAAAATACACAAATTCATAAAACTAAAAATGAAAAACTTCAAAATAAGGAAAAATTTGGGGTTTTTGTTTTTGGGAGAACGGGTAGCGGGTCTTATAGTGTGTTTAGAGGGTCTAAGAGGAGGGATAGTAGGAATAATTGGAAAAACTTATTGTAGTTTTTTTTTTTTTTAAAAAAAGGGAAATTTATTTATTAATTATTATTAAAATATTGGTACTTTTCAAAAAGAACACAAACAACAAAAAAAAAAAAGAAAGAAAGAAAAAATGAAAGAATTAAAAAAAAAATGATCTTTTCTTTCATTTTAATTTTTAGTTTTTTCTCTTATCAAAAAAAAAATAAAATATTTTCTTTGCCATTTTTTTGTTTCACCCCCAACTCTTTTTATATTTAATTTTCCCGGTTTTCCCCCCGTTGCCTGTTGCTGTTCTTAACAGAATTTTTTAATTGACAAAATGAAAATAAGAATCAAACAAAGAAAAAAAAAAGAAAATTATTAAAGAAAAAATTACTTTTTATTTTATGTAAAAATTACAAACAAAAAAATTTTTATTCTAAAAATTTAATAAAAAAAAAAAAAAGTTAATTGATATTGGGTTATTGAAGGGGGTGGGGGATGGGGGTATGGATAGGGAGATGTAGTAAATTAACAATTAGTTGTTAAAAATAAAGAGTAGAAAGAAAGAAAATGGAAAAGAAAAATTCTTATGGAAAGAGTAGTTTTCTAACGTGTAGAAAAAGAAAGAAAGGAAATTCAGGAATAAAAAAGAAAATTTTTTAAAGAAAAAATTAAAAAAAAAACCTAAAAAGAAAATTAGTAGAAAAAAAAATTATAAAACAAAAAAAAATCCTTTAAGAAAAACAAAACCAACAAAAAAAAAATTTACGTCAAAATTATTTTCAAAGGAAAACAAAAAAAAAAAATGATGAAAAAGAAAATTGTTTTCAAAAAAAAAAAAGAAAGAAAAAACAATAAATTTTTGTGGAAAGTTTTTTTTTTTTTCTCTCTTTGTGTCTTTTTCTCTTTATTTTCGGTTGGTTGTTGTCGCGGGTTTTCTCTCTTTTATTTTTATATTCTTTATTTTTTAGTGCTTCTGTTTTTTTGTTTTTGTTTTTGTTTTTAGAAAAAGCACCTTATTTGTTTTTTCTTTTGTATTTAAAAAAATTGGAAAATCTTTCCTTTTATTTTGTTTTTGTTTTTTTATATAAAAAGAATAAAAACACTAAATGGTAAATTTTACAATTTTTGCCACAATTTTTATTTCGATTTTGTTTTTTTTTTTTGTATTTTCTTTTTTTCCACTCAGAGTCAGGAGGTGGGAGAGATCACGAATTTTCTTTATTTTTTTTCTTTTTCTTGTTTGTTTTTGTTTCATTATTTTTCTGTGTCCGTCCTCTCTCTATTTTTAACTTTTTCAATTCTCTGAATTTTCAAAACAAAAAAAAAATCACATCAAAAAGTCCCATTGAATTTTCCCCACATTTTCTTTCAGCTTTTTTTTTTTGTTTTTTAGTCGGCGCGCATTACAATTTTCTTTTCTTTTTTTTTTATTTGTTTTTTGTTTGTTTTAGAAAAACGGAAAAAAGATGAAAGGAAAATTCAATTTTCATTTCTCTCTAAATTCCATCTGTATGGGGATTTTTTGTTATTAAACTCAAAACTCTTTCCATATCTCTCTTTTTCCTTTGTTTTCAACTCTCATGTTGTTATTTCTTGTGTGTGTGTGTTTGTGAGTGTGTGTGTGTCAAGTAAATGTGTTAATGCTAACATTGATTTTTATTTTTGGGAGAGGGACCTTAGGTTTTTTTTTTTATTAAGGGATGATGTGCCATATTTTCTTTTGTTTGATTTACAGACATTTTCTTTTTGACTTTTTATATAAATTTTTTTTTTTTGGTTTTTCTTTTTAGGTTTTTTTTGTGTTTTTTTTTTAAAAAAAATTTATTTTTTTCTTTTTTTCATTTTTTTGATTTTTTTTGATTTTTTTTTAGTTTTTTTTTTTTCGTTTTTATTTTTTTTATTTTTACTCCTGAATCCTTTTCTAGCGCAATCAGACAAAATATACAAATAGAAAATATTTTTTAAAAAAAAAAAATGAATTGACTAAAAAAAAAAAAGAAGGATTTATTTTTTTGGTTGTTTCAATTTTTTTCTTTTTATATTTATTTATTTCAAATAAAAAAAAAACACACAAAAAAAAAAACAAAACAAAAAGAAAGAAATTGGTGTTCAGAAATGCTAAAAAAAAAAAAAAAAAAATACAAAAATACAAAAAAAAAAAACAAACATAAGGTTTTCCCGCTAAATGGATTGTATTTTTCTTTTAATTTCTTTCATCAATAATTTAGTAATTTAGTTCAAAATTAATTTTTTCAAATAAACAAAAAAAAAAAAATGCGAAACTTTTTTTTTTTTGGTCACAATTTTTTTTATTTTTTTACCGTATCAACAATTCTCGCGATTTATAAAGTTTTCTTTATGTTTTAATAATTATTTTTTTTTTCTTTTTTTTTTTTTTTTCATTTGTTCAGTTCCGATCTTTTAGTATTTTTTTTATTTAGTTTTTTTTTTTTTTTCAATTTAAATTCAGTAAAATTCATATCAGTAAAATTTATATCAGTAAAATTCATATCATAAGGATCTTAAGTGTTATTGTTTGGTTTTCTTTTAAGTGCGATTTTCTTCTTTTCTTTATTCAATAAAATTTTCCTCAAATGGCGTAAAACCTTCTTCTCTTTTTTCCTTTTTTTTTTTGTGTCAGTTCATTTTCTTTTCAATATATTTTTTTTATGTTTTTAATTATTTATAAGATTTTATTTTTATGTTTTTTTTTTTTGTTTTTATTTTTTTATTTATTTACTGTTTTTTTTAAAAGCTGCAGCTTTTTTTATTTTATTTTTATTATTTTTTTTTTTTTGTTTATTATTTTTTTTTTTTCTTTGCCTATTTACTTTTTGTTTTGTTACTTATTTTCTTAGATTTTATTTTCTTAGTTTTTTTTTCCTTTTATGCAAAAAAAAAAAATTATATGAATTTAAAAATGTTGATTTTATTTTTATTTTAAGCAGAGCTTTCTGTAGTGGTATTCTGGACTTGTTGTCCATCCTATTCAAAGAGAGAGAGAGAAAGAGAAAAAAAAAACATTGAATTACAAAAATTACAAAATTAAAAATTAGTTTTTATGTGTGTGTGTGTGTGAGACTATATTTAGTTAGTTAGTTTATGTGTTTCGAATTCTTTTTTTTTTAATTTTTTTGTTAATGAAAATTTCTCCGTAAAACATGAATGATTCTTTTTCTTTAGTTAGTTACGATCAGTAAAATAAATTTTCATGTAGTTAGATTCTTTTTTTTTTTGTTTGTTTGTTTGTAAAAGAAACTGAACAAAAATTTTAATCTACACTGATCGTATATTGAGTATTTTCTTAATTTATGTTTATTTTACCTTATCACCGGCTCCAGTATTAGGTTGTCCATTATCGCTCTTGTTGCGAGGTGCACGACGATAACGTGGACGTCCACGTCTTCCAGGACCACCCTTATTTTGTGGCATCATATTTTCTGTACCTTCTCCGTTTTGTACACCACCTTCATCGGTTAAACTACGTCCACGACGTTGTCCTCCATTACCACCGGGTGGTCCACCTGGTCCTCCTCCTCCTCCACCACCTTGACCACCTCTGGCACCTCTGAAGTTACGACGGAAAAATCGTCTTGGTGCACCTCTACCACGTTGTGGTGGTCCTCCAACTTGACCACCTGGTCCTCCACCGCCACCTGGTCCCATACGTCCCATTTCGTCACCAGTAGTACCATCAATATTTTCCATACCACCTGGGCCTCCCATATTATCACGACGTGATCTACTTGGACGGAAATAACCGTAACGACCACGTCCACGTGGACGATAACGGCGCTGTTGTTGTTGACGTTGTTGTCCATCAATTGGACCACCTTGACCATTACCATCGCCACCGTTACCTCCTTCATCTTCCATACCACTGCCCATGTCACCTGGTTTACCGCCACCACGACGACCACCACGTCTCTGCCACCATAAACGAAAACCACGGCGTTTATCCGCCGCATAAGGACTACCTTTAACTGGCTCACCTTCAGGACCAGTTACATTGGCTGCCTCATTTCCTTTTTCACCTATGACAACATCAAATTCTACGATTTCACCATCGCCGACAGAGCGTACTGCCTTCTTTGGGTTATTTCTAACAATTGCCGATTGATGAACAAATACATCATCTTTTGTATCATTTCTATTTATAAATCCATAGCCGCTCTTAACGTTGAACCACTTGACTGTTCCAGTAACTTTGGTTGCTTTTTTTAAAGAAAAAACAAAAAAAAAATAATAATAAAAAAAATTTGAAAAAAAAAAAAATTGTTGTAGTAAAAAAAAATATATTTATTTTCAAAAAACAAATTTAATTAAAAGAAGAAGACGAAGAAGAAGAAAATTTAAATGTCATTTTTGTTATTCTATATGTTTCTTTATGTTCTAAAATTTTTAATGAAATATTTTTCTTCTGTCATCATCGATTTTTAAATAGTCATTCGCCATCAGTTAATTCCAAGTAAAAAAAAAAAAAAAAGAAAATGAATAAAAACAAAAATACAAAAATTCTCTGACTCAATTTCAATCAATAAATTAAAAAAATAAATTGAATTAATAAAAAAAAAATTAAAATTCAAACACACGCATACACACACACACACACACACATCAATTAAATTGATAATAAAAGAAATGGATTTTTTTTTTAAATTTTCTTTAAAATTTTTTTTAAATGGATTTGTTGCTTTGAGTAGAGAACAAAAAAATTATAAAAATGGAAAAAGAAAAACACACACACACACACAAACATAGAACCAAACTGCGTAGAAACGTTTTTTGGTTCTTTTCTACAATCAGAAACTGTATGGGAAAAAAAAAACAATAATCAAAAATAATAAAATAAAAACAAAAAAAAAATAATAATAATAAAAAATCAAAACATGATAGACAGACAGACAGACGAAAGAAAAAAAAAACATAACAAGTAAACAAATTAATTAATTATTAAACAAACAAAAAAAAAAATAATAAAAGAATGAAAACAACAAACATTTGAGAAGAAGAAGAAATCCATTTTATTTTTTTTTAATCGCTTCTTCTCTTTTTTTATCATTATTTTTTTTATTTATTTCTACTTTTTTTTTTTTATTTTGTTAATTTCAGATTAATTTAATTTTTCCATTTTTTTGTTTCCACCTCAAAAAAGAAAATGAAAGATAACAAAAATGTAGAAAAATTGTAAATTTTTTTTGCCATTTTTTTTTTTTTTAAAGTCTAATAAAAATATTTCTCTATGCATTTTCAAAAAGAACAAAAAAAATATTTAATTTTTCTTCTTTTTTTTTTTTAATGAGTGAAACAAAAGAAAAAAATAATATAATGCTTAAAAACATAAAATAATTGTAGAAAAAATGAATTAACTAAAAAAGAAAATAAAAAGTTTTCTACATTTAATTCACGCTTCATTTTTTAATCGACCATGCGGTTTTTTTCTCATATGAAAAAAAAAATATATTTCACAAAATGGCGGTTTTTTTTTTTCGTTTTCCGCCGGTATATAATTTTTTTTTATTTTATGTTTTTCTGCATAAGTTTCTTTTAATAAAAATTCAATTAATAAGAATAAATTAATTAGAAAACTTACCGATTATTTGTTTTTGTTGTTGTATTGTCGCTTTATTATTTTGCTGCTGCTGTTGTTGTTGTTGCTGCTGCTGTTGTGTTTGTTGTTGTTGTTCAGGCGCCTTCTCGGAGTCAGCCATGGTGTTATTTGACTCTTATATCCGAGTGATAAAAAGATGGTAAATCACTCTCCACCGTCTTACTAGATGTTATTCACTTTCCAGATCTTGCTCGATCCACAGAAAAATTGCGACTGACTACAGCTTTTTATTTGTATATGTTATTTTATTATTAATTTTAATTTATTCTATGCTTCGTATGACATTCGTTTATTTTCGTTATTTTTATAAGCCATAAAAGATAAAAAAGCTGATTCAATTTTTTACTTTAAGCTTTTATTTTGGCGCAAATAAAAGCTTTACAATAAATTTTTAAATTTATTATTAAATATTTTAGTAATTCTAGAGTTTATACATCAATGAAATTTAAAAAAAATCACAAAACTTCTCCATAATCCTATAGCATTACTTTTTGCATTCTTTCAAATGTCAAATCAAATTGTATGCAATCAGCCATTGTGAACAAGATTTTGATATTTTAAATGGATTCGTCATAATATTCTCCCAATATTTCTTTCCGAACTCGTAAACAATTCCACATAACTTTAAATGAAGGAAATGAAGGGAAAAAAAAGTCATAATAAGCCTGAAAATATTGTGTATAATTATCGTAAATAAATAGGAACCTTAACATAATAATTTAATGTAAATAGATATTTATTTAAGAAAAAAAGATAGCAAAAATTTTATAGTTTCAATATTATTGATTCTATTTATTATAGAAACACTATTTTAATTCAATATTACTCATTATTAAACAAATATGTTTATCTTTTATAAATAATGTTTCTTATTTAAATTTTAAACTCTATGTAAATTATTGATACTATTGTAAAAGGTTATATGTTTTCTATTTTCAGAAATGACATGATTAGGAAACGTCGTCTACAATCAATTAAAAATGAATACAATTTAAATTAAAGAAACTTTAATTAATTTAATTTTATACAAAAGCTCTCGAGATCTAACTTTTCGTGAAACAAAATTTCCACTAAAACCTCATCTAACTAGCTGGATGCATTCTCGGAAAACTGGCCATAAAAGGTTATTTTTTTAACTAAATTATTTTAGAATTAATTTAAGTTGTTAAATACCTTCTTCCATTTTCCTCAAATTAACTATTCAAATTAGAGGTATATAGTTCAAATATTCAAAACAGAAAAGTATTTTAAAATAATTTATAATTCTTGAATACGAATTATTCTTAAAGAATTCGTAGAGAAAATTCTGATTAAAACCTAATGTAATACATCAACAAAACCCACTGTTTGCTTATTGGGATATAAAAAAAAGGTTGAACGCATTTTGACTTTAAAAAAATCAAGTATTTCTAATTAAATGACGCATAAAACGTATAACTATTGTACGTGTTTCTGTAACATAAAAGCTCTTTTTTAAAATAGGGCTTTTTCTTTGGGCAAATAGAAAAAAATATTTCCGTCAATTAATTGGGTTTTTCTCGGCCATATTGTATATTGGGTGCGTTTTTATTTCTTTAAGTAATTTTTGTATTTGATTTTCTCTATAAAATTGGAATAGAAAATGCGTTTTCATTTCTGTACAAGTTGTCATTTTTGTATGAGATTTTCTTTATATAAAATTAGAATAGAAAATCTGTAATTATTTGGGTATGTCATTTTTGTATGAGATTATCTCTATATAAAACTGAAATTGTAAAATAAAACAATAATTTTTTAAGAACTTTTTTTTATTTTCTCAATTACATTCAAACATGTAATTATATGATGGATGTTCTTCTCGGAAAATTCCATATGTATAAAATTATGAGCAATTTTACTTAAGTGGAATGAAGCGGGAACTATGTGTTGCACCAATACCGGGCCTTCCGTGTTTAACTGGTTTATATGTTAATGAGAATTCTCCCAAATAATGTCCAATCATTTCTGGTTTAATTTCCACCTAAAGTTTATAAATGAAACAAAAGAATTATTTAATAACTGAGAAATTTTTTATCTTTCATTTTTATTTTAAAAATGGAAACAAAATCAGTCTGCCGTATTATCATCCAAGAACAAAAGATTGAAAATTAATTAAAAAAACTTTAATTAATTTAATATCATATTGTCTCAGTCTCGTCATCGAATCATCACTTTTGTTCTTACAATAACTTCTTATTCAATGTATATAATTGAATGTATTTACCTGATTAAAAGTTTTGCCATTGTAAATTCCAATAATTGAACCAACCATTTCTGGTACAACAATCATGTTTCTTAAATGTGTTTTTACAATAGATGGCTTCTCATTCGGGGGTGCTTCTTTTTTAGCTTTTCTCAATTTTTTGATTAAGGCCATTGGTTTACGTTTTAAACCTCTGGAGAATCGCCTACGAGCTCTGCTGTGCATTAATTCAACCAGTTGATCACTGTTAATAAATAAAGAAATATATTAGATTTGTTAGTTATCTTTGTAAGTGAATTTTGTACCAATTAGTAAAGGTATCTCAAAAAGGTTATGATTTTTTTAAGCTATTATTTTTTAAACTTACTTGGGCATATCAAGAAGTTGATCAAGATCAACTCCTCGATAAGTGAACTTTTTAAAAGTACGTTTCTTCTTAATGGAATCATCTACCTGCAAATTAATTAAAAATAATCTCAATTACAAATTGATTTTTTTTTCACACATTGTCACTTTTAGAATCATTGTTGTTTATTTTCTATTTTTTTATCATATTGATATGAATCAAATTTAACGTAAATAAATCATTTATATTATTTTCTTTAAATTTTCACATAATTTGAACACACTTTTCATAAGATTCCATAGATATTTATTGATTTTAAAACTTGCGTTATTTACCTCAGCCATGTTTGCACTTTGGATTCTCTGAGTCAAAAGAAAAAATAATTCCAACGTTGTAATAAACTCTATCTTCTTTCCTATTGGTGACTTTTTGTGTTAGTATGCAGTAACAAAAACAGAAAGTAGTAAACAACATACAAAAATCGGAGTATTTTATTTTTTAAAACTGAGTATGTTAACTTCAAATAAATTTTTTTTTTCGATTAATTAACTAATAACTATGAAATACATAATTATTAAATACTACAAAAAAATATAACCTGAAGAAACAGTGTAAATTCTAAGATGACAAATAAAAGAATTTAAGGGGAAAAAAAATTATAAATGAATTAATAATAAATTATTTATTTAATGGAAAAGCGATTTTCCAACTATATTGATTATTATAGGAGCAGACGTAAAATACGTACTAAATACTCCTTTCGAAGGAGTGATAAGTTTGTGTATATACGTATTTATAAGTATGTATAAAAAAGTACTTTTTTTTTGTAATAGATTAGAAAAATTTCTTTTAACAAAAAGGTCTAAATTCAAAGTGGTCGATTTTAATTTAGGCCGTATATTTATTTTATTTTTTTATTTTTTCACTTGAAGTAATTATATAATTCCGTAATTTTGTATTATTTGTAAATTATAATCTATATACTATATATACTATATACTATTAGTATATGATAACATTTATTATATTACTTTATTAAATCATATACAATCAATAGATTTGGGTCGAATTGTTGTTTGTATTAAATTTGGGAAATTCTTCTTATGATCGATTGGCGCGCATTTTGAATAATGAAATTTTTTAATTTAACTTATTTTTAATTAATTAATCTGTAATTATCTGCAATTAAAAAGAACGTCTTTAAGTAGTAATTTTGTTCGTTTTTTTTTTGTTGTGATAACCAAAATTTCACTAAACTAAAAATGAAAGAATATTTTATTAAATTTTGATGCATTTTTTTTATTTATATTCATTTATATATTTTTTAATGGTTTATTTTTTTTTTTTTTGTTTTTCCTTGAGGTTTTCACATACACAATCAATATACATACACACACATACACAAATATAATATTTATATGTCTATTTTAGAATTTTATGTCATGGCATTTTTTTTTTGTTTTTGTTTTTTTTTTCTTTTAATTAATTAATTAATACATTTAATTTTCATTTTTCCACGAAAAAAACATTTAATAATTAATATTTATTTATTTATTTGTTTTTCTTTTTTTTTTTGAATATAATAAAATTTTCTCTTTATTTTTTTTTTCTCTCTGATTTCATAATTATTATAAAAATACAAGTTGAAACTTTTTTCTATTCAGTTTTTTTTTTTTTTCACATTTTTCTATCATTTTTTTATTTATTTTTTGTTTTTGTTTTTGATTTTAAAAATTCCTTCTTTTGTTTTTCTTTTTTGGTAATTTTTCTTCATCTTTCTTCTTTGCTCTTAATAAGAAAACTTTTGATATTGGAAATATCGTATCAATGTTTTTGTATTTTTTTTTTCAATTTCAATTTTGGGAAAAATTTTATTACAAAATGATTAACAAAAAAAAAAAAAAATAACCGTTAAATTTTCAAAACGTCATTTAACGTAAATTTTTATTCTAATTAAAGATTCATTAAAAAAAAAAATTTCAATTAAAGAAAAACAAAAACAAAAGACAACAAAATAAGGAAATGTTTGAATTTATTTTTTTAAAAATGACGTTATTGTTAAATTAGAAATAAAAGAAAAAAAAAAAAAAAAAAAAATAATTAAATTCAAATCCGTTCATTATCCCTGTGTTTTCATTTTTTTTTTCTCTCTCTCTTTAATATTTTCTTATAAAAATAAAGGCAAAATAGAATTTTCATTTTTCTTTTCAAAGGGAAAATGTAATAATTTAATTGAGTGTTCCAAGAATAAATATTTATTTTTTTTAATGAATTTTCACTAAATTAATAATCAAATGAAAATTTATTTTCCCGTTTCCTATGAACAGAAAATTCAATACAAAATATTCACATAAATTCATCAAATAATACAAATTTCAAATTCAAATTCGTTTTTTTTTTTGTTGTAGACATTTTTAGAAAAATTTTGAAGAGAGAAAAAAAAAATAAAAATCTGAGGGGAAAAATGGAGAACATTTACTTTTGTAACCCTTAAATAAAAAAATTTATTCTAATTTTAAATTATATTTAAAAAAAAAACACAAAAAAAAAATGTTCCACATGAATTCACACATTCAATAATTTTTTTCTCCCTCTCTCTCTCTCTGTCTTTCTTTTATTTTAACAACATTATCCCGTTATTAATTTACCAAAGATAAAAGTAAAAGTTTTCATTTGTTTCTTTTTTATGCAATCATATATTTTCTAATTGTTCTTTTCTTTTTTTTTCTAATTTTCCATAATAATAATTTTCTTATTCTTTTTATTGAACTTAACTTCCGTTTTTTTTTTCTTTTTTTTTTTTGCTTATATTTGTTTCTCTCTTTCTTATAAAGACTTCTTTTTTTTTTTTTTTTAACATAATTAATACAAATATATATAAATAACATAAATATACACAACTACCAATAATATATATGTATGTATTTTTATCATAATATTTTCTCTTTATTCTTTTTTTTTTTTTATAGTTTTTTAGTTTATTTATTTTACTTTTGGACAAACATCATTTATAAATTGTTTTTTTATTCTTTTTATTTTTTAACACATTTTTTTTTCATTTAATAGAATTTTTTTTCATAGTTTTGTGTAATTAATATTTCTTTTTTTCTTTTACGTTCATTTTGATATTATTTTATTTGTGAGCTTTTGTGTTTTGTTGTGGTTGTTGTTGTTGTTGTGTGTGTGGAGGGTTATTACAATTTTTTTTTTATTTACCGGTACGTACAATATTTTTATTTTAATTAGTTTTAGTTTTTGTTTTTTTTTTCTTGTTTTATTTTTTATTTTGTTTGTTATTTTGTTTGTTATTTTGTTTGTTGTTTTGTTTATTTTTTGGTCACGTGTATTTTCTAAATATTATTGTTGTAAGTCATGTTCTATTCACAAATTTTAATCAATTTTAGTTTAGTACATTGAGTACATTGAGCCTAAATAAAATTAAATTATTAACCGTCTCTCTTCTACATGATAGAAATAAATAATAAATAATTAATTAATTAATTAATTGTAATAAAATGGCGCCTAAAATTTTTTTTGTTGTTAAAAGAATTTTCGCATTGTGCAAACTCCCAAGTAAGTTGTGAATTTTTTTTGTTTTTTTTTTTTCCTTTATGAAAAATAGTATAGTCTGAAGTGTTAGGGGTTGGGGGTAGTGTCTAGAACATGACTAAACATGTATTGACTTGTTTTGACTATTTTTCTTGTTTATTTGTTTATAATTTTCTCTAATTAAAAAAAATAATACAAAAGAATAATTATTAAATATAAATTTTCCATTTAATAAATTTAATTTTTCTTTTTTTTTTTTTATTTTTTTGATTTAATTATTTTTTATTCACTAAATTTTTTTATATTTTTTTTTTTTTTTCTTTTTGGTGTTTTGTTTTTTTTTTTTCCTTTTTCTCTAATTTTTTTTTTGTTTTCTTTTTTTTTTTTTTTTGTATAATTTAAATTAATTTTATTATTTATATTAATAAGAATTTTCTTTTAAATTGAAATTTTTGTTATTGTAAAAATGTTGATATAATTTTTCTTATATATTTTTTTTTTTCTTGATTTTCATTTTTATTATTTTTCTTTTATATATTTTTTAATTAAATGAACGTTTTATGGTGGAAAGAGATATATTTGAAAATTGTTTTTCATTTACTTTTATTTTTTTTTTTTGTTTTTCTTTTTTTCCTTTTATTTTTCTTATTTAATAATTAAATATTTTTAATATAATTTTGATATAAATATTGTACTTGGATTTTCTTTCGTTCTTCTTCTTACGTCTTCTTCTTCTTCTATTAATTTAAAAATGTAGAATTGACTAATTTCTTTTGTTTTGTTTCTGTTTTTTTTTTTTTGTAATTTTCTTCTCTTCCCCCCCTTCTTCCCTATTATTTTCTTATTTGCTCTTATTCGTTTAAATATTTTTTTTTTTGCTCCCAAAAAATTTTTTCATCAAAATTCACTTTTCTTTTTATTGCTGTTGTTGTTGTTGTTGTTGTTGTTATGGTTTTTATGTTTGGTTTTGGAAAAAGAAAAAAAAAAGAAGAAAATTAAAATAATAATTTAACTAAAAAACAAAAAAAAAAGTAGTAGAATTAATCTCGGTTATTGTGTAAATATTTTCTTTTTTTTGTCAAATTATAAAATAAAAATTATAAAATGTCAACTGTGAATTTCTTTACGTTTAATTTTAAATTATTGTTGTATTACGTCATATTCTTATATTTAGAATATGACGTAATATGACGACAGTATATACATGAATAAAACAACAATAAAACATTTACTATAAATTTTTGATTAAAAATTATTTAAGATTGTTGTGATTTATATTTGTTTTTTCTTATCGTACAAATATATTCTTTAATTAGAATCATTCCCAAATAACTACAACTTTTTTTTTTTAAAAAAATAAAAAAAAAAATAAAAAAAGAAAAAATGAAAGAAAAAAAATGAATTAGGATAAAACTTCAATTTACAACAAAAACAAACAAAAACAAACAAAAATATAAATAAATAAATTATTTCTTATTTTTTTTCTCTTCTTCACCGATCATCTTATTTTATCAAAAAAAAAAAAAAAAAAACAAAAAGAAAGAAAATCTTAAATAAAAAATCGAAAACAAAACCTATAGAAAATTTGTTCAATTTTTTTTTTTTTGTTTGTTTTAATGAAAAACAAAACAAAGAAGACAATCATATTTCTGACAGACAATTGAGGATTTAATAAAATAAATTATTGTTGTTGTATTTTTCTCTTAAAATATTACGTTTGTTGTTGTTGTTGTTGTTGTTGTTGTTGTTGTTGTTGTTGTTGTTGTTGTTGTTGTTGTTGTTTGTAGATTATTATTATTATTATTTTTTTCTTATTCTCTTTTTAATTAAATAGACAAATATTTTTAGTATAATTAAATAGTAATCATAAATATATATCTATATATATATATATATATATATATCCATATGTATTATATAATATTTTATTACAATTTAAATGGTAATTTTTCTTTCATTTTCATTTTCATTTTCCTAGTTTTTTTTTTTTTCTTTGTTTTTAATAAAATTTTAATTTTTTTTATAAATATAGATAAAAAAAAAAAAAAAAGACAAAAGGAAAAGTTTCTTTATTAGTTTTTTTTTTTGTTTTTTGTTTTTTTGTTTTTTTTTTTTTTTGAGCTCGAAGCTTTAAATTTTTTTTTTGTTTGTTTGTTTGTTTTTTTTTTTTTTTTTATAACAAATTGGGAAGAACACTGATAAATTTTTTATTATTTTATGTTTTTTTTGTTTTTTTTTTTTTATATTATACGATAATTATACGTAAATGCATTTTTTATTTTTTTTTCTTTAATTTGATTTAAAAAATAAAAAAGGTGGAGAGGAAAAATAGTGAAGATTTATTTTTATTTTAATAATTTTTTTTATTTTGGTTTCAACCACACATGTTCATAATCAACATTCATAATTTAATTTAATTTATTGTTTTTCTTCTTCTTTTTTCTCTTTTTTTCTTCCATTTTGTTTTCATTTTTTCTTCCAGTTTTTTTTTTTTCAATAATTAAGAAAAATCATTTACGTTTTTATTCCTTTTTGTTTTGTGTGTGTGTGTGTGTGTGGGTTTTTTTTTTTTTTTTGAAAACATTTAATTAATTAATTTAATATTTTTTTTTTTTTTTTATTTTTCTTTTACACTTAAATAACATTTATTTTGATATTTTCTTTATTAAAATTTTTAATTTTTAACTTTTTTAACTTTTTGTTCAGTTTTTTTTTGTTTTGTTTTGTTTTGTTTTTAACTTTCTTTTTTTTTTTTTTTTTTGTTTTTAACGTGTCCCCTTTCTCTCTCTTTTGATAGAATTAGAATATAAGATTTTTCTTTTCATTTTATTTAAACATTTATTTAGAATTTTTCATAATATATATTTTTTTTTTGTTAATGATTTTTGATCATGGAAAAAAAATATTCTGTTCGCTATGGTTGAGAAAATTGAAAAATTATCTGGATTTTATTTGTTGTTTTTTTTTTTTTCACTGTAAAATTTCACAATTAAAAAAAATATATATATAACTATAGAGTGGAAACCTTGTCTAATTGAACCACAGGTCTAATCAAATCACCGGTCAATATTTAATTTAATTTACTTTTAATTTATTTTAAAATGCATAAAGGTAAAAAAAAAAAAAGAAACAAAGAAATTCAAAAATCGTATCATTTCAGTAGACTGCAATTTTAATTTTATTCTTTTAAATATTTTGTGTTTCGTTTTTAATTTTTTTGTTTTTAATTTTACATTTTTGGTCAGCGAACAAAATTTCTTATCCAAAAACAAATTCAATTTAAATACACGTGACATTTAATTAAATTTCAAATACAATTTAATGAATACAAATATTTTTAAGATTTTAATTTTAACTATTTTTTTCTTTCGTTCTTTTAAAAGAAGTCTATCTCTGTATGTATTTGTTAGTAAAATATTTATTCTTTTGATTTGTAATTTGTAAGAAGAAAAACAACAACCGAAAAAAAAAAAAAAAAAAATTGCACTGATGATTAAAGATGATTTTTTTTTTGATTTTTGCACAAAAATTCCATTTTTATTTCAGCAAAGTTAAAAATAAAATCAAAGTTTAAAAATTTTTAAAATTACATTTTTATTTTATTTTTTTTTTTTTTTGTAAATTGTTTAGAACAATTAATTTAAGAAATATATTTCACCATAGATTTTCAATTGATACATTTATTTTATATTATTAATTTATTTTAATTTGATAATTTCCATTAAATTTGATTTAAAAAATTTGATTTGTTGTGAATTTGATAGAATCAAATACTTTGTTTGATTTCTTTAATTTGATTTGATGTGGATTTTTTTTTTTTTCTTTCTTTTGTTTACTAATTTTAATATCTTTGTAATTTTAGTTATGTTCGTCCGTTTTCTTTTTCTTGTTTTTTTTCTATCGTCTATCGAGGAGAGAATTTTTTTCTTTAGATTTTAAAATCAAAAATTTTCTGTTTTTTTTTTAGAAAAAAAAAAATAAAAACCTTTTATTGTTTTCTTCCTTTTCTATTTCTTCTTTACCATTTACATATTTTTTTTTAATTTAAACTTAAACATATTTAAAGAAAAAAAAAAACAATTAAATAACAAAGAAAAAAAAAAAAGAGTCATAAAAACATAAACAATTTTATAATTCAATAAAAAACACAAAAATCTTAAAACTAAAAGAACAATTTCAATTAAATTTAAAGTTAAAGTTAAAAAGAACAAAAAAAAAAATAAAAAGAGAAGAAATATTCAGGAAAATTTTCTAATAATTAATTTTCCTGTAGTTTTCTTCTTCTTCTTTTTTTTTTTTATATTTATTTTTCAATGAATTTTTTTTTTAAATAAAAATTAGTTAATTATTTAGTTGCAATCAGTCTAAAAGAAAAATTATAGTTAATTATTTTGGTTCAAAGTAACGGAAAAAAGTTAAAAAAAAAATACAAAATGTTTACCTACAAATTTTATTATTAATTTTTTTAAAATTCATTTTGCATTTTTTTTTATTTTTTCTCATTTATTTTTTGTTTGTTGTTGTTCTAATAAATTTTTAATTTAATTGAACAAAATTTACAATTTAAACATTTTTTTTTCTTCTCTTTTTACAGCCGTCAATGACGTTTGGTACTGATTCTGGTACTGTTTCATACACAGAGCAAAAAAAAAAAGAAAAAAAGAAAACATCTAAAATTGTAAGTGTATTTTTTTTTTCTTCTTATGAATTTTCTTTTGTTTTATTTTGTACACATTTTTAAAATTTATCTTTAATGGTCTAATGACATTTTCTGTGCTGACAAAAATGTTGTCATCAAATTGTCTTTGTAGACAAATTGTTTTCCAGACTAAAACATTTAACTTCTTCTTCTTCTTCTATTTTCTAGTAAAATTTCATTTATTATCTATTCTTAATTTTTGTCTTAACAATGAATTATTGGTTTTTTTGTCCGTTTTGTTTTGTTTTGTTTTTTTTTTTCAATAATTTAACTTTCTTATTTTTTTTATTTTTTTTCTTTTACAAATTTAAAAAATTTTTAAAACATTAAAAAATGTCAGTTAGTTTATTTTGTTTTTAGCTAGAAAAATATGTGTGTGTGTGTGTGTTTGTGTGTGTGGATGTTTAGCAAGAAAAAGAGACAGGAATAGGGTAAAAGAAGGATATGAAATTAGGAGAGGGATGAGTTGAATTGATAAAATGAATGGAAAATGTATGATTTGTTCTTTTTGATTTGTAATTTTTGTTTGTTGTTGTTGTTTGTGTTGTTAATTAATAGGAGGATTCCAACATTTAATTATTTAATTATATAATTTATTTTTACACTTATAGTTAATTAATTTAAAATTTAAATTATTATTTTATTTAGTTTTTCATTTAAATTTTGGTTTTTTCTTTCACATTTTTGTTTTTTTTTTCTTAAAAAGTTTCTACAAAATATTTTCTAAAAAAATTGTGTGTATTATTTTTCTCTTATTTTTCTTTACTTATATATTTTTTTTTATTAAATTTAAATTTTTTGCTCACACTATAATCTTTCTTCTGCTTTTTTTTCTCTCATTTTTTTTTCTTCATCTTTGATTTATTTTACACTCAGATTTAAAGATACAAAATAATTAATAATTTTGTTCAGAAAATTGTACGAAATATACATACTTCAATTAACTAAAAAGAAAAGAAAAAAAAAATTGTTTAACAAAAATTAAAAAACAGAAAAATAATTAATTAAAAAATAAATTTTTCTTTAAAATATTTATATAAAATTCATTTAAATAATATCATCACTTGATTCATCATTATCATCAATATTTATATGTGATAATTTTATTTCATCTTCTTCCTCTTCATCATCATCATCATCTTCATTATCATCATCATCATCATTGTCATCATCATCATTATCATCTTCTTCTTGTTCCTTCTCTTTATTAAAATCATTATCACCATTATCCTCCTGATCATCTTCATCATTATGTTCAACATTAACAATATTACACTCATTATTATGTCCATCACCATTATTTGTAATACTTATATTTATTAAACGTTCTTGATATAAACACAATGCTCTATGTATTAATTCATATTGTTCTGAATTTTGTACCATACCACCACGTTGTAAACGTAAATTACATACAATACCTAATACATCAACATTTATTGTATTAAATATATATAGATTATTAACAGTTGTTATTGTTTGTCGTATTTGTCTTAAACCATTTAATATTGCTGCTAAACAACCGGTACGTCCAATACCAGCTGAACAATGTATTATTGGTAAGATTTTTTGTTGTTGTATTTGTTTTTCTTGTATTTTTTGTTCACCATCTATTTCTTGTTTATCAACAACTAATTTTATATCATCATCTTTTTTAATTAAATTATAATCATATGATGTTGTTGGTTTTATTTCAATATTTTCAACGGTTTTTTCTTTAAATGTATTATCATTATTATCATCATTAATATTATCATTACTTGCATCATAATCATCATCATCATCATCATTATCATCATCATCATTATCATTAAATTCAATATCACAATTACCATCTAATAAATCAAGACTCATATCTAATAATACATCAATATCTTCTGGTGAACGATGATCTGGCCAATCGGGAAACCAATAATGATAGACAAAAAATTTTTTTTTTTCATCATCAATATCATCTTGTTGTTGATTAACATCATCATTTGTTATATTTATAATATCATCATTATCATTATTCATTAATTTATTTGTATTATGATTACAATAAAATATTGCTAATTTACGTATTGAATAACCATTTTTTTGTATTATTTTTATATTTTTCACTAAAAAATAATTACATTTTGTATTTAAATCTGGTGTTAATTCATCATTCATAATATCAGCACTACGTTCTTCAATAATACTAGTATCATCAATATTATTATTACATGTAAATGCTAATATTTGTCCTAATTCAGATGGAAAATAAATTGCACATTTTTGTCTACCATTTTCAACAAAATCAGTTAACATTGCAATTTTTTGTTGTCCAATATTATCACCACTAGTATTTTGTACATTTTGATAAATCATTAACCAAAATTCATAGATTGTATTTGGCATTGGACCTTGTGTTGCTATATAACAATTGTGTGTATAATCAGGACCCTGTAAAATTATAAGAGAAACAGAAAAAAAAACAAATACAAGATTAGAAATTTTATAAAAATCAAAATAAAATTAAAAAAAATTTATCTAAATTATTTTTAAAAAGAAAAACTATTTTTTTACTTCAATTATTGGGAATGTTAAAAGTGCTTTCAACAAAGATCTTTCACCTTAATTACAATAAATTTCAAATGAAAAATATTTTTGATAAATTTTAATAAAAATCACAAAACATTCTAAATCATCATCTAAATTTTAAATTTAAAAAATAAAATAAAATTAATGTATAAAAAAAAAACCTCTCACCTTAATATAATTAGCATTTATATATGGTTCAATAATTGAACCAATTTCTGATTTTAATAAAACACGTGAATGTTCATTTGGTAATATTGTTTTATAACGATTTTTTGCTTGTGAACCAAATACTAATGGTTTCTCTTGATAATTTGTTGGTAAATCCCAAAATTCTTGATGTAAATTTCTTAATAATAATTTTTGTTCATCATCTGTTGGTAATTTATTATTTATATTATTATCATCATAATCATCAATATTATTATCATCAATAATATTGAAATTTTTTTGTTTTTTTAAAAATAATAATAAATTCATTTTTTCATCAATATCCTTTTTTTTATTAATATTCTGATAGCTTTTACCAAATACACAAGATAAATTACGTAAATTTTTATCGGTTAAATTATTTGTTGCATTTTGTAAAAATTGTATATTTGCTAAATAAATTTTAAAATCTTCCGATGTTGATTGTGGTGATAATGGTTTTGTTGTTATATTTCTAATACCATTACAATGTATACAATTATTATCATTATTTTGAAATTCAATATCAATCATATCATTTGGTAAATTATTTATTAATTGATTTGATTTTTTTAAATCATCAATTGAACCATAATTACCCTGTAAATGTGCATGCTGATGTTGTTTATGTTGATTATGTAATTTTATACATGTCGTTAGATTATTTAAATTTTCTGAACTTAAAAATTTACGATATTGTTGATGATGTTGTTGTTGTTGCTGTTGTTGTTGTTGTTGTTGTTGATGCTGTTGCTGTTGTTGAAATTGTTGTTCATCATCTGTTTCACATTTATTATTTATATTAATTATATTTATTTGTTCATTAGAACAATCATCAACATTATTTATTTCAATTAAATCATTTTGTGTTGTATTTATACTACTTAAACTACATGCTGAACCACGTAAATTACTATTTGATATACTAAGTCCACGATTTTGTATATTTAATGTTAAACTAGCATTTGAATTACGACGTTCTAATAAACCTTTTTTATTACGCTGTTCATTATTATGTAATATATTTAATGAACTATGACTATTAAAACGATTTAAACTTAAATTAGAACTTTGTATATTTAAAGTGAGACTTGTATTTGAACCACGACGTTGTAGTAAATTTTTTTTTCTTGAATTATTTGGATTATTTGTAGTATTACCACTTATATTATTATCACCATTATTACCATTACCACCTGTACCACTATTATTTCCAATACCACTACCTCCTCCTCCTGTACCAATAATACCACTATTATTACCACCATTACCACCGCCACTATTTAAATTAAAACTTGATCCAGATAAATTATAATGTGATCCTTGTAAATTACCTAAACTATAATTTGATGTACTTAAACCTTTTGTTAAATTACAAACAGAACCATCTAAATTTAATGTTAAACTATGATTTGAACCACGACGTTGTAATATACTATTACGTGTTTTATTATTACATGTATTTGGTGTTAATACAATTGAATTATTAACACCAATTATTGTTATATTGTTATCTAATTTATTATCATTATCTGTACCAAAATCACTTAATGTCATTACTTCTGGTAATGTTTTTAAATTATTATTTGATACACTTAATGTTGTTGTTTTTAATATTTGTAAATTTGAACCAAAATAATCAATACCACTATTATTACTATTTGTACCACTTATATTACCATTACCAGATGTTGTTTTTATATCAGCAAATATATTCTCTTTATCAGAATTATTTTGTGTTGATTTTTTATTGTTATCATCTAATAAGTCAACAATATTTTCATCAAAACTTCCTAATTTACGTGTAAATCCACCAATTATTTTAGGACGTTGCTGTTGTTGTTGTTGTGATAGTAATGGTGATGTTGCTGATGAAGATGATGTTGTTGCTGATGTTGGTGTTGTAATTGGTGTTGTTGTTATTGGTATATCATAAAAATTAATTTTTGGATTTATTAATTTTGTTGTTTTTAATTTATTTAATTGTTGCTGTTGTTGCTGTTGATATAATTGTTGTTGTTGTAATTGTAATTGATGATGATAATGTTGTTGTTGTAATTGTTGACGTTTTGGTGTTGTCGGTACTGATATTGATGTTGATAATTGTGGTGGCATTATTAATGGTGGTAATTGATATTGATGTTGTTGTTGTTGTTGTTGATGATGTTGCGGTTGATAAAATTGTTGTTGATATTGATGATATTGTTGATACTGATATTGTAAATGTTGTTGTTGTTGATATTGTTGTTGTAAATTAATTTGATCAGAATCAAGTGATACTGCCTTCTGTCTTGTTTGTTGTAATGTTGGTGTTTTTGGTGTTAATAATTTATTTAATTTATAATCATCATTTTGATTTTGTATTAATGTTTCATCTTTTTTATTTAAATTTATTGTTAAATGATTTTTATTTTTTGGATTATTTTTTATAATATTATTATGTAATTTTTGTTGTTGCTGTTGTATTTTTTTTTGTATTAAATTATTATTATCAGTACCAATATTATTATAATTATTAATATTATCAACTAATTCTTCAACTGGTATACCTAAATTATCTTCAACTAAACGTGCACTTTCTGAATCTAATGATATTGATTTAAGACGTGCACGACGATTTGCTATTGAATTATTTATTGTTTGACCATTTATTGGTTCGAGTAATGTTAACTGTTGTTGTTGCTGCTGTTGTTGTTGTTCATTCTCTAATAATTCATCTTTATATTTATCATTATCATTTTTTCCTTGTAATAATGGTGATGTAGATACAATTGTTGGTAATGGCGGTGTCGGTGGTAATTCATTAAAATCATTAAAAATATTATCTAAATTATTTATACTTGTTGTTATTGTTGATGTTGCCATTGTTATAGTTTCATTATCTATTATATTTTTATCAGTAGCTGCTGTTGGTAATAATGTTGTTGTTATTGGTGTTATTGTTGCTGTTATAACAGTTGTTATTGTTGGTGGTGTTGTTGTTTTAATTTTTCCTACTATATTATCTAATGCTACCGCTGAAATAATTGTACTATATGATGTTGTTATATCTGTTGATAATATAACAGATGGTGTTACTGGTGGTAATGGTGTTAATTGTGAAGTTGGTGTAAATATATCAACATCAGGAAAACGAAAATAATTACCATGTTTATAACCAGCTGATGTCATAAGTGGACTTGTATTTAAATTATAATCATTTGTGGTAAGACAAAACTGTTGTTGTTGTGGTTGTTGTTGTAACTTTGGTGAAAATGTAAAATGATTAATAATAATATTATCACTTGTTGTTATTAAATTATTATCTATAATTAATGGTGAATTTTGTTGAAATTGTTGCTGTTGTTGCATTAATATTCGTGGTGAATTCGGATTACTTATTGGTTGCTGTTGTAATTGTTGTTCACTTAAATTATTATTTATATTTATTAAATTATTTATATTATTATTTAAATTATTATTTATATTATTATTTATATTAAATATTGGTATTTTATTTTCTTTATCATCTGATAGTTGTAATGATGTATCAGCTGCTGCTACTGTTGTTGTTGTTATTGTAGTTAATGTTGATACTGACATTGTTGTTGTTGATGATGTTAATGTTCCTGTTGTTAATAATTGTATCTCTTTTGGGTTATGAAATTGTTTCAATAAATAATTATAATTATTACGTGTTGTTGACGATGATGATGATGGTATCGCTGATGATATTAATGGTGATTGTGATATTGTTGTTCTATAACCTGTTGATATTAATGGTAGAGGTGGTGATGGTAATTGTATTGATTGTGATGTTACTGACATTATTGGCGGTGTTAGTAGTGGTGATAATGATTCAATTGTTGGTTGAATTTTTTGTATATCATTTTTTAATAATTTTGGTGTTGTCTCATGTAGTATCCATTCTTGTTTTAATGGTAATTTTATTTGTTGTTGCTGTTGTTGTTGTTCTTGAAAAATTCCACCTGATGTAGATGATGATGATTCATCACGATCGCTATAAATATCTTTTAATGAAAATTTTTTGATTTTATTTTTTATTTTATTATTACCACTATTACCACTATTACCACTATTACCACCACTATTATTACCACTATAATTACCATCATAATATTTTATATTATTACCATTAGTATTTATAAATTGATGATAAATAGGTACAGATAATGGTAATGTAACAGAAACAGGTAATACAATTGAATTTGTTGGTATTGTTGTTGTGATTGTATTTGAAGTTGATGATGATACTGTTGTTGCAGTTGTTGTTGATGTTGTTGCTGCTGCAGCTATTGTCATTACTGATGTTGTTAATGATAATGATGTTGTTGCTGCTGTTGTATTTGTTGTTGTTGTTGTTAATGTTAATAAATTTGGTGTTATTGGTGGTGATAAACTAATTGAATTATTTTCAATAACAATTTTTTTACGCTCATTATTTTCCATAATTAATTTTTTATTTTTATTAAAAAAATTATTACTTTTACGTTTTATTTTATTACAATTATTACTATTATTCAAATTATTATTATTATTATTAATTGTAAATTTAATTTTATCATTAATTAGAAATTTACCCACATCTTCTTCTTCGTCGTTAATTTTCTCTTTAATTTTTTCACTTTTTATTATAATTTTTTTATTAATTGTTTTTTTATTAATTATATCGTTTGATTGTTGTGGTTGTTGTAATTGTTGTTGTATTTGTAGTTGTTGTTGTTGTTGTATATGTTTTTTATTATTATGATTAATTTGTAATAAATGTTTTTCTTTATTTATTGATGATGAACAATTATTATTATTATTTGTAATTAAATTATTAGTTATATTATTTTTTAAATTATTATTATTATTAAATAAATAATTTTTTAACCATATTAATAGTATAATACCAATTATGAATACACCAATTATTGTAATTGTGAGTATTGTTAATGGCAATGCTAAATCATACCATTTTACTTGTAATTGTTCATATTTAATATCATTATTATTATTATTATTATTATTAAATAATATTAGTTCTTGTTCTTGTTGTAATTGTTGTTGTTGTTGTAACTGTTCATGTACATTTTTTGTTAATAATTTTATTGTATTTTGTTGTAATTGTAATTGATGTTTATTATCAAATAATAATTGTTGCTGATACAATTGTTGTTGCTGTTGTCTTTGTTGTAAATTTATTTGTGTTTTTGTTGTAATTATTTTTAATAAATCATCACCATCATTATCATCACCATTATTATTTTTCTTATTTGTTATTTTATTAAATGTTGATAATTCCTCCATTTTCTATTTTCTATTAAATATTTTTAATTTTCTCTTTCTTTCCTTTTTCTTCCTCGTCTTCTTTTTTTTTGTTTTTCTTTTGTTTATTTTGTTATTTTTACATTTTTACATATTTGTGTTTTTGTATTTTTTTTTTTGTTATTTCGTTTTCGTTTTCCTTCTTCTTCTTCTTCTTCTTTCGTTTCCTTTTTTCTGCCCTTTTTTTACACTTCAATTATTATTTATTATTAGGTAAATCTATTTTTGGTTTGTTGCTTTTGTTGTTGTTGTTTTTTGTTTTCACAATTCGCCTTTCTACACTTTTTTTTTTTATCCTTTTACGTTTTTTCTCCTTTTTCTTATTATTTTGATTGTGTCTTCTTCTTGTTGTTGTTTCGTCTTATTTTTGTTTACATTGTTTTTCGTTTAATTTTTTTCCTGTGATTGTGTTTATTTTTTGTTTGTTCCTCTTTTCCTTATTGTTATTTTGACTTCCAATATCTGACACCTTTAGTGAAAAATACAAAAAAAAAAAATAAATAGAGAGAGAAAATGAAAATTTAATAATAAGATACAAAAAAAAGAAAAAAAAACAAAAACAAGACAAAAAAAAAAGGATTCAAATGTTAAGAGGGAGAAAGTAAATATTAAAGATCGATTGTGAGTTAGTGTAAGATAGAGATAGAGATAAAAGGGATGAACAAGCAGTATGGGAAAATTCAATTAAAATAATTAATGAAGAGAACTTTTTCTTTTTTTTTTTGTGTTAAATTATTTTTTTTTTTTTTGCAGGATTTCAAAAGAAAAATACAAATTTTCATGTATTTTGTTTTCGTTTAATTTTCTAAACTCAAACTGAAATTTTAGATTTCACCCACTCACACACACACACACACACACACACAGATTACACAGAGAAGAATTTTTGATGAGTTTCCCGATAGATTTTTTTTATAAAACAAATTTTGATTATTTTTATTTTGAGAGGAAAATTGTGTGAAACCATTTTTTTTTTTTTTTTTAAACAGCCGGGATAGAAAAAGGAAAACTTTATTCACAATTTATGAAACTTTTGTTTTTGTTGTTCTTCTTGTTTTTCTTTTTTTTTTAATTTGCAAACTTTTCATATTATTATTTTTCTCTCTCTCTCTTTCACTCTCTCACTATTCTCTGTCTGTTTTAATTAATTACATTTTATTATTATTATTTATTTTGTTGCTGTTGTTGTTTGTTATTATTTTAAAATAAAATTTGTCACTTTTCTTGTTTTTCTTTATTTCCCGTTTTACTAAGCTGGAAATATTTCAAGAGACTACAAACAAACAGATCCTGTCCGGTCTGACGAACACAAAAAAAAAAAAAAAGAAGAAAAAAAAAACAACAAACAAAAAATTTTCCACCCACACATAAATAATTTAGTATAGAGAAAAAACAGAGAGAGAGAGATAGAGAGAAAGAAAAAGAGAGAGGAAAAATACAATTTTCTTTTTAAATGAACAAAAAAAAAAAGAAAAAGCAAAATAAAATTAAAAAAACAGGAAATTTTTTTTTTAACTTTTTTTTAGAAAAATCACAATAGTTTTCTTATTGATAAGGGGTGGGAGGGTTGGAAAAGAGGGATTAATTTTTTTTTAACTTTCATTTACAATTTTTATACAAATTTTCGGTATAAAAAATGTTCTTACAAAAAAATAAAGTAAAAAAATACAACAACAGAAAAATTAGCAGAAAATTTATGATTCAAAGAAATGAGAGACAGAGTGAGCGAGTAAGAGAGAGGAGAGGAGGAAAATGATATTTTTTTCTTTTTTCATCTAATCAAAATTTTATCATCACAAATAAACAGCAAAAAATAAATAAATAAATACGGAAAATTCACACACACAGAACAGAAATGAAAAACCAAGAAAAAAAAAAAAAGAAAAATATTTCGTTTTAGTTTTTCTTTTTATCTATAAAAAAAAAAAAAATTCTCACGAACAATTAATTTATTTATTATTTTTTTAATTCATTTGTGTTGTTGTTGTTGTTGTTTTTTTCTTCTGTTTTATCTTTACTTTTTTTTTCTTTCTTTATAAATTAATGAAAATTTTCACTTTTCTTTCATTTTTGTTAAATTTTGTTTTTCTCCAATTTTCCATTTTTACTTTACTACAACTTTTCTTCATCATTTTTCTTTTTGTTGGTGATATTGTTGTTGTTGTTGTTATTATTATTGTTGTTGTATTATTTTATAACATCGCATTTTCCCCATCATTAGAGCAGTCACAACATACCAATACACATACACACACACACCCATATGTGTCTACATATTGAAAAATTTATTCATAAAATATAAAAATGAAAAACCCGAAGGAAAATCCGAAAACGATGTTGGGAAAAAAAAAAAAAAGTGAGAAGAAGAAGATGACGAAGAGATGAAGAAAAAAAAACAAAAAAGAAAACCACAACATCGGTTTTTCTCTGTATTGAAAAAAAGAAAACGAGACAGGGAAAATAGAAAGAGACAGCTAAACGAAAAGAAGTAAATATTTTTATTAAAAATGAAAAAAAAAAAAGAAAGAAAGAAAGAAAAATCTTTTCTATCAGAATAAACTTTTTAATTAGTTTCCATTTTAGCCGGGTACAAAATTTCGAAAAAGAAAATTCTTTCAATTAGAATGAGATAAATTCAATAAATAGAAAATTCATTTAAGTGTCAAAATACACAAAACAAAAACAAAGAAAAAAAAAAGGTTCAGTCGGAAAACTAAGAAAAAGAAGAAAAATAAATACAAAACAACAACAAAAAAAAAAGATCAGCAAAAAAAAAAAATTTCTTTTGAAAACAAAAAATAAATAAATTTATATACAAAAGTTGACATTATTTACAACTCAAAACTGGGTCATTCTGATTCTTCTTCTTCTTCTTCATATATTTTTTTTTTTTTTCAATCTTTTCATTCAATTCACACATTCTCACTTTTTCCTTCTTCTTCTTCTTCTTCTTCATCTTTTTCTTCTTCTTCTTCTTTTTTTGTTATCATAAACTTTTCTATTATTTGTTTATCTTCTTTCAATTGATTTCATTTTTGTTGTTGTTGTTGTTGTTGTTGTAGTTTTTATTTTATTTTTATTTTTATTTTTTTTAATTATTATTGTCTCTTTTTCACCCTTCACAAGTCAATAAAGACAAATAAAGACAGAAATAATTAATAATTAATAAAAATAAACAACAAATAAAAATAAACAACAACAACAAAAAGAGTTTTTGTTGTGTTTTTTTTTATTGTTGTTTTTGCAAAAACAAAAAAGAACAAAAACAAAAACAATAAAAGGTAAAATTTTTTAGAATTAGAAATTATTTTGGGCAAGGGAAAATTTTTAGTAAAAATTCATGTTGTTTTTTTTTGTTGTTGTGTGAAATGGAGAAAGATGAGAAAAAAAAAAGAAAAGTACTTTTCATAAATTTATTTACGAGTTTTTTGATTTTTTTTTTTCTTCCGGTATTTGAAAAATTAATTTTGACAATTGACAAAAATTTTGACATTTTTCTATTTTTTTTTTGTTCTTTTTTTTTTATATAAAAAAAAAAAAAAAATGTAGTTGGGAATTAAATTAAAAGGGAAACTGAAGGAATTTGGTTGGAATAATTTTTAATATTAAAAAAAAAAAAGAAGAAGAAGAAGAAATTAACTTAAAAAAAAATTGTAGAAACTTACCAATAATTAATTATTTTGTTTTTAATTATTTGTTGAATTTTTCGTGTAAATGAAAATAAATAAATAAGAACCACACTTTCTTCTTCTTCTTCTTATTCTTTGATATTCATTTTTTTTTTTATTTATTTCTAATTTTTGTTTTCACTTTTTTTTCTTTTATTTTATTTTTTTTTTTTTTGGAGTTGACGTTTAGTTAGATTTTTGTTGTTGTTGTTGTTTTTTTGTTTTTTATTTCAATTAAATAAAAAATTGACAAATATTTTTTTTTTTTTTTTACTATTAACTTTTGTACACATGTTTTTTTTCTCTTTCTCTTTCGCCACCATTTACATAATTTACAAGTAAAAATTTAAATGATCAATAAATGAACGAAAAATAATCAATAAAAAAAATTTTTTTTTCATTCATTAATTTGTTTAATTTTTTTTCCCCTATTTGTTGTTTTTCATATTATTTATTTTTTTCTTGTACCACAAAGTAAAAAAAAAAAAAAAAAAAATTGAAAAATTAAAAAAAAAAAAAAAAAATTGAAAATTTCTTTTCTTTTTTTTTTTTTTTTTCGGAAGACACAGTTTAGTGTGAAAGATGAAAGAAAAACATGTTCAACAATTTTTTGAAAATTTATTTTATTGAATTTTTCACCACACAAAATTAATTTTTTTTTTTTACTATTTTATTATTTGTTGTTGTTGTTTATATTTATTGTTGTTGTTGTTGTTGTTGAGTCTTATTTAATGAACTTCTTCTAACTTCTTTATTTTACGATTATTTATTTAATTGATTTTTTATGTTGTTGTTTGACTGAGAAAAATTAAATATTTCTTTTTAATCGGAGACGTTCGTTAACTTTTATTTTAATTACTTTGAGACTTTTTTTTTTCTCTATAGTTTTTTTTTGTTGTTGTTGTTTTTCTTTTTCTTTTTCTTTTTCTTTTTGTTTTGTTTTTTTTTTTTTTTTCTTTTTATATGACAACCCAAATGTGACAAGCCAAAAATAAATAAAAAATAATAATGAAGACAAAAACAAAAAGTTATGCTTTTGCTATGTTTCTAGAGGAACTGGTATGAAGTTGTTTTTGTTTTATTTTTTTGTTTATTATAAAATATATGTTGGCAGTAACATAGCAACGTTGCAATGTTTTTTTTTTTGTTTTTTTTACTTTTAAAAACAATTTTCCATTAATATAATTTTCTTTTAGATGAATTTTACTTGAAACTTTAATCTATCCTTATTATTAATTAAACGTTTAAAGTTTTATTTAAATGATGAATTTCTTGGGAAAATGCCGGAAAAGTATTTATTGAGATTTTTCTTTTTGAAAAGTTGTAATTTTTTCTGAACAGATGTCGCTGATAAATGTAGAAGTTTCAATATTAGAAAACAACAAATAAAACTATTAAGACAATTATTTTCATATTTTATTTATTAATAATTTATAATTCTTGTAAATATTCTAATTTTTAAATTCAATCAAGATTAACATTTTTTTAATAACAATATCTGCAACAATAATAGTGAATATAAAAACCAAAATTTATTGCATTCGACGGCAGTTCCATCTGTTGAATTTTGTGAAACAAAATGTCGATTTTCTGAAATTTGTGTAATGACAGTTTATTGTGAGATTTTGAAAATTAAAAATGTTATGAAAATTCTCTTTCGTTTTTCCTTAAAATTTATTATAAATAGGTAATTATATACATTTATATATATATACAAAATAATAATATATTAATTAGATTTTATTCACTTATATTAAAAGTTTATTAAAAATTATCAATTTCTTTGATTTTTTTTGTTATAAAAACGAATTTTTATCTTCCATATAAAAAAAGAAAGAAATACAAATTAAATGTCTGGCGTCAGATATCTTACATTTTAAAATTAGCACAATTTCTAAAATTGAACAATTACATAATTGGGGTTCTTGTAATATTTTTATATCTATTTTGTTGTTTTCTTTTTTTCCATTGTAACAAATTAATGGATTTTACATAAAAATCCATCTAAAACACAAAACAATAAAATAAAATCATCTTTTATTTATTTTATTTCTATTTGATTTAAATTTAAAAACTTTAAAATATTTTCTATTCACCAATACCAAAATATTTTGGTATTTTTTTTTTAAGCGATACAAAATTAATTTTATACAATTAAAATTATTAAACATTAACCATTTTTAATGAGATAACTAATTAGTAAATTATGCATTATTAATAAGTGATTAGTGATTATTAAAATATTTTAGTTAAATTTGGATTTACAACAAAAACAATATTTTTTTTAACTTAAAACAAAAAATTACACAACAAATTACGTACAATTAGCAGTATCAGTGTGTGTGTGTGTGCTGTCTGTGTTTATGTACTGTCTGTGTGTGTGTGTGTGTGTGTATGTAAAAAAATTGTATAAAATAAAGAGAGAATAAATATACCTGAAAGGATTAGAAATTATAGAAATAACAAAGAAGAAGAAAAGAGACAACAATACAAAAAAAAAAAAAAGAAAAAAAAGTAACAGAACAATTGAAGCAAAAATACAAAATATAATTAATTGTAATTTTGTTTTTGTAAATTTGTCAAAATTAAACAAATTTACAATTTTTGTCATCGTTTTTTTTTTCCTAGAGGAATTTATGGTTGAAAATCACATCAAAAAAATGAGTAAATTCCAAGTTTATTGTTGTTTTAATTTATATTTTTTTTTTTTGCTGTTTTTTTTTCGTTTTTTTTTCCATTTTTTTTTTGCCAATATTGTTATTGTTGTTATTTTTACTTAATATAAAAAAATATGAAATTATGATGCAGCACAATCACAACAAAAATTAACAGCTCTCTCTTCCCATACCCATAATTCACGTAAATCATCTGGTAAATCATAAAAAATTTTCTTTTTCTTTTTTTTTAAATCATTATCATTATTTTTCACACATTCACCATTACGTTTACGTAATATTTTTATTGTAAATGAACGTGGTTTACATTGATAATGTCCATACCAACATAAATTTTGTGTACACTCAATTGTTCTTATAAAACGTGGAAAATATTCTATACCAAGATCAATCCATTTTATTTTGGCTTCACATTCCCATGGTCTTGGTTGTTTTTGTTGTTGCTGTTTTTGGTGTTGTTGTTCTTGTTGTTGTTGTCTACCATTATAATTTCTAGAACGTTTTTTACGTTGTATATTTTGATTAGTATAATAATTATTTGTATGTTGTACCTCCCATGCTGGTTTATCACTTATTTCTAATGAATATTTATCATCAACATAAAATGGTAATATTGTTGTTATTTTACGTTTTATTGTTTTATCATTAATATCATCATTATTTGTTAATTGTTTTAAATTATTATTTTGTTCATCAATTGTATAAATTGGTGTATCAATACTCATATAACGTGAATTAAATGCAGGACCTAATATTTCTGTTAATACAATTTTTGATAATTGTTCACATTTATTATTATTATTATTGTTGTTGTTGTTGTTGTAATTATTATAATTATATGTTTCACTTATATTAAAATTTAATGGACGTGATTCAATTTCAATTGTTAATGTAAATATTAATAATATTAAATATAATATTAATTTTTCTAATAATTCATTATTAACACACATTTTGTTGTTCTTTTTATTAAAAGTTTTCTTCTTCTTCTTTTTTTTGTTGTTGTTAACTAAAATTTATTTAAAAACAAAAATAAAATAAAATGAAATTTTCTTTCTTTTTTTTTTCTTTCGTTCTTTTAACACAATTTTTACACACTTTATTTTTTTCTACGTCCCTTCTATAGGTGCGTTTTTTTGTTTTTTTAATTAGGTTTTTTTTATACAAAAACGAAAAACAACAAAAACTTATTATGCTTCCTTCAACACAAAAACTTTCAATGAAAAATAAAACAACAAAAATGGAAAAAATAAAATTCTCTTGAATTTTTATTATTATTGTTGTTGTTGTTGTTATCCTTTGTGACGTTTAATTTCGTCTTTATTATTTTTTTTTTGGTAATTTATCTTTTTTTTAAAAAAACAAAAACATAACAAGAAAAAGAGTTTTTCTTTTCTTCTTATTTAAAAAAAAAGATGTATTCAATACCAAGAATAAAATTTCACTAAATTTAAATATTATTTCTACTTTTTTTTTTGTTTCTTTTTTTTTGGTTTTTTTGTTTCACTCTTTTATAATAAATATTCAATAATTCACCATCAGTCCCCGTTAAACAAACAACAACAACTAAATTCAAATAGAAAGAAAAAAAAAAACTTTGAATCTTTAATAGCAGAAATTTTTTTTCTCTTTCTTTTATTTTTACAAAATTTGACCCCAACTAATACTAAGACAATTTTATTTACAAAAAACAAATACACATACAACACACACACACAAATATTATTTTTATAGTTCAAAAATAACAGTTAAACTTTTAAAATTCTATCTCTTTTACACATTTGATGATAATAATCCTTATTCATTTATTTTTTTTTCCAGATAACACACAGATATACACACACACACAAAGAATTAAAATATTCAAAAGTATTGTGTCAAGAACAGTTAGTGTATTTGTTACACGTTCGACCCTTAGTCGACAAAAATTAGTTTACATTTTAAATGTTGGAATGTTTTTAATGTCAATTTATAATTGTCCAATAGAGCAGCGCGTGTACATAATCTAAAAAATTCATAATTCCAGATATATTGAATATTTCATCCACAAATTACTATGAAGTCATCATTAATTAGCAATTGATTTGATCTATTTTTTATTGATAAAAAAAAATATAGAAAATTTGGAAAAATAAAGAAAAATGTTAATTCTTCAATAGGATTCCAACTTTTAAAAGAATTCATCAATAAATGTTGATTATTCTACAAAATACCAGGTGACTCCACTATATTTTTAACGATATAGAACAAACTAAATTACAACTGAAAATATATTGGAACGAATTAATGAACAATAAAATATCAAATTAAGACCAAAAATAAAAACAAACTTTGTTTTTTGGTTCTAAAATTGTTTCATCATTGTATTGAATAATAATTAATCGGTGCTTGAATTTTAAATGACTCGTATTAATTAATTACAATGAATGATGTGACAGATTTTATGTGACAATGTGAAGTGTAGTGATGTGTAGTGTAGTGTATTGTAGTGTAGTGTAGTGTAGTGTAGTGTAGTGTAGTGTAGTGTAGTGTAGTGTATTGTAGTGTAGTGTAGTGTATTGTAGTGTATTGTAGTGTAGTGTAGTGTAATACAGTGTAGTGTACTACAGTAAAATGTGAGTTTACCTTATTTTTCTTTTTAGTTTAAATATTTTTGTTAGTCTTTTCAGTCTTCCTTTATTTTAACAACAAAAAGAAAATGTTAGATTATTTATTTCTTAAACTAACCCAGGCAAAGAGAGATAGATTATGAAGAAAGAGAGACAGAGATGAAATATCATTTGTATTTTATGTAAAATTATTAAACCTGTTTTTCTAATTTTCTATACAAAAATACACATTTATGATTTAGTCAGGTTTCTTTCAGGTACATATTTTAGGTCACTTACAATATTGGGATAAGAAAAAAAAGGGGCTTTAAAACAAATATAATAAATTGAAGTTAATTTTATTTGGTTAGTAAAGACAATTTAAAAAAGATTCAATAGAATTTTTACAGCTTCGGAAAGGAAAAAAATAAAGGTTTAGTTTGGAGTGAGTGAGTAAGGAGGGGTGGAATAGTTTAACCTTTTTTTTTTTTATTTCGTCTCGGTTTTTGTTCAATAGCCGAATTATTTCTAAGATGATTTTTCAACAAAATTTCCTTTCTATTATTATTTTATGTTCTATTTGTTTTTTCCTCTTGTCTTCTCTTCTCTTATATAATACACAAAATTAATTAAATTGGATTAAGAAATTAAAGTCAATAAAAAAAAAAAAAAACAAAAACAAAAAAAAAAAAAGGAGAAAAAACCCAAAAACAATTAAAAGGCCAATTAAAAATTAATTTTTATAGAAGGATGATAATTTTATGTGATTTATTTACAGCGGCGAAAAGTAATGCGGCTTCAAATTTAAATCTTCATTTGTGTGTGTCAATTTTTTTATAATTAAAAGTGGAATTTATGAGCAAATAAAAGTTTTGTTTTTTTTTAGAAAACTGTTACCAATAACATAATTCTGTGAAAACCTGAAAATGATTGATTGCAAAAAAAAAAAACAACATAAAAACTTCAAAATAAATTCCCTCACAAATATGTAAAAATTTCTTCGAAGAAATTATTTAAGTTGTCAATTACAGTAAAATCGGAAAAACGTGAACATCCGATAACGTGAAATTGTGAACAACGTGAGCACCAAATATGTTACATTGACAGGAACAAACATGGTAGCTCTAAAGTCTAAAACATGAACACATCAAATGCAATATAAATACGTCAATGCGTTTGGTTGTTTTTTTTTTTGCACGATGTCACAGTATTCGTGAAAACGTGAAAATTTGGATAACGTGAAAATCGAAAATTTTACATTGAATATTCTAAAATGGGAAAATAAACGTCTTAGATCTCTAAAGTCTCAACATATAAAGTCTCCATATGAACACGAAATATATATGCATGTGAATGTATGGTTGAATGAATTTTTGATTGATAGGATTAACGATTTAGTGTTTATTATCTGTATAAATATTAAGAAAATTTTGGGAAACTAAGCTATATGGAAAAACAGTTAATATGATTCGTCCTTTATACTAAATAAATAAAATCTGTAAAAACATGTATTTCGATAACGTGAGCAAACCCCAAAAACGTGAACATCCTTAGCTCACGTTTTCGCCTGTGTCTTCTGTCTGTATTATAATTACGAAAAAATAACGGTAGTATGTAGATTATATAATGAAATTTTTCTAAAAGAATTCTTCTCTTCTCCACCCCCCTCCTCATTATATTTAAACAATACTGTATTTATCTTTTTCCCTTATCGATAAGTCATAAGAAAGAGATGGTACAGTGAATTTCAACAATACAAATAACAACAACAAATTGTATTTCTTTTAATTATTTTTTGTTTATTGTTTATAAAAATAAAATCAACGATAATTAATTAAAAAAGAAAAACAAAAACCAAAACAAAAAAAGAAAAAACGTAAAACGTAAATACGCATGCGCACCAATACATCTGCATTAATTTAATATTTTGTTGTTGTAATTTTTACCTAATCCATTTATATGTATGAATGTGATTCCGTGCTTTGCAATAAAAATTTAATTGAAAAAAAAAAAAAAAAAAAACACAAAAATAAACCGAAATTAAAATGAAAATGTCCGATGAAAAACTAAACGGAAAAACAAAAAAAAAACATGTTTTTGGGTGTGAATTTTTTTTTAAAGATGTTGAATTTTCTTAGAGCGAAACAAGAAAAAGAAAAACTTTTATTATCTTATCTAAACTAACATAGAGAGAGAGAGAATGAAGGATAAGAGAATGAGCGTAAATGAGAGAAGAGCGAAAAAAGCACATACAAATTATAATAATCTGTTGTCTGATGAAATAACAAATTTTTGTTACTTATAGTTTCTTTTTTTTTTTCTTCATAGTATTAAGAAATTTATTAAAGGTTAAGTAAGAGGCAATTGGGAGAGTAGTAAGGGGCAATGATTAATATTTCTTAATAATTTCAGTATAGAAAAAGTTTTCTTCTCATTGTTTTTTTCTTTTCACAAAAATAAGAACAAAAGTTGAAATTTCGTAATATACACGAGATTTTAAAATAAATCGGTCAGAAAAGCGAGAGAGAAAGAGAGAGAGAGAGAGAACGGAAAAGAGAAAAATAGTGATATATTTTTTTTATTTTCCATTTTAGTTGAAATGTCAGATCAATGTGTTAGTATTGAGTGAACATTGTTCGTGTAAAGTTGATTTTTGTTTTTATCAAATTTTATTCAAATTTTATTTACATTTTTTTGTTTTTAAATTTAAGAAAATAAAAAGGTAAAAAAAAACCAACACACACGATATGATTCTTCCTTCTTCTTCTTCTTCTTCTTCTTCTTCTTCTTCATCTTCAATGGATATATACTATTTTTGTAAATTATACAAATTAAATTTTCATCATTCTGTTTCTGGTTTAGATAAAACAAAAAAAAACTTAAACTAATAAATTAATTCTGTTTCTGTTTTTTTTTTACATAACTTTCCTTTTTAACCTCATTAATTCATCTATATATATATATTTTTTTTTCTTCTTCTTCTTCCACTGTTTTGGACTTTATAAATTTATTTCCTTGTAAATTTTCTTATGTAATTCACTTTAAAATAGAATTATTTTCTTTAGAAAAATGAAAGAAAAAAAAAAAAAAAGAAAAAAAAAAGAAAAAGAAAAAAGAAAAAAAAAAAAACATAAAATTGCGACACACAACAATAACACGATACACAACAACAACAACAACAACAACAAAAAATTAAAGTAATTCAAATAGAAATGAAATAAGCACGTGCCCGTTTTTTATTGTTGTTGTTGTTGTTATTATTGTTATTGTTGTTATTTTAAATTTAACAGTTTTTTACTTAAAAAAAAAAAAAAAAATAAGAATTAGAATTCTCTCGTTTTTTTATCACTACAAATTTATAGTTTAGATTTTTATTTGTTTCGAGTTTTCCTTTTTTTTATTTTCATTGCAATGAAAAAAAAAAAAAAAAAAAACGTAACGAAAAGAAAATCAAGCAACAATAAATGCAACTTGTTGTTCTATTTTTAAAAAGAAAATATTAAATTTTATAATTTAAAAGTAAGAAAATTAAAGCATCTTAAAAAATAGCAACAAAACAAATTATTCAAAATTATTTTCATCCGTTAAAAAGCACAATAATTTTTTTTTTGGTGTTGTTGTTGTTGTTGTTCTTAATAAAAATAAAACTTTATTTTTTTTTTCCCTTTTATCTCTTTGTTGTTGTTGTGTGATTTTTGTTTTGTTTTGTTTTGTTTTGTTTTTTTGTGTGTGTTTTGCGTACATGTGTTTTATGTGCACTGCGTGTATATGCATGTGATTGAAGTGTTTTGAAACAACAAAAACAAAAGGAAAAAGAAAAACAAAAACAAAAGAAAAAGAAGAAAAATTATTTATTGTTTCAAGAAGAAAAGAAAAAAAAAGTAAAACGTAACATTGATTATTTATTCTAAAGGTAAAAAAAGAAAAAGGAACTAAGAGTATGGAGTAAGAAAGAGAGAGAGAGAGAGAAAGAGAAAATAGAGAGATAGGAAATTATAATAAAAAAAAAAACTCTACTATCTCACTCTAACTTGTATCGAATAAAGTTTTTTTTTTCTTTCTCAAAAAAAAAAAGAAAGGAAGAAAATTGAATTTAATATTCATGTCATGAAAAATATATTTACACTGATTTTATATTTTCTTTTTTTTTTTTTTCTATTTTCTCTCTAATAAGATAAAAAGTTAAGGAAAAGTCAAAGCAAAAAAAAAAGTAAAAAAAATAGAATCTTTTTTCCATAATATTAAATAAATTTCCGTTTCTATAAATTTTCTTTATTTTTTTTTTTTATTCATATTTTATTAAATCTCTCTTTTTCTCTCTCTCTCTCTTTACATTTGTCTCATCCTGTCATATATTATATGTTCTCCTCTCTCTCTCTCTCTCTCTCTCTCTGTCTGTCACTCTCTTTCTCTCTCTCTCTGTTTGTGTGTTTTTCTTTATTTTTTTTTTTCTTTATTTTTCATTATTTCTCTTTTGCGCTTGAGATTTTTCGAATGTGGAGAAAAGAAAGAGTAACATTTCGGAAAGGCTTTATAATGGAGGAGCTTGAAAGTTTTCAATTCAGCCAGTTTTAAACCTTTCAACTGGAGAGATCTTATTTTTTTTTTTTCAAAATAAAAATAAAATAAATAATAATCAAATTTATTTACAAAATATTCTCTTTTTATTTGTCTTCGTCTTATTGTTCCTCTCGTTGTGAATTTTCAAAAAAATAAAATAAAATAAAATAAAATAAAAACAAAAAATAATTTAAAATATTTAAAAAAAAAAAATACAACAAATACAATAAACGTTGGAAAAGTTGTAGATTTTTTTGTTTTTTTTTGTTTTTAATTTAAATTTTAAATTTAATTTTTATTGAGAATCCATTTTCTAAGAATTAAAATAGTAAAAAGAAGAAGAAGAAGAAGGGAAGCAAGTGTGAATAATAAAACGTTTTAATTAAATTTATTTAAAAACAAAAACAAAAAAAAAAAAACAGTAAAAAAATACAAAAAAACAAAAACAAACAAAAAAACAGTTATCCATTTTTTTTCTTTAAAAAAAGTAAAAAAAAAACGAAAAATAAGTTCAACAGGAGAACAGGAGAATATACGGAATATACGGAAGGGGAAGAAATTCGTTCATTTTTTTTTTTTTTTCATATAATACGCGAAGAATCTAATAACACACGGTGAGCAACAGAAGCTGAAAAGTTAAAAGTAAAAAACAAAGAAAAAAAAAAAAAAGGAAACGGGACAAAAAATAAACAAACAAAAAATAATCATGGATCAAGATATAAAATTTGCAGCACATTGTCTTTTAGCAATGTCAGCTGGTATTGGTTGTAAAAATTTTCAACAATCAACAATTAAAAAACAAACAAATTTAATTAAAAATACAAAATTAATAAAAATTAAACAACATAAAAAACAGAATGGACGTTTAATTACAACAAAAAATACAAAAAATAAAACAAAATTAATTACAACAATAGCAAATGGTAAATTAAAAAAATATCAACAACATAAATATAAATCATCATATAATAAAAATTCAAAAATTGATGATGATGATGATTATGCAATTGATATTATGTTAAAAGATATGAATTCATTACCAATTATTAATTCTGATATAACAACAAAAGATTTAATAGTAAATGATACATTTGATACATATGATACAACAACAACAACAACAACAACAACAGAAACAACAGAAATAACAGCAACAAAAAATAATAAAAATATAAATAAACAAAATAAAAGACAAAATGAATTAAATTTATATAAATTAGCGAAGGATAATAATAATATAACGCCACTTGATTTAAGTAACAGTAATATTATAGATTATGGTGAAACTAATAATAATAATAATAATAATATGGTAAATTATTTATATAATATTAATAATACTGGGATCAATAACAATAATACTGATTGTAATAAATTAATAAATACTAAGACAATAATAAATAATAATAATAATAATAATAATAATAATAATATATTGGATACAAAATTACCACCAATGGTAAATATGGTTGCAAGAATATTAACAGATTTAACTGAATTACGTCAAGAGCCTGTACCTGAAAATATTGATTATGATTTAAATGATAATTTAACTGATCATCATCATCATCATCATAATATAAATAAAAAAAAGGAAAAAAAAATTTTTAATAGACGTTGTACATTATTAAATAGTAGTAATAATTTAAATAATATTAATAGTAATAAAATAGTAACATCAACATCAACATCAACATCAACATCATCATCATCAATAACAATAACAAAAAATTTAAAACAAATAAATAAAAAGAAAGATATTCATAAAAGTAATAATTCTTTTTGTGGTAATCATAATACAATAAGTGGTAATCATAATTATGATAATGGTAGTAATAATGAATGTTTAATTGTTCGTACAATACCAACAAGAAAAACACATAAATGTATTTATGATGGATGTGATAAAATTTATGGTAAAAGTTCGCATTTAAAGGCACATTTAAGGACACATACTGGTAAGTGTTTTTTTTTCTTTCTTTCTTTCTATTATTATTTTTCTTCTTTATTTTCTCCTTTACATTATAGATTATTGTATAATCTTTTAAATTCTCCATTTTATTTTTTATTAGAAAATTAAGAATTTTTAATTAATTTGTTAAAATTAAATTGAAAAAATAGAAAGAAAAAAATAGAATATTTAACGACAAACTATAGAGAATCAAAACTATGCTGAAATAATTGAAATTTTATAATTTTTATTACGTTAAGAAAATTGTAAATTAGAAAATAATTCAACAGTTGTTCGTAACAATTGTAGGAAATTTTATTGACATCGAAAAATGTTGAGAAAATTTACACTGGCAAATAATAATATAGAAAAACAAAATAATTGTAAGACATTCGATTATTTATTTATAAGATTCTTATCCAACTTTGTTAACATCTTGCCACTAAGAAGATATTCCTGTAGAAATTTGTCCTTTAAACAAAAAAAAAAAAAAATTGTTAGAATCTTATAGGAAAATTTTCTTTAATATTTCCAGTGACGGCTACAATTAAATTTAACGTTAGTTTTCTTATGATTGTAGTTTCCTTGTTTTATTAATTGTGCCCTTTTTTTTTTACTATAAAACTGCTAACTAAGAAAATTATAGAAAATCTTTTTGTTCAACTTTTCTATAATTTTCACGTTGTCTATAATATTCCTTACAATCAATTTTGTTCGTTACTGTTGTTTAGATTCACGTTATTTATAACGTGTGAAAAAATGAAAAAAAAAAGGAAAATATTTTTCTTTTGAATTTTTCATTTGTGAAAAATTTCACAATTTTGTTTTTTTTTTTTTCATTTTATTTTATTTTCTTTACTCAGAATTATTAATTATAGTTAAGTGGATAATGTTTGTGTGTTTGTACGTATTGTTGTAAATTATAGAAAATATTTGGAAAAATTATTCATGAAACTATTAAGAATTTTCTAATTAAATCTTTGTCTTCAGTCACTTTTAAATTTTTCACGTACCAAAGTTTACATTATAAAACTTGTGATCATCTCAGTCATCAGTAATTTTCCTTAAAATATTTTCCAGTTATTTTTCTTTTTTTTTTTTTTATTTTATTTACAAAAAATAAATAAATAAAAAATAGACAACAATAGATTTTAATTAGTTTACCAGTAAAGTACACATTATTATTCAATTTATAATTATTTGTACAATATTTTTTTAATGCTAATATTCCTGTAGAAGTCCTTTTTTTTTATTTTTGGGTATTTATTTAAAAGCGTCCTTTTTTTTTTTTTTTTTTGATAGTATTTGTTGTTGTTGTTTTTATTATTTTTCAGGAACAATAAATAACAATGTAAACGTAACAATGAGTATTAGGTAGGGGATAGGTAGGAATGGTTGGTTGGTTAGTTGAGGTGAGTGTGAGGGAGATAGGGTTGAGTTAATTAAGTTGAGAAACAAAAATGAATATAAATTGTATTAATTGTGAAAATATTGATTTATTTTTTTTATTTGTTGTTCATTTTTTTTATGTGGTTTCTCCTTTTTTTTTTTTTTTTGTTTTTCGTGAAATTTCTTTACACAAAATTACCGTTAATTTAAGTTTGTCTTTTTTTTTTTTGTCTTATTAAATTTTGTTTGCACAGAGCAAAAAATAAAACAACAACAACAAAAACAAAATTCGGTAAATTAAAGGAGAAAATTTAATTTCTTGAGAAAATATGAAAAGAAAAACGTTTTTATTTTTTTTTTATTTTCTGTTATTAAGTTTTTTGGTTTGTAAAATTTTTCGTAAATCGATAAAACAGAAATAAACAAAAAACAACAAAAACAACAACAACAACAACAACAACAACAACAACAACAACAACAACAACAAAGCAAAAATATAATTTGTGTGTGTTGTGTGTGTGTGTGTTGTTGGAATTTGTAAGAGAGAATACAATGTTTTTTACTCTCTACTTTTATTTACGTTTTGTTTTTATTTATTTTCACAAATGAAAAATGGGCGGAATATTTTTGTTTTATTTATTAATTTTTTTTTTTTTGTTTTTATTGTTTCCTATTAATTTTCCTAACAATAACAATAATATAATGAAAATTTCTATTTAATTAAATAATTACTAATTGCATGAAATTCTAATATAATTTTTTCTTTATTTCAATGAAAATTGTTAAGAATGAAAATTTACACCAAATACAGTAAATGATGAAATTTTATTGAAATATTATTTTTAAATCAATTCAAAGCTTATAAAAAATGCTTAGTACACACACACACTGATTAATTATCTGAAACTAAAAAAAAAAAAAAGAAGCAAAAATTTTTCTCATTAAAATAAAAAAAAAAAATAAAAAAAATGAAGCAAAAACAGGAAATTGTTTTTGTTTTGGATTGTGTGATTAGATTATATTTCCAAGGGAATTTAAATTTTTGTTGTTGTTGTTGTTGTTGTTGCTATTTTTCTTGTAATTTTTTTTTTGTTGTTTTTTTATTTATTTATTTATTTTTATAGTTTTCATTTATTTATTTATTTTAATTTAAATCAAATTTATACGATTTTTTTTTTTTTTTTTTGTGAATTGTATCTTGAAAGTCATAGAAAGAGATTTGTGTATAATAGAAAATGTAATAGCTATCTGTAAATAATATGGGTCAAAGAGAGAGGGAGAGAGCGAGAGCGAGAGAGAGAGAGAGAGAGAGAGAAAGAGAAAAAGTGCGAATTAGAGAATAAAGAATTATTAGTGATAGGATACTTTTTATGCATACATTCAAATATAAATGTACAATAAAATAATAACGGTAAAAAATAAATTAATACTACGCAAATAAAGGCAAAAATAAAAACAATAAAAATATTCAAAAGAAGAAGATGTAAAATAAAAGAGAGACATTATAATTCTACTACCTCTCAACCCCACCCCACCACCCCCCAGCCCACAAAAAAAACCAAAATAATTTACATCACAGATTCCACTATTTATTTATTATGATTTATTTTGTGTTATTTTATGCGTCGTAAATTTATTTCTTTTCTAACATTTACTTCAAATTGTATTAAGAAAAGAAGTCAAAAAGAAAAACGAACAAAAAAAAAAGAAAAAAGAAAAAAGAAAAATAAAAATAAAAATAAAAATAAAAATAAAAATAAAAATAAAAATAAAAATAAAAATAAAAATAAAAATAAAAATAAAAATAAAAATAAATAAAATTTTGAGATAACAAAAAAATTTTCGTAGCAAATTAAAAAACAAATTTTTTGTTGTTGTTTTTATTTTTGTTGTTGTTGTTGTTGTTGTTTGTTTTGATTAAAAAATAAAATAAAATCACTAAATAAAACAAAATGGAAAAATGGAAAAAAAATGGAATTTAGGTTAATATTGATAAGAAAATCATGATCATGAACATGAGAATACAGAAAAAGAAACAAAAAAAAAAAAAAGAAATAAATAAATAAATAAAAAGTTCTATTTTACACTTGATTGACCTCGTTTTGTTGTTGTTGTTGTTGTTGTTGTTGTTGTTGTTGTTTTAGTTGTTGTTTTAGTTGTTGTTCGTTTAGTTAATTTTAACAAATTTTATTCTATTTAATTTTTTTATTAAATTTTCTTTCTTTCTTTCTTTCTTTCCTCTTCTTCTTCTTCTTCTTGTATCCATCTTTTATTCTTAGAAAAAAGAAAAAGAAAAAAAAAGAAGATTGTACCAATACATGGGTAGGAAATTTACGTAAAATAAATATTTTACATTTATTTAAAGTTTTTTTTTATATTTGTGTTTTTTTTTTGCTGCTGCTGCTACTTTTTTTTTTGTTCTTTTTATTCCAGACCAAAATAAAAAAAAGTGTTTCAAAAATGCAAAATCTTTTTTTTTTTGCATTTTTAATGAGACCCAAGAATAACTAAATAAAATAAAAAAAAAATGTTTCGTCACTTAAAAAAATCAACAACAACAACAACAACAATTTAAATTTTTCTCTTACATCCGGAAATAAAATCACAGGATTTATCCGAATTAGGTTAAAGTTTTTTTATTTTAGAACCAAAATTTATTTTTTTTTCTTTTTTTTTTATTCAAAACGATTTTCTTCAAAATATTTATTTTTTTCCACATTTAAATTTGTAAACAAAAAAAAAATGTTTTTACATTCTCTCGAATCTGAATGGAAAATAATTGATTTTATTTCTTTAAATTTGAAAAATTTTTGAAAATCTTTTTTTTTTCTTTTATTTTTTAAAAAAAAGAAAAGAAAACAAATTAAATCAAATGCATTTGCATCACCCTATATATTTTTTTAAAGTCTTAGCAAAATAAAGACGTTAGTATGCAAAAAAAAAAAATAAAATATTTACGTCAGCTTTTTATTTGTGACACCAATTTTTCAAAACAATCTACGAGAGAATTCATGAAAATGTAATCGGCTTTGATGAAATTTGATATATTCTCATAAATTACAATTTTCTTAACAAAAATCTATTTGAATATATTTTCAAAGTCTTAAGAGAAAGAAGAAGATGGTAGAAAGAAGAAGAAGAAAAAGATAAAAAAAATAAAGTTTTAACGTTGAAATTAATAAAAGATGAAGGGGGGGGGGGTGTTTGGGGTGAAAACATTTTCAACAATTAATTCTATTTTGTCTGTTTTTCTTCTGTAACTCTTTTTTTTCTTCTCTCACTCTCTCTCTCTCTCTCTCTCACTCTCTCTCTGATTCTCTCTCTCTGTGACTCTTTTTAATATTCTCTTTTATTTTTTAACTCGTTAAATTTTTTTTTTATTATTATTATCGTAACTTTTATGTTTATTTAAATGAAAATAAATGTAAAAAAAAGAAAGAAAAATGTAGAGAGAGAGAGAGAGAGAAAGAGGGAGAGAGTGAAACAACAAAAGGGTTTATAATTTTTACACCAAAGATGTGAGAGAAAAAAAAAAAGGAAACAAACAGCAAATTAGTAGAATGCACAATAATCAAATGAATAAACTGGGATAAAAGGGTTTTGGGAGGGTGTGGGTGGATGACAGAAAAAAAACAACAGAAGAAATAATAGTGTTTGTTTAATAGGAGGGGTGGGGGATAGAGAGGAAATTGTGGTGCGGGAGTGGGGGTGATTGTAAAAGTGAGGGTTATTTATCTTTTTGATTTTGCATGAAACATTTTTCCTTCGTTTTCTGTTTTTCTATTTTTTTTTGTTTTTTTTTTGTAAAATTTTTCCTTCATTTTCTTTTTGCTATTTTTCTTATTTTCCTGCTTTATGCTTTTTTTTATTATAATTTTCTTCTTATTGTATTAAATGCTAAATTTGTGCTAGAAATGAAAATAAGAAAAATTGTAAAATTATTTCATATTGGAAAATTATAAATTACGTTGAACCGATTGAATATTTTACATTTTCATTATATGAAAAAAAAAACAACAACAACAAATAAATAAATAAATAATTTTATAGAATTTTGATTCTTTACAATTGTAAATTTTTTTTCTTGTTGTACTTTATTTTTTGCTTAATTAATTTTTCAGTTATTCAATATTTTTTACTTCTTCTTCTTCTTCTTCTTCTTATTATTTTTCTTCATTATATTTCTGTAATAATTAGAACATATTTGTAAAAGTTAAGAAACTTAGTATAAGAATAAAAATGAAAAATTAAGGGAAAAACATTTTTAATTGTTGTGACCAAAATATTTTACGTATAATTATGTGATTATGCCAATAACGTCTAAATTCTAATTATCAACTATAAGAAAACTGTTTCCGTAACACTTGTTACATAATTCTATAGAAATTTTCTTTTTAAATTTTTCATTACATTTTCTTTATAATCATCAGATTTTTTTTCAATACATATTTTTTTTTTTCATGTTTTTATTTTCAATAATTATCTACACTATTTGTATCATTTCACCCCCACCTCCCTTCACCCTTATAATCAATCAATCAATCAATTGCAAAATGGTACAAAACACAATAAAAAATATAATGAAAATTATGAAAATAAAGAAAATGACGAATAAAAAAGAAAAACAAGACAAAAGATAGAAAAACATAAAAAAAGTTCCAACACAAATTTTCCCATTTTTATTCAAATGTTTGAATTAATTTTTATGCTCGAATGATTTTCATACGAATTTTTATGTTTGTGAATTTTGGTGTTTTTTTTTGTTTCTTTTAGAGGGGTATGGGAAGAATTGAGAAGAAAATGTTAGTCTTAGAAGAGGATGTGACTGAATGTTAAAGCAAAAAGGAAGATTTTTGTCTCATTGGCTTTATTTTAATTTTAACGTGAAAATTGGTGTGGATAGTTGAGTAAATGTAAATGATTTCAGATTTGTTTGAATTAGATTAGATGGTGAAAGGAACAGGGGTGGTGGAACAATTGAAATTTGTCGATGCAGTTGATGGATTTTGAGAACGTGAAAAAAAAGTAGAAGAAAAATTAAAATGTATCATCAAGAAGAAGAAGACGAAGAAGAAAAGGAGGAGAGAGTTTCTTGTTAATAGAGAGAAAGAGAGAGAAGAGAGGGTAACGAAAATAAAAATTGAAAAGTTGACAACATAAAACTTTGGGTGGCATATTTTTTTTTCTTTATCTTTATATTTTTTCTGTAACTCCTTATGTCATTGTTCTTCCCTACCCACCACCATAAAAGGATTTTTTTTTCTCTTCAATGTGAACACGTGATGGAAACAAAAAATATATAATATGATATAATAAGAGAGGGGTGGGTGGTGTGGTTATGATGAGGTGAATATGAAGGTTATCAGAAAACAAAAAAGAAAAAAAAAATTGAATGGAGACGCCAAGTTTTATTTGTTGGGTTTCATGAAAAGTTTTTTTTTTTTAATATTTTTGAATTTTGTTTTTCTTTTTTGATTCTGAAATAATTTTTTTCTTCTTTCTTTACAAATATTTTTCCACGTAATTAAATTGAGATGAGTGAAATTGTTTTTTTTATTTCATTTTACTCTCTCTCTTTCTCTCGCTCTCTTTCTCTTTGTTTCTCTGTCGTTTTCCGTTTCGTATTTTCATTAATTCAATTGATTGGATTTTTCTTCAAAAATGATGGAAAATCATAGTTCCGTTTTTTTCCCTTTCTTTTTTGTTTACCATTTCCAACTTATTTGCACCGAATGTCCGGAAAAATTTTATTACAAAAAAAAGAAGGAAAAAGAAGGAAAATAAAAATAAGAAGAAAAAAAAATTGTTATTTGTGGTAATTTTCTTTTGTTTTTCATTTATTTTTATTTTTTCTCTCTCTCTTTTTTTTTTTTGTTCTCTTTTTATTCCCATGAGAAGTTTATTATTTAATTTCTTCACTTTTCTTATCCGTTCAGTTTTTTTTCAAGTTTAATTTTTTGTTTCTTTTACGCAACAAAATAAAAATTAATTCAATTACGTTAAAAAAAAATGTTTCTTCTCATTTTAAATTTTTTTTGTTGTGATTCCAAAAAAAAAAACAACAAAAAAATATTCAATTCAAAAGTTCAGACATTTTTATTTGTAAAAACTGATCAACAAAAACTCTGTTCAGTTCACTAAAATTTGATTTAACGGTAAATTAGACTTTGGTTGTTATCAGATGGTTTTGGTTACTTTATACCCTTCAAAAGAATGACAAAAAGATAAAGAGAAAGAATGGAGACAACACGAATTACTGTTAGTTTTTTTTTTTCTTTGTTGGAATGATTTTAAATTTATCACGTTCATCGAATAATATCCCATACATGTAAGACAGAGAAAGTCATCGAATAGAGTGAACTCAACAAACAAAAAACAAAGAAAAAAAAAAAAGGTAGTGATAGAAAAAAATTGGTTTTCTTTTTTTTTTTTTTCTGTTACCAAAAAATTCTGTACACGTTTTTGGTGATGGGTATTTAAAGGGTTTTAGTACCAAAACGAAAAAAAAAAAGAAAAAAAATACAAAAAAAAACCCAACCAACAAAATAAGTATATAAATTTTTGTTTTAACCCGTATCTATGTATATGGAAACCTTTATATAAAACCATCCCTTAAACATTTTTTTTTTTGCTACCACCCTTACCCATATTGCGCTCGTACAGAGAAAACGTTTTTTCTCTTTATTTTTCATGTGAATTTTTCTCTCTTCGTTTTTTTGCATTGAAATTTATTTTTTTTCGTTTTTCTTATTTTCTTATATTATTTTTGTTGTTGTGAAAAAATAAAGAAAAAAGAAGAAACAAACTTTTATTGCTTTCTTTTTTTTTTTTCTTTCTTTCTCTGTTTTCTTTTACATAATAAAAATTCATTCCGTTTTATTTTATTTTTATTATCGTTTGTTTAAGCGATTTTTGTTTTTTATTCTTGTTATATTGTTGTTGGTGGTATGTATGTGTGTGTGTGTGTGTGTATGTATGTATGCGAGTATGTAAATAAAAGAATGTGAATTCTCTCATACACACACACACACATATGCATAAATACAGATAAAAAGTGAGAGTAAATAGTGGAATATTATCTTTATTTTGAATTTAACCAATGGAACTATTATCATCTTTCTATTTTCTTCTTTCTATTTTCATTTAGTTAGGTTCTGTTTTTTTTCTCTTCATCTTCCATCATATATAATCTTACGCAGACTCAAACCCCTATACAGCCCTTATTTTATGGTACAATGGGAATCAAGACACTTCAAAATTGTACACCCCTTTCATAAATCACAAATATTTTTTCTTTATTTCGGAATACAATCAAATAATTTATAACTGTTCTTTTATGAATATAAAAATGAAAGAGACAAAAGTACTAGTATGATAATATAAAAGTTACATAAAAGAGAGAGAGATATGAGTAAATTTGTTTTATTGGCCTTCTAGGTTTTGGTTCTGATCTAAACGGAACAGAACCAAAAACAAAAAAAAAAAAGAAAAAGGAAGCAAAATGATATCAAGAATATTTTATTGTATTCACTCCATTTAATATGATTCCATTCGGCCTGTATCATTTCTTCATCTCTAAAGATTTTCTTCTTTCACCGTCTTCTTCTTTATCATATTTTCTTCTTTTCCTTTTTCGTCCTTGTCTTTTTTTTTTTCTTCCAGTTATTGAATTGTATCAGAAGGTGAAGGGGGGGGGGGGGGGGGGTGGTTGTGTTTGTGTAAGGTGGTGGTGTGTACACATTCAAATGAAAGAAGGAGAAGAAAAAGAGAGAAAGCTCAAATGGTGGTGGATTATAATAATCTTTATTTGAATTTTAAAGTCAAAAAAGAGAAAAGAGAAAAAAAAAAAAAATATAAAAATGTATAACCGGTTATTAAAAGGGTTCTGTCTTTTTCTTTTTTTTTTACCTGAATATAAATTAATGTTTAGGATTTTTCTGTCTTATTCTATTTACGTTACACGTAATCTTTATGTTACCTTTACGTTACGTAACGTGACGTTTGGTTTTAAAATTGTGTTTCTTTTTTTTTTTTTTTGTCATTTTTCCGTTTCTGTTTTATTTTGTTTGCCTTGTGCTTTTTTTTTCTCTGCTAAAAGAGAGAGAGAGAGAAACAAAAATTCTTTTCTCGATATTTTCTTTGTACATATGTATACGTGTGCATTCATATGTTGTACGTGCACATATGTGATTGTGTGTGTATGTGTATTATGTACATTTTGAGTTTACAGCCAAATTTATAATACGTTATTATTATTTTTTGTTATTTTTCTTATTGTTGTTTTTGTTGTTTTAACTTTAAGGGTGTGTCCTTTTAAAGGTGAAATAATTGTTAAACCAAAAGGAGAAGAAAAAAAAAACAGTAAAGGGCAGAAGAAGGAAAGAAAACAGAGAAAAAGCAAAAAGTGAAAATAAGGTAAATATGAGGTTATAAGATGGAGTGAGGGTGGATGGGTGAGAATATAGGGGGTGGGGGTTGAATTTTTATTTTTTTTTTCCGTCGTTTGGTCTTATAGTATATCAACGTTGAATGATTAAATAATTAAATTCTAGAGAATTTATTTTTTTTTAGGGGAGTTTTTTGTGTTTTTTTTTTCATTTTTTGTTTTTGTTTTTTGTTTTTTGTGTGTGTGTGTTTTTTTTTTGTTCCGCTTTTGGTAAGGAATATTCCTTTAATGGAGTTTTTTTTTTGTTCGTTTTCTTTCACTTTTTGTGTGTGTGTGTGTGTTTTTTTGTTTGTTTGTTTGTCAAGAAGATATGAAATGTTGCTTTGGCACCATATGTAACCGACATTTAGAAAATGTAAAAACTTTTGCTGTTGGCTCATTTTTTTTTTCTGGTTCATTTTTTTTTTGTTTTTGTTTTTGTTGTTTTTTTTTCTTTTTTTTTGGTTTTTCTTAACTGGACTGTAGAGAGAGAGAGAGAGAGACAGAGACAGAGAGAAAGAGAAGAGATAGGGAAAAAAACAGAGAAAAAAGGAAATTGGAAAAATATGGAAATTTCATTAGTGAATTTTTTTTTTTGGAATTTATAGAATATTTTTCTTTTAATAATTTGGAAAATGAGAAGAGTGCTGAAATGTGTGGGTGAGGTTTTCCTCACCAAAATATATTCATTTTGTTTGAGAAAAACAAAAAGAAAAATGAAGAAAAAAGTTGATGAATTAATTTTTATGATTTTTCCGTTTTATTATTTTATTTTTCTATCAATGAAAATCAATTTTAATATTTTTTTGTTATTGTACAAATAATTTTCCATTATTGTTGTTGTTATTTTGTTGTTTTTCCTTTAACAAAAAAAAAATTCTTATTTAACTTTTCTTATTCTTTTCTTTGAATCCTTCTTTAAAATCTATACTTGACTGTTGCGCTGCTAGATTTCTTCTTTTTCATTTTTCCCATTTTCTCTTTTTCTTTTTTTCTTTTTTTTTTCTCTTGTTTTTATTTTTCTTTTAATATTCTTATTTGTTTAAAGAAAAAAAATTTTCTTTTAACTTTTTTCAATTCTTTTCCTTTATTTCATTTAATATTTTATTTTTTATTTTATTTTTTTGTTCATTTTTCTTCTTTTTTTTGTCGTCTGTTTTTTGGTCTTTTTTTTTTGTCTTTCTTTTGTTTATGGGAAAACGTGAAAGAGAAAGAACTTTTAAGGATACCTTTTTTTTTGTTTTTTTTTTTTTTTTGGTTCGTAATGAAAAGAAGACAGAAATAAGTTGTTACTTTATAAGAAAAAAAATAGAAAATGGGGTTGGGTTACTTTTGGTTATTTCTATATTTTTTTTTTTGACTTGTTTTTCCATCATTGTTATTGTTGTTGTTGTTGTTGTTGTTGTTCTAGAGATTTTTAAGGATTCCATTATAGTTTTGTTGTTGCCTTTATTATTATTATTATTGTTTTTTTTAAAGGGGTGGGGGGGTGGTGGTGGAAAAAAAAAGAAAAGATGTAAGGATGATGTTATGACTTGAAAGACTTTTTTTTTGTCATACATTTATAAATTTGTATTTTAAATGTGTGTATGTGTGTTGTGTATGTATGTGTGTTGTGTGTGTGTGATACTTATATAGTTGATTTTTTGTTTAAAGTTTAGGTACAGATAGATTCGTATGTTTTTTTTTTTTATATACAAACACACAAATATCTTGATGTCAGTATACAGTTTTTTTTTTAATAAGTATCATTGAATTTTTTGTTTTTTTTTTTATGACCCAAAGAGGGATATCAATCTACAAAGAAGATCATCCAATTTGTAGAATATCACCCGAGGAGGAGAATATTTGGTTTAAGAAATTCACAAAAAAAAAATAATACAATCAGAATATTTTTGTTGTTCTATATTTTAACGTAGATTCATGTTCATGTGGGTGTATGTGTGTGTTTGTGTGTGTGTATGTGTACGAATGGGGAGTATGAACGTATCTTTTTGTATTAAAGAAAAAAGAGTACAAACAATAATAAAAACAGTTTAATCTTTAGAATAGAAGGAGAGAGAGAGAGAGAGAGATATGTATAAATGGTCGATATCGTTGTTTCTGTTTTATTTAACTGTAAATCCTGTTGCTGAAATTACTGTTGGACCAAATTTCACAATAATAAATTTCATTTATAGATTTTTTTTGGTTTGGTCTTGTTGCTTTTCATTTCCTCTTTATTACTCTCTCTCTCTCACACACACACACACACATACTTTTTTTCTCTTTCTCACTTTATTTATCATTATACAAAATTTTCATTCTCTGATAAGACACACACACACACACATCCACATCCACATATACTTTTCTCTTCTTTTGACTTGCTTTTAATTTTCTTTATAATGTTTTCCAAAAGGGGTGGGGTTTGGAAAAAACTCTTGTACTTGTGGTTACTGCTGCAGATGATCAAAAAGACTTTTCCTTTCTTCTTTTTTTCTTTTCTTTTCATTTTATTTTATTTTATTTTTTGCGTTCACAAATCCATCTGTCCTTATTATTCCGGCGTCATGATTCAAGTCAAATTGAAAATGAAAATTTCAGTATAAAAATGAGAAAAAAGAGAGAAATAATGGATGAGTAAAAGAGAACAGAGAAATAAATGAAAGTAAACAAAAAAAAAAAAAAATTAGATGAGATAAAAAAGGGAAAAATTTAAAAAGACAAAAAAAAAAAGAAGGAAAATTCTAATTAAATTTTTCCGGAACAATAAAGTTAATTTTCGTTATAACTTGATTTGTGTTTTATTGAAAATTTAACTAATTTTCACACATTGACGATTTACAAAATTAACCACAAAATACAAAAAAAAAATTAACGAGTCTTTAACGGTATTACATCTTTCTCCCTCTCACTTTACTTATTTCTTAAAATAATTAATTTTCCTTGAAATTCATTTTTTTTTGTCCTTACGTCCAAACTATTTTTCCCTTTAATTTAATTTTTATATGGAATTTTTTTTGTTTTCAATTTTAGCGTTTTGTTGTTTGTTGGTTGGTTGGTTGGTTGGTTCTTGTTGGTTGTTGTTGTTGTAAGAGATACGAAAGAAAAAGCTGAAAATAAAAGAAAACAAAAATAATGAATTGATCAATTTTATTTTCTTTAAAAATAAAAGACAACAACAACAACAACAACAAAAAATTGATTTCTTTTAAATTATGTTTTACTTTTTTGTTTTTCTTTTCCTTTTATTTGATTTCTTTTTTTTTTTTTGCTGTTGTTGTTGTTTTTTTTGTTCTTTTTCTCTCTTTCTCTCTCTATTTTTTCTCTCTTTCTTGTTATATTCAACCAAAAATTTTTATTTTCTTGTTGGATGATTTTTCTTGTATTTTCATCGTTTTTCTTTATTCTTCGTATTCTTTTTTTTGTTTTTGTTTTTTTTTTTTACTTTTTCTTATTTTGTTTTGTTTTGTTTCCATTTTTTTTTCTCTGTTCGTGTTGGATGACAATTGAAGGACATGAGTACATGTATTTTGTGTGTGTGTGTATTTTGTGTGTGTATGTGTGTGTGTATGATAAGGGATGTGCCACAAAGGTTGTGTGATGAGACATAAGAGAAAACTGTGATATTTGTGAAGGGGAATAGAGTTAGGTGTGGGTGGGGTGATGGGTGTCAGTTATAGGGAGTGTATGCTCTGACTTAAAGCAGCTCGTGATATTTCCAAAGAAAAAAAAATTAAAACAAAAATCGTCTACTTGTCTTTTATTCTGTCACATTTCTCATTTATTTTTTTTTTTTTGTTTTCTCAGATTTTCTCTTTTATTTATTTTTTTATTTATTTGTTGTTTTGTTTTGCTTTTTCATTATAATTCTCTCTCTCTCTCTCTCTCTCACTAATTGAAATTTATCTAATTCTAAATAACAAAATAATGTGTGATAAACAGCGATAAAGATTTAATCAAAATGGAACCTTAAGACATTTCTTTTATATATGAATAAATAAAAATAAAGGGGGTGGTTGCGGTGGTGTTAGTATAGAATGATTGAACAATGTTGTCCAATCAAAAATAATTATATTTTATGTGTTCAGACTTTTGTACGGTTCTAAAAATTTTTGTGAATGACAACTGTTGATTAGGTGCCAGTTAATATCACCCAATTTTTTAAAACCCAACGTAACTATCACCCAAAGATAATATCACCCAAGGAGAATAACACCCAAGGAGAATAAAACCCAACGTAACTATCACCCAAGGATAATATCACCCAATTATAAAATAACACCTAAGGAGAATAAAACCCAACGTAACTATCACCCAAGGATAATATCACCCAAAATAAAAATAACGGGATTTGGTATAATATCACCCAAGGATAATATCACCCAAAGTATAAATAACAGTGTAAGGTATAATATCACCCAAAGATAATATCATCTAATGCAAAATTTGAAAGGTACATTTTTTTTTCATGCATTTCAAAATCAGATCACACTGCGAAAATTCCTTTGCTAATAATTTTTTAATTATTTTATATTTTATTGTTATTTTAAATTTGTCGTAAATATTTGTGTTTATAATTTTTGTTGAAGAGAAATTGAATACAAGTACACAAATATTTACGACAAATTTAAAATAACAATAAAATATAAAATAATTAAAAAATTATTAGCAAAGGAATTTTCGCAGTGTGATCTGATTTTGAAATGCATGAAAAAAAAATGTACCTTTCAAATTTTGCATTAGATGATATTATCTTTGGGTGATATTATACCTTACACTGTTATTTATACTTTGGGTGATATTATCCTTGGGTGATATTATACCAAATCCCGTTTTTTTTATTTTGGGTGATATTATCCTTGGGTGATATTACCTTTGGGTGATATTATCCTTGGGTGATATTATACCAAATCCCGTTATTTTTATTTTGGGTGATATTATCCTTGGGTGATAGTTTCATTGGGTGATATTATCCTTGGGTGATAGTTACGTTGGGTTTTATTCTCCTTAGGTGTTATTTTATAATTGGGTGATATTATCCTTGGGTGATAGTTACGTTGGGTTTTATTCTCCTTGGGTGTTATTCTCCTTGGGTGATATTATCTTTGGGTGATAGTTACGTTGGGTTTTAAAAAATTGGGTGATATTAACTGGCACCGTTGATTACTGACTGATTATCATAATTATGAAACTGATGACTAATTATGACTGATTATCATCAGATTATTAAATCCTTTTTTTTTTTTACAATCTCCTTAATTTTAACATTTTAATTGTTTTGTTCTTTTGATGGATTTGCTACAAAAATTGATTTGTTTTTGTTTTCTTTAAGAATTTTAGAAAAATTAAATGAACAAACTATAAATTAAAAAAAAAAGAGAGAGAGAGAGCATTAGGTTCGTTATAATATGTGTTTGCATTTTACCTCTCTCTCTCTCTTTCTCTTTCTCTTTCTCTCACGTATATAGGTTTGATTGTTTTTTTTCCCTTTTTTTACTCTATTTGTTAGTTTAAGGTTAGAACAAAAAATACAAACAAATTACTAACAAGCAAACCTACACACCCACAGACACACCCCAATCCACACACACACACATACACACATATGAACGTAATGTATATATATTTAGAGATGAATAAAAAGAAAATAAGAAGAAGAAAAAAAAAACGACATCTGGACATTAAGGAAAAAGAATTTTTTTCAACGAGTTTTTCTTTTCTTCAAAAGGGCAAAAAAACAACAACAACATCAAAAACGAAAAACAGAAGAGAAAAAAAAATCTGATCATCAGAGAATTTTTTTTTTTTGCTCTTCTCTCTTTCTCTCTCTGTTTTATTTTATTAACCCTCCCATTCCTCTCATTCAGTCCAACCAATATTTTCGACTGTACACTTTTTTTTTTGTGTTTTTCAATATTTTTGATGAAAAGGATTTTTTGTTGTTGTTTGTTGTTGTTATTTTCCTTCTGTCTTTTTCTTTTCTACCTCCTGATTTTATTCTTTGGCATTCTTTTTGTATCCTCTTCTGTTTTCTTTCATATTCACATCTGTGTTTTCATCGAAAAAAAAGAAAGAAAAGAAAGTAAAAACAAAATGTTTTCATTTTTCCTTTTTTTTTCTCCCCGTCCACCCTCCATATCGATGTTTGATGTGTTTCTTTTGTTTTTCTTGAATTAAAAATTTTTGTGCTTCTGGGTTTTGGGGGCACCAGCAGAGCAAAAAATAAATGAAAAAGATAAAAACAGATTTTTCTGAATGTTTTCGTTTTTTTCTTCTTCATTTTGTTGTTGTTGTTGTTGTTGTTTTGATTAAGGTTATCTGTGGTTAAGTATATGAGGTGTAAACGGGTTCAAGGAGAAATAATAGTTTCAAAGAAAAATTGTTTTAATAGAAAGAGATGAAGATGATTGCACTTATAATGTTTGATTTAACATTTAATTCATTTGTATGAATTTTTTTTTTTTTTTAATTTTAGAAAAAGTTTTCAAAAAAAAGTGGCGGGAAAATTTTCTTTCCGGAAAATTATAACGTGATTAGAAGTTTTCCTTTTCACAAAATATTTAATTATTCTGTTTTTATTTTGGTGTGTTGTTGTTGTTGTTGCTGTTGCTGTTGTCTTTTCGGTCTTCACAAAAATTGTAAAATTAAAGAATACAACAACAAGAACAACAAAAAAAAAGCTCCTCCAAACATTCCTCCCTACCAAAATCCACTCGATAATCTCTTCTCATTCCTGTTATTCTCTTTAAAACCTATATACACTTCACCCCTCTAACCTTCTAGCCCCACAATTCAGCTAACACGCACGCACACACAACCAATTGTGAAAACACAATAAATCTTTTAGTCTTCTGTTTTTCCTTTTTCTTCTTCTTCTCCTTTTTTTCCTTCTTTTTATTTTTCACTGTCTGTTTATTTTGTTTCTCTTTTCTTTTTATTTTTCCATTTTTCTTATTTTTTCTTTTTCTTTTCTTTTTCTTTGGAACATTTTTTTTTTATTTTTTCCAATTTTTTTTTTTCTGTTTTCTTTCTGTTTTTTTTTTTTTTTGTCATCAGCGGATTTATGAAAATTTTATTGACTCTACCACACTACACACACACACACACACACACACATATATATTTATATATTCGCCACCGTTTTACATCCTTCCACCCATTTCCTTTTATTTTTTGTAAAATCTTTTTTCTCTTTCTCTCTTTCTTTATTTTGTTGGCTTTACATTGTGATCAACACATTTAAAATATGATGACGATAATGATGACGATGGAATGATGATGAAATTTTTGGGTTAAAATTTAGAATTGTATAAAATAGAGACGGCGGTTAGTGACTTTATGGGTTGGTTTAGTAGGAATGGGGTGTGGGGTGGGTGGGTGTGTAGGTTAGGTTTAGGTTCAGACAGAGAAAGAGTAAATTTATTGATGAGTATAAGTGGATTTGTGAGGGTTAAATTCTACTACTGAAAATACGGTTTGTATATTTTATGATTAAATAACGGTTAAATAGAATTTAACAATAAAGGAATAGAATAAGAATAAGAATAACAACAACAACAACAACAAATTTTAAAAGAAAATTCTTATGATATTTATTATGTCGTTATTATTTTTTTTCCACTTTCATTTATTTCTCTTATTCAATTTTTTTTTTTTTTTGGTAAATAATAGATAAAATGAAACACAGAGAGAGAGAGAGAGAGAGACAGACAGAGAGAGAGAGATGGATAAATAATTTTAAGAAAGGATACAAGTAGTGTGTGTTCTATTAACATGCACGTTATACTTGCATGATTTCAGATTTATTTGCAACATTTTTACATTCTCTCTTAAAAATTTGTCAATCATATGTGTATGTATGCATGTGTGTGTGTGTGTGTGTGTGTGTAGTATACGTAAAAAAAAAGATTATTTAACTTAACAGAATTAATGTATATAAATCTGAATGTATCCATTTCTTTTTACCTGATCCAGTCAAAAGGATTCACTTTCTATTGTATGTTTTTCTTTTATAACTGACATATGTTCACGTTTATCTGTATGTGTGTGTGTGTGTGTGTCCCATTATTGTAGGTATACATAGAAAAAAAAAACTCCTTTTAGTTTTTGCTTTACTTCTTTTCAAGTAAAATTGTGTAAAAAGTACGTTCAAGGATTAAGGTTTTTTTTTTTTTTCATTTATCTGTTTCTGTTTATATCATGTTGAAGGGGGCGAGATTGTATATATATATGTGTGTGTGTGTGTGTGGGTGGTGGTGGTGTACTCCAACAACAACAACAAAGAGAAAAAAAGAAAAGAAGATTTATTCTTTATTATTGAATGTATGCATGTGTGTGTGTGTGTATGTGTGTGTGTGTGTCAAGTATAGAGATAAAAAAAAAATATATATATTTTCTTTATTCTTTCATTTTTTATAAGCTAAGAGGTTAAATTTTCTTTCTTGAAAAAATCTTTAAAAATTTTCCATTACAAAGAAATAGAAATTTTTTTGTATGAATTTTAATTTATTTTACTTTTCAATAAAAATAACTTTAAGAATTTATTTATTTGTCGTTTACGTTTTTTTTTTGTTGTTGTTTTTCTTTCAACTTTTCTGTTTTCATCCGTTTTCCTTTGTTTTCCCCTTTTTTTTCTTGTTTTTTCTATTTTGTTTTGTTTGTTCAGTTCTTGCTTTATTTTTCTCTATTACCGACACTCATTAAAATTGATTTGACAGTATTTTGGTTCTCATGTTTCTGATTCATTAAATTTACTTTTCCTTTTCCTGTATCTACATATTTGCCGTTTTGCCAGTTTTGTCTTTTTCTGTGAATTTTCTGTAAATTTTCTCTGAACGGAAAAATAACATAAAGAAAATTCTAATAAATATTTACCCTTCTCCGATATATTCAACAAACAATACCAACAATAATACAATTTTTTTTCTCTGTCCAGTGTCAACAACAACAACAACAACAACAACAACAGAAAAAAAAACTTTTTCATTTTCTTTTCCGTTGTTTTTCCTCTAATTTTTCAAAAGAATAAGAACAACAACAACAAAAAGAGGGAACAGACCAATTTGAAATCCCACAAACATAAAAAATACATTTTACTTATAAATTATTTCTTCACTTCAATAGAACTCGACTACTGAACACAATTGTCCTTATTTTATTCTATTTGGCAACAAATTAAATTATTGTTGTTGGTTTTAATAAAAAGAAAATATAAAATGTTAAAAAAAATAAAGTAATTCCAATCTTCATTCACATCACATCCTTATTTTTCTTCTTTAAACTGACGTTTTCTATCTTATTTATCTCTCTCTCTCTCTCTTTACCTCTCACTCGTAAATAATAGTAACACTAACATACGTTAAAATAACAACAACACAACTATTTAGTTGTTGTGAAAAACAAAACAAACAACGCATCAATTTATATTCAAAGAATTGTCAATTTGTTGTGAATTTTTCCTTTTTTTTCTTCCTTTCATAACTTCTCTCGCCTCTTTCTCTCTCTCTCTCTCTCTGTCTCTCTCTCTCTTTCTTTCTCTCTCTCTCTCTCTCTCTCTCTCTCTGTCTGTCTTTTTCTTTTATAAAATTATATTAAAAATTTCCGTTATATTACATCCTAGAGAGATCTCCTCCTGATGATCCCTTTACTAACCCTTCGCCATCAATTCCCTTTTCTTTATTTCCCCACCATCAATTTATTTCATTTCATTTCTCTTTTTCATTGCATCCTCCTTTAAAGCTTCCCCACTGATTTCCTTCCTTCCTTTGTTTTCCTTTTGTTTTTTTTTCTGTTTTTGTTTTGTTACCAAACTATAACAACAACAACAATTACAATAACAACATAACAATAATAATAACAACAATAACTACAAAAAAATACTTCCAAGTCAACAATCTTTTATATTTTCCTTTGTTTATGCCGGCAATTCTCTTCCAAATTTCTCGCAGAACAACTAATTTTTCTTCTTCTTCTTCTTCTCCATCGTATTTCTTTTGTTCTTCGTCTTCTTCTTCGTCTTCTTCGTTTATTATAAGCCTAGAAATTGAAGCTCATATATCCTAACTTGTCCCTTTGGATGAATTGCACAGTATGGGTATATGGGTTAGGATAATTTTATAGGTGGTGTGAGAGGAAAATTTTGAAGATAGTATGTGAAAAATAGGAAGAAAAAAATAAGGACCAAAAGAAAATGGTTAGAGTTTTGATAAAATAAGGAAAATTCTAATGATTGTTTTGGTTTTTAGTTTGGAATGAGTTACATTATATTTATTTATGTATGTGTGTGCATGTGTGTGCATGTGTGTGCATGTGTGTGTGTATGTGTATTTGTATGATAAAATTTCTGTGGAAAATTTTATTCGATTATTATCATAATTGTTTTAATTTTTCATTTATTTTTTTCTCTCTCTACATTTTTTTGTTTTTCTATTGAAAAGTAAAATAACAAAAGGAAATCTATGGAAAAACAAACACAGTACAATATATAACTGTCATTTGTATTTGTATGATTAATTTTTTTTTTTAACAACAACAACAAAAATATTTCTTATACATGAAAACACACGAGTCCATTTTCACGTTAACCCATTAACTCAGCATTCGAGTCAATAAAAATATTGAATTTCACAAAAACAAAAAAGTAAAAAAAAAAAAAAAAAGAGCGAGAAAGAGAAAGAGAATATTTTTCTATATAAATGCGTTAGAGAGAATAAGTCTTAGGAATAGGTGAGTTAGAAGGTGAGAGAGAGAGATAGAGAAAGAGAGAAAGATAGATGAAATAATTAAATTTGATTATAAAATATTGATTTTATGGTTTTCTGTTATGTCATGTTATTACGTCATTTAAGTTACGTCATAGTTATTATTTATGTGTAGGTGTGTTGTTTTTTTTTTCTATATAAATCCATTATTCATCCATTCAATATTTTGATCGTTTTTTAATATTTTCTTATTAAATAATTAATTTTTCCTTGATTTTCTTTTCTTTCACTTTTGGTTATTGTTGTTGTTGCTGTTCTTCTTGTTGTTGTGTTTTTTTATCAAACACAAAAATTGCTTAATGCAAATGGCAAAGGAAGGTTGGAGGTTTGGAACGATAAAATTTGATTTGAAAATGAAAGAAAAAAAATTAAATTATGTAATTTTTGTATTTTTTTTTTGTTGAATGAATGAAGAAAAAAATCTTTAACAAAAATAAAATAAACAACAACATCAACAAAATAGGGTATGAATAAAAAAAGAAGAATCACGAAAAACAAAAAAATGTAACAGAGAAAAGCTTTAAAAAAAAAAAGCTTTTATCTTATCAAAAATAATAAATTCCAAAGAAAACAATTTTTTTTTTTTGAAACAAAAAATATTGTCACTGAATTTTGTTTGTTTGTTTCCTTTTTTTTTTTTTTTTTTGGTTCAACATTTCTTCCTTTAACCCATCATAAAACCATTTTCACCATTAGACCCTATCAATCCGTCAATTCGTCATCACCACCTTATCAATCACACTTAGCTCTTTCATCAAAGTTACCGACACTTTTTTTTTATCTCTTCCTCTCTTCCTCTCTCTCTCTCTCTCTCTTATCTTTTTATTATTCTGTTTTTACTTGATCGATTCTTATCATTGATTTGCCCGTGTGTGTGTGTGTGTGTATGTGTGTAGTCTGGATGATATTTGTGCGATTATAAATAAACACAATAAAACAATTGCGCTTTTTTTTTTAAATTTTATAACAAAAATAAAAAAAAGGACAAAATTTAACGAAAATTTAAAGAAAAAACAATTTTCACACAAAAAAAAAAGAACAATTGGAACAAGAAAATAAATCAATCGTCGCACCTCATTCTGCCCCCCTCAACTTCTTTACCATCCACCCATTTTTACCCAAATAAACAAAATAAACAAAAACAAAAAAAAACAACTCACAATTGATATTTCATCAGTCTTCATCCCCACTTCTTCTTTTTTTTCTCTCTCTCTCTCTCACTCTCTCTCTCTTCTGTTTGTTTTCGTTTTTACTTTGTTTCTATTTTATTTGTCATATTTATTTCTTCTAAGAAGATCATAAAATATCTACGCACCCACAAACACACACATACATACACATACACACACACATATGCACGGAAGAATGTGAATTTGATTTAAATTAATATTGGCATTATTTTCCTGTTTTCCTTCTTTTTCTCTCTCTCTCCCTCTCTTATAAACATCAGAGACGAAAAAAAAAGTAGACATTGATTGTTGTTGTTGTTATTTCGGGTACAATATGAATTTGTACGTGTGTATGCGTGTGTGTGTGTGTGTGTATATTTTTTTATTTGACTCAACAACTTGAGTAATAAGTTCAAGTGAATTCGTCAAAAGTTAAGTAATTAAATTTGATTCAAATCTATTTATTGAATTGTTTCTTTTTTTTTTTTTTTTTTGATTTTTCAATTAACGAATAGAAAAAAAAAACCTGTCTAATTGGACCGATCACAATAAATTACAAAATTATTTTAAATTGTTTCTAATGGAAAATGATGAACACACACACACACAAACAAACAGAAGAAAATGTAGTGTGATTAACGTGATGATGGAATGAGAAAGAAAATTTTATAAAAAAAAAAGAAAGAAAAAAAAAACAGAAAATGAAAGGACCATTTTTGGTTGACCAGCCGAAAAGCTTTTAATCAAAAAAAAAGAGAAAAGAGACAAAAAAAGAGAAAAACGCCCAATGGAATAAAGAAAGCAAAAAAATAAGAAAATATTAAATTTTCTTTCCTTTTTCTTTTTGATTTTCGTCATCATCAATTTTTTTTTTCGTTTATTTTTTTCTTTTTTTCGGTTTTTTCTTATTCGACAAATTTTCTTTGATGTGTCACAAAGTAAATTATGTTGCCTGTGAGTTTTCTTCTTCTTCTTCTTCTTTTTTTTCTAACATTTATGGTTTGGGTTAAGTTGATGTGTATTAAAGGGAGACGGTCGTGGGAGTTTGGTAGTGGTTGGGTGAAAAGTGATGTTTAGTTAGATTTGGGTCAATTTTATTTGCGTTTTTTTTATTCTCTCATATTTTGAATTTAATGAAAAAAACTAGAAAGAAGGAAAAACAAAAATTATCTAAATTTTTCTTATGAAAAAATAATTTTTATATCAACAATAAACCATACTTAAGTCAAGTCACAAGAACATTCTAACATCCAATTATTTCTTTTTTTACCTTTTTTTTTCTTCTTTTTTTTTTTACCTTTTTTTTTGGGTTTTCTTCAATAAATTTGAATTGGAAAAAAATTCTTCTGAAAATTTTTCTATTTTTTATTTGTTGTTGTTGTTGTTGTTGTTGTTGTTGTTGTTGTTGTTGTTGTTGTTGTTGTTGTTGTTGTTTTTGTTTATTTCTATTTTTTAATTGAAATTTCTAAAGAAAAAAATACAAAAATAAATGTTCCAAATTCTGTGAAAAAGGGAAATTCACTTTTTTTTTTTTTTAGATAAATTTGGGAAAAGTTTTTTTTTTTGTTTCTTTAAAATGAAAAAAAAAAAAAATATTTTTATACAAAACAAAAAAATTCCTCTTGTTGTTGTTGTTGTTGTTTTTGAAAGCCCACTTGATGAAAACTTTGCCTATTTTTGTTTTTATTTCTGTAACTGTGATTTTGATTAATTGGCAAAGAAAAATTTGATTTTTTTTTTGTTTTCTTGTTTATTAGTTGTTGTTGTTGTTGTTGTTGTTATTATTTTAAATTTATTTATAAAACTTTTCAATAGAATTTTTTTTCTTTTTTTCCTTTTGTTTCCTTTTTTCTATTTTTTCTTTTTTCTTTCTTCAAATCAAGAAATTTAATAATAACTGAGAAAAGAAAACTTTTCTCTTTCTCCTCTCTGTCCTTTTTTTATTTTTTTTTTTTTTTATTTTTAATAAAATGAAAAGTTTTGAAATAAAAAATAAGAATAAGAATGAAAAAAAAAAAGAGGTAACAAACGAATCACTTTCAATTCTTGTCGATTTTCGATTAATTAAATTTTAATTGTTTTTTTTTTTTTATTATTGACAAGCATAATGATGACGTCGTTGTTTTTTTATGTTCATAATTTAATTATAATTTACTGTTCATCCAAAGTCTCAGAGAGAGAAAAAAAAAACAGAAAGAAAATTCGTCATCCATAAAATGAATTCTCCACTTTATTTGGCGAATAAAACTATTTTTGGTTATCATAATTTTTATTCTTTAACTACAAAATACTTAAAAAAGTGTACTAATACTAATACTAATACTAATGAATGCAAATGTTGAAAGAGAAGACATACACACACATAATGTCATCGTTTTACTATTAAAAATTATTTGTAAATAAATTTTTACAAAAAAAATGTGTGGAGACGCCTGGTATTTTTTCTTTTGAATTAACAAGAAACAAACTGATGAAATTATCATAAATTAGGATGTTTAATTTAAAAACAAAAATCTTTCAATAATATTCGTTATGTTTGGATACTTAACTTATTTAACAAAAAAAATTTCTTTTGATCTAACTAATCTACATTAGAAGAATTTAAAATTCTGTTAATTCCGTTTATTCTTAATCAAACGTTTTTTTTAAATTCATTTAAAAAAAAAGACCACCCGCATACTATCATACATATATTCATAATTAAAAATCAAACAACAACAACAACAACAACAACAATAAACGTCAACAACTTTCATATACTTCTAAACTTCATTTATTCACACTCAATTATTTCAATTGTATTAAGATTTCTAGACTTGTTATAAAGGCAAACTGGGGGTACTAAAAGCACGTACAAAAATATTCCAAAAAATACATGAATACATAAATATACATACAGACATACATACATACTAAAAAAAAGGATATATAAATATATATAACTAATACACAGCCATATAAATTCATCCATATAATAAGTAATAGAAAATTATTCACAAATAAATATCTAACTATTTTATTTATATATACATCTCTTTTGTTTACTTTATTTTTTTGTTGTTGTTGTTTTGTTCTCTGAGAATATCAAAATTGTTATTTTTATTATTTATTATTATAATTTTAGTTATTATTATTTACACCGTTGATTAGTTATGGCAATATGGCGTTAGGTGAGTTTTTACGTGAGTTTTTACGTATATATTTTATTTATTATTTTATTTGTGTATGTGTGTGTGTGCCTGTGTGAGTGAATGCCTTTGTAAATATTAAGTGGAGAGTTTTGTTTTATTGTTATTAGTTGTAATTTTTTTTTTTGTTTTTTTTTTTTTTGGTTTTTATTGATAAAAATAGAATAGTTTAGAAGTTATTTGTTGTTAGTTTTATATATATAAAAACAAAAGAAAGAAAGAAAATAAAAGAAAGAGAAATAAAATTGGTGTTTATATAGATGTATGCGTGTGTAACACATAAATATATGTGTTCAGGTTAGGGACAAGGTCATACACAGGATGATGATGAAATGATTTAGGGGTTAATTTAATTAGTAATTTTCTATTACAATGTTTTTTTTTCTTGTTTATTGTTTTTAATTTTGTTTTTGTTTATTATTTTTTGTTTTCTATAATTTATTATAATGTTATTGTTATTGTTGTTGTTGTTGTTATTCTTTTATAATAAATTAGTTAGAATATTGTTATTTAAAAGGATTTTCACGGGTTATTCATGTATACACACACATAATATTGATGTTTAAAGAAATATAGAATATTTGTTGATGGTATAGAGTTAGGTATTGGGTGGATAGTGATAATCGTTTTAAGGGGTTTGTTAACGATATATTGAAGAATTTTGTAGGCGTTCGATTTACTGTTTGTGGGTGGTATATTCAGTGAAAATATTAACACAATAAGACCGGATAGGTTTTTGTTTTTCGATTTATTATTATTGATGTTGTAATATTGTATTAAAATTAACAAGTATCCCCTCTCTCTCTTACTCAAGAATATTCGATGAATTGTCTTTTCATTCACACACATGTACATGTACACACACTAACACAATTTAAACTACAGTATTCTATTTTTTTGTATTTTTATTTTTATTCGTTTTTAAATAATTAATTTTTTTTTTGTTGTTGTTATTTTTATATTAAATGGGTAAATCAATATCACATAACGTAACAATTACGTATACAAAAGTGTTTAGAAAAAAAAATCTATAATAAAGGGAAAACCCTTATATAAAAATAGGGAACACAGAACAATAAAGAAAAAAAGAAAAAAAAAAAAAAAAGAAAAGGAAAATGGGATAAAAAGTGAAATTAATAAAAAAAAAAAAAGTATAATGAAAATAATTTTTCTTTTGCCTTTTATATAAATTTCAATTTGTCAATAATTTTTTATTTTATTAAAATTTATGGCTTCATCTTTTTTTCTTCTTCTTATTATTATTATTATTATTATTATTATTGGTCTTCTCTATTGATCTCTCCAAAGATTCATTCTTTTCTCTGTTATAAATTTTTTTTTTGTTATCCCCATTGTCGTCGGTCCCTTCACAAAACCCAAAAGTTTCTTTATTTGTTGTTGTTGTTATAATTTCTCTTTCACTCTTTTTCTTATATTTTTTTTTTTCATGTTCTTTTGTTGTGTTGTATTTTTTTTTCTTAAACTTCAAATGGAATTTTTATAAAATGTAAACACACACACACGCACATACACACACACACATACACACACACACACATTACTCAAAGTCATTTTTTTTAAACATCCTTTTTACCTCATCATCATTTTTTTGTTCTCTCCATCTCTCTCTCTTTCTCTCTTTCTCTCTTTTTCTTTGTCTCTCTAAGAAGACATTTAGTTAAGAATAAAAAGAAGAAAAGAAAAAAGGAAAAATAGAAATCACTCAACCCTAGTCCGATGATTAGAATCTTTGATTAAATTTATTAAAATTCTAATTTCGAAGATGTGTTTTGTTGTTGTGTTTATATGTTGTTGTTGTTGTTGTTTTTGTCTCTCTTCAAAAAATATTGAAGTGAACTTTTTCAGAATTATTATCGGGATGTTATAGATGGGAAGGGAGGGCGATGGTTGGGGTGTTGATGATAGAGTTTAGGGGTTAAAGTATCTCGTTAAATTGCTTTAGAAAATTTATAATAATGATTGTGGTGAATACTTAACGAATTAACAAATTTAAAAATAAAAATGTTTTGTTGTGAAAAAAAAATAAGAAAATTAAAATTAAAATGAAAATTTATTTAACCGGCAAGAATTTTTTTTTTGTTTCTAAAATTCTTCGTAATAAATAAAATTTGCAGTTAAATGTAGGAAAATCTGTTGAAAATTTTAATTTTTTTTAAAAAATTTAATAAAACCAGGCGTCTCCACTGAATTTCTTCAATTTTTGTTTTGTTTTTTTTTATTCTTTGTCTCTAATTATATTGTAAAATTTATAAAACTAACACAAATTAATTGAATGGCTTCGTATGTGTATGTATATGTAGTGTATGTCTCTGTGTGTGTGTGTGTGTCTGAATAGATACCTAATTAAATACAGAACACAATAATTTCTATATAAAGCCGCCAGCCAGCCAGACACACATTAATTCTAAAGAAAATGAAAATATAATTAAAGAGCCAGCATTCATATTTATTTTTTTATTGAATTTATTCTACAAAAAAAAAAAAAATGTTAAAAGTTTGTTGTTTCGTTAGTCTCCATTCTATCTTATTCTTCTTCTTCTTCCTTTTTTACTTTTTATCTTCTTTATTCGTCTCATTCTTGTTGTTTTTTTGTTGTTACACTCGAAATATTTTCTTTTTGTACCAACATTTATAAAAAAAAAATGTTTTCATTATCTTTAGAAATATTCTGAAGTTAGGAGACGACAGAAAAAAAAAAATTAAAGAGGAGATGGTTAGAAAGTTTTGGTCTGGTGGAGAGGGGTGGGAGTAGCGGAAAAAAGAATATTTCTTGATTAAAAATATTATTTAAAAAAAAAATTATCCTTTTTCATTTCTTTCTTTCTCGTTCTCTCTCTCTCTCTTTCTTTCTTAATACTTTTTTTTACTAAAAAGAAAAGCAGAAAATAAGTGAACTCTAATTAAACATACACACACACACAAACAAACACACACATATGTTACACAGTGAAACAACCTTCTTTAACTATTCTACATTGAAAACGATTTTATTTCATTTTACTTCTGTCTCTCTTACTCTCTGTCTCTGTCTCTGTTTCAATCTTGTAAAAATTTATTTATTCTACTTCTGTTGCTGTTATTATTATTATTTTTTTGTTTGCTTTAATACATTTTCCACCTACAACAACAAATAACATAAAAACCTTAACCTCTTATTACTTTACTTCCCTCATCCTTCTAAACATCAGTTTTCATTATTTACCTTTATCTTTAACTAAACACAATAAATAGAAAGTTCATTTACGTGTATGTGGGTGTAGGTGTGTGTGTGTGTGTGTATGTATGTATGTATGTATGTATGTATGTATGTAAGTATGTATGTATGTATGTATGTATGTATGTATGTATGTATGTATGTATGTATGTATGTATGTATGTATGTATGTATGTATGTATGTATGTATGTATGTATGTATGTATGTATGTATGTATGTATGTATGTATGTATGTATGTATGTATGTATGTATGTATGTATGTATGTATGTATGTATGCATGCATGCATGCATGTATGTATGTATGTATGTATGTATGTATGTATGTATGTATGTATGTATGTATGTATGTATGTATGTATGTATGTATGTATGTATGTATGTATGTATGTATGTATGTATGTATGTATGTATGTATGTATGTATGTATGTATGTATGTATGTATGTATGTATGTATGTATGTATGTATGTATGTGTACATTGTATGTTCCCGTCATATGCTCATATGTAGGGAGGAAGAAAAAAAATAAATACAAAACAACAACAACAAAATATTATGAAAATTTTGTAATAATTTTTCTTTTTTTTTGTTAACAAAAAAAAAAAGGAAAAGAAAAACAAATAATGTTGAAAGAAAAATGCAAAATGATGAAAAAGTTGGTGTTTTTGTATTTGACATGAAAAAAGGGGCGGAATAAAGCGAGTAAAAAAAGATGAAGAAGAAGAAGAATAAATAAAAAGGAAGAAATTGTAAAATATCTAACTAAACGGGAAGAGTTGTATCTATGTTTGTGTGTGTATATGTCTGTATGCTTGTGTGTGCGTCTGTGATTATAATAATAATGATGATGACGTTGATGTTGATGTTGATGTTGATGATGATAATGATGATGATGATGATGAATAGTTTACCGATTAACTAACAAAATAAAAAATCTGTTTGAATTTACGTTAAATGATTTTTATGAGGTGGTTTGTCTGTGTGACTGTGTGTGTGTGGGTGTGTGTGTGGTAGAAGGTAGACTGATAAAGTCAAAGAATTATTGTAAAGTTTCTCATCAATTAATTAAATTCTAATAAAAATTCTAATAAAGCGTAGGGAATTCATCCGAACCGACGGGTGGGGGGTGGTGTATCACCTAACAAATTGAATTGTATTTCATCAATTAAATATTTTTCTAAGAATTTTATTCTTATGGAATTTTCCACTTAGAACAAATATTCTTCATTTTTTCATTTTTTAATTTTTAATTTTTTGTTTTTGTTTTTTTTTTCTTTTATAAAATTCTTTTAGAAAGAATTTTCCTTTTTTCTGATCAAATAAAAATTTTCTAGTCGACTGCTGTTTTTTTTTCTCTTTTTTTTTAATTCCCACACAAATCAAATAGAATTTCTTCTTCTTCATCTTTTTGTTCTTAGAATTAAGAAATTACATTTACCACCCACTCCCCTTCATTTAATGAGTTCATTTTTGTTCATCATATTTCATCCACATCCATAAAATAATTTTTCTTTTTTCTTTTTCCTTTTTCCTTTTTTTTTGCTCGTTTGAAGACAAAAATTTTTTCAACATAAATTTCCCATTTGAATTTTCCTTTAAATTTTTCTTTTTTTTTTTTTTACTCAACGTTTTCCTCCATTTTACTCTCCCTCTCTCTCACTCACACTCTTTGCTTTAAATATTTTATTCAATTATGTAATAATAAGAAGATGTAAATTTTCCACTTAATAATTTAAAGCAAAGAAAAAAAAACAGAAGAAATTTTTTTAAAATAAAGAAAAAAGAGAGAGAGAGAGAGGGAGAATGAAAGAGAAAGAGAGATATAAAAGAAAAAGTTTCAAAAAATTTTAAAAACAAAAGTGAAAAGTGTAAAAGAAAAATAGACAACAACAAAAAAAAAATCCAAAATTTCTTTTTAATTAATTAAATGAAAATTATATTTTACCCATTCAAACATAAATCTAAGATTTACTACTAAAACCCCCCCAACCAACCCAACCCACTTTTGCCACTTGACCAAACAACCCAAACGCACCCCAACAATTTTCACTTTATAAAAATTTTCCCAGTGTTTTGTTTGGTTTTCTTTCACCTTACTCTAGATATCGTCTCACCATACACACGCACACACATACGCATACACATTTACACAGACACACACACACACATTCTTACTATTCATCATCATCATCAACACACGAAAAAAAATTAAAGTAAAAAAAAGGGAACAAGTTTTGTGTTGTTTTATTTTTTTTGTTTTTTGCTACAGACATAATGAGATGAGAGAAAGAAATAAATAGAGAGAGAGAGAGAGAATTATATAGAGAATGAAAGAATGAGAATGAGAAAGAGAAAATGCCTGTAGATTTTAAATTAAAATTCTTTTTTTTTTTTGTTTTTATTGTTTTTCATTACAATAATTGAATTATTCGAGTGAAATTCGTTTTAATACGTGCGGCGTTTTTTCTTATTTTTTGTTGGTCTGTTTCTAACGAATTAATGCTAAATCGTTAAAACGTTAAATCCGTTATAACGAATTTTATTTTTGTTTTATTTATTTTTTGATAAAATTTCATTTTGATCCAATTTTATTTCACTATTTTCTTATGTCTTTTTCTTGTTGTTATTATTCGTAGATTTTAAGATTCGTAGATTCTTAGAAAATATAACAGATTTTAAATAGAATAAAAGAAAATAACTGTTATAAATTTTCCATTAATTACTTTACCGTTAGATTACTTTTAATACAAATTTTTCTTTATTTATTTATTTATTTATTCTTATTGATTTATTTCGTTACGAAACCCCGTTAACGTCCCCTTCGATTTAATGTTATAAGATTGATTTTAAATTTTACGTAAGAGTTTACAATTACAATGACAACAATCTATAGACAACAGACGAACCAATTATGTATTATCTTTTCTTTAACTTATTTTTGTTCAATTGGGAAATTTTTTATATTTAAAAAAAAAAACAAAAACGAAAAAAAAAATTTATTAAAAATATTTTCCTCTTATTTTTGTCTAGACTTTGATTTAATATGTCAATAAATGATGATAATTAAATGTTAATTGAAATTCGAAAATTTTAAACTTGAAAGGAAAATCAAAATGAAAATTCTAAAGTGAAAAATAGAAAAACAAAATAAAAATGTACCAAATGATCGACCTGTAGCTCACTTTTTAGTTATGAATAAAATACGACACTGTATTTTATTCAATAGCACAAAAACATACACACACACACAGCACACAGTACACACACACAGCACACAGTACACACACACAGCACACACACACACACACATACATATGATATTATTATTTCCATTCAAATAAACTTCAACAAACTTCTTATGACTAAATATATTTCACTGACTAAAATTTTCATTTAAGAAAAATAGAGAGAGAGAGAGAGTGAAAGAGAGTAAAAATATACCACACCCCATAGCTAATATTCAGTATAACTTTAAAAAAAAAAATTTTTTTTTACAATTTAACTTCTTATAAAATATCTCTCACATTTTCTTATAGAAAATATATTTTTACCTTTTCTTTATATGGTTATAAACACACACACATACATATACACACATACATACACATACACATATTAGATATATTCTTGAATATTTACTTTATTAGGGTTTTACTTGTACAATAATTTTCTTCAATTGAATTCGTGTGAATGGTTTTTTTTTTATTTAACTTTTTCCCTATTCCCTTTTTTTGTTTTTTTTTTTTGTTTTTCTCATTTTCTAATTTTCTTCTCTTTTTTCTTCTACCTTGTTTTATTTTTTTTTCTTGGAGGTCTTAAAAGAATCACCCAAATTCTATTTCACATTCTTTCTTTCTTACTCTCTCTCTCTCTCTCTCTCTCTCTCTGTAGGCAAAAAAAAAAATAAAAAAGAAAAAAAAAACCACCCTCTGTAATCCCCCCCAACCCCAACTTCTCAATCTTTTATCAGCAATCCATATTACCAATCATTGCGTATTATCATGTTGCTTTTTTTGTCCATCACTAAATTTTAACCCAACCGATCATCTTATCTTGGACTACACACATACAGACATACACATGCTACACATGTATGACATCGAAAAAAAAAAAAAAGAAAAAAAAACGAAACACGAGAATCCTAATGAAACGCACCCATCTTTGTAGTTTTTCTTCTTTTTTTTTTTTTCTTTTTATTTTCTCATAAAAATTTTCTTTTCTTCTTTTTTTATTTGAATTGAATTGAAATTGGGTTGAATTTTTTAACGTACAAGGGATTGTGTCCTGTGGGAATTGATTTTTCCTTCCATTTTTTTTTTCTTCTTCTTGTAAGACAAATAGACAAAAATTGTTAGAGAAAAAGAAAGACAAAAATTGACAGAGAAAGAGAGTGAGAGAGAGAAAGAAATAAAAAAAAATGATACAAATATTGAGGAGATGAGAATATTATGAAAATTGTGAAAAATCATTATAATATTTTGGACGTTTTTCTCTATATTGAAATTAGAAAAGAAAAAAAAATAGAGGGGCAAATACTCTGTGCATGTGTGCATGTGTGTGTATGTGTACAGAGATGAACTGGCTTTATAAGTCCATCAGGTGAATGCCAAAAGCTTTTCAATTAATTCGTAGCAAAATCTAAATTATAAATCTGATATTCTTTGGTATAGTAGGAGGCACACAGGGATGAACTGATCATATTATGTTGTGACTGAACATATTTTTATGTTTCTCATTTTCCTTATTTAAATTAATTTTCCAACTACGAAAATTATTATTAATTTTGTATTAACTTTTTTTTTAAATATTCTAACGGTTTATTTTGGTTGTGTTGTGTACCATTGTCGATAAATATTTCTAAGTATACCCCTGTATGTGTCATTGCGTATGTGTGCGTGTCTGTACATGAAGTTGTAAAGCCACATGGGAATTATATTAGTATTTTTCTACAAAAAGTTATAACAAAAAAAAAAAATACGAAGAAGAAGAAGAAGAATAAAAGTTTTCGTGCAAAATGTAAATGTATAGAAGAAAAGGGGCGAAACAAACAAATTAAACAATATTGTGAAACTATCAGTATTTAAGAGACTCTAATAATCGTGAAAAGAGAAAGAAAAAGGATAAAATAATGAAAATGATGAAAATGATGGAAAAACTTAAATTTTCTATATTTATAAAAAAAACAAAAAAAAAAATAAATAAAAAGAGCAAATAACAAAAAGAGAATTCTTGTTGATAAACTTTTATCAGTTTTTTTTTTTTTTTGTTATTTGTTATTATTGTTGGTTTCTGTTTCTTTTCTCTTTTTTTTTTGCCTTATCTAAGACACATTAATCAAAGTCTTGTTCCTTATCAAAGTAATAAACCAAAACTTTTATTTATTTATTTTTTTTTTTTGGTTTCATTTTTAATTTTATACGTTTTGTTTTATTTTTGTTTTATTTTTGTTGTTATTGTTGTTGTTTTTTTAACTGTTCATTTTGTTTCTAAGTATGTCGTTATTATAACATTGATTGTTTAAATGGGTTGTTTTTGTGTGTGTGTGCGTATATGTGTTCGAATGAGATGAGTATCGGTGTGTGTGTGTGTGTGTGTATGTATTTCAGTGTTTCTATATTTTTAATGGTAGAAATTGAATAAAAATCTAGAATAAATAAAAACAGAAACAAAAAGAAGAAGAAGAAGAATAACAAAATAACGTGTGTGTGTGTAAAGATAAAAGAATAAATTATTTTTTGTGTTATAAATAAAACTAAAATCAAATAAAATAAGAGAGTGAGAGAATGGGCGGGACGGGGTGGGATGGGAGGGATGAAAGAGAATTTAAAGTTATTAAATTATGAAATTTTATTCTTTATATTTTGATTTTGTGTTTTTTTAAACAGATTTTATAATTATTTATTTTTTTTGCCCCCATTTTCCCCTCAATAAACTTTGACACTGTATATAAAAGTTTTTCATGTAACTTTTCCTACTTTCTACTTTCTTACTTCCGTAACAATTTATTGAAAAATTTACATCAGAAAAACAAAAACAAAAATAAACTTTCATTGATTTATCAATTGTATTAAAGGGGAAATTTTTCTACACAATAAATTTTTAATTAATTTTTCTTCACTTTACTTTAAATTTTTAAATTTTCATTTTTAATTACCAAACAAAAAGAAAAACAAATCAATTAACTATTTTCCAAATTTTCAACTTATGATAATTTTTTTTTTTTTTTAATTTTCCATGTCGTATATTTTAATTGTTTTCCTTCTCTCTCTCTCTCTCTCTCACTCTCTCTCTCTCTCTCATTTCCTCTTTTATTTTTTTCTTTGGAAAATTTCTTTTTTTTTATTAACTAAAATTTTTTCTTTTTCCTCCTTTTTAAAGAAACCAAATTAAATTTCCAGAAATTTTTGTCACAATTTCCTCTCATCATGATAAAAAAAAAATATTATTTTCTCTTATTTTTCCTTATTTTTCCTCTTCTTTTCTCTTACTATTTTTTCTTTATTTCTTTCTCTTTCTCTCTCTTGTAACTGATTCCCAGAGTTAAGTTGATAAAAACTTGATGAATCGAGTTTAAGAAGAAAAGAAAAAAACAAACAGAAGAAGAAGAAGAAGAAGAAAAAAGCTTAACCGAATAAAGAACACAATATGATTAGATCAGGTTACCAAACTTTTCCTTTAAACTTTTACCAACAGAAAAAAAAAAATAAAGAAAAACTCAATTTTTCTTTTTTTTTCCCATTTTCCCGTTTTCCATTTTTTTTTTTTTTCTTCTTTTTCTTTATTTTTTTTTTCTCTGATTTCCTTTTGGTAATTTTAACATTTTCTTTATTTTTTTTTTCCATTTTTATCGAAGAAGTTTTTCTTTGTTTTTTTCCTATTTTTCTTTTCTTTTGTGAAAATTTTATTCGCTTATTAATTTTAATTGCCGACCAAATTTACATTATTCAGTTTTTTTTAAATGTTGATGAAAATTTTAGTTTAATTTTTCTTCATTATTTATTATCTTGATTTCTATGGGAAATTCACCTTTTTCCACACTTTTCTACATTTTTCATATTTTCATATTTTTCCACATTTTTCACTTGAATTGTTCCAATAATCCAAATTTATTAAATTAATTTCAGTCAGCTCGTTTGTTTTGTGAATGAAACGACAAAATTTATGATTGAATAATTTTTCACATATTTTTTTCATTTCATTCATCAAAATTAAAGAGAAAATTATCAAATTAGAAAATTGAAAATTAAAAATTAATTTTTTCATTAAAAAAAAAAAACAAAATAAGAAAATCCGAAATTTTTTGTTAATTTTTACAATTTTTTTTTTTTTCAAACATATTTTCCCTCCTGTCTTATTCCACTGGAGGGGAAAAATGAATGAGGGGGGAAAAACGAATGAGGGAACAAATGAATGAGGAGAAAAATGAGACAAAAACAAAAACAGAAAAAAAATACCAGGATGACAGAGAAAATAAAGGAAAAATAGTTTTTTTTTCAAAGAAAATGGCACTGAGTATGGGGTGGTAGGGTGGGGAAGAGGTGTGTTGAATTTTAATTAGACGCCTTTTACCTGAAAACAACAAAAAAAAAAAACTTTTAAAAGAAAATATTTTGGAAATTATAGAAATTATTAGAGTCAATTTGTGGCACCCAAATAGACGACGAGACAACTTTCTTTGAAATTGATATTTTCTATCCGGGATTCTCGTCTTCTCTCTCTCTCTCTTTCTTTTCTTTTTCGTTTTTGTTTTGTTTGTTGACAGTTTTTGCGGTAGTATTTTGTTTCAATCGGGCAACAACAAAAAAAAATGTTATTTATAATTTCAAAGAAAATTCAAAAATTAATTTATAAAAATTACAATTAAAAAAAAAAAAAAATGGATTTTCTAAGAATTTCGAAATTTTCGTGATTTTTTTTTTTTTTTTGTAAAGAAAATTTGTTTTATTTATTTGTGTATCAAGAAAGCTCGTTAGAGTTCCTAAGATTGCTAATTTAAACTTCTAACGATTTGTTGGTGATAATGGTTCGGGTTTTGGTGATGGATTGGGAGGGGGTGGTGAATGTGAAAAATAGGACAAGCCCTCCGGTAATTATATATTGAATAATAAAGTCCTTTTCTCATTCCCTTATTCTCTTATTCTCTTCTTTATTATTCATTGACTTTTTATATTTCGGAAAAAAATATTTTAGCCATTTTCACGCTTAGGTACCATTTTTTTTTCTCTCTTCCTCACTCTCTCACATTTCTCTCCTTCTCCCTTTTTCTCTCTCTCTTTTGTTGATTATCCTGTCTACTTCTATCCCCTAACCACCTCACCCTGTCTGTCAAATATAATGACTACAATTGAATTTGAAACAAAAAAAAAAAAAAAAACAAAAATAAGAAAAAAAAGAAAAAAAGAAGACGATAAGTCTGGAAGAAAGGGAAAGGGAGAGACGGGGCAAAAAAAAAAACGAATAAAAAAGCCAATTTGTGTGTAAGCAATAATAGTATTAGGAAAAATAAAAGATGTGGAAAGATTTTGTTGTTACACAAAAAAAAGAAATATTTGTGAGAGTTTGAATGAATAAAACACACGCACACACACACCCACACACACACACACTCGCACACACGCACACATACAAAATAAATAAAGAAATAGCGTACACGCAGTGAAAAGGGTTTCACGGTTTGTTAGGATTGGGGTGGTTTCAGTATCAGTTGGATGGATAATTTTTTTATGGTTGATGACAGTGTGTGTGTGTGTGTGTTTGTGTGTGTGCGTGTGTGTTTGTGTGTTTATGTATATTTTTGATTATGACATTTGGGTATGCGGCATATTGTTTATTTTCTGGTTCTGTGAGATTTTTGTTTGGCTTAATTTTTGTGATGATCGGGTTTTTTTTTTTTCTTTCTATAAAGAATTTTATAATTTAGCAACATCCAGTAAAAAAAATACATACACACACATCCTCGTCGTCGTCTATATATTTTTTTTTTTTAAAGATTTCATAAAAATAAAAAAAATTTCTGAATTTAATTTTTTCTTTAAATTTTAATTTATACGTATAATTTTTATGAGACTTCTTGTGCAAAGGGAAAATGGGAAAAGAAGAAGAAAAAAAATACAACAATAGAAAAAATAAACGTGACACGACGGTTGGTTAAAATCGTCATTTCATTCAATTCTCTTCATTCCAGTTCACAAAAAAAAAAAACAAACACAAAACAAAATAAAACAATAAAAAAAAAATGGAAAAACTTTTCAATTGCACTTTTACGATTTTTCTTCTTTCTTTTTGTTTTGTTTTATTTTTTTTTTTGTTTAAATTTTCTTCCTACATATTTCCAATTCATTCTCTGGCTTTTTTTTTCCCCTTTTTCTCTTATGTAACAAAAGTTATTTTGTTGTTGTTATTATTTTTGTACTATTAAAAAAAAAATAAAGAAAATATGAATGCAACATTTTCTTCTCTCTTCACTTCTATTCTTCTTCACCTTCTTCGCCATCTTCTTCTTCTTCTACCTTTTTCAAATCTTTCCAACTTTTTTACTTTATTTCTTTACCGTTATTATTATTATTATTATTATTATTATGAAGAGGAAAACAAAAAACAAAAAAAATAGAAGGAAAACTTTACAAATGTAAATTTTCAAAAAAAAATTTTATTGAAAAATTGTTCACATTGAAATTTAGAATAAGAAGAAAAAATGTAACTGAAAAATTTTCAATTGGAAATATATTTTATTCTCTATCCCTTATTATTTATTATTTTATTTATGTGTAAGAAGAAGAAGAAGAAGAAGAAGAATGTATAAGAAGAAGAAGAAGAAAAGCGTTTTTAATAATTTTTGAATAATTTTTAATTTGTTTTTGTTTTTTTTTTTTTTTTATTTTTTCTTTTTTCTTTTTTTTACAGGTGAACGTCCATTTCCATGTTCATGGACAGATTGTGGTAAAAGATTTGCACGTTCTGATGAATTGGCACGTCATACACGTACACATACGGGTGAAAAGAATTTCATTTGTCCCGTTTGTAATAAGAAATTTATGCGTAGTGATCATTTAAGGTAAGATAAATATATTTATATATATGTATACACACTATACATACATACATTACATACATTACATACATACATATCATACATTACATACATACATAATTACACAAACATTTTATACGATACAATATTTACTTTTTTTTTTTTTTGCATTTTTTTTTATACAAATATAAGTCTTGAAACTTTGTCCTATTTTTGTACACAAAAAAAAAATTTAATTTCAAAGAAATTTAAATTTTACAACAAAAACAAAAAACCAAAAAAAAAAAAAAATAGAAGAGAACAAAAAAAAACAAAAATAAAAAAAGGTACGATTAACGGGACATTTTTAAACTAAAAATAAAAAAAAAAACAATAAACGCGATAACGATGAAAAACTATTTTCAACCAACAACCTTTCAATTTTTACAGGAATAAAAAAAAAGAAAAAAAAAAAAAATGGATTTAAATGGATTGAAATTCATTTTCACTCTCTGAAAAACTATTCATCACAATTTTCATCATTTTCTAATTTATTTATTTATTTTTTTTGTTTTTTTGTTTTTTGTTTGTTTTGAAATTGTTGTTGTATTTTTTTTTTTAATTGAATTGAAAAAAAATAAAGAATGAAAATGAAAAAAAAATCCACCCTTAAAATTTTTTTAAGGGAAAACTTTAATGGATAATGTCGTCGTCTCTCTTTTTTAAACAACAAAAACAAAAATAAACAAAAACAAAAAAAAAAAAAACAATCAACGTCACCGTCACCGTCACCGTCATCAACAACAACGCAGCTAAATCACACAAAATATTCATCCTTTTATTTTTTTTTTTTTATTATACAACAACAAAAAAATAAGAAAAAAAAAATAAGAAAAAAAAAATAAGAAAAAAAAATAAGAAAAAATTACACGCACATTGTTGAACTGTTGTTTTCTTTATTTATATTTTTCTGTGTTTTCTTCTTAATATTTTTTTCCTTAATATTTTCCTTCTTTTTTTTTTTTTTTGTTTGTTTTCTTCTCTCTACCCCCCCCCCCTTCTTTTTTTTTTTGTTTTTTTTTTTTTTTTTTAAACTAAACAAATTTAATTTTCCCCTTTTGATGATTTTCCTCTTGTCTTTGAATTTTCAATTGAGAAAACTAAAAACGAGAAAATACACAAAATGTGTTCAAAACTGTGTTTTCCATTTACAAACTTACAAAATTACACAAAAACAATACTAAAAAGAAGAAGAAGAAGAAGAACGAGAGAGAGAGAGAGAGAAAGAGAGATTAAAGTGTGTGTTTTATTTATATTTTTTTTTGGAATTGCATCTGAAAGAGGAAGGGGGAAAAAACTCATAAAGAAAATACAAAGAAAAAAATCTATAGAAAGATGAAAGAAAAAAAGGGGGATAATGAAAAAGGGGAAAGAAGAAGATGAAAATAAAGAAGATAAAGAAGAAAAATTGAATGAAGAATAAGAGAAAAAAGTATGTAATAATGAAATAATGGAAGGGTTTGGGTGGGGCAAGGTAAGAAATATGAAAGGGTGAAGGAAGAAGGGGGAAAAAAGTTAAAGTGAAGGTATAAATAAAGGAAACTTAATTTAACTTTATTTAATGGTGAAAATAAAACAAGAACAAATTATACACAACAACAATAATAACAACAACAACAACAACAACAACAACAACAGCAACAAAAATGTGAAATTTTTCAACTGAAAATAAAATTTGATGATATTTGATAATGAAAGAGGAAAGAAGAAATTGAAGAAAATTGGTGTGGGGAAACAGAAACAGAAACAGAAACAGAAACAGAACGAGAAAAAACAAAACACAAATCTTAAAAAATTTTCTTCATATTCTTTTCATCTTATTTTTCTTTAATTTTTCCCTTTTCGTTCTTCTTCTTCTTCTTCATCTACATTTGTTCATCTGATTCTATGAAATTAATGTAATTAGATTTTATTTGTATTTATGTTTATGGTCTCATAATGGATGAGTTTGTTATGACGTCACTCTTTATATATATATAATGACGTCACTCTGTGTGTAAAATGGTTTGTGACTAAGTTGTTCTTGTTCCTTTTTTTCTTTTTTTTTTTATTTTTTCTTTATATTATTACCCCCCTTAGCCCCTACAAAAACTCCCAACTTTTCTTCTTCATTTTTTTTTTCTTGTTCCCGGAAAATTAAAAAGAAAAAAAGAAAAATGAAAAGAATTTTAATTGAATTGTGCGCGTAAGTGAAAATAAAAAACAAAAAATATTAAAATTGACGAATTTCTTCCTGTTGATATTTTTAAAAGAAATAAAACAATATCGTAAGATGAACGAGAGAGAGAGTGACAGAGAGAGAAAGAGAGAGAGAGAAAGATAAAAATTAGGTTGGAAAAAGGTAAAAATGGACAAAGGGCGGTAATTTGGTTTTTTTTTTTTTTGATGAGGGGCAAAACAAGGTATAGAGAATTAGGCATTAATTATTCAAGTTTAATGGAAGATGATTATTATTCTCAATTTTCCTATTCATTTTTTACAATTGTCTTCATTTTCTCTAATTAATCAATTTTCCTATTTTCTTGTTTACAAAATTTTTCTTCTGTATTTGTTTTGTTTTTTTTTTGTTTTCGATCGTTTTTACTTTTTATTGTAAAATTCTCTGTTTTGGTTTTCACCCTCAAAATTTCACATATAAACGACTTTTGTTGTTGTCTTTTCTAATATTGGAAAAAATATTGAAAAAAAAAAACAAAAATTTATTCAAAAAAATTTTTCAAACAAACTTTAAGAGAATTTCCCTCTCCTCCACCCCTTTTTCTTTTTATTGTCTCTTGTTTTTTTTTGTTTTTTTTTGTTTTAAACAAAATTAGTAAACAATTTTTTCTTTCTTTCTTTCTTTTTTTTTGTGTTTGGACAAAAATCATTTAGAACAAAAAAAAAAAAACAAAAAAATTCATATTTGAAAAAAAAAAAATAAATAAATTTTTTGTATTATTTTTTTTTTTTTGTTTACCGTTTTTTTATTATACAGTGAAACTCGGTTATAACGAACTTCAAGGGACCAAAAAAAAAGTTCGTTATAACCGAAAGATCGTTATAAGTGAATCATTGACAAGATACAAATTAAAACGGGACCTACAGAGAAGTTCGTTATAACCGAAAGATCGTTATAAGTGAAGTTCGTTATAACCGAGTTTCACTGTATATATTTATTTTGTTTTTGTTTCTTTCATTTTTTTTTTTTTTGCCATTTTTTAAATAAATAAATTAATTTATTTTTATTGTAAACACAGTAAACACGCAAGACGTCATCCAAATTTTGATCCAAATATACTAAGACAACGTCGTCCAACAAATAGAACATTTTCAATTAATTCAAGTGATGGTACACCATCAGAAGGTTTATCTGATTCAGTTCCAAGTCCATAAATATTATAAATTAATTAACAAAGAACAACAAAGAGATTACATTTAAATACAAAAAAAAAAATTGAACAGATATGGAGAGAGAGAGAGAGAGAGAGAGAAAAAGAGAGGAAAAAAAAAACTTCAAAAAATTAAAAAAAATTTAAAAAATTATAATTTATAATGTGACGAAAGAAGAAGAGAGAACAGAGACAGAGAGAGATATATAGAAAGAGCGAGAGAGAGAGTTTGATGGTGGGGGGATGGACAAACAAAATGGAAACAATTATGGTGAATAAGTTAAGGAAAATGTGGGAATTGATTGATTATGGGCGAAGAACTAAAAATGGTAATGTATGAAATGGAAGGGGAGGGGGTGGTGGTGGTTATAAAAGAAAAGGACTATTATGAAAATGAGAAAAATAAAAAAAAAGAAAATCGTTCCATTTTTTTTCACCCATTTTCATTTTTCCAGTTTTACTTTTTTCATTCTTCATAATTATTTTTGTTCTGTTCTGTTTTTTTTTTTTTTTTTTGGTTTTTTGTTTTTAATTAAAATTTAAAAAATTTTATTAAGTAAGTGGGTGGGGAGTGTGTGTGTGTGTGTGTGTGTGGTGAGGAGGGACAAGTTAAGAAATTTAAAAAAGAAAAAAGAAGAAAAATAGAAAAACTATAAAATAGATTTTAAAAAATAAAAAAAAAATGAAAAGAAAATTCAATTTTTAAATGATCGAGCTTTTTTTTTTTTGCTTTTTAATGATTTTTCTTCTGATTTTTTCTCAATTTGAAAATTTTCTAAATAAAGGAAAAATCAAAAAGAAAAAGACAAAAAGAAAAAAAGTATAAAAAAAATAAGAAAGAAAGAAAAAAAAAACGGGAAAAACGTAAAAATTTTTGATAATGAATCAAAAAAAAAATTTACGAAAAAGGAAAATAAAAAAAAAAAGAAAGAAAATGAAAATTAAAATGAAAATGAAAATGTTAAAAAAAAAGAAGAGGAAAAAAGAAAATATATAGATTTTATGTTGGCGTGGACCATTGGAATGAAAAATTAAATTAAAACCATAAGTATAAATTAATTAAGAGAAAATTTAAAAAAATTTATAAATTTAAAAACAAAAACAAAAAAAACAAAAAAACAAAAAAAAAGAAAAACAGAAAGAAAATTTCTCAAAAAAAAAAAAGATAAAAAAAAAAAAAAAATTATATTTAATTAAAATGTTTCCCCCCCCCCCTTTAAGTTGTTGTTTTTGTTTAATTTTTGCAGGAAAATGAAAAAAAGGTAAAATAACAACAACAACAACAACAAAAAAGCGGTTTTTTTAAAATTAAATTCAAAATTTATTAAACGTGCTAATTTTTCTTCTTCTTCCTTTTTTTTATTTTATTTTATTTTATTTTTTTTTTTGGGTGAATTTTTCCACTAGACGAAAAATAAGAAAACCACAAAAAAAAAAAAAGAAAAACAAAGGACTAAAATTATTATTTGTTGTGTTTGTGTTTGTTTTTTTTTTTTTGTTTTTTATCTACTGGAAAAATCTTTATTTTTATAGAAAATATATTTAAAATTACAACAATATTTCTGTATTATTGATGTTGTAAAAATTAAAACAACAACAACAACAACAACAAACAAACAACGCATAACTAACAATAACTACAACTACAACAACAACAACAACCAAAAGAAAGAAAAAAATATAAAAATAATCATAAATGTTAAATATTTTTATTGTAGTTACTTTAAGTACTTACTTTAAGTATACATTTACTTTAAGTACATTTACTTTAAGTGCGTAACTGCAAACTAAGCAACGGTAAAATTCAATGCAAATTTTTCTTTATTTTTTTTTTTTTTGCATAAAAATAAAAATATATATGTGTGTGTGTGTGTGTGTACGTGTGAACGTCTCACGTCACACGTGTACAACTAATAAAATTTCTATTCTTTTATATTTTTTTATTTTTAATTTTTTAATTTAATTTCTTTTTATTCATTAAATTATTTAACGTCAGTTTTTTACGTCATACGTAAATTATTTACGATTTAATTTTTTTTTTTTTTATTTTTTTTTTATAATAACGAAAAGAAAAATTTACTTTTTAATTAACGTTACTTTTAACTACTAACATTAAGTACCTAGGCTGAAGTTGTAAACATAAAAATTAAGCAACGGTAAAACTCAATGCATTTTCTGAAGAAAAAAAAAAAAAAACTAAAATTAAAATTAAAAAATTAAAATAAAAAAAATAAATAAATAATAAAACTAAAATAAATTTCGACGTGATAAATTAATCAATTTTTTTATTTATGGTCAAAAAAAAGAAATTTACCAATTGGTAATTTTTAATTTATTAATTTAATGTGTGTAACGGTAAATTACATCAAGTATACCCCTTATACCCCTTATACCCCTTATACATAGAAAATACAATAATACTTAATTGTAACAACTTAATTGTCAATGAAGTAATCAATGCGCAACAACCAGAAATTCAATGCATCCTATTTTTTTTTTTTTTGTTTTTCAATTAAAGGAAAAACAAAAAAAAAAAAAACAAAAGAAAATTCGTGACCAACCCCCCATAAAAAACACGAATACAAATTTTAATCTGATTTTACATTTTTAATGAAAAATCGTTTTACATTTTTTTTAAATTTTAATTCTATCTAAAGTTACTTAAGTACACTTACGTACACTTAAGGTAAACACATTAAAAAAAAAAAAATAAGCAACGGTAAAACTCAATGCATTTAAAACAAAAAAAAAACAAAAACAAAAAAAAAAAATTTAATTTTAGTAAAAAAAAAAAAAGGACAAAAAATGGACAAACAAATTTTTGTACGCATTTTTTTCCCCTGTCTTATTTTCTTCTTTTGTTTTCTTTTTTTTTTTTTTGTTTTGTTTTTTTTTTTTAAGTAAGAATTATCTAATAAACCTAAACCATTCGTAGCTAGTAAATTTATGTTTTAAGAAAAAGAAAAAAATAAATGAAAAAAAAAAAAAATAAATAGAATTCTAATTAATTTCTAAACTTTAATTGTGTCTAATTAATTTTCTTGCGGTGTACTTTTCAAATTATATTAGGAAATTAAAAAAAAAAAAAAAAAGAAAAGAAAAATTTATAAAAATTCAAGAAAAACAGAAAAAAAAAAAAACAGAAAAACTGAAAAACAAAAAATGAAAATTGTGTGGAAAACACATTTTCCTTTTCGTTTTTTTTTTTTTTCTGTTTTGAATTGTGTTAAATTTGAATAGCGATATTTTTTTATAGAGAAAAAATTAAAATTAAATTAAATAAAAAAAAAAAAATATATAGAATTAAAAATAAAAAAGGAGGAGGAGGAGTCGACACAGAAGATAAAGGTAATAAAAAAAAATTAGAAAAGAACAAATACAGAGAGAGAGAGAGAGAGAGAGTGTGTGATATAGTGAATAAGTAAAATTTTATTCCGGAGAACGGGATTTGTTGCTTGTCAATTTTATGACAGACAGAATTCATCAATCTGTCCTCATCATCATTTACGTTAATCTTTAATCACTTTCTCCTTTTCACACACCCTCTCACTCTCTCACTCCATTATCTGTATCCATTTTTTTTTTTGTTTGTCTCTTCTTTTCTTTTTCTTTTTTTTTTCGTCAATGCACAAACTCATTTTGTGTTTTCTCCTCTTCTTTTGCTCAAAAACAAAAAAAAAAAAAAAATATTATATAGAGAGAGAGAGAAAGAGAAAAAAAAATTATATATATATATATTGTAGTTTGTAAGTTAATCGCACAGTTGACAAGTGAGATTAACAAAATTTTATTTATAAGAAAATATTTAAAATAAAATAAGAATGAAAAATAAATAAATAAATAATTGATAATTTTTACAGAAATAAAATTGATGACAATATCAAGATTAAAAGATGTATGAAAAGTTTAAAGAGAGAAAAATTTTTGTGAAAAATGTGTAAGAAAAACAAAAAGACAAAAAAGACAAAAAAGACAAAAATAAGAAGAAAGTAAAATTTGAATTTTAAAGCTAAAAAATTAAAGCTAAAAATCAAAAGAAAATATTTTAAAAAAAATTAAGGATAGAGAGAGAGAGAGAGAGAGCAGATAAATTTTGAATAGAGAATATATTGAGAATATTGTAAACGAAATGAGAAAAGAAAATTTAAAATGAAAAAAAAAAACAGTAAAAAAATTTTATGTGTGTATGGGTGAAATTAGAAAAAAAAAGAAGAAGAAGAAGAAGAAATGCTAAATTATAAATTATAAATTATAGAAAATTAAAAAATAAAAAAAAAAGTAAAAAATAAATAAATAAATTAAAAGAAAAATGAAAAAAAAAAACTTAGAATAATAAACTTATTACTTATAGACAAGAAAATGAAAATACAAATAAAAAGAATAAAACAAAAAGAAAATTGTTATAAAAATTATATGGTGAAAAATTATTAAGTGAAAAATCTAATGTAATTTATTCATTTAAAAAATTATTATTAAACTTTTTTTTGTGTCTTCATTTTCCTTTTAATTCGTTCTTCTAATTAGATGAGAGAGAAAATTTTTTCACAAAATTTATTCAGTTGTTTTCCTTTACAACAACAACAACAACAACAACAAAACCACTTTACCCGGTTCTTTTTAATATTTTTAATGAAAATAATGACAAAAATTAAATTCAGAGAGAGAGAGAGAGAAAGAGAGAGAGAGTGAAAGAACGGGAAAGAGTAAAAGTAAGTAAAATGAGAGCTTTTTTTTTTTTGTTAGTTTTTTTTTTTTTGTTAAGTTTAAAAATATTTTTAAAATTGAAAGAATATTATTTCACTTTCTTTTCTTCACTCCCATCTCCCTCTAATATTTATCTATTTTAATATTTTTTTTTTGTTTCTTTTCATTTAATATTTTTATTTTTGTTGTTGTTTAAAATTAATCTTCTTTTTTTTCTTTTTTAACAAAAAAAATTAGAAAATATAAAAAAAAAAAAAAAAACTTAAAACTATTAAAATGAAATTATTAATTTGTATTGTATTGAATAGGAAAAGTAAAAGAAAATTATATATATATATATTTAATTATTATACAGAGAAATATAGAAAAGAGAGAAAACTTTTTAAAGATTAAAAATTTATTTGGAAAATGAGAGGAAAAAAAAGAAAAAGAAAAAATTGTCAAATTTTCAACCATAAAAAAAAAACAAAAAAAAAATGTCTAAACTCACAAAAATTTCAAATGTTTTGTGAAGAAAATTTAAAAGAAAATATTCAAAAAGAAAAATAAAACAATAAAAAAAACAAAAATTATATTGAAGAGAAACAATAAAGTAAGAAGAAAATATGGAAAATTATATAAATTATATAAATAAAAAAAAAACTGATACTAATTAAAAGTCTTTAATTATTATTATTATTTAATTATTATGTCCGCCCGTCATTCATTGTTGATTTTATTTGAATTCCCTCAGCCCTAACAGATTATTGATTGATTATAATTATGAAGTTTGTGTCTTTGTTTAACAAAAAAACAAAAAAAAAAAGAAGAGAATTTCAATAGAATGGTTTGAATCTTAGCTACAAGATATTACTGCAATAAATAGTGTACCAAATAAAAAATTACAGTTGGCTGTCGTTCATAGACGGTAGAAAAACGTTGTTAAATTTGTCAACTTTTTTTAAACAATTTCTAATATTTTTAAATATGGAAATATAGCAACAGACAATTTATTTATTATATTTTAATTAGTCCTTTAGTTAGTTTTAATCATATTCTATTGTGTTTCATACATTCTTAACTTATTTATATCAAGTTCTCAGCCAGTACAAAAAAAAAAAAAAACAATAAAATAAATAGTTCCAAATTTACTAAATAGAATGAACATTAATTATTAACAAAAGACTTTTTCTTCTTATTTTAATAAGAAATAAATGTGAAAAGTACATTAATTTTTTAATGTAATTGCAGAGATTCGTTGGGTTTTTTTTTTTTTTTTCTATTAAAAATTTTCATATAAAATTCAAATGTCAGTTTCATATGAAATTCAAATATGGCGGTAAGTTTTTCTTTTCACATAAATTAATTTATATTCTTTTTTTTATTTATTTATTAACCAAAAATATTTTACGTTGTATTAATATTTTTTAATTAAAATTTAATCAATTATTTTTCTCAATTTCCTAAATTATTTCAATAATTTTTTTTCATGTAGAATTTCATTGATTAAAAAAAAAAAAATGATGTTGACGGAGGGAAAATTAAGGAATTTTAAAAGGAAAACAACGAAAATTTTAATTATTTTTCTATTTTTATTAAATTTTTCTAATTACATCTGATACATTTTTGTATTTCTATCTCTTTCTTATCAAAAGAAACTGAAAATAACGAACGGCATTTTAATGAAAAATTTTTTTTAAATTATTTCATTTTTTTCTCTTAACACATTTTTTTTTTTTGTATAATTGCTCTATATTGTTGTCTCCCTCTCTCTCTCTCTCTCTCTCTCTCTCTCTTTCACTATGTTGTTATCATTCTCTATGAAATTATTATTTAAATTTTCTGTCAAAAAATTATCGTAGAAAATTTTCTCTACAAATAAAAATAAATAAATGTACTCTACCCAGCTACCACTAAATTCTATTACTATTTTCTCTCTCTCTCTCTCTCTCTCTCTTTAATTTTACTATTAAAAAATTAGAAATTAAAATGAAAATTTTTTATGTCATATATAAACCTTTGTGACAATAACGATCACCTAAATTTTGTAAATAATATAATTCAATTTGTAATTTTTGATATTGATCCAATAAATTATAATAAACTTTTGATTCACAATCAAGACGCCATTGTAAACGATCTAAATTACTTTTTAAATCAATTTGCATACGTTCAAAACGTTTCATCTCTTTTGTTAATTCACTCTAAAAAAAAAAAAAAAAAATGAGACAAAAAAAAAAAAAACAAAAACACGTTAATTAATTAATTAGTGGAAAAGGGCAATGATAGGAAAAAAAAAAAAAAAGTATACACAGGGTGAAATTAATTAAATTAAAATAAAAAAAATTTAAATATTTGTTAATTTTGAAAAAGTAAAAAAAAGAAGAAAAAGAAAAATTGTAAAAAAAGTAAAGGAAAATTGTGTGGGAAATAACATAAAAAAAAAGGGGAAAAAAGGGGAAACAGATAAAAAGTCAAATTTTACAAAAAAAAAAAAAAAGAAGAAAAAAAAAAAAATTAACAACAATAATTGTTGTGTTGTTGTGTACCTGTACCTTTGTTATACAATTGTAATCAATGTGAAGATCTTTCATATTCAAATTGCAATCTGTAATTATTTTAGATAAAAACAAACATTTTAGAAAAACAAAAAAAAAATTATATAAATAAATAAATAAATGGACACGATTAATTTTCATTTATTTTCTTCTATTTTCTATTTTCTATGAAGACAAATCAGTTTCTGTTTTACCGTAATTTTTTTTTTTTTTTTGATTTGATTTTTGATTTTTTGATTTTAATCAATTTTCAATGAATTTCCCAAAATTCGTACGTGAATTTTTTCTTTTTTTTTACTTTTTTTTTTTCTATTCTAAATTTTATTATCCCAATAAAAAAAATGTTTACAAAGAAAATTTTTTAAATCTTATACAATTAAAAAGAATGATAAAAAAACAAAAACTACCTTTACCACAAACTTGTATATTCTTCAGTGATTGTGTTAAATTTCCAAGTTTCTCTTTTGCTTCATTCACCTGCGTTAATTTTTTAGTTGTTATATTAGCACATTTGTTGTTGTTGTTGTTGTTGTTGTTGTTGTTGTTGTTGTTGTTGTTGTTGTTGTTGTTGTTGTTGTTGTTGTTGTTGTTGTTGTTGTTGTTGTTGTTGTTGTTGTTGTTGTTGTTGTTGTTGTTGTTGTTGTTGTTGTTGTTGTTGTTGTTGTTGTTGTTGTTGTTGTTGTTGTTGTTGTTGTTGTTGTTGTTGTTGTTGTTGTTGTTGTTGTTGTTGTTGTTGTTGTTGTTGTTGTTGTTGTTGTTGTTGTTGTTGTTGTTGTTGTTGTTGTTTTGTAGTCGTTTGTTGTTATTTTTAAATAAACATAAAAGAAAAAAAAAACAATTGGGAGAAAATTAATTTTTAAACGAAAAAAAAATAAATTTGTTTACAATTTAATAATTCATCTAATAATTGTGTGTTGAAAATTTTTTTAATTAATAATTAATGTTTAGTTTCACACACAAAAAAAAAATACTAATCAATGTTTTGTCTCTTTCATAAATTATTCACACTCTACTCAACTCATTATTAGGTGCGACTAATTAAAATATTATATAAGTGAAAATTTAAAATTATTTCAATTTGTTTTTGTTTTTGTATTTGTTGGTTTGATTTGTTTTTGGTTTTGTTTTTGTATTTGTTTTTGGTTTGTTGGTTTGTTGATTTGTTGGTTTGTTGGTTTGTTGGTTTGTTGGTTTGTTGGTTTGTTGGTTTGTTGGTTTGATTTGTTTTTGGTTTTGGTTTTTGTTTGTTTTTGGTTTTGTTTTTGTATTTGTTTTGTTTTTGTATTTGTTGTTGGTTTTGTTTGTTGGTTAGTTGATTTGTTGATTTGTTCATTTGTTTTGTTTTTTTTTTTTTTACCTGACTTATTAATGTATCATTAACACAATTTTGTTTCATTATAAATGTATCATATTTTGATTCTGGATTTTTTTTTGTATCATCAATTGTAACCGTAAATAAATCAATTTGACGATTTAAATCGGAGTACTTTGATTGGGCCATTGAACTGTGAAAATTTAATGGAAATATTTTTAAAAATGAAAAACAAAAATATAATCAACATATACACACACACACACACACACACACATACACACGCACATAAAAAAAAAAGTAAAAATTAAATATTTTAAAAACTTTAAAAAAGAAAAACAAAAAAAAAATTTCCCCTCTTACCGATTTTTATTCTCATTTTCCAATTCTAATTTAAGCAATTCAATTTCATCACAAATTTGTGATGACCGTTTATGGTACTGCTGATGTTGTTGTTCATGTTTATTATCCAATGTCATTTTATTTTTCTTGTTTTTCTTTTTTTTTTTTCTTGTTTTTCTTTTTTCTTCAAAATTTACAGCAACAAAAAAAAAATATTATTTACTTTTCACAATTTTCTTTCGCTTTGCAATTAATTCAATTTCACTGCATTAAATTAATTAATTAATTTGAATTTTTTTCAATTTTCCTTTTTTTTTCTTTTTTTCTTTCTTAACTTTTCACCAAAAATAGAGGAGAAAAAAAACACACACACAAAAATAAGAAATAGCAAAACAGCGGAACAGGTAAAAGGTGTGACGGGTACGCACAAAATTATCTGAAATTCAGAAGGGAAATGAAAAGAATTTTCCGTTTTTTTTTTTTCCTTTTTTCTTTTTTCTTTAAAATTTTTTTTTCTATAAATTTTTCCTTCTTTTTTTTTTCCTTTCTTCTTCCCCTCTTTCTGGTGAACCTTTATGCGATTTCTTTTTATTTACGTCAATCTTATTAGTTGAATTGTTTGAATTTTATTGATTTATTAATTTTTCATTTTATTTTATTTTATTTTATTTATTTTTTGATCGTCATGGAAATTATTGTGTTGATTTTTTTATTTTTTTATTTTATTTTTATTTTGATTTGTTTTTATTGTCAATTTCATTGTAGATTTATTTATACTGTGTGTGTGTGTGTGTGTGTGAGTGCAGTGTGACCTGTTTCTTTTTTTTTTTATTTTCCCGCATCGATAAACTTTTCAAACTTTGATTATATAAAATGGAAAAATTATTATGTGAAAAAAGGAAATAAAAAACAAAAAAAAAACTGTTAAAATGTTGAAAGGAAATTGTTATGTAAGTTGTTTGTTAGGTGAGGAGGGGGCGGGTGGGGAAGAGGAACAAAAAAAAACAACAATTTTTTTTTCATAAAATTAAAACGTACATCATCATGTTGAGAAAATATACCATCATAATATCATCCCCTACCGCCACCCACCACACCTCTCCCTATAAAATATTTTACATAATCCTTTATAATGATCGTCCCACAAATTAAACTTAACAGTTGTTTTTTTTTTTTTTTTTACATCATCTTCCATAATACACCCACACATACACCGATACATATATTATCTAACAATATCCGACCACAATCAAGAAAGAAGAAAATTAAATGGAAATTTGTTTTTTGATTCAAAATTTAATTGATTTTCTTTATTTTTTTTTTTTTGTACGCCTGTTAGATTATTACTAGCGTACAGTTGGTAACAGGGTAACAATCATTACACTGATGTAATAGAAAAAAAATTTGTCTCTATTTTTCTTATTTCAACTCACTTCATCCCCCCTCCCCCCCCCCCTTCCCTTTCTTCGCAAATAATTTTCTAACGTTTTTCTTTAATGAAGGAAAAGAAATTTTACAATGAATTGAATTCGAACAAATTATTTTTAGAAAAGTTTCCACCAATAAAATTTGTAGAGCTTATTTTTTTTTTTTTGTTTTTCATTTTCACACAAACAACAAAATGTTTTTTAATTTTTTCCAATTTAAAATGAATTTTTCATTGTGAAATGAATTTTTCATTTATTTTTTTATTTTGTTTTTCTTATTTTCTCTCTCTCTCTCTCTTGAATTCTATCAGACTGTATTGAACTGATGATTGTTCATTGTTCATTGTTCATTGTCAATTTGTCACACACCCATTCAAAATTTCTTACATAGAGAGAATCCTTATTAATTTATAATTTTTATTCAATTTGTCCAAGAAAAAAGTTTTAATTGATAAAAGTAAAAAAAAAAACTCTACTCTGACCATTCATCTTCTCTTTTACTCTTAAATCTTTCTATCTCGTTCGTGTTTATATGTTTTTTTTTTCCTTCAATTTTTCTTCTTTTCGTATAAAAATAATTTCATAAAAAAAAAAAAAAATTGATTGAAAATGTGAAATTTATTGTGATCCGACAAGTTCTTTTGGAAACTAAAATAATAGGCGAACATAAATTTTTACTAATAGAATTTTTCTTTATTAAGAGAAAAACGTATAAATTTTTCCTATTTTTTCTATTTGGTGAAATTTTCATATGAAATTTTGTTTTAAAAAGTGGGACATGCGTTAACAGAAAATCCTTTCTGTTTTCTATCGAAAAGAGACAGACTGACGAAGAGAAGTGAAAGTGTGAGAGAGACAAAATAAAAATAGGCAAATAAAATGAGAGAGAGAGAGTGAGAGAGAGTGAGAGAATTCTTAAATGTAAATTTTATTTAAAGAAAAATTTCTGTGTTGTATTTTATGAGCTCCTTTTGAATTTTTGTAAAAATAAAAAGAAGAAGAAGAAAAGACGATAATGAGAGAAGAAACAAATGGGAGAAAAATATAAGATAAAGAAAAAAACATGTAAATTTGTAGAAAGTTCAATGTGAACTTTTTTCTCTATTTGTAAAAAATGATCAGGCGATCAAAATATTAACAAGACTTTTCATCATTAAAGTAAAATAAAACAAACGATTTCATTGTATATTTGACGTTAACAGTCACATCATTTTTTGTCCATTTTCTTTTTTACCTTTTTCTAATTTATGCAATTTTTTTTTTGTACCTTTTTACGATTTTCCATTTATTGTTAGATTTTATTTTTTCTTCATCATAGAAATTAATTATTCCAACCTTTTTGTACATTGATTCTGACAGAATTTGTGTTACGTTAAAAGGATTCAAAGGTACCAAAGTCACAGTCACTGAATATTTGTGTGAAATTTATTTTCTCGTTGAATTTCTTTTGGAAAATTTTCTTAAGAATTTTTTCTCTTTTATTGAGTCAAGTCCAAAATGAATGAAGTTTTGAACATATATTCACATTCATCGATTCAAAACTCAGCCTAAACCTAAACCCAATTCCCAATTAATACAAAAACATATTAATCAGCTTACCTTTCTAATCGGTACCATTAATTGATCCATTTTTATTTGTAAATACAAAAATTTACTCCTACATACTAATTGAACTTACCATACGACACTAGAGACTAATAATTTTCTTTTTCACTTATTCACATTATAAATACTTCTATTCATATTTATATTGTTTGTTCATACACAAGAAGAAAATAAAAGAAAATTATAAACATGAAAAGATAAAAAATAAATCAAAATAAATTTCATAATTTTTTTTATTTTAATTAAAAATTTTATACAAAATTTAATTAAATTTTTAATTACAAGAAATGTTTAAAATACACAATAATAGAGGTGTAATAACCTAATTCCCTCGGTCCCTTCACTTGATCTTATATTAAAATTAATTAGAATAATTTAATCAAGAAAAATTCCCAAAGAAAATAAAAGTTTTTTTTTTTTGTCCCTTTTTTTTTTTCTTTTCAGTAAATGGTTTTTTTTTTCAAACATTACAAAATTATGAAGTTGTTAAAATTATTTTGAGAAACTTTTGATCAGAATAATTTTTACCTCAAAAATAGTAGGTCTCCTAGTTACTAATAACCTTTAGTCGTTGATGTACTAGGTTAATGAAATACAATACAATTTTTATTCGTCAAAATTAATGCAACATAAAAATTCTTTCTTAGTGGACTGTTAAATGTGTTGCATGTGATCGCGGGGGTCATTTAAGAAATAATAAAATTAAATTAAAATTAAATGAAAATGGATTTTTGGTTATTTTGTTTTGTTAGTTTAGCATTTTCCTTTTTTTGTTTTTTCTTTAGAAACAAAAAATGAAAAGACTGAATAAAAAATTAAACAGAAAACTTTTTTTTTTTTTGATTCCGAAAAGAAATTTATTAATTCTTCTAATATTTAATAAAAGAAATTGAATGTGAAAAGATGTTGAATGTAATTAAATGTCATCATCAGTATTATCACTATCACCACCCTCATCATTATTATCAGTTTTTTTTAAATTATTTTTTAATACTGTACCGGGACTTGGATATGGACGCATTTGATATAATGTACCAGTTACAGTTGAATCAACACCACTATTACGTTCTTCATTATTTAAACCAGATGACCATGTACCACGTGGTATATCAGAATATGATGCTGGATCCATTGGATCTAATTTATCAGATTCTTCACGTCTTAAACGTCTTTCATTTTTTGTACGTAATGCTTTATCTAAATCACGTGATTTATTTTTTTTTTGTATTGGTTGTATTTTTATTGGTTCCTGTTGTTGTATTGGATTTATTGATGGTGATAGTATAACAGTTGGTTCATAACCACTTTCAATACCAGGTACTGTATCAATATCATCAATTGATATTGATTCTTCTAATTCTTTACGTAATACACCAGCACTTTTAGATATATGTGCTTTTGGATGGGTTGGTGGTAACCATGATACTGTATTATCCTGTTGATTCCAATAATAATATGCTCCACTTAATTTCAAATAATAGAATAACAGAATTGATTATTTAAAGAAAATTTAAAAAAAAAATATATATATTTACCATCCATTATCGTAAACTTCTTTCCAACCAGATGGTATTGGATGACGTAATAATAAACGTATCCTACGTTTTAAATATTCATCAGATGGTTCTGGTATACCATCACCCCATTTATTAACACAATATAATGTACATTTATGAAAGATATTATATTTATTTGGGCATGATTTATAACCGGCATTACCACCCTCTGATATACGTTTTTTCATACGTTCTTTCCATAAGTTTTCTTCTGGTTTTTTAACATACTCAAAATCATATTGATTTGGTTCCTCTTCAACATCATCATAATCTTCAGCAATTATTTCTTCTTTTGATGCACGTTCAGATTTTTCTGCATTTTCTATTAATTTTTTTGCTATAAATAAAAGAAAATTAAATTATTGATTTTATATTAGATTTAATACAATTTCAATGCTCGTGTTTAACAATTTAATGTGGAAAATTAAATGGAAAATAATTTTAGAAAATAAAAGACAAAACCTTGATCCTTTTCAATTAATCCCCTTTTAGCTAAACGTTTTAATAATGTTGATGGTAAACGTGCTGATGCTTTTTTTGCTGATTTTTCTTTCATTGTTAATTCTGGTTCAAATTCAAAATCCATTTTATTTATTTTTTTTTTTTTGTCTTTCGATCACAATTAATTTAATAAAAATAAAATTATATAAATAAGCTGACCGCACTTTTTAACTTTTTTTTTTGAAGTTTTGAAGTTTGAAGTTTGAACTTTCTTTGAAATGTCAAAACAATATAGTACGTTCTTCTTATGATGTTTAGAATATTGTTTTTGTAACAGAATTGGTAGCAGATTTAAGGGTGCGTTCAAATTGAAAATCAATGAATCAAAAGTAAATAAATATTAAACTATTTTAACGATTACGATTATATTAATAATTACTCTTGTAATCTGTGTATTATTGGCTATTTAATTTTTTACTTATAATATTGTTGATTTTTTTTTTTTTTAATTTAACTTTTATTCTGTATTCTTCAACCACAATATACAAAACTGAAATATTGTAAATTTGCAGTGTTGATTTTCTTGCATTTTTTTAAAATATATGGTTGATTGTTCCAACAAAACTGACCAGTTGTTTGACATCAGTCTCTGATTTTTCTTCAAGTGTAATCAAGTTTTTTGAATCTGCGACTAAACTAGTACTTTGTTTTACTATTAAAATGAAAAAAATGGTAGCAAAACATACCAATTTGCAATGTTCTTAACTCAAACCATTTTGTAGTAGATTAAAAAAATATCATTTCAAATATTAAAATATTCAAAAAGTAAAAATCAAAAGATGGCGCTCTCTGAGATCAGAATTGAATTCTTATTTCGATTCTATATTATTTTTAAATAATAATAAATAAAATATATTTCATTTAATATTAAATATTAATTCGGACAACTCATAAATTATTTAATGTGCCTGTACGTCTAAAAACAACAATTAAATTAATTAATTATTACAATGAGTTTGTATTATTGAACTTTTTTTTATTCTAGTACTACATTCTATACTACACTTGTAGTATATAAATTATTTGTTGTTTTTTTTTCAGTTCAGTTATGTTACTTTTTTTTTTTTTTTTTCAGAATTATTTTTCTATAAACATGTTTCCGATTAAATGTGTGCGTTATATATATGTGTGTGTGTTATATGTTCATGTGCCTGTATGTTAGATTTCTTATACGAGTGAAAAAAGCAGACTTTTTGTTTAGTACGAAAAACGTAAAAATTTGTTACGCACGCTTTGTTCAAAAAGAAGGAAAAAAAAAAAAAAAAAAAAAATAGAAAAGAAGTAAAATAAAGTTCGGATACGGTGATTGCAACACTTTTTTTTTTTTTTATTTATTCATCTTAAAAAAATAATTAAAAGAGAGAAGAAGAAAAAAAAAAAAAAAACAATAAAATAGAAAATAAGTGTTTTTCAGTGATCGATTATTTAAAACGTAAAATATTTATTTTATTGTTTTATCACGTGATTATAAATAAATTTAAAATTTTTCTCCTATTGTGTCTCTGTTTTCCAAAAACTTTGTCTATCGATTTACTTACAAAAAAAAAAAAAATAATAGAAGAAAAATAGATTTTTATACAAAATTATTTTTGTTTTGCTTTTTTTTTTGTTTTTTTTTTTGTTGTTTATTTTATTGATTTCGGTTCAATTTTTATTTATTCAAATTCTGTAATATTTTTGTTATTCATTTTATTGTTCATTGTGAATTTTTATTAAAAATTCTAATTCTTATGAGAATTTTTTTTGTGTCAAAAAAAAAAAAATTTTTTTTTTATTCAAAATATTGTTTAATCAATTGATGACACTTTTAGTTTAAATGAAAATTGTTATGAAAATTATGAAAATTTTTAAGTGAAATTGTATTCAGTACAAGTTAAAATATGTCAGTAATTTAAAATGATTGAAAATGTTATAAAAAAAAAAAAAATTCTGATGAAAATTACAAAAATAATTTATAATTCATTCGTCCATTTTGAATTAAATTTAATTTGTTTGCGTGTGTGTGCATGTATGAGTTTTGTTAAATATTTTAATGTGTGCAGTGTTATTTTTTATTAATGTATATGTGTGATTATTCTTTTTTTGATTGTTTGGATTTGTGTTTTTTTTTTTCGCCCCATTCTTGCTATCCTTTTCTTACAAATGATGATGATACCTAAAATAAAGAACCTTTTAACGAAGCTGAGGCTGAACATTTTTATATTTTTTTTTTACTACAAAATACACACAAACAATCTGACTTAATAGTATACACATAAACACGGTATCTTTTATAATGATTCATTTTCATTTTTCTATTCTGTTTTAATTTTCCTTTTATTTTTTTCTTATTATTGTTATTGTTGTATAAATGATATGTCAAAAAAGAAATACACAGAACATTAAAATAATAGAATAGTAAAATTACTATTTTAGTTAAAAGAATAATTTTGATGGTATTGTGTATGTGACAGCGAGCGAGAAAGAGTGATGTGTTGTGTACGTGTGTGTAGTGTATTGTTCGTGAATATATAATTAAAAATGTACACAACAATACAAATGCAAACAAAACAAAAATTGAAGTCTCCAAAACGTTTTTTTTTTTTAAAGAAGAAGAAAAATCATCTCATTTCTTTTTCGTTTCTTCTCTTTCTCTTCCCCTTTTTTTTTTTATTGTTTTTTATAAATTTTATATTATCATCCATCCGATTCCGATTCCGAAATATAAAAACATGAAAGAAAAATAAACACACATCAAAATGGACGTGGTGGAAAAATTAACAAAAAATAAAATCAAAAAGAAACAATTTTCCAGTTCAGTTGTAACATATTTTTTTATCGTTGTTTTTTCTATTTTTTATTTTGCATAAAAACAAAAATTAAAAATTTTGTCCTTATTTTTCATAAATAAATTTAAAAATAACTCTGTCAGTAAATATTATCGGTTTTTTTTTTTGATTTTTAATTTAAAATAGAAAAAAAAGTATTAAAAAAACAACAACAACAACAAAAGTAGTGAGAAGAACAATAAACAAACCGCATTCTATTTGTTGTTGTTGTTGTTGTTGTTGTTGTTATTGTGTTTTTTCTTTGTAAATCAAAATTTTTTAATTTTTCTGAACGTTTTTTTTTTATTTCTTTTCTTTTCAAAAGAAAAACAGTGGAAAATTTTCTATACACCAATTTACTTAATTTCACTTAAAGTATTGTATTTTGTGTTTAATTGTTTGTGTGTGTGTGTGTGTGTGTGTCAATCGAAACAAGATAAAGGAGAAAAAAAAACCTCATAAATGTTTCGTTTTTTTCTTCTTTTTTTTTTTTTTTTTAATTTTGTGTTATTTTTCTTTTTTATTTCCATAAGAACACAACAACCACTGTGTGAAGAGAAAAACAATGAAAAACAATTAATTAAAAAAAAAAAAAAAAACTGTGTAACGTTCAAAGTGCATCTAAATCATAAGAAGTGGACGAATAAAGTATAAGAAGCAAATTGATTAAGATAAAAGTAAAGTAAAAGAAGAAGAAGAAGTTACTTAAAATTAATTAACGTTTAATTAACAAAAAGAAAAAGACAAAAGGTGAAAAGAAACAATAAGGAAGAAAAAGGAAAAGATAATTTTTCAGAAAAGAGAAAGAAAGAAAAAGAAAAAAGAAAATTAAATTTTTAAAAGTAAAGAAATTTTATTGGTGTTGTGTTGTGTCGGTGTGTGTGTGTGTATACACATTATTTTTCTAGTCTAAATGAAAAAAGAAAAAGTAACAATAAGAAGAAGAAAAAAGTTAAAAAATTAAGATCAAAAAAAAAGGAAGAAAAAGTGAAAAAGAAAATTCAAAAAGTACAACAACAGAATAAGAAAAAACGAAAAGGAAAGCAAAAAAAAAAAGAAGAAGAATTTAATTAATTTTCTGGGGATAATTTTTCTTTTGTAAACATTTTTTTTTTTTTTTGTTTTTCTTTATTTTGATTTTATATTTCGATACATATTTTTTTTTTTTCGTTGCTCCCTTTCCCCTCCAAACACACCCCCATTCCATTATTACACCCACTAAACAAAATTCGATTTTTATTCATTCATTTCTTACTTTTTTCGTTAATTTTCTTTTATTTTATTTTTTGATTTTTTTTTTTGTTTTAAATGAACAACACCAGAAGTGCAACGTCAAATAAAATGGTATCAAAAGTTGAAAAAAGTAGTTTAAATAATGTAAACAATAAAGAAACTACAACTACAACTGTAACAACAGGAATAACAACAACAGCATCTGCAACAACAACAACAGGAACGACAACATGTAATACATCAACAACAACAATAGTTGGAGGAGGATTACAACAAACTACATCAGTAATAACATCACCAGTAACAACATCATCAACAACAACAACAACAACAGGAGGTGTAAGTGTTAGTGGTGGTGCACAAGTAACGGCAGCTTCAACACCAACAACAACAACAAATATATTACAACAATTACATCGTATACAACAACAACAACAATTACAACAAAATTTGAATAATAATCATAATAATCATCATAATAATAATAATAATAATAATATAACATTACAACAACAACATCGGCAACAACATGAAAGACAACAACAACAACAACAAAGACATAATCAACAACAAAATATAAATAATATAACAATACAGCCACAACATTCAATAAACAATAAAAATCATACACAATTTTCATGGAATAAAAATGAAGATTTTAATTTTGATGTACCACCAGAAGCACCAGTATTTGTACCAACAGAAGATGAATTTAAAAATCCATTAAATTATATCAATAAAATACGTCCATATGCTGAAAAATATGGTATATGTAAAATAAAGCCACCACCGGTGAGTACTGAACCAATTATTTTCTTCTAATTACATTTTTCGTTTTTTTTTTTTTTCTCTATTCCGCCACAAACAAAATTTTTATCCTTATACGAAAATTTTTCAATTTTATCTTTGTGTTAATTTTCTATCGGACAACTTTTCTTTTAATCTTTTAATTTAGTTTTGTAACAAAAAAAAAAAAAACCGTATAAATGCACAATTTACGAAACTATGAACAATTCATTAAATATTTTATTTAAAAAGTTGAAAAAAAAAAAAAAAAGAAAAAGATTTTCCATTTCAATATGGTAAATTTATTTGTGTTTGAAAGTTTTTCTTCTTCTTCCTTTTTTTTTTTTTAAATTTTTGTAAACCATAATTAGGGAAAAATTGTTTTAGATGAAGTTTTTTTTGTTTTTTTTTTTTTTTTTTTTTGGAAAATCAAAAAAGAAAATATTTAATAGAGAAAATTTTTTGTCTAATGTCTCGTCATTTAATTAGTTGATACGCATGAATGAATAAATGAGATTCTGTCTGTTCCGATTTATTATAAAGTTCCATTTAAAGTTTTTAAGATTTAATATATTGTGGAAATTGTGGAAATGTTCAGTTGTAGCAGATCTCATAGAATTTTGGTTGTGTTGAGAGTGTTGTAATCTATTCTGAATGTCATGGTGACAATGTCATTGTATCATTAAAAAATTTTCTTGTGTTATATTAATGTACAACGCCCCCAACCCCTTTTCAACACAAAATATATTTTCTTTGCGAATGAATTTACGTAAGCAAAAAAAGAAAAGAAAAAAAAAGAAGAAAATCTTTTTGTCCAGACATATTTCTGTGCTAACCATATTGTTTGAAATTAAATTTGATGGAAAAAAATATCAACTTTTTATGATACTTTTGTTGTGATCCACAAATATTTTACGTCACTATTCCCCACCCTCCCCAATGAACTTTAATTAATTAACTTAAATTTTGTTGTTTTATTTCAAATGGAGAAATATTCATTTCAAGATTTTGTCTTTTGCCATAAAAAAATTTACCATCATCCGAATCAAATCACTTAAAAATTGTAGAATTTTTTTTTTTTACCCATTTTTATGTTCTGAGAATTTACTTTGTGATTCTGTCTTTGTTACTTTTGACGTTTGTTGAATTTGAAACATGCAAAAATTTTAAGTTCTGCATAATTGAATAGACTGGACACTTGAGGCTATTGAGAATTAAAAATTCATTATTGACAAATTGATCGGTTCGTCTGTTGTTGTTGTTTTTGATTTTTTATTTTTTCTTCAGAATATTTTCTCATTCAATTCTGATGTTTCTTCTTCTTCCTTTAAACAAAATTTCTTTTCTTTTCATAATTTTCATATTTTTCTTTTCTTTTCATTTTCACGAATAAATTTTATGATGCTTCAATAATTAAACGTGTGAATTTTGTAAGTTACAAATTGGAAACATTTTTTGACAGATAAAAATGTAAGCATGGTAAATGGTTTTGTCATCGTGTAAGAAAAAAAACATCTTTGTACGTTTCTTGCTCTGTGCCCCCTACCCGTGGGGGTCAACTTTTAATTTTAATAAAATAAAAATTAAAAGAATCTTTTAATGTTTGGATGCTGCTGGTCATTTTTCACGAGTTACGTTTTTTCTAAAATATTTCCATCTTTATTTCGAAGATTTTTACGTGGAAAACTAAACAGAAACAACAGAATAATTTCTGTTTTTCTCTTAAAAAGGAAAATTTTAACAAAAAAAAATAAATACAAGCATTTTTTTGTTTGTTTGCAGATTTGTGTGTGAATGTGTGTGTGACTTTCAAAAAGTTTTACTTCCATTTGGGCAACAGTGTATGTGTGCATGTGTGTATGTGCCTTTTGATTGTATGAAATAAACAACTATTCATCTCTTCTTCTTCTCCTTCTGTCATATTTTGTTCCGGTTTTCGTATAAAATTAACAATAATTGAAAGGAAATTTTTTTTTAATTGAATGAAAATGGTCAAAAGAAAAATAATCAATATTTTTATATGTGTGTGTGACTGAATAAACACACAGTTGTACAAAATTTTACATTTTTAAATTGAAAAATATTGAATAAGAAAGTCGGAACAAAAAAACAAAAATAAAATTCTGTGAAGGAAGAAAAACAAAATATTTTCGTTTTTTTTTTTTATTGGAAATTCTTTACGAACTAATTGGGTTTATTTTTTTTTTTGTTTTTGTTTTTGTGTTTTATTTGATTTTGGTCCTCTTTTTCCTTTTTTATTTTTACTCTATAGAAAAAATAATATTATCCCTTATTCTTGTTGTTGTTGTTGTTATGTCTTCTTTTCTAGTGAAAAAATAAAAATAATATTTTACAAGAAAAAAAAAAAGGACGATTGTTTTGTTTTTTTTTTTGCCATTTTTCTTCAGAATTTTTTTTTTTTTGTTCCTTTTTTGCTTCGTTTCTTTTTTTTTTTTTTTCTTATGTCTCCTCTTCTTATATGTCAGTGATGAGTAAACAAATAAACAAAAATAAATAATTTGCCATAAGGCAATTTTTGTCTAAAAAAAACAAAAATAAGAAATAAGAAACCAAATGATGAATGGCGAAAGGTGAGGGGGTGATGAGAGAAATATCCGATCTTTTAAAAAAAAGAACTTTTTAAGAATTATTGATAGAAATTTTTGTGTTGTGTGCACGTGGACAACAAGTTGACCATCTATGAATAAAGAATTCGATGGCACATATATATTCATATCCATATGTTACCACGCAAATCACACTACCAACACACTAATACAGATTCATTCTACCGTGCTCTAAGAAATTGCAACAAAACAACAACAACACAAAAACACGAAAAAACCGATCTAAAAAAAATTATTTAATGAAGGCTCATCCTATACGACACACACACACACAACATACGAATACACACACACAACATACGAATACACGCTTATAGGCGTGTATGCATTTATGATAATAACACTAAATGATTCATACATTTTCATATTATTATATTTTTTTTCTCATTTACACTTTTTTTTTTTTTTTTTTTACGATTTTTACTTAAATTTTTTGTCTTTGTGTGTGTGCGTTGTTACGTTAAAATAAAATCATTCCAAAAATCAAACAAATACAAGCACACAGAAAATGTGAAATGTTACACACGGGTGTAATACATTTATATATTGACATAATAACTCACACATTCAAATTTTTTTTTATTTCACAGACTTTATAATAGAATTACAATTCTATTTCTACAACTGTATTGTCAAAGTTTTATGATTGTGTGAGTTTTGTGCGGTGTTGTGCTAGTTGTGTGTGTGTGTTTTTTTTTCATCTTCTATTTGAATGTATTATGGGTTTATTTTCTGTTTGTATTTTTCCTGTCGCCATTAAACATTGCTAAAAATCACGTAGGATCATGTATTTTTTTTCCTTAAATTCTAGGGTGAAAGGGAGTACGATATGAAACAAAATGAAACAATTTTTTTTGTTATAGTGTTCTTTATTTATGTTTTGTATTTATTGTTGTTTTATAGTTATTGTTGTTGCTTCTCTTCTGACTTTTGTATTTTGTTTCTGTTTTTTTTTTTGTTATTTAAAATTTTTATTTAAGAAAAAAAAATCTTTACACTAAATTGTAAGAAGAACAATTTCCGTAGAGCGATTGTATAGATGAAGAATCCTTTAAAGGCACACAAATAATTATTTTTTCTTCTTTTAAAATGATGTAATTCTAGTGACGCTAGAAAAAAAAAATAATAATGTAATATTTGTGTATGGCTTTTATGAATAATATTTTTTTTACCATCCCTCTCACCCTCTTATGTAATTTTACTGCTACTGCTAATGCTACTGATGTTGCATGGTATTGTATTGTTTTTATAATTATTGTTTTATTTCTACAACCACCTCCCCATCCCCCTTGTTGTCCTGAATATGAAACTAAAGAAAAAGTACGCTAGAGAGAGAGAAGAGAATAATTCCCTATGGACAACTATGTGTGTGTGTGTTGTTGCGTTATGCAATAAAGTTTTTTTTTTTCTGAAGAAGAAACAAAAGAAAAATTCTTAATAATTTTTTTAATTAAAAATTTTACAATTTCTGTGAAAAAATTAATTATATTTGATACAATAATTTTCTTTTTTTTATATTCTTAATAATAAACTCAATTACATGAAGTAAATATTTAATGTGTGTGTAAATCATTGTTTACGAAAGGATCTAATGTTGAATTTTATGAAGAATTTTTTTTTTGTTTTTAGTAAATCTGGATAAGAAAAATAATTTCAACGATGGTCAAGTTAAAGACAATTTTTTCAGCAGTCTTCTAAATATTTCAATCTCTGTTCCTTACACCGGATCCGTTTCTTCCTACAATTCTTCTGCAAATTCTTATCGTAATAAATTATTGGAAACAATGAAAAATAATTTGTTAATTAATATTTCATTAACAGAAATAATTTAATGAATGACAAAAAAAAAAAACGAAAACGAAAACTTTACAACATTTTTTCTCTCTTTTGAATTTAATAAATAGAAAATGAAAAGAAATTTATGTAAGAATTGAAAGAAAAGAAAGAATGAAAGAAAAAAACAAAAACAAAGAAAACATTTTTTTTATTAGAATTTCATTAGAATTTTTGTGTCTTATAAAAGTTGTACTTTTTTTTTTTTTTTTCTCTTTTTTTCTATCACATTTTCCTTTGGATTTTCCTCGTGTTTTTTTTTTTTTTGTTTTTTTTTATTAAATGAAATTTTAATGAAAAGAAAAAATGAACAAATGAAATTACGTTGAAAATGTGTGGCACGTTATTTATTTGTTACCTACCCTGATGTACATTTTATTTATTTTTTATAAGACGTAACGGAAGAAACGGAAGAAAAATGTTGATAAGAAAAAAATGTCAAAATGTTTACAAAAAAAAAAACAAAAACAAAAAGAAAAAGAATGAAAGAGAAAAAGGAACATAAAATTATTTCTGTTTATTTATTTTTTTAATTGTTTTATTTTTTCACTTTTTAATTATTTTTTTTTTTGTTTTGTTTTTAATTTTTTTTGTTTAATTTTTACTCATTTTACCATTTTTTTTTTTTTTTTATTTGTTTTTGCATTTTTAACGTTTCGATTTCATTTCATTTTGTTTTTGTTTTTTTTATTTGATTACGGAAATGTTTAATTTTTGGGGAGTAATGACATAATAATTATTATTTTGTTATTGTTTTATTTATTTTGTTTTCTTTTGTTCGTTTCCTCCTTTTTTTTTTAACTGACTCCACTGATTTTTTTTTTTTGATTGTTTTAGTTAAATTTTTTAATTGACTTTTTTTACAATGAAATATCTTTTTTGTTGTTGTTGTTGTTGTTGTTGTTCGTTTTTATTTATTTTAAAAATAATTTACGAAAAATTCAACAACTTCTCTGATTCCCATTTTTGTTTTTTTTTTTTTTTTTTTGTTTCCTGTCTAGAGTTAAAAATTGAAAACGCAACAAATTTTTAGTTTCATTTATTTATTTATTTATTTATTTATATTGGACGATAATATTTGCGTGCACCCGCTAAATCGTCACTTTCTATTTTATTGTAATTAATGAACAAAGTTGACAAATTATTCTCCGTTGATTCTAATTAATTTTATAGTTTATCGAATGGTGGGGTTGGGGTGAGGGGGTAAACACTAACTAAATTCGACAACAACCCATTTACAAGATATATTAACTTTATTGTTTTGGATACCTTGACGGCCTTTGTTCATCTAAAATTCATTTTTTATTGTTATCCTTATTACTTTACGTATATTGTGACTATTCCTACATTAACTAAATTTATTTTCTCTCTCAAAACTTTATTAGTTAATAAATTAAATTCATTAATCACAGTATGGTGTTGTTTCTACACAAATAAAACAATTTCAATTAATACAATTAATAATTTTTTTTTATTGCTCTCTCTCTCTCTCTCTCTCTCTCTATCTCCCTCTCTCTGTAAACAAAACTTTGTTTTCTTTCAATTGAAATTTTTATTCTTTAAAATATAATTTTACACACACGTTGTCCTCTGAAGAGAGATACTAAAAATTCAATTAACCCCCGCCACCACAAACTCCTCTCTACCAAACATAATAATTTTAACATAAATATCGGCCATCTTTTTGTTGACACCGTTTTTTTTTTTTATTGTTTTTTAATTTGTTGTTGTTGTTGGTTGTCTGTTGTCTGTTGTTGTTGATTGTCTGTTGTAGGTTTTTTCTATCCTATATGGCTTTATTGATTAAATTTAAATATTGAAGAGACAAACAAACCAAACAAAAAAAAAAAAAAACAAAAAAGACAAAAATAAATAATTTAAGAATAAAAAAATTGTTTTTGTCTTTTTTTTTGTTTGTTTTCTTTTTAGATTTTACTGAAAAATCAATCAAACTGTCTGCACAAATTAATACACAAACAACACAACAACAACAACAACAAAACAGTACATTCGTTTTTGTTTTATTTTTTTTTTTTTTTGATTAAAAATGGAAATTAATTCTAACAACAAAAAATTTATTCCTTTATTTTTTTCTTCATTTTTTTTTTTAATTGAATTTAAATTTTTGTTTTGTTTTTATTGAATTTGAATTTTATTTACTAAATTTGCAATTTGTGCAGATTTTTTTATTTTGTATTAATTTTTGTTTTTTTTTTTTTGTCTCTTCTTCTTTTTTTTTTTTTGTCTCTTCTTCTTCTTCTTCTTTTGGCTAGACAATAAACAGAAATTTTCTTTTTTTAGATTTTGAAGAAAAAGGGAAAAAGAAATTTTTTATTTTTGTTTTTATAATAGTCTCGGGGAGCGGGGTGGAGGTAGTGAGTGGTTAAAAGTTAAAAATTTTATACATCCAAAAATTGTAGTCAAATTTTTGCCTTTAAAAATTTAAACGCAAAATTATCCATTTTAGCCCATTTTTTCTATGTCATTTTTTCCACCGACTTTTCCACCCCACCCACCCACAAGATGATGCTATTTTTGAATGAATTAATAAGTGAATAATTGAGAAATTATACGATCAAACCGAAGTGTTAGATTAAGTTCTGTTTAGAATTCTAGCTGAACTCCTCGTAGGGAATATTTGTTGATTTTTGTATGCAAATTTATGCAATCAGTGTAATGTAAAATTTTGTGTGTGAGATTTAACCTCACGGATCATCAAACAGCTGTTTTGATTTTTCTCTTTTTCTTTTTTGTTCTTTTTTTTTTTGATTTTTTTCGACTTTTGTGTTTGTATAATTTTTTTTTTAATCTTTTTACAAATATTTGAATTTTTTGATTTTAATCGATTTGTTTAATGTGGACACGTTTCTCAATTCCTACGAAAAATCATCAGTTGATGTTAATTAATTTTTAGAAACGTAAAAAAAAAACTTAAAACAAACAATAAAACTAAAATGTTTGAAAATGTTTGGAAAAAAAAAATCAATCTGTTAAATTTTCTACAAAATTTCTCAATTCATTAAATATTAAAAAATATGAATTTACGTTTAATTTGCAAGAGGAGAATAAAATAATTTTATTGTAATGAACCATTTATGTAGACTCAACGTTGTATGTCCCAATAGAAAAAAAATTTCAAAATAAAACGAAATTTTCTTTAAATTTTTATTTTAAAATTTCTTTTTTTTTTTTTTTTGTTTTTCTTTTACACAAAATTTTAATTCATGATTATTTTTTTTGTAGGCATGGCAACCACCATTTACAGTGGATGTAGATAAATTACGTTTTACACCAAGAATACAACGTCTTAATGAATTGGAAGCAAAAACACGTGTTAAATTAAATTTTTTGGATCAAATTGCAAAATTTTGGGATTTACAAGGATCATCACTTAAAATACCAATGGTCGAAAGAAAAGCACTTGATCTATATTCATTACATCGTGTTGTTCAAGAAGAAGGTACTTACACAATAATTTGCTTTTTATATTTTTTATTTTATTTTTATTATTTTTATTTTTGTTTTATTTTTTTTTCTCTCTCTTTTCTTCTTCTTAATTTTATTAAAGGTGGAATGGAACAAACAATAAATAATCGTAAATGGTCAAAAGTAGCAACACGTATGGGTTATCCACAAGGTAAAAGTGTTGGTACAATACTTAAAACACATTATGAACGTATATTATATCCATTTGATGTTTATACATCTGGTAAAGCAATTGATATTAAATTAGAAACAGAAATACCAACAATTGATGATCATGATTATAAACCACATGGTATATTATCACGTCAATTAGTATTACCACCACAAGAAACAACAGCAAGACGTTCTAAACGTTTTACACAAAATAATCAAACAACAACAACAACAGCAACAACATCAATAACAACAACTGGTACAAATTTTCTATCACCAACAAAATATGGTAATACACAAAATCATAATAATGATTATAATAATATAAAATCAGAAAATTGTTCACCATTAACACAAATAACACAATTAAGTGGTAATTGTAATATAAGTGGTGGTAGTAGTGGTAGTAGTGGTAATGGTAATGAACTTAAAAGAGAATTAGGACTTGATAATAATCTAACAAAATTATTACCAACAAATCTAAATTATTTAAAATATAATCATGATGATGATAGTAAAAATTGTGAATTACGTCGTTTACAATTTTATGGTGCTGGACCTAAAATGGCTGGTTTTAAAACAGGTGCAACAAATTCAACAACAAATAAATTAATAACAGATACAAAATCACGTATGAATATGAAAAAACAACAAAATCAACAAATAGATAATAATATTCAATCATCAAGACGTCGTGTACATTCAGATCCATTTGCTAAATATATTTGTCATACATGTAATCGTGGTGATATTGAAGAATCAATGTTATTATGTGATGGTTGTGATGATAGTTATCATACATTTTGTTTAATACCACCATTACAGGATGTACCAAAAGGTGATTGGCGTTGTCCAAAATGTGTTGTTGAAGAAGTTAATAAACCAATAGAAGCATTTGGTTTTGAACAAGCACAACGTGAATATACATTACAACAATTTGGTGAAATGGCTGATCAATTTAAAGCTGATTATTTTAATATACCTGTACATTTAGTACCAACCGAATTAGTTGAACGTGAATTTTGGCGTATTGTATCATCAATTGATGAAGATGTTACTGTTGAATATGGTGCTGATTTACATACAATGGATCATGGTTCTGGTTTTCCAACAAAAAATTCTATTAATTTATTACAAGGTGATCAAGAATATGCTGAATCTAGTTGGAATTTAAATAATTTACCATTATTAGAAGAATCAATATTAGGACATATAAATGCCGATATAAGTGGTATGAAAGTACCATGGATGTATGTTGGTATGTGTTTTGCAACATTTTGTTGGCATAATGAAGATCATTGGAGTTATTCAATAAATTATTTACATTGGGGTGAACCAAAAACATGGTATGGTGTACCTGGTAGTAAAGCTGAAGCATTTGAAGAGACAATGAAAAGTGCTGCACCAGAATTATTTCATTCACAACCAGATTTATTACATCAATTAGTAACAATAATGAATCCAAATATATTAATGAATGCTGGTGTACCAGTTTATCGTACTGATCAACATGCTGGTGAATTTGTTATAACATTTCCAAGAGCATATCATGCTGGTTTTAATCAAGGTTATAATTTTGCTGAAGCTGTTAATTTTGCACCAGCTGATTGGGTAAATTTTTTACTATTATTGTAACATTTATTTATATATTTCTATTAATTTTATAATTTTCACAGATGAAAATGGGACGTGAGTGTATAAATCATTATTCAACATTACGACGTTTTTGTGTATTCTCACATGATGAACTTGTATGTAAAATGGCACTTGATCCAGATAATCTTAATTTTGGTATTGCAACTGCATGTTATATTGATATGGCCGAAATGGTTGATTCAGAAAAAAAATTAAGAAAATCATTACTAGAATGGGTGAGTTCAATTTTTCTTTTCTATAATTATTCATTTGTTTATTATTTTACTTTATGTTCAATTACAATTATTCAGTAATAAATTTTACAATTAGGGGGCCATCCATAAATTACGTAACGCTTCATGGGTATGGGAGGGAATATCACATTATATCACATTTTGTTCCAAGGGAGGGGAACCTGAAAAATTGTATTACATTATTTATGGCCCCTTTGTAGAAGTAAACTTTCTTCTTCTCTCTGAATCATAAATTCCATTATTGTTCATCATTTCTTTGTTACAATTTCTATTCGGTTTGAAAAATATTTTATTACCATAAAAGGAAATTTTTCATAATACAAAAAAATGATGACTCGATTTTATATTTTTAAAGTTAAATTAAACTATTTGTTTTTATGTATGTAGGGTGTAACAAAAGCAGAACGTGAAGCATTTGAATTAATACCAGATGATGAACGTCAATGTGAAATATGTAAAACAACATGTTTTTTATCAGCAGTTACATGTTCATGTAGTAAATCACTTGTATGTTTAAGACATTATTCTGAATTATGTCAATGTTCATCAGATAAACATACATTAAAGTATCGTTATACATTAGATGAATTACCATTAATGTTAAGAAAATTAAAAATAAAAGCAGAATCATTTGAGGCATGGTTAAGAAAAGTACGTGATGTATTAAATCCAAATACACCAGCTGCAATAACATTAGATGAATTACAAGAATTAGCAAATGAGGCAGCTGATAAAAAATTTCCAAATTCAATTGTATTAGACCGTATTAATTCAGCTGTATTAGAAGCTGAAAAATGTGTAACAGTTATACAACAATTAGATATAAATAAAATGCGTACACGTACACGTAATTCATGTGAATTTGCTAAATATAAATTAACATTAGATGAATTAGAAATGTTTGTACAAGAAATTGATAATTTATGTTGTATTATTGAAGAAGGTAATTCTGTACGTGAATTACAATTAATGGGTAAAGAATTTGTTGTACAAGCAAATGATGCATTAAATAAAGCGATAAATAATGCAAGTGAAGAACAAATTGAGAAATTAATAGATGAAGGTAGTTCACTATGTATTGAATTACATCAAATAAAAGCATTAAAAGATCGTTTAACACAAGTACATTGGTATAATTTAGTAAGAAGTGTACGTAATTCAAATGAAAAAATTCCATTAATTATAATAAAAAAATTATTAAATGATGGTTTACAAATAACACCAGATGTTATACTTGAACATGAATTAGCTGATTTACAATTAATAATGATATCTGTTGAAAATTGGGAAAAACAAGCAAAAAATTGTTTTGAAACGGGTACAGAACATCAGATACCAGAAATTGAAAATTTATTAAAGCAAGCTGAAATAATTGATGGACAATTACCATCACATGCACCATTAAAAGATGCATTAAAAAAGGCTAAAGAATGGTTAACAACAGTTGAAATATTACAATCACATGAAAATTATCCATATTTTAATACATTAGAAAATGTTGTAAATCGTGGAAAAAATATACCATTTCAATTAGAGGAATTAAAACGTATGGAAAGTTATTTACAATTAGCAAAAATTTGGAAAGAACGTACATGTCGTACATTTCTTAAAAAACAAACATCATTTACATTAATGAATACATTATCACCTAGAATAAATTCAGTTATGTTACCTACTAGTCAATTAAATAAAACACAAACAACAATGATTACAACGACAACAACAACAAATACAATAACAACAACATCATCAATAATGAATCAAAATCAACAAATAATTATTGGTAATAATGGTTTAATTAAATATGATGAAAATATTACGTTAAATAATAAAGATTTCACAGAAGAAATGTCACCAGTACAAATGGTTATTGCATTTAAACAATCAGAAGAAAAAGAAATGTCAGAAATGCGTGAATTACGACGTGTTAATATAAGTAAAAATCCAGAAACAGATAAATATTGTATATGTAAACGTAATTTTTATGGACAAATGTATAATTGTCAATTATGTAAAGATTGGTTTCATATACAATGTGTACCAGTACCAAAAAATACAGTACGTCCACGTCCAATAAATTCAACAGCACCTAATTTAGGTGTACTTATACCACCATTAATAAAACGTGAAAAAGATCGTGAAATAAAATATTTATGTCCATCATGTATGCGTTCACGTCGTCCACGTTTAGAAACAATATTATCATTACTTGTATCATTACAACGATTACCAATACGTATACCAGAAGGTGAAGCATTACAATGTTTAACAGAACGTGCGATGAATTGGCAAGATCGTGCTAGACAGGCATTAAGTACAAATGAAATAACCAATACAATTGGTAAATTATTAATAATATCACAAAAGCATATAACAGATGAAAATAATAAATTAAAAGATACAATAATACAATCAGCGAATACAATATCACCTACATCATCATCATCATCATCATCATCAATAATAACAACAACAACAACAACAACAACAACAGCAGCATCAACAGCAATATCACCATTATCAACAACATCAATATCATCATCATCATCATCAACAACAACAACAACTACATTAGATACAGATACAAGTATAACAACGATAGCATTAGCTAACTCAGGTATAATTAATAATTCTAAAGAAGGAACAACAGTACAACAGCAATCAAAACCGTTAAGTGAATTAAAGAAAAATAATAATAAAACAAAGAAAAGTAAAAAAACTATAGATTTACAAATACAAGCAACTACCACAACAACAACAACAACAACAGATTCTAGTTCTGATGAAGATGAATTTAATTTTCAATTTAGGGATGAAGAATTAGCCTCTGGTAATAGTTCACCATCACCAACGTAAGTTTTTATTCTTTTATTTGTGGTTATTGTAATTTTGTATAAAAAGTTTTTAATAATTTATTTACATTTTAAATGTATATTATTTTAGTAATATTGAACATGCCTATTCAGTACCACCACCAACATTTCCACATTATGGTAAATATGGTAATCCACTGTTAAAACCAGAACCATCATTGATACAATTATGTAAAACAACAAAAGAATATTTAGAAGATTTAATGATGGAAGGTGATTTACTTGAAGTATCACTTGATGAAACACAACATCTATGGCGTATATTAAATGCAGCAAAACCATGTTATTCTGATTTAGCTGTTATACATTTTAAATATAAAATTATGGTAAGTTTGTTTTTTAAATTAAATTTAACAATTTTATACCCAAATATTTTGTTCACATTTTCATTTAATTATTTTTTTTTAGCCATATCCGAATGAAATTCTAGTCAATATGAAAAAACGTAAATCCGATGAAAATACAAATATTAAAAAACAACCAAAATTAACAAAATCAAGTGATCTTATGTCATTACTAACAATGACACCAACTGCTACAATAAATGAAACTACTACGACAATACCAACAACAACAGGTACAACAACAATAACAGCAGCATCATTATCAACAACAGGAACAACAACAACATCATCATCATCATTGAGTTCAATACAATCGGGTAAAACGATTGCGTCTCCCACTGCAACAGGAACTACAACAACAGGTTCAACATTAACACCAACAATAAATGATAATAATGTACAAACAATAAAAGTAAAACGTGGTCGTAAAACAAAAACCACATCCGATAAATTATTAACATTATCTGAATGTGGTAAAAAGAAACGTATAATTATACAAAATAAAAATAAGGATAAACATCAATCACATAATGATAGTTTAACAACATCGGATGAAGATGAAGATTGTAGTGCAAAAACATGTGTTCGTCCTGGTGGTATGTATTTATTATTATTATTTTTTAAACCACAATTGGCGTATTTTAAACACCTTATAGTAAAAGCTTGACCTTTTATACATGCGTGGATAATATTTGAATCCTAAGACTATAACGCTGGACTACATCACGCATGTTGTCTTTTTATATATGAAAAATACTATGACTGACAATAAAACACAATTTAGTTAATTTGTGATAATTTAGGGGAATTTACTCTTAAGTTGAAATTGTGCAGAATTGGGATTTTATATTTTACCTTCAACATTAAAGTTTTATTTGAAAATAATGTTTTTTTCTTTTTTTTTTTTTGTAGGTCGTGAAGTTGATTGGGTACAATGTGATGGTGGCTGTAATAAATGGTTCCATATGTTATGTGTTGGATTAGCAAAAAATCAAATTAAACCAGATGATGATTTTATATGTAAAAAATGTAAAAAAATGCCACCACAACCGTATGAAAAAAAATTACGAACATCAGTGGCATCAAATTTTTTACGTTTAAAAACAAATTTAAAAACAACAACTAAAAAAATGACAAGAAAAACAACAATAACGGCATCTAATAAAAAACCAATACTTATAAATGCGGATGATGATGATGACGATGATGTTGAAGAAGATGACGATAATGATGAATATATTGATTATGATGATGATGATGATGATGATCTAAAAGATATAAATAATTTAGATGATGATGATATAATTAATATTAATAATGATAAACAAACAACTAATTTAAATCAAACATAATTAATTATTAATATTTAATTTTTTTTATTTTTTTTTTGATTTTTGATTCTTTTTTTCGAAATATTTTTCTTTACAATTTTTCTTCCTTTTGCACATAACTAAAAATCACATACAAAGAAAAAAGAAAAACTTTAAAACAATAAATTTATTTACAATACAAAAGAAGAGAAACAAACACAACACAACAACATAATTATTAATAAATTCTTAAATTTTTAGTAAAAAAAAAAAAAAAAACAAAGAAATGAATCCCCATTTGAGAAAAATATATAATCAAATAAAAAGTTTCAAAAACGTTCAATTTTTATCTAATCCCCGAATAATAGCTTAATTATTATTAGTAATTAATTAGTTTTAAGTCAATATTATGAAAAGAAAAAAAAAACAAAAATGATAAAAAATGAGAGAATTTTGAAAAAAAAAAAAAAAAATTTTTTTTTAAAAAAAAATACGGATAAAGAACAAAAAAAATAGAAATGTAAATAGTTTTAGAAGCAGATTATTTTCTTTTTTTTTTTTTTGAATACTTTTTATGTTAGAAATTTTAAAATTTTTAAAATAATTTTCTTTTCATTTTTTTTTTTTATTAAGAAAAGAAAACACAATAATGTGACGAAATTTTAAACTGAAAGAAAAAATACTAAAAAATTAATCTACGATTTTTTATTTTTGTTTTCTTTTATTAGATTTAATGTTATTTAATTATTTTATTAGTATTTTTTTTTTTTTTTTTTCGTTGTAAAAAATGTAAATGCTTTATTTCAACAAAAAAAGAAAAAGAAAAAAAATTCACCACCATTCTCTCCTTATCCACGTATTGAGTAATTAACAAAAAAAAAAAAAAAAATAGGTGAAGAAGAGAAAAACAAACACACAAAATTCACCTTAAATGAAAAATATTTCCACTTAAGAAGAAACACACACACACACACACAAACAAAGAAATTAAGGGAAAAAAATGAAGGGGGATAAAGTGAAACTTTCTCAATATTATTAAAATTAAGTAGAAGAAATTTTGTTTTTGAATTAAAATTTTTTTAATTGAATTTTTACGACAAAAAAATGTCTTTACCAATTTTTAAAATTTATTTTCATTTTTTTTATTTTATTTTCATTTTTTTTATTTTATTTATTTGTTTTTTAAACAAATATATTTTTTTTTTTTCGTTATAATTGTTTCCTTTTTATCTTTCATTCTTTTTTTTTTCTTTTTTCCTTTAATTTTTCTTTCTCGTGTTCAAAAATGTGAAAATTAAGAAGAATAAAAAAAAAAATTAATAATAAATGAATTTAAAATATACAAAATAAAAATGAAAACAAAATACAAATTATGAAAAAAAAAAAAGTACTTTATATTTATATTAAAAGAAAAAAGAGAAAACACAAAAAAAAAAAAAAAAAAGAAAACTAAATAAATAAATTCTAATTAGAAAATAGAAATTAATTAAACAAAAAAAAAAAAAACATTTGAATTAATTGCAGATGAAAGAAAAAGAATAAAAAAAAAATATTTGAACGACATCATTGAATCAATTAAAATATTTGTTTATAGGCGCGGTTGTAAATGGGTTATACATTTTTTTTTTTAGAAAAAATTTTGAACTGAAGAAATTAAAGAAAAACAAAAAAAATGTTCAAAACTTTTGTGTCTCTTGTAGAGTGAGTACCTGCGGTAAAAATTTTCTATATACAGAATTTAAATTTTTGTGTTTATTAAAAAAAGTAAACCAAAAAAAAAAAACAAACAAACCAAACAAAGTAATAATAAATTTTTTCCCTTCATTCGAAATTAGATGAAGGATTGAGAAACGTGATGCAATAATAATTTAACTCGTTTACACTGCACCTCCCCCCCATACCCCAACACTTGTGATCTTGTTAAATTTTACGGAGACGTAAAAATAAATTCCGAAAACTTTATAAGAAAAATAAAAAAGAAAAAAAAAGAAGAAAAACTTACAAAAGAAAAGAAAAGAAAAAAAAATATGCTTAAAAATAAATAATTAAATTAGAAATGAAAAATTGTAAATAATAAAAATTATTTTTAATTTATTTTATTTACATTTTTTTGTAAGAACAAAAATTATTGTGTATTTTTTTTATTTTTTATTTTTTGATTTCCTTTCATTTTCTTATTTCTTTTCGGTAACATTAAAATTTTGATTTATTGATTCATTTGATGTTTGCTAATATTCAAAAGAAAATAAATAGTATTATTTTTAATTTTTAAAAATAAATTAAATTAAATTAAAATAAATTAAATGGTGAGAAAACATAAAAAAAGAAGAAGTTACATAGACAATTGAGAAAAACAAAAAAAAAAAAAACAACCAAACAAACAAACAAAAACTAACAAACAAGATGAGATGATTTATTTTCTATTAATTTTGATGTAATAATTTATAGAAAAAATGTAGATTTGAAAAAAACGCATATTTTACAGTAAATTATAGCAAGGACGATTAAGAAATTAAATAAAAATTTTAAAAGAAAACGTAAAATATGATGGGAATAATGGAAAAATTAAAATTGATTTAAATAACATCCACCAGAGTAATATTTGTTATTATTAAAATACTAATAATAATAAAATTCAATATGAAAAAAAAAGAAGAAGATTGTTTGTAACCTCGATAAAAGCAGGAAAACTTTATTTGATTCAAAAAAAGGAAAAAAAAAAAAACAAAAAATAAGAAAAACAAAAAAAAAAAAATAAGAAAAAACAAAAAAAAAATATAAAACAGAATGAATAAAATTGATTTTTTATTATATGAAAATGTTTATGATTTAATAATAAAAATAGAAAAATTACAAATCATCAATGAGTCCGCGATTTCATCCCTATTTTTTGTTGATTGTCATTTCTCTCAATGCATTGGTTAAAAATGGGAGTAAATTCAGTCAAAAGTTAATACAGTAACGACAAAACAACTACTTTTTGTAACTAAATGGTTAGTTTTTTGCACACAGCGCTAGTATACTTATATCTTCTAAAAATTTTAATTATATTTTGTTTATAACGTTAACATAACACGTAATAAATAACATATAATAAAATTATTAATATTTTTACTGCTGGGTGTTTTTATTATGTGTGAACAACATTGAACATAAATTAGACAAGTTTCAGTTCAATATATTGAACTGAAATTTGCACTCTGAAGTTAGCCTTGATTTTCCAATTTACACAGCCAGACAGAATATTTATTTTATATATTATTTTTCATTTTTAATACAATTTGTTAAATTAAATATTGATTTAATTACAGTGTTATTAAAGTGTAATATAATTATTGTGTTTAACTAATTATTTACAATAATAATCAATAAATAATAACATTTATATAAACAATACGAATTTTCTGTGTATGCGGTGTTTTCGATCTATCATTTCTAAAAATAGATTTTAGTTTTTTTTTTCTTTTTTTTTTGTTCCATCTTTCCAGGCATTTTTACATTTTGCCTTTTATATTCGGCTCTCAATTTTTTTTCACTCTTACATTTCATTCGGTTTTCATTCGGCTTTTTTACGTCAAACTCAATTGTTTTTTTTTTTTGTTTGTTTCTCATAATTTAGAATTTACAATTTGTGTGGTTTGTCGTCACTTGTATTTTGTATTGAACGGAGTTAGGTTGTGTTTCCGTTGAATTTAATCAATTTTTTTGTTTAATTAAATAAAATTACGATTTTTGAAAAAACATTCAAGTGCATATAAAAACCAAAAAAACAAACAATTAAATAAAAGAAATTTTCTGTAAAAGTAAAAAAAAAAAAGTGAAAAGTTTAATAAAAAAAAAAACATTTAAAAATTTTTTTTTAAAAAATAAAATTTTTTTTGAAAAAAATAAAAACTAAAATCAGAATAAAGGAAAAAAAAGGTGAACAGTAAAAATGTCATCAAAATCAAGGAAATCTGGTTCTCAAACACCGTTACTATTAAGTTCACCAGCAGCATCATCAACACAATATCCACCGCAAATGCGTCCAAGCAGCCCATTAAGTCCAACACGTCAAAGTCGTTTAAAAGAAAAAGTTGATTTACAAAATTTAAATGATCGTTTAGCATGTTATATTGATCGTGTTAGACATTTAGAAACAGAAAATTCACGTTTAACATTAGAAATACAAACATCACGTGAAACAGTTACAAGAGAAACATCAAATATCAAGTTAATGTATGAACGTGAATTATCTGATGCTAGAAAATTATTAGATGAGACAGCAAGGGAAAAAGCAAAATTGGAAATTGATACAAAACGTTTATGGGAGGAAAATGATGATTTAAAAAAAAGGTTTGTGTACAATTTTTGATTTATTTTATTTATTTTAAAAAATTTCCCATTTTCTCTCGACAATAATTTTTATCTTTGTTTTTGTTGTTGGTTTTTTTTTTGTTAATTTTCACAAGAAATTGTAAATGGAACAAAAAAAAATAAACAAAAATTTAACACGAAACCAAAAAAAAAAAAAAATAATAATAGAAAGAAAGAAAAAGAAGAAATTTAATTAAAACGAAATAAATTTGAGATTCAGTAAAAACGGGCAACAGAGCCAGCCAATAAAAGTCCAATCACAAGAATAACTACAAAATTCACATGCTTCTATTTTTCTTCTTTTCTTCTTTTTTTTTTTTTTTGCTTTACAAAAATTGTGATTTTCATTTGTTTATTATTTTTTTTCGTGTAAGGGGGAACCCCCCTCTAATTAATTATTTATTTATTTTTCAAATTAATTTTCCAAATTTTTGTTCGTGGAGGAGAAATTAACGAATAAAAAAGCAAAAAAAAATCAAATTTGATTTGAAGTTGTTGTTGTTGTTGTTGTTGTTGTTGTTGTTGTTCAACTTAAAAATTTTTTATTTGATTAGATTTTACTAATTTAGAATCATTCAAAATTGTTCTTTTGTAATTTTTTTCCTTTCATAATTTTTCTAAAAAAGAAAAAAATCACGACAACAAAAAAAAACAAAACAAAAGAAAAACTTAAAAGACAATTTTTTTTTCTGTGAATCCCCCCACATTAAAAATTTCTAATTCTGAAAATCCTAAACCAGGCGGCCCTTTCATGAACCACAAAAAAAGGGAATAAAAAAAAAATATCGATGATTTAGATTCGTAAAATGGATCAAAAATTTTAGAACTTCCGGTCTCATTGATTGTTGTTGTTAATTCTCTTTCGTTGAATGGAAGGTGGGTGGGGGTTGTGTTGACTGAAAAAACAAAAAAAAAAAAAGAATACCAAAAAATAATTTTTTTTGTTTAATTGTTTGAAATTATTAATTAATAATGAACAGCATTGGTGTGGTGGGGAAGCTCGTACAAAATAAGAATTTAATGTACCGAGAAAAAAGAAGAAGAAGATGTGATGAAGTATGAGGAGTGAAAGAGAGAAACAAAGAATCTTTAAAAAACAAGAAATTAATAAAAAAAAACAGATTTTTTTTTTTCTTTTTTTATCTAAATATTTATTTATTAATTTTCTAAAAAAAAAAAAGTAAAGAAGAGGAGGAAGAAGAAGAAGAAGAAAAGAACGCTTTTATTTATTTTTCTTCTTCTTTATAAATACATAGAAAAATTAAATAAAAAATCTCTCACGCATACGCACACACGCACACACACACATTAACACAATTTATGTAATTTTAGTAATAAATTTAATGGCATCGTTTTTTTTTTTAATTTTATTCAAGTTTGTTGTTTATTGTGTTTTTTTTTCGGGTTTTTATTTTTTTTACTTCTTTTTCTTCTTCTTCTTCATCCGAATAAAATTTATCCAAACGTGAGCATTTAATGAAATAATCCCGATGACACAAACCATTTTTTTGTTGCCCCTCGTGTTTTTCTTGTCTTTCCATAATTATTATATTTTTTTTTCTTTTCTTGAATGAAATAGAATTAATTCATTTGTTTCATTTTTTGACCATCTGTCACTTTATTTTTTGACTCTGACTTTTATATTTTTTGTTTATATTACGGCTCTGTTATAAATTAATGTTTACATACATCTTGTGTGTGTGTGTGTGTGTGTGTGTGTGTGTGTGTGTGTGTGTGTGTGTTAGAGTTGCGTTTTGTGACACACTTTTATTGCAGCAATGAAAATAATTGAATAGGGTGTGTGTGTGTGTCTGATATATTGGGACGGGGTGGGTGGGGTGAATGATGAAATGAAATAAATTTTCACTTCATGTTTGATTTTATAAAATGAAATGATTAAAAAAAAAAAGCAGATTCTGTGATGAATTATTTGGAAATATATTTTTATTAAAACAATAACTACAACAGTAACAACAACAACAACAACAATAATAATAAAAAAAAGGTTGAAATAAAATTCCTTGAATAATTTTTAGTTAAAACAAAAAAAAATCTCAAATTATAAAATACAGAAATATAACACTTCATATAAACACACACACACACACAACACATACAAATAAATTAATGTAGTTTAAGTAAAGAATTTATAAAAAAAATTGAAATATTATAGAAATATACAAAAACAAAAACGAAGAAGAAGAAGAATCCGAAAATACGTTATTGGAATAAATTACAGGGACATTCAAAAATAATAAAAAAAAAAAAAAATTATTATAATTAAATTCTCCTTCTATCATCATCATCATCGTCGTCGTCATCGTATGATGTCATATTATTTATTTATTCTTTTTTTGTTATTTAAAGACATGATTATATGTGAATAATTTTTCTATAAATGTGTGAGTGTGTGTGTGTGTGTGTACGATGCCTGATTTTTATTTTGTACAAAATGAAATAAAGTTTGGAATTTTTTTTTTTTGTGTTGAAATTAGAATACAATTTTAGTTGTTGTTGTTATATTTTGATTTTTGATTTTTTTTTTTGTTACTTTAAAAATTTTACAACGCTCAAATTTCTTATTCAAATTTCTTGTTCACATTCTTTTCTCACGATTTGAAAATTTTCTATTTTTTGATTAAAGAATATTAATACGTTACACTTACCTACGAAATGAATAAAAAAAAAAAAAGGAATCTCATAAATTATAAAATAAAAAAAATTATTAAATCAATTTTCCCCTTCCTGTTTTTTTTTTTGTTTTTGTTTTTATCTGATTTTCCTGTAAAAATATATTTACAAAAAAAAAGAATAAATCGATAAGCCCCAAACAACTAAAAAAAAAAACGAAATTTTAATAAAAATCATAAATTATTTGAAATACTCGGTTAGAACGAACTTCAAGGAACCGGAAAAAAAACGCTCGTTGTAACGGAATTTGAACTAAAAATTATGAACGCTCAAAAAAAAAAACTATTTTTTCGTTATAAAAAAACAGTTGAAAAAATTCTAGATCGTTCTAACCCGAATGTTCATTATAAGGATCCGTTATATTCCGAATTTGTTTACAAGAAAAAAAGAAATTGAAATCGGGACCTACAGAAAAGTTCGTTATAAACCAAAATTCATATCATTTCATTTTTATTCACTTTTGTTACACCTGTTTATAATTTTTATTTGTTGTGTTTGTTTTCTCCCCTTTCTCATCTTTCTTTCTCTGTTCTGTTGAATGTTTTTTTTTTTTTTTTGTTTTCTCTTCCTTTTCTTTCTTTTTTTTTTTTATATCCTTTTCATTCTCATTTCCTCTTTCTTTTTATTTATTTTTTTTTGTGTTTACTCTCTTCTTTTTATTTTGTAATTTTGTTTTGTTTTTTTTTTTTGGAAAATGTGTGTAAATTTTGTTGTTGTTGTTGTTTTTGTATTTATATATTTTTGTTGTATTGAAGGTGATCTTGTTGTTGTTCCTTGAAATAGATAATTTCTAAATTGGATTTTGACTAACCTTCCTCATTTTTTTTTTCTATATTCTTGTTTAATCTTGAAAATCTTCTTTGATTCATTAATAACAAAAAAAAAAAAAGGGAACAAACGAGAAATTTACAGAAACAAAAAAAAATGTAGAAAATTCAAAATAAATAAAATACCGGTAATTTTTTCTTTCTTTAATTTCATCTTTCTCTATTTCATCTATGATTCTTTTAACACTTTTTATTTTTTCTTTCTCTTTCCACACTTTTATTTTATACAAAAACAAAAATTAACATAAAAACAACAACAACAAATATTTAAAACAACAAAATCTTTAAGCATCTGGTTCTTGGGGTACTGGTTTTTTTTTGTCTATAAAAATGAAACTAAATAAATTACAACAACAACAACAAAATATTTTTCCAATGTTGTTCTAATTTCTATAGAAAAATTTACAAGTGTATTAAAAGACGTTTCTGTTGTTGTTGTTGTTGTTTGTCGGTTTATTTTAACAAACACACACAACAAGAAAAAAAAAAACAAAGGGTGATGAAATGAAAATGTGACTCAGTAATAAGTACGTAAATTTTTTTTGTTGTTGTTCTTTTTTTTTCCGTTGCTTCTTAAATTTCTTTGAAAAAGAAAATAAAAAATAAATTTTATTAAAATTTGGGGTGGCGCGGGGTAAGGAAAATAAATGTAAAAATTAACTAAAATAAATTTTATGGTTTACACTGTGTATGCGGGTGTGTGTATGTATGTGTATTATGTTTTTACTTATTTATGACAGAATTGATGATGTCATTTTTTATAATAAAAAATATTCAACATTATTTGTTTAAAAATATTATGACAAAAAAAAAGCCATGAGGGAAAAGTTGACGTCATTTTTATTTAGCCGTCATCATCATCATCATCATCATGAACGACATTGTATAAAATCAAGTTGTTGTTTTTTCTTTTTCAAAAACTATCGGTTTTTAGTAAAGCGATGACATAATCAGCTAAGAATAAACGAATTCTTTTGTTGTTGTTGTTGTGGTTGTTGTAATATTCTCTTTTATATTTTCGTTTTTTTTATAATTTTGAATTTTGAATTCTATTTTCAAATTGTGTTTGATTTTGTTCTTGTATTTTGTAATCGTCATTTAGGCAAAAATGAATCGAGCAAAAAAAAAACTTTAAACAAAAATTAATTTTCTTCTTTTTCTTTTCTTTTTTTTTTGTAATTGTCGGAAAAATGTATTTTCTCTTATTTTTTTTGGTTCAAATAAATATTTTAATATTTTTTCCAACCAGAACATGTCATACCATGTGCTTTCTATATGCATTACGTCATCCAAACAGATAAATAGGAAAAGAGAGTGCGGGATGATTTTGGTTTGATTATCGGCTTGAAAAAAAATAATAACAGTTGCACAATACAACAAACAATACAAAAAAAAAAAAGATACAATTAAATTTAGCAAAAAAAATAATCAATTGTAGGAAATGAATTTAATTCAATTTTAATCCTGTTTTATCACAATATTTTTTTATTTATATTTCTATTCATTGTATGTGTGTGTGTGTGTGTGTGTGTATTGTGTATGACTCAAATTTGATTGCACAAGAAGAAGGTACTAATGGTTGAAATTATTGTAATTAATTAATTGAGTTGGGGGGTAAACTTACAAATTACTTTGTCAAGGTTTTTAGTTATCATTTCTAATTGGGTGAGGTGGTTTGTGTGTGAGAGAGAGAGAGGAATGATTGAGTTTTGTTGATATTTTATTTTCAAACTACCCAATTCCAATTAAATTTAATTTATTTTGGGGAAAGAAAACAAATGAAATCATTTCTACGTTTAATTTTTTGTTGTTGTTCTATTTTTAGAAATGACAATTTTATTTTAACCCTCCCCCTATTCATTTCCACACACACTCTCTCTCGTAAATAGAATTTTTCTCGTAACCTACTTTTTTTTTTTACCTTTAAGAATTGATTATTTTTGCGTGTTTAATGATAATAAAATTATTGCGTATTTTTTGTTTTACGAGAAAATGAAAAAATAAAAAAACATTTAATGGGAAAAATGTAAGAATTTTTATTTTTGATGAACAAAAAAAAAATCTTATTAGAAATTTTCTTATAAAAATGAATTTTGAAATTTCTTATTGAGAATAAAAATTAATAATTAATTCCCCCTTAATTTTTATTTCAATTTTTTTATTTTTTTAATTTTTTTAATTTTTTTTTTATTTGTTTGTTTTTTTTTTTTTATTTTTTCATTAAATTTTTCTTTTTCTTTTTCAACAGATTGGATAAAAAAACCAAAGATTTATTACTTGCTGAAAATAGTGCACGTATATTTGAATCACGTTGTTCTGAATTAAATGGTAAATATTCTACTGCATGTTCAGAACGTAAAAAAGCATTAGATGATAATAAAGATTTGGAAAAGGAAATTTTATTGTTACGTAAACAACTTGAGGATGCACGTAAACATTTAGAAGAGGAAACATTGGCACGTGTTGACTTAGAAAATAATGTCCAATCATTACGTGAAGAATTGACATTCAATGACCAAATATTCCAACAGGAATTAACAGAAACACGTACAAAACGTCAAGTTGATATCAGCGAAATTGATGGACGTTTAGCTGAACAATATGAAGTTAAGTTACAACAGTCATTACAAGAGTTACGTGACCAATATGAAACACAAATGCGACAAAATCGTGATGAAATTGAAACGATTTATGAAAATAAAGTACGTTCATTACAAATGTCTGCACAACGTCAAAATAATTCATCATCAGCAATAATGGAAGAATTACGTCAAAGCCGTACACGTATTGATGGTTTAAATAATCGTATTAATGAATTAGAAGCTGGCAATACACATCTTTCTGTAAGTTACTAAAAATAATTCTTAATTGAAAAAATGGAAACTTTTTACTAATGTATCGCATTTTTTGTTTCCTTTTTTATTTTAGGCCAGAATTCGTGATTTGGAAAAATTATTAGAAGTTGAAAGTATCCGTCATCGTGAAGAAGTATTAATACTTGAAAATGAATTACAAAGAATGCGTGATGAGATGGCACAACAATTACAAGAATATCAAGATTTAATGGATATTAAAGTATCATTAGATTTAGAAATTGCTGCATATGATAAGATGTTAAAGGGAGAAGAATATCGTTTAAATTTAACACCAGGAAATCAGGCAACTGTCTCACAACAATCATTAAGCTTTCATTCATCACATGGTACACCATTACGTCGTACACCATCACGTGCATCTGGTAATAAACGTAAACGTACAATTGTTGAAGAATCAGAAGATAGAAATTCATCTGATTATTCAATAACATCATCAGCTAAAAGTGATATTGAAATAATTGAAACTGATTCAGAGGGAAAATATGTTAAATTACATAATAAATCAAATAAGGTAAATAAAATTTGAATAATTGAATAAATATAGAAAGAATAAATTAATTATTATTATTTTCTTTTAATTTAAAGGAACATATTTTGAGTGGTTGGCAATTAGTTAGAACAGCTGGTGGTAATGAAACACAATTTAAATTTCATCGTACTGCTAAAATTGATGGTAATGGTTATATAACAGTATGGTCAGCTGATTTAGGTGTTATACATGAACCACCTACAAATATTGTTATGAAATCACAAAAATGGTTTGTTGGTGATCAAATGAAAACAGTTTTACTTAATAATGAAGGAGAGGTAAGTTTTATTTTAATTTTAAATTAATAAATTAAAATACATGAACGTGTGTGTTTAATTTAACGTAAATATTTTCAATTATGACAAAATTGTGTAGATTTTATTTCTACTCCTACTTTCTGTACTTGGCCCCCTTGTCTAGTCCAACTGTCAAATTTCCCCTCATCATAACATAATTGAAACAATAAATTGAACAAAATAAAAGAAAAATAATGTAATTCTTTGTATGTGTTTATTGCACCACACATTTATAACGTTAATAAAAAAAATACACAAACCCATATTTATTAACCAACATTTTATTTTTTTTTTTTATTAAATTTTTCTAACATTTTTTTTTTCTTCTCTCTTTTTTTTTATTGTTTAAAAACATAGGAACTTGCCGTCTCTGAACGTATACGACGTATTCTATCATCACATGCATCACGTCATCGTGAATTAGGAGGTTATGGTGAAGAATTGTTTCATCATCAGGTACGACCTGGTTCAGTCAGCGCACGGGTAAATTTAATCAACTAAATACAAGAAAAAAAAAAAACTAAAATTTACCATTTAAATATTTGACGTTTCTTTAATTATTTTGGATTTTTTTTTTATTTTATATTTTTATTTTTTTTTTTCTCTTTCTATCAACAAACAAAAAAATTTAATTCATTCTTTTTTTTGTTGTTGTTAATGCGAAGAATCTACCTTAAAAAGTAGTAGATCCTCCCACTAAGCACTAAATTTGATGTGCTAAATAAAAATAATAATTAAATTAATTGACCGTTTAAATTTTGTTAAAATTAACAAATTTTTGGTAGAAAATTGAAAAAAAAATATAAAAATAAATAAATCCAAATACAAATATTAATATATTTAAAATTGTGTTGTGACGGTTAGTGCGTGCGGGGTGGGGTGTGGGATGGGATTGGATTGAGTGATGGAATTTTATATGAAAATTTTATTTATGATTTTTTTTAATGAATAATTATTTAATTTTATTTAATTTGTTTCTTGTTAATGTTTAATGTAACATTTTTGTTGAGCGAGAACTTTTTTTTTTATTATTTTATGTTTAAGCATTTTTTTTTTTTTGGTTTTTTTGTTTCAAAAATAAAAAAATAAAAAATGAGAAAATTCATTTTTTTTTGTAATGAAATTACAAAACAAATAAAATTTTATAATTGAAATTTATTTGTGACGTATTTTTTTGTTGTTTTTGATCAAAAAAAAAAGAAAAAAAAGTGAGAGGAAAAACTTTCTGGGTTGTGAATGTCGGTGTTTGCTTATTTTTTTTTTCTTTTTTTTTTTGTTATTGTTGCATTGAAAGAAAAACGAAGAAAAAAACGGGGTGGAGGTACGATATTTTTCTTTTCCTTTGGTGTATTTATTTTGTCTTAATATTTTAATGGTCCGTGTTATTTTGAAACTTTAAAAAATTTTAAATAATTTCAAAATTTCCAAAAATTTAAATTTTAAAGATTTTTTAACTTTTTTTTTGATGTAATTTTCTACCAATTTTTTTTTTTTTTTTTGAACAGGGTGATCCACAAGGTGAGGAAAAATGTCGCATAATGTGAAATTAAAAGTAGTAAAAAAAAAAAAAAGAAAGAAAGAAAAACGAAAGAAAGGAATAAAAAAGAAGAAAGTAAAATACAAAAATTCTATTCTCGGAAGAATCCAATTAAAATACAAAATTATAAAAACTTTATTAAAATTTAGTTATTTAAGAAAATTTAAAACACAAAAATAAAATTATAATAATAACTTTTAAATTATAAGAAGTAGAAAGAAACAAATATTATGAATAGTTGAAAACAACAGCAACAACAACAACACCAAAAATAGAAGAAAAAAGTTGTAAAAAAAAAGAAATGTCATTTTTCGTTTTGTTGTTGTTGTTGTTATTTTTTTTTGTTTAAACAAACATTTGTTTATACACACACAAACACAAATAACACAATAGTAACATTTAATAATTAAATGAAAATGAAAATTAAAGAAAATTTATAAACGTTAAATAAAACAAATCATAATATTTGTTTCTTAATACAAAAAAAAAACAAACAAACAAAAAAAGAGAACAAAAAGAATTAAATGAAACCAAAATCAAAATTTTATTTTTGCTACAAAAAATGAGGAAAAGAAACAAAAAAAAATTAAGCACAAAATGGACGAATAGAAATTTCATTTTTGTTTTTGTTTTTTGTTTTCTACGAAATTCTTACATTCTTAAATTTAACCAAACAAAAAGAAAAAAAAACGAGATGGGAAAACTTTTAAAATGCCATTTAGAGAAAACTTAATTAAAAAAGATGACGCGAAGAAAATTATAAATTTTCATTGAATATTCTTGTTCACACGCGCGCGCACACACACAAAATAATTCTTTATATACAAATTTATGAATTAATTTTTTTGTTTTTTAAATTTTACAGAAGATAAATCAAAAATTGTACAATTTTTTTCTCAACGTATTTACGTCACAAAAAAAAAACGAAAAAAAAAGAGGACAAACTCTTGAAACAACAACAAAATACGTCAGTTGCTATTTTTAATTTTGTTTTCAATTTATCGTGAACTATTTTACTATTTCTCCTCTCTACGTGAATATATTTTAGATTTCGGAATAAGAATATTACTAAATAAAAAGTCATGTCTTTTATGAATATTAAAATAGAAAGAGATGACAATAATGATAGGTAAACGTAAAATGTAATTAGAGACTAGAAATAATTTCTAAATTGTAATTAATACACAAAAAAAAAAAAAAGAGGGTATCGGTTTTTAATCTCAGTATTTATAGAAATAATAATTTTAGATTTCCCCATTAAAAATAGATCCTTTCATCTTATATAATCCTGACAGTTATTGATACAAAGATACGTTAATAAGTAATTAATTAAATTTGAAATGTCATGAATGGACGTTCGTACGTTATAACTGTTATTTTCCGAATCAAATGAACAAATGAAACATTCATGAAATTATTATATAATCCTATGCATTTACTCTAAATTAATGTACAAAAAAAAAAGTATGTGGAAATTAATTCTACAGAAAAATTTATTGAAAGATACGCTGTAATCGCTTCATAAACTCTAATCTAATTAATGAATTAGATTTTGTTTTTCATTTTCTGTTTGTAAGTTTTTAAAATTATTTTTTCTGAACAAAGAAACAACTCAGAAATTTTAGAAATGTGTGAGTTGCTTCAAATTGTAATAATTTTACAAATATTATAGAATCTTAAAATGTTAACTTTAATGTTAAAAAGAAAATTTAACACAAAAAAAAAACAATCTATTTTTAATTGAACTGATAATCGGAAAATTCGAATATTTGAAAAAATCTCAATTTATTTAGAACAAACTTTATTTTTATAAAAAGTAAAATAATCGGGTTGATCATAATTGTCAGCATATTAACATTTATACGATTTTTTTCCTTTCAAAAATTTCAAAATCCTAGTCATACCAACTATCAGTGTACTCCACCACTCCCGCCACCCATGTACAATTTTAATAATATATTAGAATAAGAAAGAAATGGGTAACTTATTTAGTACAACTGGAAGCAATAATAAATAATGTACAAAAGTTTACTGAAAAAAGGGGAAGAGAAGGGGGGGTCTTGTGGTATTACTGGGAATTTTTCCCATCAATCATTATTCTGTAGCCGACTAAAGAAAATTTTAATTGCAAAAAAAAAAGAAGAAGAAGTTGTGTTGCCTAAAATAATGTTGTTCGTAGACTTAAAAAAATTAAGAAATATATAAGAAACAATAACAACAACAATAACAAAAGTGTTAAGTAATTTTTGTTGGTTCATCAAAAATTATAAATAAAAAGAAGAAAAAAAAAAAAATAGAAACCAAAAAACAGAGAAAAATTTCTAATTGAATTTTTTTGTTTGTTTGTTTGTTAGTAGCATTGTAGTACTGTAGTACTATATTGTTGTAAATCTTAGATTGATGGCAAGAGAGAAAAGAAAAAAAAAAATTGATTATGTATTAACAAAAAAAAAAAAAAAGAAAAAACAAAATATTTCCTTAAAAGTGTCTTATAGAAAACAAAAAACAAAAAAATGAAAAAAAAAAAAATGCTTAAATTTAAGAAAATTAAGAAAATAAAAAAAATTTATTTATTTAGCGATTAAATTAAGTTGTATTTAAAGAGAAGAAATTGTTCAAAGAGTAGAAACAGAACAAAAAACAAAAATAAAAGAAAATAGAAAAAGATTTTATTTATCGCATGTTACCAATTTTTTTTATTTTTTATTTTTTATAATTTTCTTAATTTAAAGTACAAAAAAAAAAAATTTCCTTTTAGGTTTTTTCGTTTAAATGAAAACAAAAGAAGAAGAAGAAGAAGAAGAAGAAGAAGAAGAAGAAAAAACATGATTTTGAGTTGAAAAAAAAAAAAATATATATAATAAAAAAAGAGAAAACTTAGTTTTCTCATTTATATTAAATTATATTAAATTATGTAGAAGAAGAAGAAGAAGAAGGAAAAGAGGAAGAAGAAGAAGAAAATAAGAATTCTTTCAAAACATAAAAAAAAAAAAAGAAAAACAAAAAAAACGACAATAACAAAATTTAGTTCTGTTTATTTGTGCATTCCATCGTAATTAGCAAATATAAAAACAAAGGAAACTTTGAAAATATTAAAAATTATTTAAAGATTAAAAACAAAACAAGAATAATCAATTTTACACTTTACTCCCCCCAATTTACACACCTCATGTCGGATTGTGGGTGTGAAAAGGATTTCTGTCCATAATTTAAAATAAAATTAATAATATTGTTGTTTTTGTATAAGGATGATAATAATAATTGCGTGTCAATAATTATTTTCTTTGAAATAAATTCTAAAAAAAAAAAAAAACCAACAACAACAACAACGTTGTAATTTTAGAATAAAAAAAACAAAAAAAGAATTTTTTTTTAATGAATTGAAAGGATACTTTGTGTAGAGTTGAAGAGAGAAGAAAAGAAAAACACAAAATTTTGTGAATTTTCCTTAATATTTTTTTTTCCTTAATTATTTTTTAATTTAATAGAGAGAAAAAAAAAATCACGTTCTTTATTTATGGTTCGGGGTTTTTTTTTTTGTTTTTAATAATTTTCATAAATTTAAAAATTTAATAAAAAAAAAGAAAAAATACAAAAAAAAAAAATTTAAACAAAAAAAAAAAAAACTTTACAGAAAACCAAAAACAAAAATTGAAAAGAAAAAAAATAATTATTTAATTAATTTTCTTTTATTATAAATAAATGTTGTGTTCATAAGAGAAAAACTATAAAAAAAAAAAAAAAAAACAATTAAAATGAAAATGAAAAAGAAAAAGAAGATAAAATAACAAGTAAAAATGTATTGCTTGGAATTTATGTGAAAAATGTGACAGCAACAAAAAAAAAAAAGAGAGAGCCGATAATAAGTTGACCACGGAATGAAACAAAATACAATTTTTTTTTTTATCAATTCTCAAAGTAAAACGGGAAATTAGTTTGCAATTTAATTAAAACAATATTTAATTTATTTGAAAAGTTGAAGAAAAAAAAAAGAGTTTAAAAATAAGAAGAGAAAAAAAAAACACCAACCACACACAACCAACACAATAATCACACAATACAAAAATTAAATTTTTGCATTCAATTTCTTTCTTTATCTGTCATTTTGAATTAATACACATAAATAATGTACCGTTATCATATTTTATCTATATGTATATAAATATATTTACCGTTAAATAATATTCTCATATTTGGCTCTGTGAATTGTTTGAAGGTCAACAAATGACAATTAATTTTTCAAATAATATTTGTTATTGTTGGTAAATTCAATTTAATATTTAGAAATATTTTTTTTTTGATAATACGTCTGGGTATTCTAGTCGGAACAGGGAGAAGAAGAAGAAGAAGAAGTTTTTTTAAAATTTAATTGAATTTATTTTTTATTCCCCCGTGTCTTTTGTTCGTCCCTTTTTTTTTTTGTTTTGTTTTTTTTTTTAACGTAACAAATTGAAACAAAATAACATTAATTAAGTATTGTGATTATTTGGTGAATGTTCTTTGTGAATGTTTAAAACAAAATAACCAAAAATTACTTTGATCATCCATTCCCCATCATCTTCAATCGATGATCAATTCTTTTAATGGTAATTTCATCTATGAAATTCGATTCTCGTTTTTAACTAAAGAAGTAAAATATTTCTGTTCTATAGAAAAATTCAAAAGCAAAAAAAATTCACTAAATTCACAAATAATCTAAATCAAAATGTCCGTTCTTTTAATTTTTCTATTTAATTATTTTTTTTTTTTTTATTTCTCATTCCTTTTTTTTTTTTTTTTTTGTTATTTTATAGAGATAAAATCATTTTTGTTTTTGGGTATTTTGTGAGAAAGAAACACAAATATTAAATATAAAAATTTAAAATATTTAAAATTACAAAAAAAAAAAGAAAAAAAATATTAACAATTTTTTTTTAAATAATAAAAATTACAAGAAAAAAGAATCAAAAGCAGAAGAAAAAAAATATATCAAAGTAATTAAAAAAAATGTTTTTTAAGCAAATAGAGTGAAAGAGACAGAGAGACAGAGAGAGACAGTTAATAAAATATGTTGAAAGAATTTTAAATATTTAATTTTTAATTGAACTTTCAATTGTTTTGTGTTTAATTTTCGTCAAACCTTTATAAAAAAAAAAAAAAAGTGTTTCGTTGTCTCATTCTAAATATTTCTCTTTCACTCATTTTGATTCAATTAAAATCATTAGATTTTTTTTTTTTTTTTTGATTTAAATTATGAATTTCCTTTTTTTTTTTAAAATTGTTAATTTATCTCACATATTTGTTGTATATGATTAAAAATAAAAAACATTTAAATCAAATAAAAATTATTATTTTTATTTTTATTAAATATTTTCTTCCATAGGAAAAATCCTTCCCTTTTGGACGAATGGATGACCCACTTCTAAGTGTGCTAAAACAAAACTGAGGATACAGAAATTCTTAGAATTAATTGGACTTTCGATAAAAAATACGGAAACCCCCCAAAAAAATAGTGACTTTTTTGGCCAAAAAAGTTGCAAGGGGTACCCCTTGGAACTTTTTTGGGGTCATTTTATTTTTTTTCGATTTTGATATATGTTTGAATGCAGTCCTTTAGGGGACCATTAAATAGTCTTGCAGCCCAAATTTCATGACAATCGGTTATTATTTACTATTTTTAATTAATTTTTTAAAAAAATGGTACTTTTGGACGAATGGATGACCCACTTCTAAGTGTGCTAAAACAAAACTGAGGATACAGAAATTCTTAGAATTAATTGGACTTTCGATAAAAAATACGAAAACCCCCAAAAAAAATAGTGACTTTTTTGGCCAAAAAAGTTGCAAGGGGTACCCCTTGGAACTTTTTTGGGGTCATTTTATTTTTTTTCGATTTTGATATATGTTTGAATGCAGTCCTTTAGGGGACCATTAAATAGTCTTGCAGCCCAAATTTCATGACAATCGGTTATTATTTACTATTTTTAATTAATTTTTTAAAAAAATGGTACTTTTGGACGAATGGATGACCCACTTCTAAGTGTGCTAAAACAAAACTGAGGATACAGAAATTCTTAGAATTAATTGGACTTTCGATAAAAAATACGAAAACCCCCAAAAAAAATAGTGACTTTTTTGGCCAAAAAAGTTGCAAGGGGTACCCCTTGGAACTTTTTTGGGGTCATTTTATTTTTTTTCGATTTTGATATATGTTTGAATGCAGTCCTTTAGGGGACCATTAAATAGTCTTGCAGCCCAAATTTCATGACAATCGGTTAATATTTACTATTTTTAATTAATTTTTTAAAAAAATGGTACTTTTGGACGAATGGATGACCCACTTCTAAGTGTGCTAAAACAAAACTGAGGATACAGAAATTCTTAGAATTAATTGGACTTTCGATAAAAAATACGGAAACCCCCAAAAAAAATAGTGACTTTTTTGGCCAAAAAAGTTGCAAGGGGTACCCCTTGGAACTTTTTTGGGGTCATTTTATTTTTTTTCGATTTTGATATATGTTTGAATGCAGTCCTTTAGGGGACCATTAAATAGTCTTGCAGCCCAAATTTCATGGCAATCGGTTAATATTTACTATTTTTAATTAATTTTTTAAAAAAATGGTACTTTTGGACGAATGGATGACCCACTTCTAAGTGTGCTAAAACAAAACTGAGGATACAGAAATTCTTAGAATTAATTGGACTTTCGATAAAAAATACGAAAACCCCCAAAAAAAATAGTGACTTTTTTGGCCAAAAAAGTTGCAAGGGGTACCCCTTGGAACTTTTTTGGGGTCATTTTATTTTTTTTCGATTTTGATATATGTTTGAATGCAGTCCTTTAGGGGACCATTAAATAGTCTTGCAGCCCAAATTTCATGGCAATCGGTTAATATTTACTATTTTTAATTAATTTTTTAAAAAAATGGTACTTTTGGACGAATGGATGACCCACTTCTAGGTGTGCTAAAACAAAACTGAGGATACAGAAATTCTTAGAATTAATTGGACTTTCGATAAAAAATACGAAAACCCCCAAAAAAAATAGTGACTTTTTTGGCCAAAAAAGTTGCAAGGGGTACCCCTTGGAACTTTTTTGGGGTCATTTTATTTTTTTTCGATTTTGATATATGTTTGAATGCAGTCCTTTAGGGGACCATTAAATAGTCTTGCAGCCCAAATTTCATGACAATCGGTTAATATTTACTATTTTTAATTAATTTTTTAAAAAAATGGTACTTTTGGACGAATGGATGACCCACTTCTAAGTGTGCTAAAACAAAACTGAGGATACAGAAATTCTTAGAATTAATTGGACTTTCGATAAAAAATACGAAAACCCCCAAAAAAAATAGTGACTTTTTTGGCCAAAAAAGTTGCAAGGGGTACCCCTTGGAACTTTTTTGGGGTCATTTTATTTTTTTTCGATTTTGATATATGTTTGAATGCAGTCCTTTAGGGGACCATTAAATAGTCTTGCAGCCCAAATTTCATGACAATCGGTTAATATTTACTATTTTTAATTAATTTTTTAAAAAAATGGTACTTTTGGACGAATGGATGACCCACTTCTAGGTGTGCTAAAACAAAACTGAGGATATAGAAATTCTTAGAATTAATTGGACTTTCGATAAAAAATACGGAAACCCCCAAAAAAAATAGTGACTTTTTTGGCCAAAAAAGTTGCAAGGGGTACCCCTTGGAACTTTTTTGGGGTCATTTTATTTTTTTTCGATTTTGATATATGTTTGAATGCAGTCCTTTAGGGGACCATTAAATAGTCTTGCAGCCCAAATTTCATGACAATCGGTTAATATTTACTATTTTTAATTAATTTTTTAAAAAAATGGTACTTTTGGACGAATGGATGACCCACTTCTAGGTGTGCTAAAACAAAACTAAGGATATAGAAATTCTTAGAATTAATTGGACTTTCGATAAAAAATACGGAAACCCCCAAAAAAAATAGTGACTTTTTTGGCCAAAAAAGTTGCAAGGGGTACCCCTTGGAACTTTTTTGGGGTCATTTTATTTTTTTTCGATTTTGATATATGTTTGAATGCAGTCCTTTAGGGGACCATTAAATAGTCTTGCAGCCCAAATTTCATGACAATCGGTTAATATTTACTATTTTTAATTAATTTTTTAAAAAAATGGTACTTTTGGACGAATGGATGACCCACTTCTAGGTGTGCTAAAACAAAACTGAGGATATAGAAATTCTTAGAATTAATTGGACTTTCGATAAAAAATACGGAAACCCCCAAAAAAAATAGTGACTTTTTTGGCCAAAAAAGTTGCAAGGGGTACCCCTTGGAACTTTTTTGGGGTCATTTTATTTTTTTTCGATTTTGATATATGTTTGAATGCAGTCCTTTAGGGGACCATTAAATAGTCTTGCAGCCCAAATTTCATGGCAATCGGTTAATATTTACTATTTTTAATTAATTTTTTAAAAAAATGGTACTTTTGGACGAATGGATGACCCACTTCTGGGTGTGCTAAAACAAAACTGAGGATACAGAAATTCTTAGAATTAATTGGACTTTCGATAAAAAATACGAAAACCCCCAAAAAAAATAGTGACTTTTTTGGGGTCATTTTATTTTTTTTCGATTTTGATATATGTTTGAATACAGTCCTTTAGGGGACCATTAAATAGTCTTGCAGCCCAAATTTCATGACAATCGGTTAATATTTAAAAATACGAAAACCCCAGGCGTCGCGGAAAACCTCTGTTGTATGGAAAAAAGTGAAAATTTTCACTTTCAAACGCCTTAATGACACACTTGGAGATGTGCGAGGGGCAAAAAATTTTAGTTTTGAACGTAGAATTATATCCTCTAACGGTATGCGCCTTTTCCCCAAAATAAATAATTAATGTTTTTATAAGGAGGGTTCTATAAGGAGGGGGGCTAGAGTCCGGCCGGTTGTGGATTTACGTTGGTAGGTCCATACTGATGTATAATCCAAAGTTTCATCGAAATCGGATAATTTAAAGAGGCCAAGTAAAAATTTTTTGGCCTCTTTAAAATCATGATTGCCTGGTAGAATTTTCTGAAAAATTGGTAATATATTTTGTAAAAAAATTATGTGTGCGAGCGAGACAACTATATATATATATCTGTTTCATAAAATATATTTGTCTCTTTCTAATTATTTTGCCTCAAATTCCGCATAAATATTACCAATTTTTCAGAAAATAATTCTACCAGGCGATCATGATTTTAAAGAGGCCAAGTAAAAAATTTTTTTTTAAAAAAATTTACATTGAGAACTGGAACCCTAGCCGTCACATCAGAAGAACTCTACTTAACCACTGAGCCACTACAGTACTTATTTGACTCACAAATTCAATGTATAAATTATGACTTTAGACAAATTTTGATTGAAAAATTTATTTATTTTGTGCAATGCATAAATAGTGATAAACACACGATGAATTTTAGATAAGAATTGAATGTATAAATTATTCCGTTTAATGATGACAAATAAAAAAATTTAGATTGAGAACCGAGAACCCGAGCCATCACAGCAGTAGACCTCTACTTAACCACTGCGCCACCAAAGCACATGGTTATCAAACAAATTCAATGTATAAATTATGACGTTTAATCTTAAAAAAAGATAATTAATTATAATAGTTCTTGTATTTTTCTTGATTTTTATATTTATTATTTTTCTCTCGTATTTTACAAGTTTTTTTTTCCTTTTATTTTTATTATTATTTTAATTATTGATTTGTATTACATTATTTTATTAAATGGATTTTTTATTCTTATATTTTTTTTTTGAATGTAATTTATAAATTATTTAGTACATTTTATTTAATTGTTAAATATTTTCATCTAATTAAATGTTTTTAAGGTGTTTAAGTTAGGTAAAGGAGAAAAAAGAAATAGGGTGGGTGGGTAGTGTATGGTAGTGGAAGATAAGAGGATACTAATAAACTAAATACAACAATTATATTATTTAGGTTTAAATGGTTTTTGTTTTTTTTTTTTTGTCATAATTAACTTATTGTTTTTTCTTCTTCTATTTATTTCTCTCTTAATTTATTTTTTTATTTTTCTCATCTTTTCTGTTTTTTTTTTTTTTTTTCGCTGTATGAGATTCAACAGAATATAGGTTTAGTCTTTCTTTTTGTTTCTGAGACAAATTAACATTAATTGCCGGTATGTAGATTGAGACATTTAGTTGGATGTTACAAAAAAAAATCTATCATTAATTTACAACCAAATTTCAAGTTGCAAATTATTTGTAAAGAAACAATAAAAAAAAAAATTAAAAGAAAAAAGAAATTAAAAGAAAAAAAAAACTAAATTTTTAAATGAAAAATGAAAATTGTCTGGCTCAAAACAAAATGTTAATCTTGCAAAAAAAAAAAATAAATCTATTTATGTTCCCGTTTACATTATATGCATATTTACATGTAATTGGGAACAATTATAAGGTTATTTCAATTCATTTCGCATACATAAATATACATTATAAAGGCGTTAAAGTTTATTTCATATATTGTCAGTTTCATTCATGTGTGAATTAGTACTGTTATATTTCAGTGTTCAAATTAAGAAGCAAAGACACAATCTTTATTGCTTTAAAATTACTTTTATTTAATTAATTAATTTTTTTTGAACTTGTTTCTCTCTTTTTCTTGCCGATTTTTTCAATTTTTTCAATTTTACATTATAATTGATTTTTTTTTTTTTTTTTATATTCTCACATTTTTAAGATTTAAATGAAAAAAAGAGAAATAAGAAATCGCCAAGTTTAAAAAATTATTAATAAATAAAATTGTTAAGTACTTTTGCTTTTTGTTTTCGCCTTAATTAAAATTCTTATATAAATAATTATCATAAAGAACAACAATATTACAATAACAAAATCGAAAATAATTTTAATTATAAATAAGGGTTTGATGGGGGTGAATGAATTCTATAAGAATATGAGAAAATTTCTCTGGAGACCAAAAAATTTACAATCAGTTATTTTTTTTTTCATTGTGTTGTGTTCCATATATCAGCAGTTGTAATAATTATGTTTAAACAATTTATTTGAATACATGTATGAATTGATTACGTCGTTATATTCACAATAGACTCAAATTAAACATTTATAGCGTAGAGTTACTACTCTCTTTCTCTCTCTAAGGGTCCCAAATCTACCAAAATGAATTTAAATTTTATTTTTTTCCAAAATCAATTACTTGAAAAACAGTTTTACTTGAGAAAATTCTGAGATTTTGAACATAACACGAGTTTGGTACATTTGGGCCTCTAAATACATACAATAATTTAATTTTGGAGTAAAATAATAATACATTAATGCTCAGGTTTCACAAAAACTTTCATACATTTTTTTTTCTACTTAATTCGTCTCTCATTTCTATTTCATTAACAGTCACTTAAAATTATTGTGAAATCTAGCAATAAAAACTTAAATCTAAATTTGCCTATTAGTTAATTCAATCAACTTTATACTGTGTTGGGAAATTCAAGTTTTTCTTAAATAGAAAAAAAACATTGTTTGAATTAATGAAATTAAAACAAACTAAACTTAATTAAATTACTGATGTTTCTTTATAAATATTTTAACGTAGAATTTTGCATCGTATTCTACCGTAATGAATTTCTTATAATCACAACATCAGTTGTTGAATGAATTAACCTATTACAATTAAATTTCTAAATAAAATAAATTAACAGTAAAATAGAATTTATCTTTGGAATGTTATGACTTTACGTTACGGTACGTATATTAATTCTTGTTCTTTTTGGTTTGTTTTTTTATAAAATTAAATTAGAATTAATTGTTAAAATGTTTCTTCTTATGTTGTATTATTTTACTTATTCCGTTTTTCTTTGATTAAATTTAAAACAATAAAATTATTCAAGCTAAACAGAAATTCTGTTTATTTATATTTGTTTTTTTTTCCGTTTTCTTTAACTTATGTTTTTTGTTTCATTGTTTTCTTTTTGGTTTCAGTTCATAATAATTCAGGTACTTAAAATATATAAAAAAAACATGTAATTATTATTTAATAAAAAATAAATAAGACAAGGGCAGAGATTTTTCTTTTAAAAAGCAATAAAAAATAATAAATAATTAAAATTTAAATAAAAAAAAATGATTCGTGATAAAAATTATCTTATTGTTTTTCGTCTTAAAAATTAATAAAATGGAAAATTAAGTGAAAAATAATTAATGAATAGAAATAATTTGAATGATTTTTTGAAAAAAATTTAAAAAAATATTCTATCGCAATAAATAAAATATTCTTATCACGATGATGATAATGATCAGTCCGCATCATCATCATCATCACAATATTTAAAAATCAATAATAATTGAATTGTATTTTACATTAGAATTAAATACAATGATCAATTGAAATTTCTCACTCTTCTAGTTTTGTTTAAAAATTATATATTAAGTTGTTTTTTTTTTTCCTTTTTCTTGTTCATCTCTATGATCCATTTGTTATGCTTTATTTTACATAAAAACATCTTTTATATTTTGAAATTGTCTTACAGCTAAATCAACTGGTAAATCAAATTTATATTTTGACAATTTATCCATACTTTTAAGTGCATCACGAAATTCTGTTCTAGCAACATAACTCCAATTTGCATAATATGTTGTTATTAATTCATTACTTTGAAATATTAGATGAAGCCATTGAATTAATTTCTGTGAACTTTATTATTTGTTCCCCAAGAGAAAAACATGAAAAGAAAAAGAGAGAAAAAATAATTTCGATATTTAAATTTATTTTAAAAGAAATTTGTTTTTTTTTTTTTTTTGCATTAAAACTTACTTGAGACCAGCACAAACAAATGCTTTAAAATGTGTATTATAACTTCTTTTATAGGGACTGTGTATTGCAATTATTGTTCCTATTGTACTCAGTAGACTCTGTTGTTGTTGTGATTATTTAAAAAAATGAAAATAATTGTTTAATATAAGAATAAGATTCTTTCGTTCAGTTAGGAAAAGTGATAATAATTCATATTTACAAGACAAAAAAGAAAAGAACCAAATAAAAGTACAAAGAATATTCTACCCATTTGGCATTATCGCTATAGATAAAGCGAAGTGACGCAGGAGTTACTATTTTGACCAATTCTAAGATAATGTTAATAAAATATTATTTATTTACTTGTTTATTTGATGTAGCACCACCACCTTGTATATCTAAATTAAAACTTTGTGATAATTTTCTAGCTGGTGTTTCATTATATTTATCACCATTTTTAATATGATAATATTCAATAATTAATTCCCATGCATGCATATCATGTCCAATTATATTATCACTATCATTATCATTATTTATAATTTGATTTTGATGTTGAAAACAACCAATAAATGGCACTAAACTATTTGATTCATGTCCACTACGTAAACCATGTTGTATTAATTTTTTTAATGTAATTGCAAAATTTTTACGTACAACATTTGTTAATTCAATATTTGTCATTAGTAATTTATCATTAATTACATCCTTTTTATTTGTATTATTTTTATTCTTTTCAATATCAATATCATTAAATTTATTATTGATATTATCATCTTTTAATTGTTTTTGTTTTATTTGTTTATCATTTGTTTTCGTTATCATTGAATTATTTAATTGTTGTACTAATCCTAATACTTCTTGTATGTCAACTTCTAATTGGGCACGTATATCACTGGAATTAAAATAAAAAAAAGAAGGAAATTAAATTTAAAAGAAAAAATTTAAATATAAATTCTCATTTGACGTTTTATAAGTACACAGAAAAAATTTGATATTAACAGACAACATCGTCATCTTATTAATAGCATCATAATAAAGAAATCGTTTGTATAGATTGAGATAATTAACTCAATTAATTTATACGAGACAGTTGTTGGAATTAACAAAAATGTTTACTTACCCCCAATGATTTCCTTTTGTTGTCTTTTTAAGTGTATTCTTTTGAAATCTAGAAGTACCACAACCTAATTGAGTAACAGCAAATATTTGTAACAATGTTGATGCCTTATTCATTAATGTAAAGGCTTTATTATTTAATTTTTCTTCTTCACTTGTTCCTGTTCCTGTTGATGTTGTTGTTTTTGTTTTAGTTTCCGTGGAATTACTTCTGCTATTTGAAAGAAAAAAGTAAAAATCAATAAGGTTTCTTTTTATCAATCTTAAAATATGAAAAATATTACCTTGAATTTGACAATTCATCATCACTTGTGGTTTTAAATTTTTCGTCATCATTTATATTTAAATTCGAATTATTTAAACATTTACAATTAAGATTATTATTTAGATTTTTTTTCTTTAATAATATTACATCTTTTGTTTCACCTTGTAAAAATGTTATAAATCTTTCTAAATCAATAATTTGTGTTTTTAATTGTGATACTAATTGTTCTTTCATTTTTAATGGATTCGTTAATTCACCAAGTGCTGTATCAACTTGATTACGTAAATTTTCTGGTGTTAATTGTGGTAAATCAAATTCATTTAAATTAAAATTTAATTTATTTTTTAATTCATCAATAATAACTTTTTGTTTTTCAACAATTAATGATTGTGGTAAAACAATTTCACCCGATTCATATGCATACTTTTCTAAGTCTTCAAGTTGTGTTTTTAATTGTTTTATTAATTCATGTTGACGATGACGTTGGTGTTCCATCAAATTTATAATGTTCCCAGTAATACCAAGTTCTTGTAATTGATTTATTTCTGGTATACCACGAAATGCAAATTCTTCTAAATTTTGTAATAACAAATCACGTTCTTCGTGGGGTGCATCTACTATTTGACGTAATCTAAATTGTACTTGTGCAAAATGTGAAGTTAATGCAAGCAATGATGACGTCAAAAGTTCTTGTTCCTCCTCCAAATTTTTTATACGACTTATTTCTATATGGGATCTATAAGAAAAGTACAATAAATATTAAAATTAGTTTAATTAATTATTATTTATTATATTACGAATCGTCAGTAAAGTTACACGATAAATAATCAATGTCATGATCATTAGAAGCACCAACTGGATCCCATCTTTCACCAGCTGGCTCAATTATTTCATCAAAATCATCAATATTATCTGACACAAATTTACTTTCAATATCATCACTCATGTTTTTAATATATTTTATACACTATTTACAATTTTAAATGAAAAAAAAAACTCCTCCATAAGTAAGTGACACAAGTACGAGCGTATCGTAAAAAAAAGTAAAATTTGTTTGGTTTTAGGGGGAGTAAATTATTGGACAAAAAATATAAGTACGTCACTAGGCAAATTTTCAATATGTCAATGAAATTGTCCGAACGCTTTGTGCACCATCTATGATAATGTTGGTAAATATTCTTTATTTACCATTTATTATTTGTTCAACAGATGGCGTTGCTTGTTTTTTTTTTTGAAAAATATATTAATTAATTTAATTTGAATAAAATTTATAACTTTTGTACAAATAAAAATGTTGTCTATATTTTTCCTAATATTTTAATTTTATTGATCATTTTGTAACCTTACAAATCAACCATTCAATTTTTCTGTGTCATTTACTTTAACCTTCAAATTTGTTAAGCTTTTTTTGTTTGATCGTTTTTTTTTTATTTATTTCAAATTTTATACGGTTTAAAATTTAACCTTGCTAATCAAAAGATTTAATTTTTTTTTTCTTTTATTTCTGTTTTAACAATTAAAGACAATAAAAATAATGTACATAAACTGACAAAACAAGAACAAGTAAAAAAATAAAAATAAATAAAACAAATTGTCTCAAGGATAAGGATTTTTTCAACTTGTGTTTATTCTTGTTTATTTTTAGAAGATTTTCTATAAAATTGTCAATGTATTTTTATTAATGAAATTTATTACAAATAAAAGGTGCGTACTATAAAAACATTAATTAGGTATATTTTGCGCATATGACGTCATCAGACAAATCCATTAAATATTCTTCATCATTTCTTTCATTGAAATTAACATTTACAATTTATAAAGACAATCAATTCAATTTCTGTTCTAATTTTAATTTTATAGAATAAAGTAAAATAATAATTAATTATTTAATTATCGTCATCATAAACATTATAGTTTTACCGTTATGTACAGACATTGTTGTTGTTCGTTATTTATACACACATTAATTGTTGTTGTTGTTGTTGTTTTTGTTGTGGTTGAAACCAGAAAAAATAAAGGAGCTTTTTTTTTATTTATTTTTTATAGATAAACGTGTTTTACTCTATTTATTCTATATGCAAAACGTAAAATATCCTATACCAACATAAAAATTAATATACAAAAATAACAAAAAAAAAAAAATTAATTAATAAATAATAAATTATTATTAAAAGTAAATGAATGTAATTAAAAAAATTCTATTTAAATATCAAAGATTTTCTTAAAAAGCGAATAAAACACAATCACTTGATACAAATCAAATACAAAGAGAAGGAGAAGAAGAAGAAGAAAAAATTCTATATAAAAAAAATGAAAAATTTATTTACATAAAAAAAAAATAACAATAAAAAAAAAATCGTACCGTTAAAAACTTTAAAGAATCAAAAACACAATAAACACAAAAAAAAAAAAAAATAAGTAAAAATAAAACAAGAGAGAAAATTAATTATAATGAAAATCGACGAAAAAAATAAATTAATTAAAAATATATTTTCAATAAAATTTATATGCAATTTTTTTGTTTATTATTTTTGTTATTGTTGTTGTTGTTTTTTTGTTCTTTATTCTTTAGTGCGTAAAGTAAAAAAACAAAAAAAAAACACAAACAAAAAAAAAAATTTTTGTTTTTCAATATGGGAAATTGAAAAGAAAAAAATACAACATAATGAAATGGTGTAAATTCACACAAGATCAACAATAACAGCCAACAACAACAGCAACAACAACAACAACAACAACAACAGCAAACAACAACAACAACAACAGCAACACATGTTCTCTGTAACCTATTTAAATTTTTTATTTTAACTGATTTTTCTTTCCCATTTTTCTTCTTTATTTTATTTTCATTTTATTTCTATTTTATTTCTATTTTTTTTTTTAATTCATTTATTTTGTTTTTTGTTTTTATTGCTTTTTTTTTTAATTTGTGTACAACAATTGTTCTTTTTTTTTTATATTTGTTGATAGAATTAAGAACAAAAACAAAATTAAAAAAAAAAAAAAAAAAACAGAAGGTAGGTAAATGGCGGACAATAAATTTTAGATTTTTTTTTATATGAATCAGGTGATAATGGTCACAATGATGTAAGACAGAGGAGACACTATAAATAAACGAGATAGAAAGAAATGAAAGAATATTCATTAAAAATTATAATAATATTATTATTATTATTATTATTTATACCAAAACATACATACACACACTTCACACAATACACACATGCACACACACACACTGTATAAAAATAATACAGTTAATAAAATAAACAATAATTGATTTCAATATCCCATTAATGGATACAAAAAAACTCTCTTTTGTTGGTTTCACGAGAAGGGTAATGTAGGGAAAGAAGAACAATTTTTTATTCCAGTGATTTGCATCCTTCTGTTTGAAAGTACCCAATAATCCTATTTGTTCAGTACAGTATTTAATCGTAAGTTGTTTTTGTTGTACTGTACAGGACGGAAGAACAGAAAATTGAATGGAAGTAACCAGACACAGATTAGAAATATATTTACCAAAATTGTATACACAACATACATTATCATCTGTGGTATATTTATTTTAGTGTGTGTGTGATAGTATGAAGGTTGATATAAATTGTATCAATTGTTAATTATAGAGTTCAGGATGGTCGGTTATCGATGATTGTGCCCATTATTTATTTTGTCACATAAAAATTATTGTGCAATTGCACTAAAAGTGGAATTGACTGAATTTTTAGTATTAGAAATCAACAAAAAAAAAATATTTAAATTAATTAATTTTAATAAAGTTTTCTATTTTTTATTTGAACCTTCATTAGTTGTAAATTAGAAAAAAGAAGAAGAAGAAAAAAAATAATAATTGTTAAAAAAAAAGTCTGATTAGAATTTAGTCACAAAGAGCGCAAATTTCAAATTAAATTAAACCAAATCAAATCAAAAAAAAAAAAACAAAAACAAATAAAATGACTCTAACTAAAATAGCTAACAAGAGAGGGTGTGTGTGAGACAGAAGTGAAAAAGAAGAAGAAGAAGAAAAAACGAAAATTGAGATAAAAAGTAAAAATTAAATCTTTTAATTAGTTTAGATTAGACAATGACTTTTAGTTTGGGTGTTTTTTTTTTTGTTTTTAGATTTAAGAAAGGGGGAAAAAACAAAAGAAAATTTAAAAAGATTAAAAATTAACGATTTATTTTAAGTCAGTTGCACTTGAACTGATAATAAAACATTGAAAATTTAGGTAAAGAAAATAACAACAACAACAACAAATTAACCTATTGAAGAATAAAAATAACAACAATTAAAAAATATGTAAAGATAAAATAATAAAAAAAAATCAATTATAAAAAAGAAACAGCAGAAAAAAAAGCATATAAAGTAAAAGCAACAAAAGCAACAAAAACAAAATTTCAACATGTCTGGATTTGGAAACTTTCAACATCCCTGGATTTATGAAGAGAGAGAGAGATAAAAAAAAACAAAATGCAACAACCAAAGAGTCAAAAGTCATTTAATAACGAAAAACAGAATAATATTTACAGTAATCTATACAAGAAGTGCATGAAAGGGAAACAAAAAACAAAACCAAAAAGAAAAAAGAGAGAGACAGAGAGAAATAGATATATCACGTCATTTAATATTTTAATAAAAATGTTTAATAATTTATGAATATAATTTTTGTAAGTGAAAGTAAAAAAAAAAATAATCACATTTTGTGTTCTTTTTTTTCTTCTTTCGTGTGTGTGTGTGTGTGTGTGTATGTGTGCGTCTGTGTGTTTTATTATTATTTTCCATATAAAATTATTATTGTTGTTGTTGTTGAACAATTACAATTTTTGTTGTTGTTATTTTTATTGTTACTTTTTTTTCAGTTTTTTTTGGACGCGGATGATGACTCTTCTTTTTCGTCGTCTCCTTTCTTTCTTTCTTTCTTTCTTTCTGTTTTAGATTTTATTATTTCACTTTTTTTTTTCTTTAAAGGTGGGTAGATTACTTTTATGTTTTATTTATACATATTGTACAAACACAAACAACACACACAACACACACACACATATATGCACACAAGAAAACAAAACCTTATTAAAATGATGACGTGAGATCGAAGTGAGATTTTTCTTTTTCTTTATCATTTCATTTCATTTTTTTTTGTATGTTTGAAAGTTAGGGTGTAGTTATAGGGTGGGGACGCATGATTAAAAATGACACCCACACACAATAACACACCGTAAATATAAATTCGGATTAATTTCGTCCATAGACGGTGAAAAGTTGTACGAACTCATGACACATCAAATTTATGTGATTCGGGGACATAATGCAATAACATTTAAAATTAAATGCAACAATCAAAATGTTGTGCAATGTAACAAAAAAATAAATAAAAGTTTAACCTTTTTTGCAACAACAACAATAACAACAACAACAACAGCAACAAAAACCTGATTCATCAATTAAAGTCTTTGCGCTGCAAATTTAAAAAATCAGAAAAAAAGGGTAAAAAAATTAAAAAAAAACAATTTTTTTTTAAATTTTCTAGAATTGTGTCAAATTAAATTTTCTATATAAGACTTTTTTTTTTTATCTAAATTGATTTATGTGATTTATGGAGAGAAAATAAAATAGACAATGATGATAATAAATAATTGATTTCTTATTATATGCAATTAAAACATGTTGTGCAAAAACTCGTGTAAATTATGGAAAAATTTTAAGTTTATCAAAATTCTTATTTAAAAAAATTGATTTTAGTTTTTATTTGTTTTTTTTTTTGTTGTCACAAAAAAGTCACAAAGTCAGAATCAAAAAATGTTGTTTTATAATGATTTCTATATGTATGTGTATTTGTTGTATGTATGTTTGTATGTAAATTAATTGATTGACCCTAACTAAATTCTAAAAATTAAATTAAATTAGATTTTGTTGTTTGTTACACGCAGAATCAAATAATACAACAACAACAATAACAACAACAACAACAACAAAAAATAGAAAAAGAAAACCACAAAATAAATTTATGCGACACGACAAAAATAATAATAATAATAAACTCTATGTATGACTGTGTGTGTGTGTATATATATGTGTATGTGTATGTATGTATGTTTATGTATATTTATTGGTAAAATTCTATGAAGCAGAACAAGGTTAGTGATCACGAGTGCATATATATAAAGTAACATTAATATAGGTAAATTTATTTGTTGTTTGAATTTAAATATAAATATTTTTTTGTTTGTTCTCTCTTTCCCACCCCCTACCACCTCATCAAGCTCCACAACCAACAAACCTATTTTTTTTTTGTTTCATCGTTTTTCTGTTTTTTTTCTTTCTTACATTTTTTTTATTTCTAACAATAAAAATTAAATAATTATATTAAAATAATTTCCTTAAATGAATAAACTTTTATTTTTCTTTATTTATTTTTACATTTTAAGATTTTTCATTCCTTATACACACACACACACCCATCCACGTACACACACACACACACACACACAATAACCTTTTAATTAAATTTAGAAGGAAACTCTTGACGCAACCATACGAACCTTCATCATTTTTATATTTTGTTAATCTGGTCAAAATGCATTTTGAACACAAATGTATGTGCAGAAAGGCAAGTACAGTGTGTACACACACACACACATACACACCAACAAACATACAAAAGAAGAAACCTTCACATTAAATTGGTAAATTGAAAAAAAAAAAAAAAAAAAAAAAAAAATTGCATTAAAAATAATTTGACTTTTGAGAAAAATATGAAAATCTGATGAGTCCCGAGAAATTGTACAGTTTAAAAATAATAAATTTCTTATTCTTAAGATTTTTTTTTTCTAATTCTTATGAATTCGGTCATACATAGAAAGAAAAAAAACAAAAACAGAACCTTTCTAATAGTACCATCAACTTTAACATTAAAGTTAGGTCAGAGTCCAAAGATTGCATTTTAAATTTTTTTTGTGTTTCATAAAACAACAACAAAAAATACAATCAAATGCAATTAAAAGAGAGAGAAAGAAAGAGAGAGAGAAAGAGAGAGAGGTGATCATAATATTGATCTCTAGTCACGATTTAATGGTTTCACTGATTTCTGTGCATCATTTGATTTTACCTCCTTTCTCAAACACACCACCCGTGGACCCCACCCCACCCCACCGCCACCAATTGCAAAAATTAGTTTCAATTGACTTTTGTAGATTTGTGTTCTTTTAAATGAATCGATTATAAGAAAGACCGATCAGTAATGTTCATTTTATGGGACCTCATCTAATCTGCACGTCCACTTCATTGCACAAAAAAAAAAATTTATAAAACAATTTCGGATTTTCTTAGAATTTAACTAAAAAAAAATATAGAATAATACGCATGTGATATAAAATTATATTGTTGAATTGAATCAGACAGATTATAAATACAAGGTATTGTCGTCACATGAAAAGAAACAAACAAAAAAATTTTGGGGGTACCAAGAAATAAATTTAAAAAAAAAAAAAAACAACAAATTTTTGGAATTTCCAAAAATTACATAAATCAAAATAAATTTGTTATTTTTATTTGTTGTTTCTTGATTCTTAATTCTTAGTTTTTCGTTCTTATTGTTATTACTGTTGTTGTATTCTGTTTATAAACAGAAAAAAAAAAATCAATAAATTAATTTATTCTATTTACGTAAATATTGTTATTGTTGTTGTTGGTGTTGTACCTTTTTTTTCTATCCCAATTCTAATTATTATTATTTTTGTTGGATTCTTGTTATAAGACACACTTTTAATATTTTATTCTAAATCTTGTGAATTCTTCATGAAAATTTCCAAAAATAATTGCATAATTTTTTTTGTAAAGACAAAAATCGTATATGACCCCCCACCAATAAAAATACCAACAAAAGATCAACACATTCAAATTAAAAATCTTTTTTTAAGACAAAAAAAATTTTTTTTTTTTTTTTGTAAAATTTCTTCTGACGTCTGACAACAACAACAACAACAACAACAACAACAACAACAACCACAACAACAACAACAACAACAACAACAACAACAAGAAAAGAAAAAGAATAATTTTTTGTTTTGTCAAATTAATTAAAAAAGAAAAAAAAAAAAAAAAAAAAAACTGTTAAATGTGAATAAATTTAAAATAATCACATCCATATTTCCAATCACCCACTACCACCCACTCTCATCCATACATTTTTTTTGTTGTTTTATTAATTTGTTCTGACGTTAATTTCTGTTTGTTGATTGTGCAGATAATTTTCAATTTTTATCGATATTTGGTTACTCAGTTTGGTGACTCTGTAATTTGGATAACCTCTGATTTTATATTGTCCTTCCGACAACAGACAATCGAACTGATGTTCAATAAAATGATACATAAAAAACTTTCTGATTAGATTTGTACAAAGTAGGAAGTATTTTGTATCAACAGTTCATGGGGGTCAATGTAAGAGACCCCGCGGGATGACTTTGATTGAATTATTCACATTCATACGTCGTACATGAATTATTGTACAATTGGTAATTTATAATTTTTTTGTTAGGTTGATGGGGACTAAACTGACTAAAACTCACATAAAATATTCTCAAGGAACAATTTGTAAAAAATACAACATAAAAATCCTATAAAATCTAAAGAAGGAAGAACAAGATTTTTAATAAAAATTTAAAAAAAAAAAAAAATGGAAGGTTAAAAATGAAAGAAAAAAAAAACGCTAAGAATATCGTGACGTTTTTTTTTTTTGAATTAAAAAAAACAAAAAAAAAAAATCTGTTTCTTTTTTTTTAACTTTTCTTTATTTTGTTTGTTTCTTTTTTTTTTGTATTTTTTTATTATTCACTTCAATTGTTTCTATTTGGTTGTTCTTGTATATACTTTAAACCATACACACACACACACACACACACACACACACACATCTAGACACAAACTCTTTTCTTATATGATTCTTCTTATAGCATTTATAATTTTTCTTGTTTATTTCTCTTTATTTCATCATGCAAAGAAAAATATTTACTTACAATCACTTAACCTTATAAATTGTTATAATGAAGAAAAAAAATAAATTATTATAATAATAATAACAATAACAACAACAATAACAACTGCAACAAAAAAAAAAAAAAAAACAAACAATCATTTACATCTTTACATTAAAGGTAAAAAAAAAAAAAAATTGTGTATAATAATAAGAATGAGGTTTGAGGTGGAGTTTCATGGATTATAAGGAAGGAGGAGGAGGAGGAAAGAGGAGGAATTATTTTTTAATAAAAGCAAAATAAAAAAAAAAAAAAGAAAGAAAAATAATAATTACCATTTACCATTTTTCTTCTTCTTCTTCTTCTTCTTTCTATTATTTTATTTTGTACTTTTTTATTAAGTTTTGTGTTTATTTTATCTTAACCCTTTCGTTTCAAATGAACAACAATTTATCGACTGGTAAATATAATTCTGTTAACTTCTTCTAATTATTTCAAACACTAATTAGTAACGATCCATTAAAATAGTTATTGATAAGCTGTATGATCGTTGTAAGTGGTTGTAGGGTGTTAATGAAGATGAAACCGTAAGACTTGAATATGAATTCGTAAACACACATACACACACACACACACACAAAAGAATTTTAATAATAAGTTAACTGGATTGTCTATCTAAAAAATGCACATGCCGTGAAATATTCATTAATTCATCTAACAAGATTTCAATTAGACTAATAAATGTACAGTTAATTTTTTTTTTTTTTTAAATTAAATTAGTTAAAAATAATAATTAATTGTTACCTGATAGGGTTAAAAATAAAAATATATATACCTACTCATAAATATTATTTAAATAATGTACAAAGAAAAACATAAATAAATTAATATAAATTCTACCTAATTAGAATTTCACATATCCGTCATAGATATTCACTCAAGTGAGATTTTAAAACTCATTCTTTTTTTTTTTTTTTTTTCTAAAGAAATATATTAACTATAAGCGTACACACACAGCACACACACACACACACACACACAGCACACATTTATTCGGAGATATAAAGATAATAATTCCATCGAAAATTGAAAACCAAAATACAGCAACAAGAACAACAACAAAAATATTATCCATTCAATGATTTCCTCCTCGATATTATTTCACACATTATAATTTTTTTTTTTTGTTTCTTTTTCTTTTTGTTTTTACTACGCGGAAATGAAAATATATGATGCAAAAAAAAAAAAAAATGGCAACAACAACAACAACAACGACAACAACAACCACAGCAACAGTTAACAGTTAAGAGCAACTATAATAACACCAACAACAACAGCCGCAAACAAGATCAGCACAATAACAAATAACAAAAAAAATTAATGGAAAATTTTCATTTTACTTTTTACCGTTATTTTTCAGAAATAAACGAAATAAAAAAAATGAAAATTCTAGAAAAATTTACAAAAAAGAAACAAAGAAAATGTTCTGGAAATCTTCTTAAAGCTGATGAAAAGAAAAAACAAAACGTCAATTTTCCGGTTGGATTCATTTTTAATTAGAAAACATTGGAATCCTTTCACTTTCAAATCTAATAAAAAAAAAAAATATTCCCCAACCTCCACCGTAGACTGTGAAATTCTTTAATTTTAAATTTTTCTTCTTTTGACAAAAAAAAAAAAAAAGAAAAGAAAAACGAAAAATCTTCTTCTTCAAAAGAAAATTTAATAAAATGAGCTTTTTCCCTTTTTATTTTTTGTCATCGTTGGCTTCTCTATATTGTTGTTGTTGTTGCCAAAAATGCAATAAATATTTTCTATACGACAAAATTATTTACTAAAATCTAAAAGAAAGAGAGAAAGAGAGAGAGAGAGAGACAGAGAGAAAATATGATAAACCTTGATTTAATTTTAAGAATTAAGAAAAGTGAAACAATAAAAATTGAACTTGTTTTATTGGTTTTTGTTTTTTTCTCTGCAAAAAAAAAGGAAGAAGAAAAAAAAACGGAATAAAATAAGAAAAAAATCTTGGAATATTTAATTCCATATTACGAAATAATTAATATTTTAAGCCGATTTAAAAACGGAGACCAGAGATCACGAGAAGATGAATCAAAATTTACATCTTTCTCTCTCTCTTTTTTCTTTTATTCCATCTCATTTACTCTTTTGACTTATGTAAACAAAAACCACAAAAAAAAAGAAGAAAAAAATCTGTTTTATTTGTTTATTCATCATTTATTGTTGTTGTTGTTGTTATTTATTTAATTTCACTGTTTTTTTTTAATTTTCATGTCAGTTAATTTATAATATCGAAATAAAATGGATGACCACAAAATAAAAATTATAAATGTATTGTGGTGGATGGCGGGAGGGCGAGGAAGGGGAATAAAATAATACAAAATGAAATAAACAAAAAAAAAAAATGAGAGTTCTTTTATTTTATAAGATCACGTAGAAATAAATGCAACTGTTTGGCCATTAATGATTCATCTTTTATATAAGAAGAAGAAGAAAAAAAATTAAAAAGAAGAAAACAGAAACACCAACCGATACATATGCACATATACAATTGACTCACCGAGAAACATACACACACACACACACAAACAGCAACCGACACACACACATATAGACAGAGGAGACGATATGTAAACGATTATTTTCAGAAGTAGAACTCGTGCATATGACTTTATGGAAATTGTTAATACAACAACAACAAAAAAAACGTGTTTTCTTCGTTGGTTGTGTTTTTTTTTTTATTATAAAAGAAAGAAAAAAAAAACTTTCCTTTCGATTTTTAATTTGTAAAGAATTTTATTTGGCCATTAACCTGATTCTTCTGTTCCAAAAAAAAAATTTTAAAATTAAACAGAATAAATAAAAAGAAAGAGAGGAAGAATATTATGATGTATATTCATCAAATTTATCTCCCCGTCTACCACACCCCTCTTTTTAAACAAACCACAAAAAAATAAGTAAATAATCAGATAATTTCACGTAACAAAGAGACGACTTTCTTAATGTTTTGTTGATGATCGTCATCAAATTTATTGATTTAATTAAATAGAAATGACGTAAAATTTGCAAACGTGTTACAATAAAATGAATCATTTTTTTGCGTTTTTTTTTTTTTATTTTAGTTTATAAATCAATTTAAAATTCTAATTATATTTTTTTATTCTTTTTGATTACTTTAGAATAAATTAACTTAATCGTGTACAACGGTGTGTGTGTGTGTGTGTGCAACGGTGTGTGTGTGTGTGTGTATGTTGGCAATTGTGTTTCATGTAACTTTTTAAAAGTAAAAATTAATTATGTCTTTTTTTTTCTTGTATGTAAAAAAAAAGCTAACACAAAAAGTATTTCATTAATTCAATAATTGTTGTCTTGAAGAGACAATTAACATGGAATAAGTAACAACAACAATAATAACAACAACAATAACAACAACAACAATAACAACAAAATGACATTTCACCTGACAATAGAAAAAAAAACGTCATCTTTTCTTTTGTGATGTAAATTTTATTTGGTTTTTGATCTTAAAAAACATGGATGAACCAAAAAAAATTATAAACTTAAAAAACAAAAAAAAATTGACGATTAGAAACAGGGAGGAAAAAAAAAAAGAAGCAAAGAATGCGCCATTTGACTAAGTTCCTATTAACTCTATGGACTTTCTACTTTATCTGTATAATTCTAATTCTATAATTCTAATCATTCTAAAAAAAAAAATTCTAAACTCTAAATTAATTTATGGAAATTAATTTTAATTTATTATTAACAAATAAATAAATAATAAAAGAAAAGAAGAAAAAAAACTTTCGAGTAGAAGAAAAAAAAAAAAAAAAACTGGGAAACAATTGAATCTTATATGCGGCTTTTTTTGTTTGTTTCTTTTTCTATTTCTTCTTCTTCTTCTTCTTATTTTTTTGCTTCTGCTTGTTGCTTGTTGCTACTGCTGACAAGATTAATGATTTTAAAAAATCTTGTCACTTTTACCCATAATTTGATACGTGTGTGTGTGTGTGTGTGTGTGTGTGTTTGTCTCATGTTGTCTGCGCTTGATTAAATATCCATGTTAAGTGAGTAACAAAAAAATAACAACAACCATAAAAACAACAACAACAATAACAACAACCACAACAAAATGCTACTCTATAAAAATATGTTTGTACATTTTTTGTTGTTGTTGTTATTATATCCAGAGAGATCACATGATTTAATTAATGTCCGAGAGAGATAGAGAGAGAGAAAGAATGTGAATTAGAGTGAAACAAAAGAAAATAAAAAGCAATAAAGAAAAAAATTAAAATAAAACGACTTTTAAAAAAGATTAAAATGTTTGAATTAAAATTAAAGAACACGACAAAAAAAAAAAAAGGTGAAAAGACAAGAATCAACAAAAAAAAAATGAATGTAAAAACTTTGACTTGATTTGACTTAAGTCAACGCAAAAATAACAAAAAGAAACTAAATTTGTTAGTTACAAAAAATAAACAAAATTATTATTTGCGTGTTTTCTTTTCTTTTCTTTTCTTTTGATATATTGAAGATCAAGGTTACCGCATTTATTTAATTATTTATTTTAATAATAATTTTCTACATTAATATAAACGACCAATCCCACCCACTCAATCCACCCTCACAAGCTCATAATTCGGACAAGACAATCTGTATAAAAAAAAGAAAAAGGAAAAAAAAATACAAATTTATGTCTAGGCTGACTGAATTGAAATCTTACAAAGGAAAAAAATTAGAAACAAATCCAAGTAAAATGAAAGGAACCAAAAAAAAAAAAAATTAAATTAAATAAATGAGATAAACACAAAATAGCAACTACAACAACAACAACAACAACAACAAAAGAAAGACAAAATAACAACAAAAACAAAACAAAGAAAAAAGGAACAAAAAACAAAAAAAAAATTGTAGTCCGCAGTTGATCAAAAACAAAGAAAAAAAAAACACATTTTTAGATTTTAGTTGTATTTGTTGTTGTTGTTGTTATTTTTTCGGTGTTCGTTTTTTTTTCTTCTTTTCTTTTTTAGTTTTTTAATTGAAAGATAGACAACAACAACAACAACAACAAGTGTTTATTTTGTTTATTGATCTTATAATTCCCAAAAATAGTCAATTGTCTTATTAGATTTCAAATAAATATAATGTTTGTGGGTGGTTGGATAGACGGCAACGACAAACACACACAATAAAATTTTATCTTATAGAAAAGAGAGAGGCAAGGAAAGAGAGAGAGAGAGAGAAAAATGTACAAAGTAAATCTAATCAACATTTGTCAATCTTAAAAACAAAAAAAAACAAAAAAAAAACAATCAAATCTAATTTTTTAATCTTTATTCAAAATTGTATCAAATCCGTCAATCTGTCATCCTACTTTAATTCTTGATAAAATTTATAACGTCAAAGATAAATTGAGGAAAAACAATTAATTTTAAATTTGTTTTCAAATAACAAAAACAACAACAATAAGTTAATTATTGTTCTGATTAATGGGTGCATGAGCATGAATGGTGGGGGTGCGGGAAGAACAGAACAGAATAATGAAAAGAAGAAAATTATAAACAAGAAGAAAAGTTGCCGTCTTTAACATTTTGATTTAATTTTAATCAGATTTTAAAATTGAATAGAAATTGAGTCAAAGGCAAATAGGTTTTGTTGTATTTAAATTTAAGTTAATGTTTGCTATTTTTTTTTCCTCTCTCTCTCTCTCTCTCTCTCTCACACACTACCACTATCTTTAAAAAAAAAGTTTAAACAAAGGAAATAAAACAACAACAACAACAAAAATAAAAGTTATGAAAAAAGTCAAAAAAAAAAATTGTTGAAAGTTAATTCTTTGTTTTTGTTTCACTTTTTTATTTGTTTTTTGGTTCGCCAACTTTTTCTAAAAACGTTACCGAGAGAGAGAGAGAGAGAGAGAAAAAAAAAATATTGATTTTGATCGGAGGGAGAGTAACAAGAAAAAAGTAAATCAAAGCAAATCAATGTTTCTTTCTACTTCTTCTTCTTCTTCTTCTTTTGCTTTAATGTTTCTGTTTCTTTGTATTTTTTCTTATTTGTTGTTGTTGTTGTTGTTACAATACAGACTACAAAATAAATAAAAAGACATGATCTTATTGTAAAGTGTGTAAGTGTCTGTATCACACACACACACACTCACCAAAAAAAAAAAAGCTAATTCAGTTCTTATTGAACTATATTGTAATTGTTTCTTTCTTTCTTCATTGTTGTTGTTATTGTTGTTATAAATTTTGAAAAAAAAAAACAAAAACAACAACACAAAAAAGTGAAACAAAAATTTGTAAAAAACAATTAAAAAAAAAAGTATATTTGTTGGGAACGGGTGGCTGGGGTGGGTGGCGTGATTGATGATAATTAATATAATTTTATTCAATTAAATATGTACCGAAAAACCATAAAAGCATACACACACAAATACACACACACACACACATACAAAATTATTTTTTCTAATAAAAGTTTTTCTTTTTTCTTGTTTTTTTTTTTTTTTTTTACAAACAAAATAAAATAAATTAGAAAATTTGTTTTCTTTAAAAAGTTAAAAAAAAAAAATTAAAATTTTAATGTTTTCTTCACATGATTCCTGTAATTTATTTAAATTTTCTTTATTAAAAGAGAAAAATAAATATAATAAAAGGAAATTTGTTTCTTCAATTTTTCAATTTCATTAAATTTGTTGTTTAACTTTTTTTTTCTTTTTTTAAAAAAAAATTCAATTAGATAAATTTATTACAAATTAATTTTAACTTCATTGAAGTTAAGATAAATTACATTTTACAAAGGTACGACGGAACAAAGCAATAGAAATATTAAAAATGTAAATTGATTTTTAGTTGAAGTTTACTTTAAAAAATGTTGATTAAAATTAGATTAACGTTTTCTCTCAATTATATCAATTTAGTAAGTTCATGCATAAGAATCCTGATGATTCAAATTTTAGTGTGATAGAAATTTCTATCTTACTGACGTTTGAATCTGGGACACCACATTGCTGTGAAGGGATTAACCGAAAAGTTAGGGAAAAATCTTTGAAAGTCTCCTTTGTAAAAGTCAATTAAAAATTTATCGTTTATTCAACAAAGAGATCAGATTAAAATGTACGCTTAACGGACAAATAAAGCAAAAAAATTCTGGTCCACACTATTGGATCAGTTCATAAATTTAAATCAGATTTCAAGTAAATTTTTCAAGTAAATAAATTTAAACAAATAATACAAAGAAAATAATAATTCAATAACCTTAATCTTAAATGTGGCTCTGATGTAATTATTAATAAACGGATAAGATAATTCTCAATCTTAATAAAAAAAAAATTAATTAAATTAACAAAAAAAAAAAAAAAACAAAAACAAAAACAAAACCGTACCTAAGACACACAAACACAACGACATTTAAAATTAAAAGTAATCAAAAGAAAGAGAGAAAAACAAATTATTTTAATATTATGGAAGATTTAATTTTCCAATGATTTATTTAATATTTACAAAAACAACAAACAAAACAACAACAATAACAAAAAAAAAAAAATACAACATTGGGATTTGGTAGAGAAAGAGGAAAAAATAAAATAAAATACTAAACTAAAAAAAAAAGTCCTTCTAATTAAATGAGGGTAAAAACCTTCAAGCTTAAATTGAAGCTTAATTTTTTGTTTTAATTGTTGTTGTTGTTTTTGTTTTTGTTTTTATTTTTTTTTTGTATAAATTTTTAAATTCAAAAGGAAAAACCGGAAATAGTTCATTGTGAATCCCATCTCCATCCTTCAACATTTTTTTTAAATTTTAATTACATTTATTCTGGGGACCTGGATTAGAATCTCAGAACCGATGACGAACATTCATAATTTTCAGATTAACTTTAAAAAAATGGACTGAATTGTGTTTTGACTCTTGTATGTCCGATTCATATTAACTTGAAATAAAAAAACACAAAAACTTAAAAAATAAACAAACGGAACATTTAAGATCCGAAAATGACAACAACAAAAAAAAAACTAAAACAAACAGACGAGATAATTTTTCTAAAACAAAAACAGACGACACAAAATGTGACATAATAATTTTTAATTTACACGAAATGAAAAAAAAAAAAAAAATGACCGACTAGGATAACGGGATTATTATTACGTTGCAACAACAACAACAAACGTAAAAACAAAAAAAAAAAAAACGCAATGTTTAGGAATTATGGATGAAAAATGATTTCAATTTATGCGCTACAACAACAATAATAATAACAACAATAACAACCACATACATTTACCAACAAATAGAAACAAAAGCAAATACAAAACTATAAACCCAACAAACAAAACAAAACAAAAAAATCATCCATTTTAAACGTCAATTTTATGCGTTATTTTTTTTCTCTTCTTCTGTTTCAAAATCACATCAACAACAACAGCAACAGCCAACAACAATAACAAAAACCCATTAAAATGTTAACTTTTATTTAGACATCGCAGTTTTTTTTCTTTTTGTTTTAATTTTTTTTTTTTTGGTTTGTTGTTGTTCCTTTTTTTTTTGTTGTTTTTTATTTGTTTTTTATTTGTAATTGTTTAAATAGGTATTATAGTGGTCATTGGCCTTAAAAAAAAAACACCACCAACAATAACAACAACAACAACAACAACAACAACATAATACAAAATAATTTTTTTTTTGACGTTAATAAAACATTTAACAAAAAGAACAACAACAACTGTGAAACAAAAAGAAAAAAGAAGAAAAATGTTGAAATCAAAAAAAAAAAAACAACAACAACAAAAACAAAATGATGAAATAAAATTCATAATTTTTTGTTTTTTAATGAATGGACAGAAATTGTGTTTTTTTTTTTTTTTTGTTTTATTAATGTCAAAATATATGGAGCACCCCATCAAATGCAACACCATCAACAATTCTCATTCAAAAAAAGGGTCAAACATAAATTTCTGTCTTTTTGTTTTTCCTTCGTTTAGAAATTTATACAAAAAGACAAAAAAAAAACCTTACAACATTCAAATCTGTTTACATTGGAACAAAAATGAACAAAGCGATGAACAAAAATGAACAAACCGATGAATTGTCCCCCCCCCCCCTCCCTAAATTTAAAAAAAGCAAAATAAGTTTTAAAAATTGAATAAGACAAAATTCGTTTGTCTCGACATATTTTTAAATTCAATTCTATTTAATTGAAGTTGTTATAGGACAAATTGAGATTGAAATTAATTCAATTGTAATAATTTAAGTTAATTAGAAAATGATTTTGAATTGAAATAATCCAGAAGTATTTATTGGAAAACCTTTTTTTTAAATATAAAAATAAGAAAATTAAAAATTAAATCAAAATTTCTTCTTAGAATTTTTAATTTCAAAAATGGTGTCAATTACAATTTGGAGACTTGAGAAGAGAGGAACCTGATTACATTACAATTGGTGACTTCAGAGACGTGAAGCTTTTCATTATATTCAATCAAAATTTATTACAAAACTAAAATAAAATTGATTCTAATTTTTTACTTGGGATTTTACTTTGTTTTAATAAAATTTATAATTTTCCATTAAATTTTCTTTTTAATTTTTCATTGAATTTTCTTTTTAGGTTCAGGTTATGAAATTAAGACAAAGAAAAAAAAAATAATAACAATTTACATTCTGTTGGTTTTGTCTTCACCACAACCGGACATAAATATTGACAATTTAATTTTTGTTTGCACTTTTTTTTTGGTTTTTTGTTTTTTTTGTTTTTTTTTTTGGTTACTTCACTTAAGATGAGTCGATTTATGATAAAATGTGAGAAAGAATTTCTTAAATTATAAGATAGAAAAATGTTTCGTAAACAAAAAAAAAGTGTTTTACAATTTTTGCGTTTTCTATTTTCAATTTATTTGTCGTTGTTGTTGTTGTTGTTTTTTTTTTTATGAAATTATTTAGATAAGTGAGAAAGAGAGAGTGAAGATATTATATAAGATAGAAGGAGAATAAACAAAATAAACAAACAACAGTATTTTTTTTGTTACAAAAGAAAAAGAAGAAGAAGAAGAAGAAGAAAATGGAAATACAAAAAAAAAAATTGTTTTGTTAATTTATTGGAAAAAAAAAATACAACCAAAAAAAAATGTCCATCATAATTTTTGTGTTTTACAACTACAACAACAACAACAACAGCAACAACAACAAACAGCAATAATTTTTTTTTGCCGTAACATTCATCAATATTTATTGTAATTTCTTTTTAGCGTTTCTTTTTAAATGGGATTCCAGTTAGTGTTGTTGTTGTTGTTGTTGTTGTTGTATGGCTTTGTTACTCTTTTAAGGATTTAATTTTTTTATGACACAAATGAATGAATTCTTAGAATTTCCTCTAACATCTTCATCTTTTATAATTTTGTTCAATTTATTTGGAGGAAGAACAAAAAAAAAAAAAAAAAAGAGGACAATATTCAGAAATTTCTCTCTTTAAATATATTGGGTAAAAAAAAAAAAGAAACAAGAAATATACAAAAACAACAACAACAACAACACCAATTATAATAATGTTAAATCTGATATATATAAATGTGAAAGAGTGAGAGGGGTAAAAAAAAAAAAAATGATCAAAGCTTTGATGAAAAGAGTAAAAAAAAAAAAATGTCTTCGAGCATAACAACTTTTTTTTTTTTTTTTATCATCTTTTGCTTTCTGCTTTTTTAAAGAGACTTTTTCGTTGTCGTTGCCGTTGTTGTTGTTGTTGTTGCTGTTTTATTTTCATTTCAGTTCAGCTGTGGTTTTTTTTTGTTGTTTTATTTTATTTTAATAAAAAACAAAAAAAACTTCCTCGGAATCACAAAAAAAAAGAAAAATAAATAAATGACAAAAATGACGACAACAAAGACGAAGAAGAAGAAGAAGTTAAAACATATAAAAAAAACTTTCTCCTTCTTCTCCTTCTAATCACAAAATAACAACAACGGCAGAAATAACAATAAATAAAATGAGTCAGAGAACTCTTCTGTGACTTTAAAAAAAAAAAAAAACTGGTACAACAAAAACAACAACAACAACAACAAAAGCACAAATAAATAAAAAGAAGAAAAACCAAAAAAAAAAAATTAAGAAATAAATAAAAAGAAGAAGAAGAAGAAGAAGAGCTGATGAAGAAATTTAATATAAAATTAAGTTTTTTGTAATTAAAAACCTAAAAGAAAAAAGAAGATAATAAAAAAAAAACTGCAACAACAACAACAAAAAAAAAAAGGAAACAACAAACAAAAAAATGTAATTCATTGTTTATTGTTGTTGTTGTTGGTTGTTGTATTTGTTGTAATTTTTATGAAATGATTTCAATTTGATTTCTTTTATAAATTATTTACACTTTTTTCCCATACATCTTTTATTCAACAAAAGAAGAAACTTTTTTTCTTTACCTTTTTCTTCTTCTTCTTCTTCTTCATCATTTTCTTTTTATTAAAATTTTTGTAATTTGTCAAAAAAGACGAAAAGGAAAAACAAGGGAAAATTAATTTTCCCAAAATAGCCAAAAAAAAAAAAAAAGAAATAAAGAAAATTTTATCAAACAAATTCCCATTCACATCCTACAGCATTCCCCTCCCCCCAAACCCCACGCACACTCTAATTAATATTCTAGTTTCCTTAAAAATCAAACAATGAACACTTTCAAAAAATGACAAGGAGTGGGGGGGCGATAAAAGAAGAAGACCCATTTTAGACTAAAATGAAAGTAAAATCAAAATTAATTCAACAAATTTTTCATTTGTCCCTTTACGAGCTTTTTAAGACAAATTTAAAAAGAGACAAAAGAAAAATAAAAGAAAAAAAACTAAAATCAAAATTTTTTTAAATGATTGAATTAATTAATTAAGTGGGGTGGGGGATATTGGTGGTCAGATAATGTATATTAGATTTCTCAGTAAATTTATCAATTATGGTGAATAAATTAACTAAAAGCGAAAAATAAATGTTATAAGAAAAGAAGGAAGACGGACAAGAAAAAAAAAAGCACAAACACAACACAAGAAACAAAAATTTCAAGAAATTAAAGAGGGGGCAGAGACAGAAAAAAATGGTTAAAATTTCGAAAAAAAAAAAATTAAGAATTTTAGGAAAAAAAAAACAAATACAAAAAAAAATCAAAGTAAAGAAACAACAACAACAACAATTTTAAAAAAAAATGGGAAACAAAAAACGACGTCACACAAACAAAAAAAAAAAAAAAAATTAGCATAGATCGGGTGTTATGGTGATTACATGAATATACAACAATATAAAAATACAAACACACACACACACATTCACATTTTATATACAATATTTTGTTGTTGTTACTTATACTTAGTTATTGTTAATGCTGTAGTTGTTATTATTGTTGTTCTTGTCTTTATTATTATTTTATTTAATTTTGATTTTTTTTTTCTCTGACACATTTTATACACACACACACACAAACATATTTATGTATACATGTTATATGTGTGTGTGTGTGTGTGTGTGTGGATGTGTGTATGTGTATAGATAGAAAAAATTTAAAGGTAGCCATACATATTATTTTTCATCTCTTTCACATTTATATTATTAAAATTTTTCTTTCACTTTCAAAGCTTTATATAAATACGAGTGATTTTAAACATTTTCAATTCACTTCAGTATACACTTTCACTCAGTTTGTTTCCAATTCTTTCTTATTTGAAGAATAAAAAAAAAACAACAACAACAACAATCAAAAATTAAAAATAAAAAGTTTAAAATAAAATAAAAATAAAAATCTTCTTCTTCATTATTTGTGTTGTTGTTGCATTCGGTACAGTTTTTAATTTTCTCTCAATTTAAGTCACTCATTGACTTAACAACAAACTAAAACGCGAAATACTTAACACAGAGAGAACAGAAAAGTAAGAATTAAAAGTTTATTCTTCTTTTTTTGTTGTTGTTGAAGAAAAAACAAAAGTGATTTTTAAAGTGAAATAATAATAAAAAAAAAAAAAATCTATAAAAAATGAAATTATTTGTTTGTTTAACATTTGTTTGTGTTGCACTTATTTTGGTGCAAATAAATGCAGCATCAACATCAGCTGAGGTTGATGATAAAAAATCAACATCAAGTGAAGATGGAATTAAAATTTATAAACGTTTAATTCCAGCTGATGTACTCAGAGGTATGATTTTACTTTTAATATTTATACAAAATATACACACACACACAAACGTCCATATGAAAAATCTTTAGTTAAGTCAATTAAGTCAAAATCGATTTGATTTAAAATTAATGAAAATAAAAATAAATTTAATTATTTTACGTTCGATTTATTTTACAACAACAGCCATTTGTAAATTTAAGTCTTACGTCCTTAAGCCTTTAAAAAGGAGTGAAACTTTAGAAATTATTGTGAAACGTCTGCCAGTACGTTAAATTTCATTCAAGAAAATATTTAAGAAAAATAAAATTTTCCTTTTTGTTTTTAAACGAAAAATTCAAAAAAAAAAAAAAAAAACTTTTAACAGAATTTTAAACTTTAAATTTTAAACAATTTTAGTTTTAGAGGGAAAAATTCTAAAGTTTTTTTTTTATTATAAACTTAAAATGCTCTATAGAATTAATTCACATTTAAAAATTAAAAAATTTAATGGACTTAACGATGTGACTTAAAATTCTTAATTTTGTTTATTTGAAAATCTCTTCAGTAAATCTTCATCACTTCAATTCATGTCATTAAATTTGTACGCAAAAAAAAAAAAACAAAAAAATTTAATGTCAAAAATTGGACATTTTTTAAATAATAAAATGTTAATTAATTTTTATTTAGCTCTTTGTGAGTTAAAAGGTCACAATTGCAACAAATAAAATAAGATAACAAGTCAAGACATTGGGTGCAAAAAAAAAAAAACAAATTTAATTAAATTAAACGCACACACACAATCAGACACAATTTCTTTCATTCGAATTAGAATTTCAATATTTATTAAAAAATCGTATAAAAATAATTTAAGATTCAGTAAAATTCACAAAAAATGTTTAATTCTTATTTTCTAAATGGACTTAAAATGGGCTTAAAATCTCCTAAAAAATGGGCTTGTTACAAATTTCTCGTTCAGAAATTTTATGATTAAAAATGTAAAAAAAAAAGAACAAAAACGAAATAAAATGAAATTAAAAAATTATTCTCACAATTCGTGGAGTTGCCTTTTTTTTTTATCAGTAATAAATTTTATACCATAATAAGAAATAAGTTGCGGTCAATTTCACAAAATCCATTGTCTTCTATAATACACGATTTTAATTTCACAATTTTTTAAATGACGGATTTAAATTTTATCGTAAATCTTAAATTATTTTTACTTTCCCCCACCTTCCAACCCCCTCTACATAAACATCATCTTTTGTTTCAATAATTTTTCTCTTTTGATTTCTTCAACTTCTAAAATTTTTATGACAAAAAAGAAAAAAAAAGTAGTTCACGTTTTGAAAAAAAAAAAAACAAAATGCAATTAACCCTTTCAGGTAGTCAGTGTTGAATATTTTGAAATCAAAGAAAAATAAAGAATTATTTAAGTTGGCAGTGAAGATATTTGTAGAGATAATTAATAATTAATAATTTTTATTATTTTGAAATTATCGAAAATCGTCAATTGTTTGAAGAATCTGACCATCATCCAAAATTTAACAAAAATGATCCCAATTTATTTTCGATAAAATAAAATAAAAACAAACATAATGAACATAATATTGTGTGGATGCGGCTGTTCATCAAGATTAGACCAATTAAATCAATTGTTTTTATATAAAACTCGACTTTAAAATGTTCAATCAAATTTTTTTGTTTATCAAAACAAAAAATACACACACACACACACACACACACACACACACACACACACACACACACACACACACACACACACACACACACACACACACACACACACACACACACACACACACACACACACACACACACACACACACACACACACACACACACACACACACACACACACACACACACACACACACACACACACACACACACACACACACACACACACACACACACACACACACACACACACAATAACAAAAGACAAAGTTAAATGGTGTATCCATCTTTTAATGAAATAATTTAGTGTATTTTGTATATACAAATATAGTAAGTCACCCGGATACTATTAATTTACTATAAACAGAAACAGAAACAGAAACAGACGAATTACAGATGATTATTTTTTTCTTTTCCATTTTACATTTTTTGTTCATTATTGTCCAATAGAAACAATAAAAACACCACTACGCCCCGCAAACCACACCAACCTAATTTAATGTTTTATTTGTACAAAATAATTTCAGCTATAAACCTTTTTACCAATTTTTTATTTGTTTTGTTTCATTTTTCATCTTCATCTTATTCTCACTTTTTTTTTCTGTTTTTTCTGTTTTTTTTTTGCTTGACCAAAAAAAAAAAAATTAACGAAATTTTTAGCTTTTAGTTAACTTTTTCATCTTCTTCTTATTCTATATCGTATTCTATTTTGTGTTCAATTTTTTATTGTATTTTATTCTTTACTTTAAAATTAAATTAAATTAAATTAAATTAAATTTCAAGGTGAAGTTAGTTAACGAAATTTTTCTTATTTATTTATTTATTTTTTCTTTTATTGACGAATATATTTGTCTTTTTTATTATAAATAATAAAGAGAGAGAAAAAGAGAGAGAGAGAGAGAAAAAATCAAACCTTTATGGTTCTTATATTTTTTTCATTTTTTAATGATTTTTATACGAGACGAAATGAGCGAGAGAGAGAGAGAGACAGTTACTAAATTTTTTTTTTTTCTCTTTGATCAAATAATTGAAATAAAAAAACGGTACATTTGCAGGGTTTCACAAAGTCTACACTTTATATTAGACGTAAAACGAGAGTAGCAAAAGAAATTTCAAACTCACATAAAATTATTGTGAAATGTACCACCCCAAACCCCCTTCCTTTACCCATCTCCGTCCAGTAAGTATATAAAAATTACTCAAATTAAAATGTCAGTAAAATTACTCTAAATGAATCACATTAAATTCAACAACGTAACCATACAGAATGACTAAGAGATGAAACACACATAATCACATAAGTCGTCTTTAGAGTTTAAACTTTTAAAGTAAACTTTTAAGATTAAATTCGAAAGTTATAATAAAATAAAAAAAAAAAGTTGCAATTTTATAGGAAAAAAAAAAAAAGAAGTTTGTTTTTGTTGTTGTTTCTTTATTTTTTTTATTGCAAAATAAAAATAAAAATACATGAAAATGCCCTTATTCGATTATGAATTTTTCTTTCTTACACTTTAATAAATGTTAAGTTAAAAACTGGTAAAAGTGATCGTTTATTCATTTGTTCAAAATAAAAAAAAAAAAAAGAAGAAGAAGAAGAAAAAATATGCACGCTGGATAAATAAGTTTACTTGAATAGTTTTTTTTTACATTTTTAATGTACATAAAAAGTTTGTAATTTTCTTTTTGTTCAATAAAATAAACACACACACACACACACAAACACAGAGAGGCACGCCACTATTGAAATATATACGCACACACACACACACCGAGTCACATAAATATTCAGTGTATACTGAAAAAGATTTAAGATTTAAAAAGAAGAAGAAGAAGAAGAAGAGGAAAAAAAAAGTAAAGCGACATCCAAAAGAAGTAAAAAAAAAAAAAAAATTATCCACTTTCACACAGGAGTCAACTAAAGTCATTTGTTGTTGTTGTTGCTACAACAGCAGAGAAATAAACAGCCAAACAAAAAAAAAAAAAACCAAGACAGTAACTTGAATCTTAGTGGTGTGCGATGTACGTACCTACATTTTTTTTTTTTTTATTACCAAAGCGAAATTTTTATTTGACTTTAGTAGGTCGATGTGAAAGAACAAAAAAATTGCAATCAAATAAGAGTACACACACACAAAAACACACACACACATATGTACATACATTTTTATTGTGTGATTTAAGAAAATATTAAAATACAGTACATACACACACACACACTTGTTACATGCACACAATATGCATTATTGGAAGTAATTTTAAAGTGAATTTTATTAAAAAGATAAAAATAAATAAATAAATTGCAATGAAAACAAAAACAAAATGAAAATGAAAAAGAAACAAAAAAAACCTACAAAAATTTAATTCATCTGTAAAAAAACCTCCTTTAATCTGACCAAAACTTTCAATATATTATTTTTTTGAAGATTTTACAACAATGAGAAACGTTACATTTTGTTATAAAGTCCATAACACAAAAGTTAAACGCTAAATTGTCTAAATTGGACCATTGCATTCTCTCAAAGCCGAAGTTTAATTGAACCGCATTTAAATGAAATTAATTAAAATATAAAAATTTAATGGTCCTCCCACTAAAGGTTTCTCTCGTAAACGTATGTGTGTGTGTGTGTGCATGTGTGTGTGTGCATGTGTGTGTGCATGTGTGTGTATATGCATGTGTGTGTGTACATATTTTTTTTACTTTATAAATTTAAAAAATTAGTTTATAAATTAAAAATTTTTTTTTTTTTTTGCTTAAATTTTTATTTTTCATTCTTTGGATGTTGCTGCTAATCTTTTTCGAAGGACACCACACAATTTTTGAAACAAGTCTTTTAATTGTTTTTTGGTTTTTTTCATTTTTTTTTTATTTCATTGGATTTTTATAAAAGCCCAACACACACACACACATACACACCCAAAATAAACGCAAATAATTTACAACAACAAATTGAAGAGTTAAGAATTTTTTTTTTTTGTCTTTTGTCAATTCTTGCTGCTGTCAATTTTTGTTGTTGTTGTTGTTTGTTATCACCGGAATATCACAAGATAATTATTCCATTTTCATCTTGGTTACACAACATTCGGTATTTTTTTTTCATCTTGTTAGCATTGTCATTGTTGTCAAGTGACTTTTAAAAGTTTTTTTTTTAAAGTAAAAAAAAAAACATACACACACAACAATAAAATTATTTGATATTGAAAGAATTCAATTCTTGTATTCTTTAGGACTTTCCCAAAAAATTAGCAAACATTAAAAAAAAAAAACAAAACAAAACAAAAGAAGAATTTATGTTCTTGTTCTTCTTCTTCTTGTCCTGTTTTTCTGCCTAATAATAAATTAATTAATTTATTTTTATTCTCTATCTTTCCCCTCTCTTTTACACACCCCCGCGCTACATGAATATATTTTTATTTTTGTTTTTCTATTTGCAATTTTGTCTTTTTTTTCTTCATAAAATTATTTAAAACAAAAAAGAAAAAGTTTTACTGAAATCTTATCGTTTCATATCGTTTTCTATCTAACCACACACACACACATGCACACACTCACACACACAAACACACATAAATGTTTATTTGATTTTATGATTAACAATAATTATTATTTAAAGGTGAGAAAGAGAGAGAGAGAGAGAGAGAGAAAAAAAAAACAAAGAGAGAGAGATTTACAATATTATGTGGGCTTGGTTATTATTTTTCGATGTTATTACTGTTGTTGTTATTGTTGTTGTTGTTGTTATTATTATTGATGTTGTTGTTAATTATTATTTAGCATCTAATTTGCATTTTCATATTATACACTTTTTTTTTCTCTGTCTCAATGTTGCAATCTTTTGAATCATTTTGAATAAATTTTCGTTTTTTTTTTTTTGATGAATTTTTCATAAATCAAATTTTTTGTTGTTCGTTTACAAATGAGAAAAAAAAAAACAAACGACAACAACAACCCACAAATGTCTCGACACTAAAAAAAAAACACATCTCTCCCAGTGTAGAATATTTAATTTTAATTCTTTTTTGTTTTTTTTTTTGTTTGATTTTGTTGTCCAATCTTGTCATTGTAACTGATAGAAATCTGTTATTTTATTTGATTTGATTTGATTTGTTGAATAAAAAACAACAAAATTGGAATAAACATAAAATATTTACGTTTCAACATCCTGAATTATTTTTATTTTATTTTTTTTTTTTGGATAATTACAGGAAAATATTTAAACAAAATTTTTACTGAAATTTTTGTTAACCTTTAAAATTAATTGCTGTGGTACACACACACATACACATACACAAACTCAAGTACAGAATTTTGTCGTATTTAAATTTAATTAAATAAAAAAAAAACAAATCTAAATTTTTTTAATGAAAAAGAAAATTAACAACAACAACAAATAAAATAATCATAAAAATTTAAAAGTGACAAAATTTATTTTTATTATTGTTGTTGTTGTTGTTGTTGTTGTAAAAAATAAAATCTTTGTGTGTGTGTACACGATAAGTTGTATGGATGTTATCGAGAAAAAGTTTACAATTCATAAAAAAAAAGAATAAAAAAAGGGAAGGGAATTCAAAATCAGTCACAAAACTTGTAAAAAAAAATTAATAGAACAATAACAACAACAATGACAGTAAATGAGACAAAAAAGGAAAATCAATATTTTCTTAAAGAGGCAAACAAAAAAAGGGAACATTAATTAAATATTTTCCATATTTGATTTTTTATTGCCTGTCATTTGTGTTTGCATGATAACGAAAGAAAGAGAAAGAAAATAAATGAAAAATGTTAAATATTCAATTTTTCATTTTTCTTCTGTTTCCTTTTTTTGATTTTCCTTTTTCTTTTTATTATGAGTGGAATTTACCTTTACTCAGCTTCTTTCTCTGCTTGATTTTAAAATTTGAATTAAATGATAGAATTTTTTTGTTTGTTAAAATATTTCACCAAAAATTTTAGAAAATAAGAAAAAAAAATACAATTTTCTTTAATGAAAATTTATTCCGGAAAATGAAGTAATAAGAAAATAAATAAGAAAATATGAATTTCATTTGAAAGAAAAAATTAAAAATTAATTAAAATTGAAATTAGATAATAAAAATTATATTACCACAATAACCAACTCCACTCACTCCCTCACAATCACGAGATGCCCATATACTAAGCACGCACACAAACACATATTTCTATACATACATACATACATACATGTGGATATAAAGTAAAAGCTTCTTTTAAACTTCTTTCCAATTGAAATTCAGAAAATGTAAATTTTATGCAAAAATAAACAAAAAATATTGAATAATTTTTTTTTTTAATTTTTGTTGCAAAAAAAAAAATAGAAGAAGAAATTTGTCTTCTTCTTCTTCTTCTTCTTCTTCAATCAATTGGTGAATTTCTATTCTGTTTTTTAAGTTTAGATAATAATTCATATGTAATGGAATATTATCAATCATCTCAGGTTTCACTAAATTGACGTTATTATTTAACCATACACACACACACACACGCACATACAGACGTTAATAAATATGAAATTATGATTTAATGATTTCACATTCAATGGAAAATTTTTCCCAGAAATAACTTTTTATACATATTTTACATTATGTGTGTGTGTGTGTGTCTGTATGTACGTTTAATGTTTCAATCTAATTAAGATGGAAATAATAGAGCGTGAAAGTCTATAACAATTGAATAAATTTGTATTCTAATTTTTCATCAGAAATCATTTTAATAATAATAACAACAAAATATAATATTTCATGATAATCTGATTATCTAAATTTAATTCCTTCTACTTCTTCTTCTTCTTCTTAAATTCATAAATATTGAAAATAATCAAACACAAAAAGTGCAAGTTAAATAAAGAAATAAAAAGAATTAATTGAATTTATAGCTATGGAACCCAGCTGGAAGGCTGTTTAGTTGGATAACAAACAAGAATTAAAAGTGAAAATGTCATTTATTCATTTTACACACACACACACACACACGCACACAAACATAAACAGACACATACATTGACAATAAATTTTGTTTAAATTATTAAAAAAATAACAAGTACAACAACAGCAACAGCAACAAAAGGGATTTTCAACTTTTATTCTGGTTTTAAAAATGAATTGTATCATTTTAGAGTGCATATAAATTTTTTTAGTAGTATACCAACAACAACAAAAATAAGAATAATAAGAAGAAAAAGAAGCAGAAGAATAAGAAGAAAAAGTTGATTACTTAACATTAATTAGAGAAAAAAATTGTATCAAGACATTTTATTTGATATTTTCAAGGTGATATAATTGCAGTAAACTGGAAATTTTTTATTATATTTTCTATACTTTGTGTTACTGTTGCTCTTGTTGTTGTTTTTATTACTGTTACTGTTCTTGTTACTGTTAATGGTGTTGTTGTTATGTTAAGTGAAAGTTGAAATTTAAATTAAATAAATTTTTTCTTTTGTCTTTTTCTCTCTCGGTGTACAATTTTTCCTCTCTTTTCTTTTATATAGTTTGGTTTTTTTTTCTTCTTCTTCTTCTTCTTCTTCTTCTAATGTTTCACTTAGTAGTGGATATTAGTAAAAAAAAATTATTTTTTCTATATAATGTTACCGCACACACACACACACACACACATATACATACATACAGATGTAATAAATAATATGTAATCAAAAATGTCTAGATTTTAAAATTTTATAACAAATTTTAATTAATGTACATTTTTTTTTTTCTATTATGTTTTAATGTTTCTACTTTTAATTATTATTATACTTTTATAATTTTAAAATGTCTTTCTGTCTCTTGTGTCTTGTGTCTCTTGTCTCTTGTACTCTTATCGCGTGTATTTTCTATTTTGTCTTTATTTCGAATTTTTCCGTTTAATTTCCAAAATTTTATCTTTGTCAGACAAAGAATAAAACAACAAACAAACGAAAACAACAAAAACAACAAAAAATGGAAAATATTAAAATGAATAAATTGACAATAACAAAGTATAACAAATAAATTGTCTTTATAATAATTCTAACAATTGTTTGTTATAAATTAAAAAGATTTCTAATGAAATGAGATAAAAAAAACACAATTCCTTATTCACTGAATAATTTTAAATGTATAGAGAAATAAATGGATTTATTGTTGGCTTTCTTATTTTTATATTGTAATCTCAAGGTAAAATTTGTATAAAGAATTAAAGAAAAGACAAAATTGTCCACTGCAAAAAATCTTAATTATGAAAATCCATAAAATAATGATTAAGTTGAAAACAATTTTAGTTACGACATTTAACAAAAAAAAAAAAAGAAATTCTTAATCACAAATCTTTACATTAATAATCGTAGCATATTTTAACGTATGCCACATGTCTATGAATCAATAATTCTTACGTTCGCTCAAAATATAGCGTTCGCTCAATTTTTAATGAATTTCAAATTTAATGATGAAAAATTTTACTATAGAAAATAATTAAATTAATCGTGTTTTTTTTTTTTGAATTTCTAGATTTTCCTGGTATGTGCTTTGCATCAACACGTTGTGCAACAGTTGAACCTGGTAAAACATGGGAATTATCACCATTCTGTGGACGTTCTACTTGTGTTGTCTCTGAAGATACACCACCAAAGTATGTATTTTTTTTCTTTTTTAATTTATAATTTTTAAATCATTTCCATTTAAGAATAAATAAATTTATGATGAGATTTGTTCGGTAAATTTTACGTTTTTATTTATACTTCCTGTAAACAAGTTTTTCGTATTTTTTTTTTTCCGGTAACTTAAAACTTTTTACTTTTGTGACATTTTTAATTAATAAATTTTACTGTTTATTATTTGTAAATGAAAATGTTTAGATTTTGTGGTGGAGGGGGAGGGAGAAAGATAATCTATGTTTACGTATAAAATTATATAACACTGACATTTTCTTATTAGATTGATGACGTCATAACGTTTAATAAAACAACATAAATAATTCAATAATCACAATCAATCATGATGATCAATTAATTTCTTTATATTATAAATTAAATTATAGTTAAAAAAAAATTCTTTTTATTTCACTTACAGATTATTGGAATTAGTTGAAGATTGTGGTCCATTACCATTAGCTAATGATAAATGTAAATTGGATACAGATAAAACTAATAAAACAGCAGCATTCCCATTCTGTTGTCCTAAATTTACATGTGAAGATGGCGTCAAATTAGAATATCCAGAAATAAAAACTGATACTGAAGATGAAAAGAAAAAGAATTAAAAATGAAAATATTTTTTTTTAATTTGGAAAATAAAAACAAAAATAAAAATATATAAATAAAAAAAAAACAATAAATTAAATAATAAAAGAAAATAAGAAGAAAACACAACAATTTTGAACATTAAAAAAAATATTGCGCAAAAATATTGAGCAAAAAAAAAAATATTGAATCAAAAAAATATTGAACAAAATTTAAGAAACGTTTCTTTTTTTTTTGCTTTTGTTTTTGTTTTGGAAATTAAAATTTTTATTACAATTTTTTACGTAATTTTTTTTTTTTTTTTGTAAAATTAAATAACCAGATCTCCCTCCTCATCCTCTTATCCACTCATCCCCAAACACACACACACACCCATCCCTCTGCTACTTTTCATTCAGAATTAAAAAAGAAACAAAAACAAAAGTTTGAAAATACAGAAAATATAATTGAGAGGTGGGGGGGAGTAGAAAGAAAATGGGAAAAACTGTCTAACAGATTTTTTTTTGTTACAAATTGAGAGAAAGAACAAAAAATAAGGAAAAGTAAAATAGCGAAGAGAAAAAGAAAATTTAAAGAAAAGTTCAAAGGGGAAAAAAATCATTGAATCAAAAAAGGAAAAATTTAATTAATTAAGGAAACTTTTTTCCAATGAATTTTTAGTGTTTCGTTTTTTTTTTGTTGTTGTTGTTTTATTGTGAATTGGAAAAAAAAATTAAATAGAAAAATTAATTTGTCATAAATTTTCAGTAAAATTTTCATTAACGGTTTTGTTTATTTTGTTTTGATTTTTGTAAATTTCTTCAAAACTAATTTTTGAATTCTTTCGATTTTTCTTCACGTTTCACTATTTCCGTTCTTCGCACATTTTATTTCTTTCCTAATTTTTAATTTTCTCTCTAAAAAAAAAATCAATAATCGATAAAAACAAATTCGATTAAATCGATTATTATCAAGTATCAGAACCCATTTTATTTTGTTTTTGTTCCTTTTTTTTTTTTTGTTTCTTCTCATAAAATTCTAACTTTTCTTTCTTTCCTCAAACTATCACCACACCCCTTCCCCCCAACTCCATCTTTTTATTGAATTAATTTTTTTTTGGTTTTTTTTTTTGGTTTTAATAAATTAGAAAAGAAAAAAATGTGAAAAATTAAGAAAAATTTCTGTTTTAAATTAAAAAATTATTTTTTATAAAGAAAAAAAGGAGAAAGAAAAAGAAAATTTTCCAATAAATAAAATAAATTAGTGTATAATTTTTAATGTTTTTTCTATTCTTTTATTTAGTGTGTGCTATAAATTATTATCTCTAATCTTATATTATTATTTTCAGGACAAGAAAAAAAAAAAAAAAACAAACAAAAAAATATTAAAAGAAATAAAAAAAAAAAACAAAAACAAATGAATTTTCTTTTTTAATTTCCATTTCATTTTTCTCCTACCACATTTTACTTTATTATAGTTGGTCGATAGTTAAAGAAAGTTGTGAATGAGAAAAGTTTGTAGTTGTCAATATTAATTTTATCCCGTTTATATTCTAATTCAAATTTCATCAGGAATTCTCATAAAATATTCTCTTTTTATATAAATTTGCGAATTTTTTTTTACCGAATAATTCAATTTATTAAAAAAATTCCATTTATTTTTTTTAGTTTATATTTTCCGCAATTCCCCCCTAACTACAATTGTAGTATACACACACTACATAAATTCTCAGATTTTACGACAATTAATTTAAAAAAAAAAAAACAGAAAGAAGACAATTGAATTGAAAATTCAAAAGGTAAAAATATTCAAATAATCAAATAGCGTAATTCCGATTTTCTTTGAAATTTTTCTAAAACAAAAATAATACAAATAACAACAACAACAACAATAACAACAACAGCAAAGAGAATCGCGTTTAAATCTGAATAATTAAAAAATAAAATAATTAGAGAACAAATTTTAAATAAATTAAAAAAAAAAATAAACAAACAAACGGAAGTGTCGAAAAGTTTTCAATTTTTCTATTTGCAATGAAAAAGAAAAATACAAAAAAAAATTTAAATTAATTCAATAGAAAAATGAGAAGAAGAAAAATAAACAGAGAAAATGAATTTTAAAAAATATTAAACGATAAAATCGCGGTGACACTTTTTTCATTGTGTATTTTTGAATTAATTTTTTAATAAAAAAAAAAAAAAAGCCAAAAAGAATGAAAAGTTTTTCCTTTGTTTGTGACACAATTGTGTTCATTTATTTATTTATACAAAAAATTTGTAAATTTATCACAACATGTGTAGAGATTTTTTTTTTTCTTTATTAAGTTTTAATTAATTAAGAAATCACTTAGTTATTTTAATTACGACAACGTCTAATAAAAGTCGATAATAAATTATCTTTGAAATTATTAAAAGTTGGATGAATTATAAAAAAGATGGTTTGCGTCTTGAATAATTATCAGAATAATGACACTCAAATACAGAGGCGCTGATTCAAAAAAAAAAAAGCTTTCATGACTTTTTATTTCTTATTTTCAGAATTTTATAAATTAAATTATGATTAAATAATCACAGGAGTGTAAATTTAATTATTCTTTTATTGATTTATGTAACATTGATAGATTATTTTTAAAGGAAACAGAAAAAAAAACACACGATAAATCATGTGTAATAAATTACGAAGTTCAATCAAAATATTTATTAAAAAATAAAAGATATAAAAACAAACCTTTTCCTTCATCATCATTATTTATGATCACTTAAAATCTATTCAAAGAATATAACTGTCACTATTTAAGAAGACTACTAATAAGAATTTCATTTTAATGTTCTAACGAATTTGTACAAAGAGAAGAATTTGAATTTTTCCTTTATAGAAACGACAAAGAGATGATCGAGAAAGACAGATGATAACAAATGATAACGGCAAAATTATTGTATGGATGAAAAGAGAGATATAAATAAATGGGTGAAAACAGGCAAATAGATTAAATCGGTAAATGGACATAAACGAAATAATTACAACAACAACAACAACAACAATAAAGAGAAGGGGGAAAAAAATCACCAATAAAATAAAAGAAAATGAAAATCAAAGAGAATAAAAAAAATACGAAATTAATAAAAAAAAGAAAAAGAAACAAAGGAAAATGTACGAGTAAAATTTTTTTTATTTTTCTTCACATCTTCTCTAAATATTTTTTTTCCAAGCAATCTGCTGTAATTTATTTATGTTTTTTTTTATGATTATTTTTTGTTTTTTTTTTTTTTTGTTTTTTTTCTTAATAAGTTTTTTAATCAATTTTCTTTATTTTTGTAGTTTTTTTTTTTTTTTTTTGTTTTTCTTTTTAAATATATAATTTTTTAACATAATCTTTTTTTTTTGTTTTTTTCTTTTTTTTTTTGCAAGAGGATTTCATTTTTGTTTTTGTTTTTGTTTTTGTTTTAGTTTTTTTTTTTACTTTTTATTTTTTGCTTTAAATTTTTTCTCATTTTGTGTTTTTTTGTTTTTTTTTTTTTATCTTTTTTCTTTAAATTTTTATCAAAAAATTTTCCTATGAAAAAAACGTGAAATTATTTTAATTATTTTTCTTTTATTGGAGAGAGAGAGAGAGAGAACGAGAGAGAGAGAGAGAGTGATAATTTATTTAGGGAGTTTTTTTTTTCTCTAAAAGTAAATTTTTTTATATTTTTTCCATTCTGAGGGGGTTTTTTTTGTGAGGGGGGGGGGGGGGGATCAAAGTTGATCAATTATATTAATAAATTTTCATTTTATATATTTTTCTTCTTCTTATTTTTTTGATTAGAAACAGAAAATGAGGACATTTAAATATAATTTTTCTTTCTTTACTTTTTACTTTTTACTTTTTTTTTACGTTTTCTCATTTTTTTGTGTTTTTTTTTATTAATTTTTTCTTAAATTTTTTTTTCTTTTTAAATATTTTCGAGAAATTTTCATTTTTCTTTCTACAAATTTTTGTTTTTTTTTTTGTTTTAATTTAATGAAATATTAATTTACGGTTTTTATTCCCCCATTTTGTTTTTATTTTTGTTTACTTTGGTTTTCATCCATTTTTTTTTTGTTTATGTTTTTTTTTTTTTTGTATTTGTTTGAATTTTCCATAAATAATTTTCATTTTCATTTTCATTTTTATATTTTTTTTTTTTTTGATTTTTTTTTTTTTTTTTGGTTTTTTTTTTTCTCTTTTTAAGTAAAAACATATTATTCTAAATTTTCTTTTGTTTTTTTTGTTTTTTTTTTAATTATTTTTTAATTTTTTTTTTGTTCCTTTTTTTAGGAGAAACCCAACAATAATGAAAATAATTTTTTTTTCCTTAAATTTTTTTTTTTTTTTTTTTTATTTATTTTTATTTTATTTTATCTTTTTTTTTTTTTGTTTTTTTAAATTGTTAATATTCTATAATTTTCTTTTTATTTATTTTATGTTTATGTTTTTTTTTTTTTTTTTTTTTTTTTTATTACAATGAAAATCGAATAAAGCGACGAGAGACAACCCAAATTATATGTGGTTTTTGGACCAATCCAAATATGACGTCATATTTGTGGATAACGATAAAATGGTGGATAACCATAAAATGGTGGTTGTCAAATATGACAGCCACTAACGTTCTTTTGTTTATACGTTTTTTTTAAAGAGATTTTCAAAATTTTCTTCTTTATTATTTGTTTTTTTTTTTGTTTAGTTTTTTTTTTTTTGCAAAAGGACTTTTTTTTTAGTGTTTTAAATTTTTTATTTTGGTTTTTCATTTTTTTTTTTTTAAAAATAAAAATCATAATTTTTCATCATATTTGTTTTTTTTTTTTTATTTTTTTCTTTTTTAATTAATTTTTTTTTTAATCACATTTATTTTATCACTTTTATTCAGATTATTTTATGTTTTTTTTTGTTCTTTTTCTTTTTGTCTCTTTTTCATTTATCATTTTTACCTTTTTTTTTTTTGTTTTTGCTTTAAATTTTTCTCAAAAAAAAACGAAAAGAAAATGTTCAACGTAAGTACATTTTTTTTTTTTTTGTTCTTTTTCATTCATATTTTTGTCACAGTTTGAACAAGTAAAAACTTTTCTAAATTCAGTGAAAATATTCAAACATACAACAACAAAAAGAAAATGTAATTTCTCAACTTCTCTGGCGTTTCTTTTTCTTTATTTATTTTTTAATTATAAACGATTCAAAAAATTCAGCCCCATTTTATTCTATTTTTCTGGAGAGAATTTTTGAGTAAAATTTTTTAGATTTGTTTTTTTTTTTTGGAGACTTTTTTTTTGTTGTTGTCTTTTTTATGTCTCATAATTTGAACACCCGATTGAAAAATAAATAACACACCACAATTAATGTAATTTTATAATAAGGAAAAAGGGGGAAAAAGGGGAAAATAAATGGAATAAAAAGTCTAAAAGAAATAAAAATTTTATTAAAATTAAAATTAACACAAAACTGAATAAATAAGGAAATTAAAACACAATGGAACCATATAATTAAATTAAGAAAATTGTAAATGACAATTAAAAAAAGAAAAAGAAGAAATTAAAACAAAAAAAAAAAGTCAAATAAAATTATTATCGCAAAATTAAAAAAAGAAAATGCGAGAATAAATTTAACTGTCAAAAAATATCGTCAAATTACAGATTCAGTTTAAATTTGTTTAAACTTTTTTGTTAAACGGTTAAAAGAACAATAATAAAAATGTGAATAAATTCATTCACTGAATGGTGAATAGATTTTAGAAAAATAGAAAATGGAAAATTTCAATTAAAATCAATTGAAATCAAATATTTGGGTAGCTGAATCTCATTTTAATTTTAATTGTTTACCCAAAAAAAATAGAATACAGTCACAGAATGTGGAAAGGTGACTGTTTCTATCTGTGTATTTGAGTGTCTGTGTGTGTTTCATGTGTATGTATGTCAGTATGTTGGAATCTGATATCAGATTTAGTTTAAATGGATAAGTTTCCTTTTTTTTTCTTTGGTTGTCAAAGAGTCAATCAAAGAAGATATTTTATTTTTTTTTCTTAAAAAATATTCAGTTACAGGATTGAAACAGGAAGAAGATAAACGGAAAATTTAGGTAAAGATTGAGAAGAGAAACACATAACGCTGTGTATGTGTTTGTGTGTGTGTGTGTGTGAAAAAAGAGTGTAATGAAAGGATGAGTTATGGTGGTGAAGGTTGTTTTAAAGGAAGGACGCCATATTCGATTTTCACTGTACATTTATATAAATTTTTTTTTTTTTTTTTTTTATTCAATGAAATTTTTTCTATCACACACAAAAATTTTTTTTTTTTTTTTTACTTAACTCTTCTTTATTTTTTTTTTTTTTTTTCTTAATTTTAATTTTCTTTTTTTTTTTTTTTTTTTCTTAATTTTAATTTTCTTTTTTCTTTTTAAATTTTTCTTTATTTTGTTTTGTTTTTGTTTTCTTTATTTTCTGTCATACATTTTCTATTACAGTTAATTTCTTTATTTATTTTCTCCTCTTTCTGCTTTCTTTCTTTCTTTCTGCTTTTTGTTTTAAATAATGCTAGACAGACAGAGAGAAACAAAGAGAGAGAGAGAGAGAGAGACAGAGAGAATATATGGAATTAAAATTTAATTTTCATTTGTGTCATATTTCGGTTTTTACGAAAATAAATAAAAATAATATTTTTTTTTTTGTCTTTCCAACAAAAAAAAAGGAGAAACAAAAAAAAAATTAAGAAGAAAATCAATTGGAAAAAAAAAATAGTTTCAAAGGAAAATAAAAAATACATATTGGAAAATATAAAAAAATGGAAAATATAAAAAATAAACAATTTTCTTTTTTGATCAAAAATCAGAAAACAAAAAACAACCGACACAAGAACAAAAGAAATTTTCTCTATTTTCCTTTCTGTGTTTCTTTTTTTATTTCAAATAAACAAATTTAATTAGGGCAATTGGATGACAATTTTCTTTTTGAAAAAAAAAAAAAAACAAACAAAAAAAAACAACAAAAATACAAAAAAAAAAAAAAATCTCACAAAATTTTCTTCCATTTTTTAGATTTTCTCAAGTGAAAAATGTTTTCTCTTTTTTTTTTTTTAAATTTTTCCTTAAAAAACAAATCTTCCTTTTTTCTATTTGTGTTTTTTTGTTCATATTTAAAATATTTGAACCACCTTCCTCTTCCTCTATTTCCTCTTGACATTTGATATTTTATATCCGTTTTGATCTTTCCCTTTCTTCTTCTTCTTTTTTCTTATTAAAATTTTAGTTTTACTTTCATTGAAATAATCACAATTCACAAATCACAACAACAAAGAACAACAACAACAACAACAACAAAGAGAGAGAGAGAGAGAGAGAGAAAAAAAATAAACAAAAACAAAAAAAAAAAATATAAAAAAAAAAAAAGAAATAAAAGTAATTTTTTTTGTATCTTCCATCTCTTTTTTTTTTTTCTTTCTTTCTTTTTGTCCATCATTTTGTTTTTCATTCTTTTCTTTTCCGTTTTCCGTTTTCCGTTTTCCGTTTTCCGTTTTCCGTTTTCTTTCTTTCTTTCTTTCTATTTTTTTTTTTTTTATAGTTAACCAAAAATTAGTGAAAACTTAAATTTTTGTGTTTTCCCCTCACCCTTTTCTTGTTTTTATTATTATTATTTTATTTTATTTTTTTTCTTTATTTTTATTTTATTACTCTAAAAATATATATTTTCTTTATAATTTTCTTTTTTTCATTTTAGATTTTTTTTTTTTTTTTTTTTCTTTTAAAAATACAAAAATAAATAATTTCTATTATTTTTTTTCTTCTTCTTCTTCTTCTCTTTTTAATTCATCTTTCCGTATTGTTTTTTTTTTTTCTGTTAAAAATTTTGTTCTTCTTCTTCTTCTTTTCTTTTTTTTTAATATTTTTGTTCCAACGAAAAAAAAAAAAACAACAAACAGTCAACGAACCAACCAACATAACAAATTAACAAACAAAAAAAACAACCAAAAATTGTTTTTTTTTTTTTTTCCATTTTTCCCCTTTCTTCTTTTTTATCAAATTTTCCAAATTTTCCTCAGTTGTTTAGTTTTTATGTTTGAAACTTTTTAAAATTTCTATTTTGACATTTCCGAGTAAATTATTTAATTTTTACTAAATTCGAAATATTAGAGAGAGAAAGAGAGAGAGAGTGAATGAGTGAGTGAGAATGATGGGAATGAGGAGAGGTAGAAAATAAATAAAAGATGGTTGGCTATTTTGGATTTTAATTTTTTTATTGATAAGAGAAAAAGGAAAAAAATGTAAAAAGGAAAAATGTAAAAAGAAAAAAAAAAAAAACAACAAAATAACGAAAAAGTTTTCATTTTCATTTTATCAAATTTTTTTATTTTTAATTTTTTATTTTTAAGTTTAAAAAAAAAATTATTTCTATAAATTTTCCCCCATTTTCTCTATAATTTTTCTTTGAATCGTATCAATTTAATTTTTTGTTTTTTTGTTTTTTTTTTTTCTTTATTTATCAGAGAGGAGAGGAATTGTTGTATTTTTATTTTTTAGCTGGCAAGATAGAGGATTAGGTGGGGGTGAAGGAGGAGGAGGTAACGGACAATCTAATTAATTTTATTTTAAATTTGAAATTTTATAAAAAGAAGATTTTATCATAACTGAAAAATGGAAAACATAAACGATTAAAAAAAAAAAGAAAATTCATCAAGAAAAAAAAAAACAAAAGAAAAATTCTTGGAACAAAAAAAAAAAAAAAAAAATAGAAAATAAAATGAAAAAGGGCGGAAACAACAACAACAAAAAGTTGTAAATTTTATTTTTTAATTGACGATTTTTCTTCTTCTCTTTATTCGTATTGATTTTTATTTTGAATTTGTATGTTGTAGGAATAAGAAGAAGAACCACACAACAACAACAACAAAAATATAAAAAATTGGTAAATTCTTTTGCAACACAACAAAAAAGAAGAAACTAAATCAAGGGAAAAAGACAACAACAAATTAAAAATAGGAACAATAAAGAAAAAAAAAGCAACAACAACTGTCGAATAAAAATTATCATTTTTGAAAAAGAAAATAAAAGTTTTTCTTTTAATCTATTTCCCCCCAGACCCCCCCAATTTCGCATTTTTTTTTCATTTCTTTGTTTTCTTCAGTTGTTTGTTTGTTTTTTTTTTTTTTTTTTTGTTTTTCTCAATTAATTTATTATTGGTAAATGTCACTTCCACCACTCACGTCAACCCTCTCACAGATCACATTTTACTTAGATAGATCTTGTTATAATTATTAATTAATTAAAAATACAAAGTAAAACAATAAATTATGTCCGATAATAAAAGAGTGAAAAAGTAATGGGGGGTGGGTGGTCTGGTGGCAAAGATGGTGGACAGGTGACGTTTACTTTTTTTTTCTTCTTCTTCTTCTTTTGGTTTCTTAAAAACATTTTAAACTTTTTAATTTTTTTTTTTCTTATTTTATTACATCAAAAGTGATTTAAATTTTTACTGGTATATGGAATGTGCTATAAGAAAGTTAATTTTCTTTTCAATTTTCTATTTTTCTTTTATTTTGAATTTTTTTTTTTTTTGACGTTTTTTAATTTTCTTTTTATTTTACTTTCTTTATTGAATTATTTCTGTTTCTCCCTTTTCTTTCCTAATCCTTTTACCACACACACACACACACACACATATAACTATAAAACATTTCTTTCTTTTTTATTTTTTTTTATAGTAACAACAACAACAATAATAACAACAAAACAAAACAAAACAAAAACAAAAAATGTGACAAATTTAACATTTTCTTTTTTTCTTCTACACGATTCTTTGTCCGGCTGAATTTTTAATATTATTTAATTTTGTGTTTAAAAAGAAAAGAAAAAAAAAAGGAACAAATGAAAAAAAAAAAAACAAACAAACAAATATAAACAACAAGAACAACAACAATAATAATAATAACAAAAAGAAAACTGAGGAAAACTGAATTTTTTCTTTAATGGAAAAAAAAAGTTTGATTTTTTCTTTTTTCTCTTTCATTCAATTTGCTTCTTCTTCTTGTTCATAATAATGGTAGGTAGGGGCGGGGGGTGTATAGAGTGAAATAGGATTTGGTATAAAAATGTTGTGAAAAATTATAATATAACAAAATGTTCTCTAAACATTTTTCCTTTTTCTTCTTATTAATTTTTTTTTTTTAAATCTTTAAACTTTCCTATTTTCCATTTATTCTGTTTTTCTTCTTTGTTTTTTTTTTTGACTTTATTTTTTCTTTACATGGAAAATCTTTCCATATTTTATTCTTTTCTTTTATGACGTCACACTAAATTGTTAACACAAAATAAGAAAATAGAAAAAAAAAACCGAAAAAAAATTTCATTAAATTTTTATAGAAAATCGTTTCTTTTCAAAATGAAGGAAGGGAAATTTTTATTTAAATCGAAAAAACAAAAAATAAAAAAAAAAAATAAAAAAATGTTCAATAGAAAAATAAGAAAATTATTTGAAAAATTTTCAATTTTTCATTTAACAAAAATACAATTTTACTTTTTCTTAATTAAATTATGAGAAGTTAAAAGGAATTAATTGAATTATTTTTGTTTTTTTTTTGTTTTATTTAAATTAAATTGAATCATCTTTTTTACTTTCTCTACTCTCTCTCTCTTTCTCTCTCTCTCTTGCACACACACACACACACACACACACACACACATCCTATAACAAATTTGATAAAAGAATAAAATGTTTATTTAAACAATTTTTGTATAGGTGATGGTGATGATGGTTGGTTGTTGAGTAGAAATTTTATTAAATCAAACAACTTTTTTTTACTTTAATTATGAAATTACATTTTTCCCTCTTTCTCTTTCTATTTTATCTTTCTCTTTCACTCTATTCTATTTGAATAAGGAAATTCGGAAATAAAAATTGTTAGTTAAGATAATAATGTTTAGTTTTACTTTACCCTCTAAAGGATTAAAAACGTTGATTGAAAACAAAATCAAAAATGAAAGAAAGAGAAAAAAAAAAATTTTTTTTTTTTTGACAGAAAATCAGAATTGACAGAAAATAAAAAAAAAAAAAGAAGAAAATCAAAAGAAAATCAAATAGAAACATTTAAAAAAAAAATTGGTTTAAAAATGTTTTTCTATTTTGCTGTTTTTGCTGTTTTACATTAAATTTTTATAGAGTTTGAATGAAAAACAAAAGTGAACTGAACACAATTAAAATTCAATAAAAACAATAATAAAAATTATTGTTAAAACAACAACACAATAGTTTTTTCATTTCTCGTGTTTTTTCTTCATTCTTCCATTTTTAAAACAAAATAATTATTTTTTTTTATTCATTTATCCTCCATTGTTGTTGTTGTTGTTGGTTTTTTTTTCGCCCTTCCAACACATTTTTTCTTCTTTTACTTTTCCTTCAGAATTTTACTCTTTTACTATTTTTGTGTGTGTGTGTGTTTTATTTTTTCTTCAAATTTGTTAATAATTTTTTTACTTTAATTCTGTTTTTTAATCCTTCTTCTTTTCCACCTTTTTGTTAATTATATTTATTTATTTATTTTCTTTTTTACTTTAATCCTGTTTTTGTTTTTATGTATTTTTTTTTTACAACAATTTTTTTTTTTCATTTTTTTCTTTTTTTTTTTTTGTTTTTTTATTTATTTTTTTTTTTTTTTTTTAACAAACATAATTATAATAATAATATTTTATAACAAAAATATACACAAAGTCATCTTTTCTTTTTCATCAATATTCTTTTCCATATTCTTTTCATTTCCCTTTTCTTCTTCTTATTATTTTTCTTCATTTTATTTAAATTAAAAAAAAAAAAAAAAAAAACAAACAAAAAAAAAAGACAAAAATCTAAATTTTTTTTTTTTTTTAGACAATTTTCCCAAATTTAAATTTTAGTTTTCTTCTTCCTCTACTTCTTTTTAATTATTTTTAATTTTCCCCATTATTATTAATTTCCAAAAAAAAATTTCCTTCTTCATTTAAATTTTTAAAACCTACAAATTTATTCTCTCTTTTTTTTTATCTTCTTTTTATTTTATTTACACATTTTGAATAGAGACAGAGTGGAGAACAGAGAGAGAGTGGAGAACATTTAATTAAGGGTGAGTGTGTAAAATTATGAACATTTTAGGTAGATCTAAATACGTAAGGGGGGCGGGCGGGGGGAATGGTTATAAGTACCGGTTTTACAGATGTTTATTTTTTTTGTTTCTCTTGTGAATTTTTTTTTTTTTTATTTCCTTTTGTAAAATTCTTTCATTTACTTTGGTGTAGGGATTGAACGAAAAGATGGGGGTGTGGGGGTGGAATGGGAAAAAAAACGAAGTGTATAGAATTTGTAACATTTACTTTTCTTTATCTTACACCAATGACATGATTTAAACAAACAAATTGTTAAAGATTGAATGATTTATTGATTTTTTTTTCCATTTATAATTTTTTTTTTGTTTGTTTTTTTTTCTTATTACAATTTTGGTTCGTTTTTTATTTTTTTGTTTGTTTTTTCACACAGCCACACAATCACATACACATAATACACATATACATACACTACACACACATATACACACCCACCCACATAGAGAACACACAAGCGTACATAACAAAATTTGCTGTACTAAAATTTCTAAATTATTTTGTCTTCTTTTTTTTTTCTGTTTCACAATAATTTTAATGAATCAATTGGAGGGTTTGGTGTGTAAAGAGTGAAAAATTAAAGAAATAATTTATTTATTTATATTATTTACGAAAGGAATGTTTTTAAATGAAAATTATAAGAAAAACAATTGAAAATGTCGTTTTTTAATTTGTTTAAAAAGAAAATGAAATTATGTAAGGGACGTTGGGGGAGGGTGAGGAGGAGTATAATAGTGATCTGATAATTCTTAATTAATAAATGAACAAATAAAGGGTGCAACACACAGCTTACTTATATTTTCTGTAGTGAAATCCCCCCCCTCCAACCCCCTCCAATTAATACAACTGTTAATAATAATTCTCTTCTTGTAGTATATAAAAAGCTTACCAAAAACAAAAACTAAACTAAAAGAAAAGAAAAACTTAATAGTCTTAATTATATGAGAAGAAATAATTTTCTCCTCCATTTTGTTTTTATTTTCTCTAGAAAAAAAAAAATATTTAAAAAAAATAAAAATAAAGTACATATTTATATATGTGTGTGTAAGTGTGTGATTGTGTGTGCGCGCCTGTACTGTATTTTCCAACAATGCCTTTTCAATGTTTACTTTTACTTTTCACTAAAAACTTGAAAAAAAAACAGTGTACAGCAGTATTAAGTGTTATGTAGTGGACAGGTAGACAAATTGTGTGTATACATTTGTGTGTGTGTGTGTGTGTATGTGTTTGTGTATTTCTTTAGATTTTAATAATATAAACCAAAAAAGTATATTTAGTAGAGAGAGAGAGAGAGACAGAGAAAATAAAAATGTGTTCGAACCATTTTTTTTTTTTTTTTTGTATAAATAATTTAAATTAATAATTAAAAGAAAATATCCCAACAACAAATATATAATATATTTAATTATTTTTATTAAATTTTTTTTTTTTTTTGCAAAATATGAAAAAAAAAAAAACAAAAACAAAAAAAAAACAACAAAAATGTAACTTTTAATTTTTCCTTTTCCTTTTCATGCAGCAGCATCATCATCATCATCATCATCATCTTCTTCATATATTTTTTTCTCCATAGCAAATTTTACTCTTTTTTTTTTATTTTTATTTTTGTTTTGTTTGTTTTTTTTTTTTTTTGTTTATCTCAAAAATGTGCTTTTGGAAAACGCTAGGCGTCACATCACATTTAACTTTTTCTTTTTTTGTTTATAATTTTATTTTTTATATAATTTTTACTCTTTAATGTTTTTTTTTTTTATTTTTTTTTTATAGTTTTCCCCCTTCCATTAATATTTATATTTTTTCAATTAAGTTTTTCTTTCCTTATTTTTTATTTGTTTTCACAATTTTCTTCTTTTTTTTTTGTTTGCAGTAAAAAAAATCACCATTTTATGTTTTCTTTTTTGTTTTAGAATTTAACGATAGTGTGTTGGTGTGTGTGTGTGTGTGTGTGTGTTTTTATGTTTGGTGGTTGTGAAAGGATGGTTTAGGTTGGACTGTTAAAATTTATTTTATTTTTTGGATTGATTAAAATTTTTTCTTTTCCCGTTTTTCTTTGTGTTTTGTGTATTTTCTTTATTGTTCAATTTATTTATTTTTTTGTTAGTTTTAGTTTTAGTTTTTTTTTTATAAATTCTCTTTTGTTTTTGTAATAATTTTTTATTCTTTTTTTTTTTTATCAAACATAAAATAAAATGTATGTAAAGTTATCCCCCCAACAGATTACACAGAAAATGGTACACATAATGGTATGTACACAGATATAAATAATTTTTTTTTTCTTTCTTTCTTCATCATCTTATTATTCTTCTTCTTCTTCTTCTTTTTTTTATAATATATTTTTATTTTTGTTTTTGTTTTACTTTACTTTTGTTTTTTTTTTTTTTTTATTAATTTACTTTTTACTTTTTTCATTCATTAAAGATCTCTTAATGTTTTAACAATAAAATATGATTTTTACTTTTTTTTTTTATATTTATTAATTTTTTTATATTTTTATTTTTTGTGTTTTTGTTTTTCTTTTTGTTTTTGTTTTTCTTTTTGTTTTGTATTTCTTCCATCCACATCACATCATTCCTCTCATTCCTCCTGTGTTTTATTTTTTCTTCTTCCTCTTCTTATTTTTGTTTGAAACGTTTGAAAACTTTCGAAAAAAGCAAAAAAAAAAAAAACAAAACAAAACAAAAAACCAAAAAACAAAACAAAAAAAAATAATTTAAATTTCTGTTAACATTTTTTTATATAATTTTTCTTCTTCTTCTTGACCTTTTTTTCTGTGTTTTTGTTAAATTTTGTTTTTGTTAAATTTTCCCATATATTAATTTTCCCAATTTTCTCTTCTTTCTTTCATAATTTTCATTGAGTTTTTTTTTTTAACTTCTTACAATTTATAATTATTTTTTTTTTTATGTTTTTTCTTCTTTCCTTTCTTTTTTTTTTTTTCTTCTTGCAAATATATTAATTATTTTTTTTATATTCTTCTTCTTCTTCTTTTTTATTATTGAACTTTAGTTTTTTGCCCCTATTTTGTTTTGATTTGTTTTTATTTTTTTGTATTAAGAGATTTGTATGTTTTTGCTTTGCAATTTAAATAAAAAAAAAAAAAATAAAAATAAAAAAATAGGGGGCGTTTTTCTTTTCTCTCTTTTACAAACTTTTCTTTACTTTTCATCAATTTTTTTTTTTTTTTAAATTTTAAAATTTTTTCATTTTACTTTTTACTTCTCTTTCCTTTTCTTCAATCTATCCCGTTTTTTTTTGTTTTACTTTATTAATTCTTAAATTTGTTTCTTTTTTGTTTTACTTTTTTTGTGTTTTTTTTTTGTTTTTTTCTTTTTTATTTTTATATTTTTTTTGTTTTTGTTTTTTTTTTTTGTTTAAAATTATTTTTTTTTTTTTGTTTTTGTTTTTCTTTTAAATTTTTATATTATTTTCGGCAGTGATTGACGTATCGGACGATTTTTTCATCTTATCGCAGTAATCAGTAAGAATGTCACGAAATCTAGACCAACATTTTTCTGGTACAGTAATTGCAGTTCGAAAATTACTCTTTACCTAAAGTTGTAAAAATTCAAAAAAGAAATAATTAAATCAAATTTTCTTTGAAAAAAAAAAAATCTTAAAGGATGTCCGAGCACCAAACGCGAAATTCGGGGAAGGTATGCAAGATCCTATTATAGCCAGAGCAAACAATCTTATTATCTGATTTCCTATAATAGAACTAACTCCGTCTACATAAGACACATTTTCCCTACGTTTGGTGCGCGTTGCCCTTAGAACTAAAAAAAAAGCATCAGCAACACAAAAAGAAAGCAATAGTGATGAGATGAGGCAAAACGATAAAGTATGTATAATGGAGGATGAGGAGATTTCCAGAATATGAACGATTTAAACTCTGTAAGATACAATTTTCTTTCTTTTTCCTTGTTTCTTCTTTGGTTTTTTGTTTCTTTGTTTCCTGATTTATTTCGGTTTTTTGATCAAACTGAAACAAATAGTCGTGTGTTTCTTTCATAATTCCAACAAAAACTAATTCTGTAGGTTTTGATTATTTTGATTCAAAAATTATTCAAGTACTGTATTTATAATTTTCAGCTCCTTCACATAAAAATACTCGTCTTGTAGAAAAATTCCAAAATCAACCATTTTATTTTTTTTCTTCAAAGGGATGAAGGAAGGAAGTTTTAAGTCCACAATGAGATTTAACATAAACTGTGTATTCAATAGATTTTTCTTCTGTTACTTGCACACGACTCTAAATAATCCATACAATTATAAAAAATTGTCTGAATGGAAAAAAAGTGTAATCGAAGAAATTTTTATTGAATCAGACAAAAACAATTTTCTGTTCAATACAATTGTAATTGTATAATGAGACTAGTGAAGTATACTCTTTACTGAAACTACTGCATTCTGTATAAAATTAAAGGTTACTTATGACGTGTTATGCCGGTAATTAACAATTTGCTAGAGAAGAGTCAAGTCAAAGAGATGACGCAATAGTTGAACAATCCAAGAAAGTGATGAAACATTTTTCTAACCGTTACTGTTAAATATTTCATGAACATAACCGATAACTGATTTTATGTTACTAAAATAATTAACCAAATTATTATTATTCAAAACGAAAAGAATATTCTATTGTAATCAGTAAGAAAGTCACGAAATCTAGACAAATACTTTTCTGGTACAGTAATTGCAGTTCAAAAAATGAGTGGACTTTTATTTAATTATTTTTTTTTTGTATTTATTCATTTCAATGAATAAAGTTTTGATTTTGTTATAAAAAAAACTGTTAATTAGAATGGGTGGTGGGTGGGTGGTGGTGTCTACAAAAAAATTCAACAAGTGAAATAAAAGGAAAATTTATTTTTAAATCAACAAAAAACCTAAATAATTGTGTTTCTAGTTTGATTTTCTGTCTTTTTATTTTTCTTCGTTCACATTATAAGAGGAAAACAGGAAAATAGGAAAAACATGATTAAAGGTTATTAGAGATTAAAATTGTTTTAACGAAATGATTAAAAGAGAATAAAGAAATAAATGATATAAAATAAAGTTAATTACCTCACTGATACGCATATAGATTCCTCGATTGTTCTGACCAATATCAAAATAGAAATTTTTGTTATCAACCCTCATATGACGGCCTTCAGGTAATTCACCTTTAAATCTTTAAAAATAAAAATTCAATAATCAATTTTAAAATGAATAAATAAACAAATGTTTATATTTTACCCTCCATCATTTGTTCCAAATTCTTCTAATAGATCAGTTAGAGCATCTCGAAATTCTATCATTCCTTGTGCTGGAATTGCGATTTGTGATCTAGGTCCACCTCTAGTTATTGTTTGTGACACCTAAATTAAAATTTATTACAAAGAAATTCAAACAGAAAAAAAACTAAATATTTACTCGTAAAAATCGTCCACGAGCATTTTCCTTTAAATCCAAATAATATCGACGATTATCTTTAATCATCATTTCAGATTTAAGTTTACCATCCTCTGGAACATTTTCCGGATTTGGTGGACCTTTTCATAAAAATTTGTTACAAATTAAAATTAAACAGAAATAAGAAAAAGTTGTTATAAAATTACCTAGAGAAGCGTAGTAATCACTGAATGTTGATAAATGATCCCTAAATTCAGCTGCAGTGGAAAGTGCTAAAAATATTTGGCTTCGACGTCCATCGGCACCAATCTATTTTATTTATTAGGTAAAGAAGAAGAAGAAAAAAAATTCATTAAAAATTTATTAAATTTTAGCATTTTTTTACATGTGGCCCCATTAAAAAGTTCCAGTTTTTCTTTTGTGGCAACACGTAGAACCTTTTACCTGGTACCATTAAATCAAACTAAATTAAAACTAATTTTAACCTCTCCTCTGTCATTTTCCGTATCTTGACATAATATAAGATGCCGGTAATATTGTATAATTAAAATTTGTTCTAGTCAAAATTGACATCAATGTAAAATTTTTATGTTTGTAGGGTTTGGGTCTAAAACTAAATTTATCATTATTTTTCTAATAACTTCATTTTACTGGCTGAACGACAAATACTCTCATCAACTCTCATCAATAGACACCCTATCTACCTTAACGTCATAATAATTTGAATTCCCCTTCTATAATCAAATGATTAATGTAAAACACATAAATAAACCATAACAAACAAACTAACTAGAACATTTGTAGCAATCAAAAGATTATTATACAAAATACAATTCAACTAAAATTAATTTTAACTATTTGATAACATTTTGACCTTACTCCTCTCCACCACAATTGTTTTAAAAACAAAATAAAGAATAAAAAAAAACTAAAAATGTAAAGTTGACTAACCTACAATTCATAATAATTGTAATTAATTAAAGTTTAATTAGTTTCTTTTAAATTCTATTTACAAGAACATAGTAAAAATAAATCATAAATGAAAATGTTTGAATTAATTTGGTTGACTTTTTATAAATGTCACGTGGATTTTTATTTTTCTTGTTCATTTTTCATTTTGTTACCTTCCAATTTTTGATAGAAAAAAAAATTGTAATTGTAATTAAAAAATCAACGTCATTAAATTTATAGAAATAAAAAAAATTATTTTTTTTTAATTAAAATTTCAATTAATTCATTTTGTTGTGTTCATGACGTCACTACTCATTATAACACATTGGGAGTAGTGTCACGTGTTTTATTTCCCATTAAACACGAGATCTGAATTTTAAGAATTAAAACAGGGAAAACATGTTCGGTAACTAACGGGACCTTTATGAATGAAAAAAAAGTCAAATGATTTGATATACATTCAGTTAGAACATTTAATATAAATGAAAATTAAAGAAAATTTGTTGTGATTTAAGATTTTTTTTTTTTTTTGACGGATTTTACAAATTGTGGATGATCAACTTTTTTTTTTTTGCTTTGTTGTTAGGGCAAAAATAGAATTTCAATTTAATGTGACAAACAATAACCTAAATATTTTTAATTAAATTATTATTTAAGAAAAAAAGCTCATTTGACTTATTGTTGTTGCTGTTGTTGTATTTTAAACTAAACTTTCCTAAAGTTTGAAGTAAATACACAAAAAAAAAACATCAACACACATACACATACACACACACACACAGTGTATCAATAATTTAAAGAAATCTCAAATCAAATAAATTCAATAAGATTAATTTTTTTTTGTAAATCTGATTGAAAAAACAAAAAAATAATAATAATATTAAGATTTTAATCGTCTAAGAAGAGTGAAGGATGAGGGGTATAGTAATATATTAACACTGCTGAAACACGTAAGTAAGGCAAATAGAAAAATTAGAAATTCATAAGAGCCAAAAAAAAAAATGATTTCATGGCTGCACAAAATAAAAAGACGCGAACAACAAGAGAGAAGAAGAAGAATAAAATAATAAAAAAAAAAAAACAAATATAAAAAAACTTTTTTATGTAAAAAAAAATTTCAAAGTCTGATACAAATAAATTATAAATAACAATGTTCAATGTTCAAAATGGAAAAAGTGTTGTCCTTGGATAACAAAACAAAAATAAACTGCAAACTAACAACTAACAACAACATTATGTATAAAAAAAAAAGAAACACAACCAAAATCATTAAAATGCATTTATACAATAATAATTTAAATGTGAATCAAGTGAAGAGAGAGAGTGAGAGAGAGGGAGAGAGGAGTGTGTAAGAGAGCCGTGTATTAAATTTTATTTTGTTCTTAAATTAAAAGATGAAAAAAATAAATAAAGCAAAAAATTAAAATAAAATCCAGTAAAACAAAAAAAAATTATGTAAATCAATTCAATTCAAAATAATCTATTTGTTGCTGTTGTTGTTGTTGTTGTTGTTATTTTATTTTTTATTTCAATTGCAGTATTTTGATAAGGAATAATCATTTTTTATTTTTATCATCACAGTTTTAAATTTATGTCAGACGAGTTTTGTAATAAAAATTAAAACACAAAAACTGAATTTAAATTTGATTTGAGTATTTTATGATTTCTCTCGTGTTCTGATTTTTATTTGTTTTGTTTTTATTTGAATGAATTAAAATTAATTCTTTTTTTGCATTTTTTCTGTTATTTATTTTTGTTTTCTTTTTTTACACTCTGTTCCTTTTCTTAGACTCTGTTCTCTTTGTTTAACCGAACTTTATTTTTTTTTTAGAAAAACAAAACCAAAAAAAAAACAATTTTTCTTTTTGTTTTACCACATGACAATGTACGTACGTATGTAACAATAAGAACAACAACAACAACAACAACATAAAATAATGTACTTTAGTCATGATACAAAAGGAATTAATGAATAAGGATTCCACCCTTCACTCCTACCGCGACAATAATGCATTAGAATCACATAAATAAAATGTTTCATCATTAAAATTTTTTCTTAAATAAAATGTGAAAGGAGAATAAACAAATGAAAGTTCAAACGGTTGTGATTAAAGAAGACAATCAGCTAACAAACAATAGAGAATTTTTTTTAGTGTAAATTAATAAAGTGGACAATAAAAATTCATAAAAATTCATTGTAAATTTTTCTTTTCTGTAAGGAAACAAAAAACAAAAAAAAAAGGATTAAAAGGACAAATCTATAAAAAAACGTCAGTCATTTATTTTTACGTTTCACTTCTTTAATTTTGTTTTGTTTTATTTTTCTCTGATTGGTTGGTTGGTAAAATTTTCGTTTTAAAAAAAAACATAAAAAAAAAGTTTAAATTCCAAAAAATTTAGAAACCGTAGATGTGAATGTACAAAAAAAAAATGATTAACCCGAGGTAAATAGTTGATGTAATGAAATTTAATAAATATGAATTTGGAAGGAATAATAAAAGTTTAACGAATATTTTTAATAAATTAAAGAAAAATAAATCATCTCTCAATAATAACAATAACAACAAATGAAAATTACAAGTATTTTTTTTAATCTCTCGCTCTCTCTCCCTCACTCTCTCTCTCTCTCCCTCACTCACTCTCTCTCTCTCTCACCCACTGACTTTTGTGAGTTTTTTTTTTTTTTTTTTGCTTTTTTGGTTTCACATTTATTTTAATTCAAACTTTATCATTTATTAATTCCTCTGTTTTTTCTTTCTTTCTTTCTTTTATTTTATTTAAGAAACCAAACAAAAAATTTGTTTTACAGTGAAACTCGGTTATAACGAACCTCACTTATAAAGTTCTTTCGGTTATAACGAACTTTTCTGTAGGTCCCGTTTTAATTTGTATCTTGGCAATGTAAAAAAATTCGGATATAACGATCCTTATAACGAACATTCGATTATAACGATCTAGAATTTTTCAATTTAACGAACTTTTTCGATTTTCAAATTATTTTTTATATGTTTTTTCTCAAAAAAAATCTCTTATTTCAATTTCACGATTCTTTGAAAACAATGCTGAAGATGAAAACATTTTTAATTCTATTCTAGTACTAGAAAAAGCTGTGGATTATTGTATTTTGAAGAATAACAAATATCAAACAAAAATTACAGATTTTTTTACAAAGCAGTTTAATAAATAAATTAGTGGTTTATACGAAAACATATTTTTTTCATTGTTTTTCGGATCTTTCGGTTATAACGAACTTTTTTTTCGGTCCCTTGAAGTTCGTTATAACCGAGTTTCACTGTATTTTAATTAAAAACGGTAAATCATTCAAATCTTTTCTATATTTTATGTTGATTTTTCTACAACAAGTCTCCATTTTTTGCAGCCCCCCCCACCTTTATCGTTAGATACTGTTATGAAGTTTAGAGAAAAAAAATGGAAGGGAATCTTTCGATTGTTCAGAAATAAAGTAAATTCAATAATAAATGTTTTCATTAAATTCATTTCATAAGAAATTTAAGTTAAATGAATTTTAGAAGTTAAACAGAGTGGACTTTCATCAATAAGAGTTCTTCCGTCTCCCGTTTATCAGTTTCAAAATCAAGCGTTAACCCCTAGAAACAATTAACAGCAGTGACAATTGATATCCAAGACACATTCACAATAGATCAATATTAAAATTAAATCTTTTAATTGAAAATTGGAATTCATTGGAGCCGAATGTACAACAAAAAAAAAATAGAAACTAACAAAAATAAACTAAAATCTTTAAATGAATTTGAGAAGAAAAAACATGATGTTCCCTTTGTAAAGTAACGATGATGACGGAAACACAAATTATATCATTTCTAAAATTGAATAAAAAAAAAAACATACAAGAAATACAACAACAACAACAATAAAATGATAATGTTGTGATTGAGTGAAAATAATAAGTTTTTATTTTAAAACTAAATATTCAACGATAATCTCATTGACATTAATAGATTCTGACAGGAAACAAAAGAAAAGAAAAGAAGACAAATAAAATATAAGACAATCGTTGAAACACAATTACAATTATTTTGTTTATCTTTTTGTACATTTTTGTTCTTTAAAAATGAGTTAATATCTTATGTAGTAACATCAGCCACTAAAGTGTATCTACATTATGATTCTACCCCTTATTGATGATGTGGAAAAAATTGAAATTGAAGAGAAATAAATTTATTAAAATTAAACAAAATTTATATAAACAAAGTAAAAAATAATTAATTCGGTTTTTTCAGTTTCTTGTGGAGACTGAAGACCAACGTATTTTAGTACATAACATTTCTTTAACTTAATGACTCGCACTTACTGAAAATTATTAGTTCATGTGAAACATTTACAGTCCACAATCTCTACCACAAAAATACTTCTGCACTTTATCCGCTCCACTCGGAAAACGTTGATATTTTGATTGTAACGCGTGTGCGTAGGTGGAAATTATTTAAATCTCAATAAAATAAAAGAATAAAATTTCTACAAAACAAAATAGAAACAAAATATTCGATTGAAAGATTATTGAAAAGATTATTGAGGCACCCCCTGCCTCCTTTTACATCATTATCTGTCACTATAAACAAATTATATATTTCTACTTTATTTCTTTAAATCCAATCAAATATTTTAATTTGTTTCTTTAATTACGTTAATTACGAAAAATTAATTTTTAAATCAATTAAATTAATTCAGAAAATTTTCCGTTTTATTTATTAAAATTTACAAATTTTCATTTAAACATTTCGAACACCCCACACCACCCTCCTTTGGTTCCGGAATACAAAAAACTTTACCAATAAAATTAAACAAAAATTTGTTCACAATTTCAAAATTTTAAACAAACAAATTTATGAAGTTCAAAATCTTAAAAACAAATAAAAATTTCTAATCATATTTTCTTAATCGACAAAACAAGGAATGAATGAATAAAATATGTTTTCATTCTGACAATTTAATCATTAAAAAATTTCAACTGATTCATTTATTCATACAGACACACACACATACACACAGACACACACATGCAGATGATGTGAAGTTAATTTTAATTTATGTTTTACTGAATATCGAATATTTTGAAATTAAATTAAAAATAAATGTAAAATAGCAAAAGTCAAGAATAAATTTTAAAAAGAAAAAGATTAATAAGATGAATAAAATGAATAAGATGAATATGATGAAGTAGAAGAAGAAGAAGAAGAAGAAGAACGAAAAAAGAAAAAAAAGGAGAGAATTTCTAAGAAATGTTTCCCGCATTATTTATTGTGTTAATTTTAAACAAATACATTTTCTAGTACTAGTAGTAACTCTAGTAACTCACAAATCTACCCCACCATCCCTTTTTCTAAAATCCTACAAAAATTCATCTACAATAGACAACAACAACAAATAAATAAATGCTTCAGTAAAACAACAACAATTGGTTGTGTTAAATTTTTCTTTCTTTAATTTTTCACTGGATAATTTTCCTTTTTTTTTCGTTTCTATTTATTTTTGTACAGAGATTCCTCTACCAGAATCCATAAATTATATTTATTTTTAATATATTATCTCTTAAATTTTCCCATACATTTTTCTTTAATTTTTATAAGAAAAAAAAAAGAGGAAAAAAATTTAATACAAATAATTATTACCGGCATACGGACAGAAAATATTTAATGAAGGATTAAAACCCATTCAAAAATATTCCATTCCTCAAAACTGATATACAGAAAGATTTCCCCATACGATTTATATTATGAATCCCAACACACCACCGCCACGAAGAAAATTTTAATTTAATTGTATTGAAAAATATAAAAAAAAAAAAAAAAAGGTTAAAAATTTTATTTTATACTAACCTCGGCAACTTTAATAAAACGACCTCTTCGATTTTGTTTAACATCAAGATAAAATCGTTTTGATTGTATCTGTAGCATTTTAGTTGCTAATTCTTGTTCGATTTGTTGGCTCTGTTGGCCTAATTAAACGAGAAAAAAAAAGAAACAAGAAGAAAAACAAAAAAAAAACGACAAAAAAAAAAATAACGAATTAAAAAAATGACACAAAATTAAAATGAAAAAAAAAAAGGAAAATAAATTATTTTCATGAAAAATCTTTTAAAATTCTTTCTTTTTTTTTTACTTTTTTTTATTTCAAAAAATGTAAACACAAAGGAAATTTGTGTTAAAAGGAAAATTGTAATTCTTTTTTTTTTTTTAATAAAAACAAAAACAAAAACAAAAAAAAATTAACCAAAATTTTACCTGAGTCGAAGTCTCCTCCTCCCCCGTCCATACTTTGCACATGATATTCTGTAAGGAAAAAAAAAGAAAAGAAAAACAAATTTTAGTGAAATTATTAACGAGAAAAAAGAAAAGAAAAAATTAATTAAAGGAAGAAAAAGTGGAAAATTCTGTTTAATGTAAAATTTTGGGGAAAATTGTTAAAATTGTTTATAAAGAAAAATTTTCATTTTTTTTCTTATCAAATTTCCCGGTAAAACTAATTAAAAAAAATTAATTGGATGACGTCATCTTTTTTACAACAACAACAAATGGTTAAAAAAAAAACAAACTACAAAACAAATTATTATGATTTTTTTTTTTTTTTGCAACAAAAATAAAATAAAAAGAAAAAATTCACAACAACAAGGCAAAAGGGGTTGGGGGCAATAGCAGAAGGGGAAACAAATATGAAAAACACAAAAAAGAAAACAAAACAACAACAAAAATATTGAACCGTACTTTTAGAGATCCACATTTTTTCTAATTGATTTTATTGAGTCCCGTCCGGTTTTGTTTCTTTTTTCTTATGAATTTTTTATTTAAATTCAGTTAAAATCAAATCAAAAAAAAAACTTCAAACGACAAATCAAATAAAAATCACTCGTTAATTTCAAAACAAAAGAAAAATCCCGACTAAATAAAAAACAAAATTTAATGTTAAAGTGTAGAAATTTTCATTTATTTTCTTTTATTTGTTTTTGTAGATTTTCCTTTTTTTTTTGTTTTAAAAATTTAAAGAAAATCCAAAAAAAATTTTTTTACAAAAAACAAAAATCAACAACAACAAATATCATGTAAAAAAAATGATAAGTTTTCCTTTGGGAAATTTTTTGTTTTTTTTTTTCAAAAAACGAAACCGTTAAAAAAATTTCTTCACACTTTCAAATTCGTTACATCAATATGACAGTGCGAGAAAGAGAAAGTTATAGTGACGTTACAAAAAGAAAGAGACAAAAGAAAAAAGAACGGTTAACTCATATCACCAAGGATGAATAGGAAAATGATGTGAATGAACTCCGATTAAATTTTCTTTTTTTTTTAATGAAAAAAAAAAAGCCAAGAGGAAAAACGAAAGAAAAATCAATAGAAAAAAAAATTTGTTTTTCTTTCTAGCAAAAAGAGAGAAGAAAAAACCTTTGTATATTGACCGAACCAAAAAATGGAGCAACATCAAATTTATTAAATTGTGTGAAAATTCAATAAATTTTCTTACAAAAAAAAACACAAGAAGACAAAATTGGATAACAAGTTTTCCCTTTTGTAGGTCAAAAATTTTCTTTCATTTTTTTGTTTTCCGCACAAACATTTTTTATTCTTGTTTGTTTGTACAACTTTTTTCTACATTTTCTACATTTTCATTTTTTATCCATAATTTTCATTAATAAAATTTTCTATTTCTTTGTGTTTTTCTCACACCTTTTCTTTCTTAAAAAAAAAAAAAAAAAAGAAAAAGGAGAATTAAAAAATGATGTTGGAAAAATTGTGAATGACACAAAAAAAAGAACGAAGGAAAATTGTTTAAAACTTTTTTCGGAAAACATTTTTCAAAACAGAGAAAAAAACAAAAATGAAAATCAAAGTAAAACTTTTTTTGATTTTATTGTTTATGGGTTAGGAAAATGAATTTTCTTTAATTAGCAAAAAAAAAATTTAATTGAATGAATGTCGATGAAAATATGGCTTGAATTTTTTTTTCTTAGCCCAACAATTAACAATTTTAACAATTAAAAGGGAAATAAGGAAGAGGGTTGGGGGTATAAAAAAAAAAGATTAACGATTTTCACAAATTTTTCTTTATGCTTTTCTCTTCTCTAAAATAAAATTAATAGAAAAAATTGCAATAAAACGGAAATTTATTAATTAAAGTTAAATTTTTGGTTACAACAAAAGAAAATTAATTAGCGAACAAAGAAAAAAAAAACGGGAAAAACTAACATAAACCGCGTTTATGAAGGTATTTTCTTTCACTTTTTGACTTTTCCTTTTATTTTTTCTTTTTGTGTGTGTGTGTGTATGTTTTAAAAGGAAAAAGTTCCAACAACAAAAAGAAGAAGAAGAAGAAAAAAAATGAAAAAAAAAAACTGAACAGAGATTTTTTTTTTTGTGTTTAGCAACAAAAAAACAAAAATTTTAATTAAAGAAACACACAAAATTTTCAATTAACACAATTGTCCATTAAAGGATAATTGTAGAAAATTGCACAAAACTTATATTTTCTCTTGTAAGAATTAAATTGTTTGAACTTTCTTCATTTTTTTTTTTTTTTATTAATTTTATTAATTTTTGCAAAGAAAACAAAAAAAAAAAATCGAAAAGAAAACGTCAGAAAACTAAAAGCTGTTAACTAAAGATAATAAAAAAAAAAGGATCTTTAAAGGGAATAATTTTTTTTTGGGGAAGGTAACAAGAAGGGATAGGAAACAAAAAAAAAATGTAATTGGATTTTATTTTATTTTAATTTTTGTTATAAACACTTTTTAATTCACTGTAAATGGACATTTTTTTTGTGTGTATATTTGTATGTGTAATTAACTGTCTTTTCTTTTCTTTTTTGTTTCACAATTTTTTTTTTTTTTTTGTTAGTAAAAATTATTTTTTAATGTCAAAAAGCGCCATGTTGGATAAAAATTGATTTCATCGAATCAAAAAAAAAAAAAAAAGAAAAAAAAAACTTCCATCTGACATTTCTATATTACATTACACGCTATGCATAAGCAGTACAAACACATACACACACACATTTATATGAAAGATGCACACACACACACACATTTTTACGCCATCTTATTTACACATGCAAACATATACATTCACAATTCACACACACAAATATATGATTTTCTTTTTCATAGGAAAATACACAAACAAAAAAAATTGATAATTTGATAGAAAAAAAATGACAACTTTTTTTTTAAATAAAAGTTTTATAATTTTATTGAATTTTTAAAAGGAAAATCATTTTGTTTAAAGTTAATTTTATGATTTTATTAAATTATATTTTAAACACTGACAGAACACACCAATAAACATTTATTACACACACATCCAAATATGCATAGGAACAGAGAGAATTACACCACTTTAAAACTTGAATAAAAAAAAAAAATTCGCTTAAATTTCTTCAATCTTTTTTTATATTTTATATTTTCACTTAGTTAATTTACTTATTATTAACGATATTAATAATAACAATTACTAACATTAGATTATAATTAGTTAAATTATATTTATATTTAAAACATACTTTGGCCAGAAACTCCTTCGTCGGTGCTGCCAGTATCGGACATTGCACTGCAAACCAAAATCACACACAACACAACAGTATAAAAAAAACACACTTTTTTTCTCTCTTTTTTTTCTATATAAATCTATATATATAGAGAATATACACACAAATACAGTTATATTGTTATTTTAAACATATGTGTATATGTATTATATGTATGTATTTTTATACACATACATACACTTAAATATTCACTATATAAATGTAAAAACCATAAAATAAGAAAAATGAAAACTTTTTTTTTTTATATTTAAAGTAAATTGAAATGGGAAAATATGTTTATAATTGAATGAGGATAATTTTTTAAAAAAATATTCAATAAAAAAAGGAACATATTTTTTGGAAAAATAAAAAACACAAAAAAAATTTTTCACACACACACATATGCCAACACGCAACACACAGTTATAAAAAATTATAATGCAAATATGTATTCATATTGCATGATATTTATCAATGTGTATAATACAATCTGTGAAGAAAAAAAAAATTTATATGAAAGCATCGGTGTATTTGTGTGCATGTGTGTTTGGCGTATGCGTGTGTTTTAGTGTGTGTGTTGTATATAGAAAAGGAAAAAAAATCATTTTTTTTTTTTGCTATATTTTGTAATAATTTCTTTGTACTTTTAGACGAGAAAAAGACAAAAAAAAGAAAAAAAAATACAGAATAGTGTTTTCTCTTCATATAAAAAAATTGTTAGGGCTTAGAAAAAAAAAATATATATTTTTCTTCTTTTTCGGTTTTATTTTTTTTTTTTTTTGGTTATAATTTTTCCTTCATCTTTTTTTTTTTTTTGCTTTTGCTTTTTGGCACACGCACAGTTTCATTTATTGAGAGTTGAGGAAGGTCCGGTTCAAGGTTATAATGTTTCAATCTCTTATAATTATTCTCTTTTACATTTTTTTTTTTTTTTTTTTTTTTATAATAAATTCATAAATTAATTCTTTTTTTTTTCTGAGTTTTTTTCCAAGATGTTTTTTTTTTTACTTCGATATAAATTAAAAATGGAAAATTTAAAAATATGCTTTTTATTTTTTTTTATTTGATTTTATTTCTATTAGAAGTAATTTCTTGTGTATTTAAAATTAAAATTTGTTTATTTATTGATGCTTGTATTTATTTAATCGATTTGTGTTTTTTATAAATAAAATTATTATTCTATTTATTTTTTTGCTTTTATTTTGTCTCTCTTTCTCTCTCTCTAAATTTCTATTAATTAATATTAATAATTAATTGTTTTTTTTTAGTTAATAACACTTTTTCATTACACAGATTCCTAGATTTTCTTCTTTTTTTTCTCTTTTCTTTTTTTTTTTTTTTTTTGACAGTAACAAAATTATAACAAAAAATTATGTAAAAGAAAACTTATGTAAAAAAAAAAAAAAAAAACAACAAAAAAAAATAAAGACAAAAAATAAAATAAACTTCTTTTTTTAATTATTATATTAAATAAATATAATTTAATTTAATTATGACAAATTATAAGAAAGATTGATATAAATTTATTTTTATTTTGTTTATATTTTAATTATAAATTTGTGCTTTTTTTTTTATTTATTTGTAAATTAAATATAAAACAAAAAAAAAATTAACACCAACACAGCGGTTAAAAATAAAATAACCAAACAAAAATTTTGCAATGTTATTTTTTCTTCATTTTTATTAAAAAAAAAAAAAAAAAAAAAAATCGAAAAAAAAAATAAAACATAGAAATTACATGGAATATTTGCGAAATTCGAATTTAGATTTTTTCGATTTTAATTATTTAGAATATTATTATTTAAAGTAGATTTTATTTATTAAAAGAATGAAAAATGATTAGAAAATTGACACGTTGTATATTTCAACAAATTAATAATAAATAATCGAAACTTAAACATTTTTACTAGACTTTTATAATGAATATAATAAAATATTAAAAACTTTATTTTATATATAAATATAATATTATTTAACCATTTTTGTGGATGTCAAGTTAATTTAATCCAATTTTTATTCATATTTAGAATTTCGAAGTTTATTCTATGTTTTGTACAAAAACAAAATGTACTTACCTACTAACTTCACTGTATTCGAAATATTTTCTAACGAGTTTCATCATAAATAATAACATAATTTGATTTAAAATTTAATAACAATAAAATAATAACTTGTTGAAATATTTATCGTGTTGGCTGAACATGATAATAATGATTAAAAACAATGAAGAAAGCACTGAAACGATATTTTTTGCAAAATATTAAAATTGCAATGGCCATTGCCAACCAAGTTCTTTGTGCATTAGTATGCTAGAAGTAGAGAATAATTATTATAGTATATATTGTAACTACTTAATTATGTAAATGTTTTTATGCTATTAAAATTTGGAAACAAAACTAAGAATTATTTGACACCGTCAAACGCTACAAAAACGTTAATGTTTTACAAATTACAAATGTCCCGGTGAATTGGTCAAAAATTGCTATATATATTTTCTAGTTTCTGTCAAAAACTAATGATGGTTGCCTAAATGTAAAACAACAACAAAAAAAAAAGCCGCAATATGAAAAATTTTCAAACTAATTTTTATTTGCAAATAATATTCATCTGTGTATATCTGTATCTTATAAGAATCTGTAAGAATTAAATAAAAATTCAATTTTATTTATAAAGATATTATTAATTTTTTGTTTGTTTTTTTTTTAAATTTTTTATACATATTTTTTTTTTTTTTCTTCAGAAATTTTTACATACTTTCACTGACAACTTATTTTCTTCTGTTTCTTTTTTTTTTTTTGTTTTAAGTATATAATAATTAAGTTCCATTAAAGACAACTTTTTCTCATGAACTCTTTATTTATTTTATTTTATTTTTTTTTACTTTTCTTTTTTTTTTTTTTTTAATTTTTATTAAAGTCCGTTTATCCTAAGAAAAAAACAAAAACAATAAAAAGAAGAAAGAAGAAAAAAAAAAACAACTAAATGTAAATTAAAATATTTATTAATTAATTATTTTTTGTTTTTACGATAATTCAGAAAGCGAAAAAAATTAAAGTTTTTTTTTTTGTTTTTGTGTTTTTCAGAAAAATATTTTAAACAAATTAAAATTGAATAAGTGAAGAAAAAAAAGTCAAAGTGAATTTCACCTTTTTTTGTTTTTTTTTTTTTCCACTTACATAAACTTTATTATTCTGTTTTCTTTCTTTTTCTTTTTCCTTTCTTCTTTTTTTACAAAACATATTTATCTATTATTTATTTATTAATTAAAAACGTCTTAATTGTGTACGTGTTGGTGTTGTCTGTTGTTGTTTTTTTTTGTTTGTTTTCTTAAAAGAATATCCAAAAAGAAAAAAGAAGAAAAACAAAATGAACACAATTTGTGTACTTTTTATTTTCTTTTCTTTATGAAATTAATTTAAATGATTTTTTTTTTTTTTTGTTCATATCGATTTTTCTTCATTTCATCTTATCATTTCTAATACACTCTTCTATTATTTTTTTCTTCTCTGTATTTTCCTCTCTCTTTAGTTCTTTACGTTAAAATAAATTTGTATTTGTATTTGAATTTTTTTTGTTTTTATTGAAAATTGACACAACTATAATTGTACGTATGCATTCGCAAATCAATTCAATTCAATTTTTAATTTTAATGATTTTTTTATTTTTGTTTTTGTTTCATTCTATTTTTTTTTTTTTTTTTTTCACTTAAATTGTTTTTCTTCCTAAAATTAAATAATAGTTTATAAATTTTTTATGTTTTGTTTTTAAATTTTTAAATCTTAAATGAATAAAAAGTAAAATTTAATTTTACAATAAAAAAAAAAAAAGAAAAAAAAAAACAAACACAAATAAAAAACCATCAAAAATTTTTTTTTTGTTTGTTTTTTTTTTTTCTTTTTTTGTTTGTTTTTTTTTTCTTGTAAATTAAAAATACGATAAAAGTAAACCTATAAAAAGTATAAGTAATAGTTAAAATAAGTCAAAAATAAAAACAAGTGTAATTTTGGAAGAGTTTATGGTTAGGTTGGGGAGTTGGTGGTGGTGAGGGATGGTGAAAATGTAATTATTTTTTTTTTTGTATTTTCTTTTTTCGTTAAAAAATATTTCTTTGTAAATTTTTCTAATCTTTTTTTTTCTGGTTTTTTTTTTTGTTTTGTTTTAATGAAAATAAATTATTATATTTTAAAATTTATTCTTACTAAATAAAATTCTTCGCTAAAATTGATAACAATGAACTTGGACTCGAAAAGAGTGGGGAACCATAAATATTATCCGGTTATAGTTTGATGTTTTGTTTTTTGTCTTTTTAATTTTTTAGTTATTTTCTTCATAATTTAAATTTAATATTTTTTTTCTTTCTTTTTTTAGGATAAAATTTTCTCTTTTTTTCTTTAGGATAAAATTTATTTTTTTCTTTCTTTTTTCTCTTAATAATTTTAATAAGTTAAAATAATGGCGGCGGCGCTAATTACCAATTTTTTATTCTAATAAATGACTAAATAAATGAATAAATAGTTAAAAAGGTTCGTTTATTTTCATCTTTCTTTCTTGACTTGGTTAAAATGTTTGTCTTATGGAGGACCAAACAAAAGAAATTTTCTAAAAAAAAAAGAAATTTTCTAAAAAAAAAAAATAAATAAATTAAAAAAATTTAGAGAAATTTACAAATAATTCTTTAACAATATTTTTTTTTTTTTGTTCTTTTCGGAACATTTTCATTTCCCTTTCCCCTTCTGTAAATGTTTTTTTGTTTTATGTTTTTGCAATAAAATTTTATTAAATTACAAAAAAAGTTAAATTATGCAAAAATTGTGTATTTTTTTTTTCTTCCTGCTTTTTTTTTTTTACTTTTGTTTTTGTTTTTTTTTTTTTATTTATTTTAAAAAATAATTTCCTTAAAAACTAATTAATTCATTTTTATGTCGATTCTTCGTCTTTCAAATCTTTCAATTTTTGAAACAAATATTTTTTGTAAAAATAGAATTAAAAAAAGGAGAGAGAGAGAGAGAGAGAGAGTAGGGGGGGTGAGAGAGAAACAAGAAAACAGAATTAATTCTTCTTCTTCCTTTGTAACAAAAAATCATTAATACTTTTCGTTTGTCTATTTTTCCTTTTTTTTCTTTCTTTCTTTCCTTCCTTTTTTTTTATTTTCTATTTATTTATAAAGTTTTTTTTCCTCTTCTTCTTCTTCTAATTACTAAAATAAAAATATTCTTAGCTATATTTTAATTCGCTTCTTTTCCCATTTTTATATTTTTTCTTTTCTTTGTCTCTGTTTTTTTTTTGTTTTATTTTCATTCAACAACAAAAGATCGAAAGTAAATTTTTTTTCTTTTTAATGATGGAAGGGGGGAGGATGGCGGGATTTTGCAGATAATAACAAGAGAGAGAAAAAAATATATATATATAGAAAATATATAAAAACAAAATTAAGAGATTTTCTTTTTTCATTTGCCTTAAAAAAATATATACAGGCGCGTCGCATAATTATTTGGTTATATTTGTTTTTTTTTTCCTTTTTTTTTTTGTAACTATTTGTTTGTGTACTGTTTGTGTACTGTTTGTGTACTGTTTTTTTTTTTGTTTTTGTTTTTGTTCAAAAATAATTTTCTCTAATAAAAATTTAAATTTTAAAAGTGTGAAAAAAAAAAAAAAAAAATTGTACAAATTGTAATTATGAGATAAAAACTGAATTTTTAATTTCATTTAAAAATCTGCGTTTGCAAATTAAGTTTGAGAAAAATAAACAATGGAATTGATCTGAAAATCCTTTTGGAGTAATCAATAGTAGGAACAAAAGATGAATTAGTCTAAGTTTTGTTCTACAAATTTAGAATGTGTCTCGGCTAGAAATTTTCAATAATTCAATTATTTCTAATTATCATATTTTATTTTTCTGAACTGATGTTTGGTTAATGATCCACGTGATTATCGCGTAGTTTTTAAAATGTAATTAAATTTTTTTTTGTATCACTGTAAAAACGAATAAATAATTTAAATATTTTAAAATTTAGAAAGAAAAATAAAAAAAAAAATTTGCTTATTGAATTTTTCGCTATTGATTTTTCTTTTTTTTTTTTTTATTAAAATTAAATCGTTGTTTTGATCTGTCTGAATTCTGATTCTGATCTTTCACTATTACCGTTTTTTCTATGAGTTGTGTGTGTGTGTGTTTTTATTTTATTTTATTATAATTTTCTCTTTTCACTTAATTTAATTTTTTCTCTTATTTTTCTAATATGTGAATTATTTACAATTTTTTTTTCTCTATATTAGTTAAATTTAAACAAAATAAAGATTAAAAAAAAAGAAAAAAGAAAAATTTGATTGAAAAGCAAAATTTTAAAATTTTAAAATGTAAAAAAAAAAAAAAATGGAAAACCAATTTTTTTTTTGTTGTTAAAAGGAAATTATGAAAATTTCTGTTAAACCTTTTGTTTTCAAAAAAAAAAAGGTGACGGTTTCAAAAATAAAACGAAAAAATTTGTCGAAAACTTTTGTAAGGCGATGAAATTGTTTCGATTTGTTTTATTTTATTTTTTTTGTTTTTTTTAATTGATCCCGACTTAATTTTGACAAATAGCAAACTGATACCAAATGTTTGTAGCGAATTTGTCAAAAAAAAAAAAAAAATAGAAAAAGAAAAAGAGAAATTTTAACCGTCTACCTTAATAACGTCAATAATTTACTTATTTTATTTTTGTTTTCTAAAATTTACTTATGAACCTAATTAATATTTTTCATTGTTTTTTTTTATTTTGTTTTTCATTTGCTCAATTTTAAGTGTTACCGGAATTTTGGAACGGTTTTTTTTGTAGATGTTTAATTAATTGTCTCAAAATGTATACGTTGTTTTTAGTCATTTTGTTAGTTAAGGACGTGGGTGCGGTAGGCTTTCCTTCAAGCCATAATTTATATCCGATAAGGTTTTCTTCCAATAGGCTTTCTTCAAGCCATAATTTATATCCAATAATTATGGAAAAAAACCTCATTATTTGGGAAAGGAGAAAAAAAAAAGCAAAGAAAAGTAAAAAAAATGGCTTCCATTTTTGTTGAATGAAAAAAAAAAAAGAAAAAAAAAATAAACAAATAAAAAGAAAAAAAAGAAAATTTTAAGAAAAGAAGAAAGAAAATAAATATTAAGATAATTTAGTTTTATAATTTGTAATATTATTAATGTGCGTGTTCTTTTTTAAAAAAAAAAAAAAAAAGAAAAAATAAACGTAAAAGAAAACTTATAATGAATAAAGCAACCGAATTTCTTTCTTTCTTTTTTTTCTTCTTCTTCTTCTCTTTTCAAAATATTACAGTTATTTACTGTGGTTGTTATAAATTACTCCGCTCGTTGTCTAGATGTTGATGGTGCACCAACTGATGATACTGTTCTTGCACGTTTAGCTGGTGTCTGTATTTTTTCTAGATTTCTTTTGGTACCAGGTGTTGTATTAACATTACTGCCACTACCACTAGCCACTCCTGCGGCTGCTGCTGATGCTGCTGCCGCTGCTGCAGCTGCCGCCGCAGCTGCTGCTTTTGCTGCTTGTGGATCTTTATGTTTTTATAAAAAATTTAATAAATAAACAAAAATTTTAAAAATTCAAAAAATTGAATAAATAATTCCATTAAAACGGAATGTAAACAAATTATGTTTGAATTGAATTGACCGATCACATTATAAAATGCGACTTAATTTCGAATATTGTTTAAATAAACTTTGTTAAATCGAATTTATAAGAAAATTTTTGAAAGATTCCATTTTCAATTATTAATTCATTTATGAATATTTTTTTGTTCTTTACCTTGGAGCCACCTAACTTGTGTAGCTGGTCCATAACCCTTATCATTTCTAGCTGCTATTCTAAATATAATAGCAGGTTTTGATGTATAATCGACATGTGCTGATGATAATGATGTATTTGGTACAGTACAATTACTGCTAGGACCACAATAAACACGTACAAATGCTAATTGTGATGGTGGTGTTTTATCTTTTGTTGTTGGTGATTTAACAGCCAGATAAACCGAATATTCTAATATATCACCTTGTGTACTTGGTGGTGGTTCCCATGATAAATGTGCACCATCTGGTGATTTTGATATTTTTATTGCAGAGGGTGCACCGGGAAAACCTGGTAAACATGTTTTAAATGATGATAGCTACAATAAATAATTGTTGTTAATATTAAAATCATATTAAAAAAGTACAAATAAAGATTACTTCTCCCCATTCACCACGGCCACAACCATTTATAGCTGATAAACGAAATCTGTACGCTGTTCCAGGTTCTAAATTAATACGTTTTTTATTTGTAAAATCTGGTAATATATCCGCTGTTATTTCATCATTATAATTTTGTGTACTATTCCAGTCATCATAATCAATATAATTTGTAACTGTATGTGTTAATTCTCTAAAGAAACCAACAGTAAACCATTTATTGCTTAAATCATCTTTCATTTTTACCTACAAAAAGAATAAATTATTAAAAATTATTATTTAAAATGATAAAAAAAAAAGTTATAATTCTTTTTAATTCTTTAACATAAATTCTTCGAGTATAATATATTCGTATCGTATATTTTTTGTGATTGTCAATAATTCGACAGATTCTAATTTAGAATTATAATTTTTTTTTAATTAAATAAAATATAAATTACATCATCACTAAGATTATTATCACCAGCCCGATTACTACCGATCATTTTTTTAGTTAATTTTGCTTTTGGTACAGTACCAGTTGTTGGTGGTGCCATAACACCAGGTGATACAGACGAAAATACACCAATATTATTTTGATTTGTGGAAGATATTAAATTATTATCATTTATTGTATTATTTATATTTAATAATGATGATGGTGATGTTGAAGATATTGCTGTTGATGATGATTGTGATAATGATGATGTTGATGAAGAAGACGACGTTGTTGAAGAAGCTTGTAATGCAGCTGAAGCTAAGGCATCTAAATGTCCACTTGAACTTGGATCGGAATATGAATTTTGATTTGTACCAGTTATCATAGAATTAATATCAATATCAGATGATGATGATGATTCATTTTTAATAAACATGTTTACATTTTTATCATCTAATTTTGATAATTGCTTTGGTTCTTGTCTAAATACAATACCAGAACTATATTTACTGAAAATTAAAAAGAACAATTATTATTTTTAAAATCAAATCAAATAAAATATATTTAAACATAAAACATAATTTTGTGGAGTTAATTTAATCGTAGATAACTTTTTAATAGGAGCCAATTTGAATATATAAATTAATATAAATAGTTACACTTACTTTTCATCAAATGGCTGAAGAACTAAATCATTTTTTAATATAAGTTCACTTTTAATTGTTGTTAATATACTAGCAGCTTCAGTTTCTGTTTCTGTCGGTCCACTACTTTCAATCTACAAGAATATAATAATGTAATTTCATTAATTTTTGTGTGAAAGAAAATTTATACTAACTTTTATTGAATCCTCATCATCATAAGATAAACTTGCAAAATCCATATCTTCAATGTCGTCATTATCATTTTCTTTTTTTATATGCATGTCATCGTCCTCATCACCACATTCATTACCTTCATCTTCTTCTTCTTCTTCCTCTTCTTCATCGTCTTCTTCTTCTTCTTCTACATCTTCGTCATCGTCATCATTTTCCATATTCATATTTGATTTAATATTACTATCAATACCTTCGTCTTCATCATCGTTATCATTTTCATTCTCATTCTCATTTTCATTCTCATTTTCATTTTCATTTTCATTGTCATTATCATTTTCATTATCATTATCATTTTCATTTTCGTGTTCAATATCTTCATCTTCATCATCTTCTTCATCATCATCATCGTCTTCATCGTCATCATCATCATCAACTAAGTGATTTATATCTTCATCAGTAAAATGTGTTGTTGAATCTAATTCATTTTCTTGTTCATTTTCAATTTTATTAACAATTGCAAAATTTGATTTATTTGGCATTGGCGATCCACCATATAAACCAAGTTTAATAACATTATATTTATTTGTTTTCATTATTTTTGTATTGTTACTATCTGTTGTATTATTAATAATAAGTTTACGCTTTTTATCATCATTATTATTTGTTTTTCCTAAATCAAAACCACCATCTAATTGTTCTATTTGATGTTCAATTATATCTGAATTATTTGAATCAATTAAACCAGCTTCAGCAGCTAATGCTGCTAATGCAGCATCAGTTGTAACTGGTTCATCAACTGTATTTGTTTGATGTATTGTTGTAGTTGTAATACCAGATGATGATTGTGATGAAGTTGATGTTAACAATTTTTGTTGTCCTACTGCCGATAAATTTGCTAATATATTTCTTTGTGCTTTTGTTGGTACCATTAATATTTTTTGTTGTCCACCTTGAAGCTCATTATTAGCTAATTGTTTTTGTACAGCAGCTGCAGCAGCTGATGATACAATTGTAACAGTTTTTTGTGCACCACCAGGTGTTAATTGTACAGTTACAGATTTACCCCCAATTGTTATTGATTTTTGTGGTACATGAATTAATTGCGAATTAAGATTTTTATTTGTTTGTAGGCCAGCTGGTAAAGTAAATGTTATTGGTTTACCGGATGACTGCATACCACGTATCATTTTAACTGTTGTTGGATTATTAAGATTTGTACCACTTATTGTTAGCGGTTGTCCAGTTAAATTATTACCAGAAGTTGCAGATGATATTGTATTTATTTGTGATGTTGTGACCAATGATACTAAATTATTAGTTGATGTTACAATACCACCTGATTGTACTGTTCTTAATGTTGAACCACTTGTAACAACTATTATTTGTTGATTCGGACGTAAATGTTGTCCAGCTTTATTAGCAATAACAAATGTTGGTTTACCAGAAACATTTGTACCAACTTTACCCACTTGTACAATATTAGAATTTTTCATTAATATTTTATTACCAACAGTTGAGGTACCCATTAATTTAACAACATTACCAGATACCATAGTTGTTTTTTGTCCTAAGGCTGATGTTGTCTGAATTTGTCCCGTTTGGTGATTTGTATTTATGTTTTGCTGCAATTGTTTTTGTACAACATTTACTTTAGGTACTTGTACAGTCATACCTTGACTTGTTTTAACTAATGTAACAATTTGTGGTTGACTACCACCAATTGGTTTTTGTATTATTATTTGTTTACCACCTAACGTTGCTGTTGCTGTAGTTGTATTTTGTCCTTGTACAGTAATTGTAGTAGGTTGACGTAATATTGTTTGATTTTGTAAACGGACGGTTTGACCACCAGCTGATAACACACGTATTGGTGAATTTGTATTTGCTTGTCCAGTAGTAACAACACGTACTGTTTGTTGTGTTGATGGTACAGTTGTTACAATACCAGTTTTTAATTTATTTGACATTATTGTTGTGCCAAGAGCCTATAAAATAAAGTAAAAATTTTGGTTACCTAATTTTCATAATACTTTTGTTAAATTGATAATTAGATAATTAATTTTTCATTTAAATTCTATTAATTATAAGAATATTTACCAAATGGGCTGGTACAAGTGTAGGCACATTGGAACTTGTTGATGTTAGTGTTGGTATAGTACTTTGTACATGTTGTTGTTGTTGTTGATGCTGCTGGTGTACTTGTGGTGACACAATTAATGTATTTGTTGGTATTTGTTGAATTTGTGTTACAATTGTATTTGTCGGATTTGTAATAGTGTTTGTCTGTTGTGGTTGTTGCTGCTGTTGTTGTTGTTGAATCTGTTGCTGTTGTGTTTGCAATATAACAGTTTGTGGTTGACCTTGTCCTTGTTGAATTGATATGGTATTTCCAGTTGTAGAACGTATTGGTGACTTAATAAATTGTTTATCTAAAAAATAAAATAATAATAGGAAAATTTAGTAACAAGAACAAATTCAATCATTCTACCCTAAGAAATAAAATATGTTTTATTAAGCAAAACAATAATACAATTAGATTCATAACCTCAATGATGTAAATCTAATTTGATGAAATTATCAAACATAAATAATAAAAAATAAACTTACGTATAGGTGGTGGTGGTGATTCATTATTAACTGCAGCTGTTGCTAATATTGGTGTTGTTATTGGTGTTGTCACAGTTGTATTTAAAGTTGGTGGTATTGCAGGTGTTTCAATTCTTTGAATTTCAAGTACATAGAATTGTGCTGTTGGTGTTGGTGCCCAACATAATTCTAATGATTGTGTTGATGCACGTACAAGTGCAACACGTGCAGCTGGTGATGGTACTTCAACTTCTAAATACCATAGATCTTTACAACATACCTAAGAAATATTTTTTATTCGTATTTTTTTTTTCCATCCTTTTTTTTATTATATTCTCTAATATATCTTTCTAATATTTCTTCTTTTTCCTTTTTTTCTATTAATAATCTTTAGTAGAATCCTTTGAAAATTATAGTCGTAACAGAAATATTTTTCAGTTTTATTTTAAAAAACAAATAAAAAATAAAGTTATAGAGTTGAAAATGTGATTAAAATATTTTATTATCACTTCCCGATGTTACGTATTTAATTTCATTGACTATTCATTGTTATATTAGAAAATCAAAATACTTGAAGTTATTAAAATTTAGCAAACTTATATAAAACAATCAATGGATTGTTGTCTTGTTTTTCCGTTGATGTTCACATTTCCAAATAAGAATAAAAAATAAAAAAATTAAAGAAATTTACAAAAACAAAATTAAAGAAGATGTTACGTTAAATTTTGTATCATACAATAAAATATATTATCGAAAATTGTGATTCAATTAAAATTTAAAAAACGAAATTATTTTCATTTATTATTTGTTAAAAAAATTAATGTAAAACATTCTGTCACGCCTTTTGCTTGGCGCCTAACTTATTTTCTCTCTACTACTGATTTCTCTACGATATAAAAATAAAACAATAATAAATATGTTGATTCTCATCCCTAATTTGCTATAAAAAAATAAATATCTACGGTAGAATTACAAAACAAAAAGGTACAAATCAAATAAAATTTCTCAAAGTAATTGGGTTGTTGTTGTTTTTTTAAGAATAAAAAATGTTCAACGTCAAAAAAGAAAAAAAAAATTAAAAAAAACGGTACCATTTTCAAAATTATAGTTGACTAAATAAATTAATGCTAATCAATTAAAATTCTTTGTTTTTTCTATATGAATGAGTCAGTATTTGATGGCTATAAAAAAAAAGTTTGTTGTTCATGTTTCAAAAAAGGTTAAATAAATTTTAAAATAAACAGGCAAAAAAACCATTCATTATAAAAAAAAAAAACAAACAAAAGGAATTAAAACAGCTTTGATAATAAGCATTTTATTCCAATCTCTCTCTCTGTTTTTTTAATTTGCGTTAAAAACTTTTAAAAATTTGGTCAACATTTTTTTTTTTTTGTATCTTTTCATCTTTTTATCCTTTTATCTTTTTCTGATAAATAAGTTTCTTCTAACTACACATTTTGTTATTTTATAAAAAATCACATAAAATTTTTTTCTATTGAACATAAAAACATTTAATTTAAATTTAAATTTAATGAAAGAAAACAAAACAAAAAGAACAACGTACATACACACGCATTAATGAAAAAAAAAAATTAAAAAATAATAGATCTTTTTTTTTTTTCATCTTCTTCTTTTCCTGGAGATTATTTAAATTTCTTGTTTTTAATGTAGTGGAAAAGAAAGGAAAAAAAATATACAGAAAAAAAAAGAAAGAAAAAGAAAAAAAAGAAAGAAAAAGAAAAACAAAAGAAAAGGAAAAAAAAGAGAAGAGAATTTAAAAAATATTTAAACTCGTCATTCTTATTTTTTTTTTTTCTTAAAAAAATTTTTTTTAAAAATTAAATAAAAAAAAAAATATTAAAAAAAAAAAATAATTAAATTTTTTTTTTTTTTTGTTTTGAGCTCATTGATTTTTGTAACGAAGAGATCAGTGTGAAAATAATATAAAAACATCATTCTAGATGAACTTTTTTCTTTTTTTCCCCCAATCCGCCCATTTGTTCATATTGTCGCAATGAAAAAAAAAAAAAAACGAAAGAAAAATGTGACAACAAAAATTTAATTGAATTCTTTATAAGCCACGACCGGTCATTTATCAAAGAATCAAATAATTTAAAATAAAAAAAAAATAATTAAAAATTTCTGTTATTCGATTTAAGGCAGTTAAAATTAAGATGCGTCATCAAACGTTTTGTTCTTTTTTTTTATTAAATTTCATTTATTCATTTAAAAATAGAAAAAAAAAGCCAGTAACTTCTCGAAATTTATTATGAAAGAATTAAGACGGCTGTGGAAGTTAACAATTTGAACTTTGGCAATAGAAGAAAAATCAAATTTAAAAAAAAATTATATTTATAAATTAAAGAAAACATAAAAAAAAAGTAAAACAAATTGATTAAAAAATTTGCGCACGTTTTTTGTTACCCCAGCTTTTTTTTTTTTTTTTACATCAAAATTTCCAACGTTTTTTTTTCTTTACGTCAATAAAAATTCTATTATTTTTTTTATTTAATTGGAAACAACTAAATTTGACAGAAAAAAAAAATGTATTTTATTTTCATAAAAAGAAAAGAGAAGAACAAAAGCAAAAGTTTAATCGTTAAAAATGATGTACACAAAAAGCAAAATAAAAAATAAAATCGTTGTTTCTCTCAACATTTTTTGTTTTTTGTTTTTGTGTTTGTGAGTTTTATATATTTTTAGTAATTCACGATTTTATTCAGGGAAAAATTAACTGAAAAAGAAAAAGAAAAAAAAAAAAACAAATTGAATAAAAAAAAAAACTAAAAAAAAAAAAAAGAAAATTAAAAGTTTAAAGAAAGAAAAAAAAATCATTCATTTGTTTTGGTAACTATTATTTTTTTTTTCTTTTTGATTTCATTTATTCTCACACCGATAACTTAACGTAAAAAAAACCGAAAGAGCTCACCCTAACCTGGTTGTTCCAGGCTTTTCGATAGCCATCTCTTCCAGACCATACATATAAACGACTGTGTATACCAACAGCTGAATGTCCAGCCCTAGCACGTGGTATATTCTCTTCAGCTGTATCTAATTGTAATTCTTCCCATGTCATTGTTTCTATTTTTTTTTTGATTTAATGAAAAAAAACAAAAAAATATTTATGAATAAAAGTTTCAACAAAAAAAAAACTGTTTATGAAGAAATATTTTAGGGGAAAAAGTGGGAGACGAGGGAAAAGAAGGAATAAAAATATGAGAAAGTATTTTCCGAAAAAAAAAAATAAAATCAGAAAATGTATTTGATTTCAATCTTACGTAGAATTTAGATATAAAACTGTTTACCGAGATTCAGACAAGCTAACGTATTTGTACATTTCCATTCCTTTTCATGTGTAGCTGCTTTTATTTCATCCATAACAAGTGGTACCCATCCTCCAAATACATACATACGATGTCCAATTAATGTTGCACTATGTAATGATCTCGGTAATGGTACAGGACCTTTTGTTGTTGGTCTACTCCACATCATTGTATCTAGAAAAATAAACATATGCAGCTTAAAGTGACGTTACCGTTTTAAAAAGAATTTGTATTTTTTTTTAATAAAAAAAAACCGTCAACTTTGTTATGAAATAGAAATTAAATTAAAATTTACTCATACAGTTTACAGGAATTAGTTCAGAATTCAACTACTAGAGTGTAAATGAGACAAAAATTGTTTGCTTGTTCTTTTTTAAATTTAATTATTAATTACCTGTATCAAGTAACCAAAGATCGCCTAAACGGCATCCACTCATACCACCATAAATGACAAGACATGATTTTTTTGTTTTTTTATCTGTATATGCAACACCAGTATGTGATTCACGTGGTGGTGGACTTTCACCAAATGTTGTTGGTATTTCCCATGTTGGTGTATTACCACGTACATCCAAAATGTATAAATCATTAAGATATTTTGGAATGTTATTTTTTGGATCATCACTTTCATTTGCTAAACCACCAAATAAATAGATTTTATCACCAACCATTGTAAAACTATGTCCTAAACGTGGACATGGTGCTGGTCCTGATTCAGGTGATTTCGGTTTTAATTTTTTCCATTCCCATTTTGTAGCCTTTTTATTTATTGTTTTAATTATAAAATAAAAGGAAAATTATTTATCATTTACTTATTTTAATTTATTAAAAATTTGATTTTTTCTGAATAAAATAAAAAATTATTACCTGCAGTTCATATAATTCATTTGAATATTTACCATATTCAACCATACCACCAAAAACAAATATTCTTGTGCCATCAACAACAAAACCATAGGCTGCACATCCTGGCGGTACTTCACCCTTTGTCGCGGGAACATACCATTGATTTGACGCTGAAAATAAAAATTTGTTTACATAATTTAATCTAAAATTGCATCATCATTAAAAACATAAAAGAAAATCGCAATATATAGTATCAAAATAAAAAAAATTAAATTTATTATTCAATAGAATTGATTAAAATAATGTCATATTTTATTTTTATTTATTTATTTTTATAAATTCTGGGACTTTTAACTGTTGAAATATAAGAAAATAAATATAATTTTTTTTTTAATTTGACATTGGGAAAAAAATGTTTAATATAAGCGATTATGTCAAATTACATTTACTGATAAGTAAAACAGTTAGTTAAAAACTATTTAAATTTAAAAAAAAAAAAAATTTACTGTTGTTGTTTTTTTTTTCCAATTGGTATAAATGAAAATTATAGAAAAAATAGGTAGAACAATTTAAATAATTACATTAGGATTACACATTTTTTTCACAATTGAAAAAAAAATGTTTAAACTTAGAAAGAAATTTTTCTAGTTTGGCACATGCCCTTAATATGAAAATTTTTTAAATAAAAGAGACAGAGAAAAGAAGAAGAAAAAAAAATCATGATAGAAAGAAACATGGCGTTGTTATAAAAAAATACAAGCGCGAGCGCCATCAGGCAGCATAATAAACAAAATATTTAATAATGCAAAATGACGCCATGATGAAATTTTTTTTGTTATTTTTTATATTATTAATTATACCTGAATTATAAACATGTAATTCATCAACAATTCCTTCATTGCCTCCACCAAAAACTACCATTAAATCTTTAATATTAACACCACGGTGTCCATGTCTAGGTCTAGGCTGTGGTCCTGTCGGATTTAAAACTCTTTTCCACTTAAGTACGGCACCCGCCATTGTAACATTATATTTTTAAATTAACATTATTTTTAATTAAAAAATATTTTAACAACATAATAACTAATATTTTTCACGATTGATTGATTGTTTATTTTAATAAAGTTTGATTAAAATTTTCAGATAATTCCAAAACCGGTAACACTTAATTATTTGATAATTATTTATAGCAAATTTATATAATTTCTTTAAATTTATAACATAAGAAAAAAAAAAAGAACGCGCGAACACACAATTTTATATTTTTAATTGAAAACTTAAAAAACTTGTAAATATTTTTCATAAACTATTTACATTTTAATTTATTATTTAATATCAAAATGGCATTTATATGTAGATAATAGCACGACGCTCTTTTTGATCGCTGTTCACGTTTCTGTTCTGTTCTGCTTGTCAGGTGAACGTCAGTCAGAATCAAAACGATTACGAATGATGATGTTCTGTTAGTTGCGAACATTAATATTTTTTATGTTGGCAGAACTATGTCAGATGTCAGACAAAAATATTATACTAAATTTTTTAGTATAGTCACTAGATGGTACTGTTTTCTTTTGTCCGTTTTACTTTGGCAGCACTAAAACATAGAATAATAAATATTAATTTTTTTAAATTATTTTTCAAAGATTTTTTAATTTATTTTCATATTACAATAACATAAAAATAATTATAAATAATTAAAAAAAATATGAAACCGTTTAAATAATTTTAAGAACTTTTGATGATTAAAAATTAAATAGAAGACAGATGTTGTTCTTTCAATTTTCAAATTATAGAATTTTTTTAAATTTTAATTATTATATTTGAATTCGGATATTTTTACATTTGAAATATATAAAAAATTATATCAATCAATTATGAATTTGTTTGGTGATTTCAATTTAACAAAATTGCTTATTATTTATTTTTATTATAATATATTTTAAAATTCCCGCATTATTTATGAAATTTATTATTAATAATTGAAATAAACTCTCTCTAGATTAAAAATATTTCAATGGTTTTGCTTAGTTTTTTGTTAAAATGGCGCTTGCAAAGTCAAAATATTCAAGCGCTCCTTTAATTAAATGAAAGAAATAAAAATAATAATTGTAAAAATGATGCAAATATATTAACAATGATAGAATGTAGAAAAAAACATTCTATTAATTGAGGTAAATTAATTGTTTGTGTTATATTAACTTAAATAATTAAAAAAAAAGGAAAAATTGTGCGTATTAAGAATATTTTTTTTTTATGTTTCCTTTTTTTTTTTCCTTCTGAATAATATTAATCTTGAAAGAAAAATTTATCTAATTAAACAAATAATTTGTGTAATCGTATTAAATTGTTTAAATAAAATATTCTAATATTATCTTTTGTTCGTTCGTAAATAATATTGTTTTGATTTGGTTTATTCATTCGTAAATTGTTTTCTAGAAGAAAAAGAAAAAAAAAAGAAAATATGCAAAAAAAAAGGGAAAAAAAAAAATAAAAGTTGAAAAGAGGATTTCTGTTTTGAATGGCTTTTAATGCGATCATCGTAAGAATGTGTAAAATGAAAAAAAAATAGTAAACAACAAAATAAAGTAATTCATATTTATTTATTCTTTTGTTTGTGTAATAAAATTGCATTAATTAGTGAAAATGTAAAATCGCAACTGATCATAATTTTTTTTAATAGGATTGCGATTGGGTTTAATTTATTTTATTGTTGTTGTATTTTTTTTATCTATTTGTAATTTAAGTTAATTCGTTAGGTAAATTATTATTATTTATTTATTGTTTTATATAAAAAGGAAAAAAAAAAACATTAAAAATTGAGTCAGTCCAAATACAATAAGAGGTAATTTTGAAAAATTTTCTTGTTGAATGTTATTATTTTTTGTTTTTTTGTTAAAAGTTAAAAAATCTTTTCTTAAAAAAATTCATTTTCTTTTTTTTTCTGACAGCTGAAAATTATTATTAATATTTGTATTTTCTTTAAACTAATTTGTGGTTTATATTTTGTTTTAGTTTTTGGGGAAATTTGTGTGAATTTTTTCATTATAAATTTTTATTTATAATTTTATTGTCTTTTTTTTTCTCTCGGATTTCTGAATTTTTTTTTTCTCTAAAATGTTTCGTTCAATTAAACAATAATTAAACAAATAGAAGGGAATTGAATTAACTGATTTTATACAAATAAATAAATACCGACAGATAAAAGTTCATCACAAAGTTCAAATGTTTTTTTTTATGTTCCTGTTACAATAAATGAATCATTGGATCTGAAGTGGGTTGTTTAAAGTCACCCCCCACTGGAATTGTTAATAATTTTTTTTTTTACCTTTTAGAATTAATTATAATTTATTTTAATTATTTAGTAATAGATAAACGTAAATTATATTTATTTATTTATTGTATTTATATTTTTTTATTATAATTTTTTTTTTGTTATTTTTAAATCAAATGTTTTTTTTTTCAACCCCCCCACCCCCAATCCCCAACCTTAAATAAATTTCCCTCTCATAATTGGTTACACACGGTGTGACACTTTTTCACAATAAAAAAAGAAAAAGTGAAAAATGAAAATTTTTTACTGTAAATAAAGCGCCAAATATTATTTTTTAACAGATTTTTGATGATGATTTTTTTGGTTGCCCACATTTACGATGAAACAAAATTTAGTTTTTATTTTTGATTTTTATATAAACTCTTCTCTGGTGTAGAATTGTTTAGAATTTCAATATTATTTATTTTTTCATAAATTTAGGAGTTTTAATTTTGTTAATAATGAGAACAGGTGCTGCTAAAAATTACACAAAAAAAGAAAATTTAATTTTTTTTTTAATTTATTTGTTGTTCTTTTAAATCCTGATGGAAAATTTTCCTAAAACCAATTATTACCCTAAACACATTATTATCTTATGATTTTTTTTTGTCTTTTGTTAAAAATTCCATTCAAAATTTATTTTTCATATTTTTTTTTTTCGTTAAAAAAATTTAATATTTTTTTTTTTTTCGTTTTTCTTCTTCTTCTTTTTTTTTTTTTTTGTCCACCATTATTATAGGAGCTTTTACTTATTTAGTTCGTTTAAATTTCAGATGAATTTGTTAGATTTTTATTAGAACGTACGTTTAGTCGGCAATTAATTTTCCACACAACAATTGAAATTGTTTAAAGAAAATCAAAAAAAAAATTTATTAACAAAAAAAAATTGTTTTTTTATCTAAAGAATTTTTTCGTTTTCTTTTTTTTCTCATTTACAGAAGAAATCTTTAAATGGACAAATGATCTTGTGCAATTTCTATTAAAAATAATAAAATTAAAACAAAAGAAAGAATTCTTAAAGTTAAATTGAAAAAAAGTAAAAACTATAAAATATTACAACAATAACAATTCAAATAGAAAGAAAACTCGGAACAAATAAAATAACATTAATTTTCAAATTTTAATTGAACAGACACAAAAAACGTGAAACCAAAGATAATTGATGATCAAAAATATAAAATGTGAAAACAAAAAAAAAAAAGCAATAATTGAAACCAAAAAAAAATAGAAAAAGAAAATTTGTTTTCACGAATATTTAGTGTAGTCTAATTATACAATGAATATAATATATGAATGTTACAACAATAACAACAACAATAACAACAAGATATAAAAGATCATCACAATTGTAAAGAAAATCATCATCAAACATTTATCTTCAAAAATTGTTCTTCATTCTGGATTCATTTTTTTAAAATGGTAAGATTAAATGAATTTATTAAAATAAACTAATAAATTAACAAATATTATTTTTCTCTACTTTATTGTTTGTTTGTTTTTGTTTTTTGTTGTCCCCCATTTAATTATTTCATTATTTTTCTTTTCTTTGAATTTCTTAATTCAATTTTCGTTTTCCTTTTTTACTAATTTTTCCATATTTTCATTTTTGTTATTATTTTTGTTTGCTTTTTTGTTGTTTATTCTTTTGTTGTGTTTTTTTTTTTTTCATCATTTGTTTTTTTGTTTCATCATTTAACAATATTTTCGGTTACACACACAATTAATCTTTGACATTTTTCTTTATTTTTTTTTTTTTTTGTTTCTCTTTTCATTTCACGTGACAATTACAGAATGAAAACATTTTAATAATTATAATTAAAGATAACAAACATAATAATGGATTAACAATTAATTATTATAAATTTGAAATAAAACAAATTATTTCATTATTATTTAATAATTATAAAAAATTATTACAACAATATTTATGGAAAAATTGTAAACAAGAAAAAATAATAACAACAACAACAAAAACAACAACAAGAACAACAACAATAATTATAAATAATAATAATGATTATTTACGAACAGTATTTCGATTATTATTAGTAAATTCTATTGAAACATTACTAATATTAATTATATTAATAAATGATAAAAAACAAAATAATAATAATAATAAAAATTTCCTAAAAATAATAAAAGTTAAAAAAGAAAAAAATTGTGATAAAAAAACAATTAATAAAAGTAAAAAGAAAATAAAACAAAAAAAATTCAACAAAAATTTTTTATTAATAATTAATATTAATTATTATTTAATTATAATAAATAATATTAATATTATTGTATTAATAATAAATATATTATTAACATTAATTCTATTTACAAATAAACAAAATAATTTGCCAAATAAAAAATTTAATTTATTTAATAATTATAAATTATTTGAAGAGAATTTTAAATATTATATAAAAAAATTGTATAAAAATTTATTGCGTAAAAAACGTAAACGTATAAAAATGACTAACTTTTTATTCATCTTAAATTATTTATCTATTTATTTATTTATAAATAATTTAATTCAATTATTTATTCGTTTAGATTTAATTAAATTATTATTGTGTGTGAGAACATATCGTTTATTATTGAAAATTTTCTTATTAAAAAATAATAATAATAATAAAATAATAATTAACTATAAATTTATGTTTAAAAATCAATGTAAATTAATAATAATAAAAATATTTATAATAAATATTAATATACATTTAATTAATATAATTGTAAAACAATTATTTTATTATTTAAAATTCTATACAATATTTTTACATTTTATTAAAAATAATTTATTGAGAAAAAATTCTAATGATTTTCTATTAAAAAAATATGATCAATATTTTTGTGTAATAATTAATGGGAATATTGTGAAAAAATGTAAAATAATAAAACAGAAAAATTATAAGTTAATAAAAAAGAAACATTTTGTAAATAATAAAAATCAAATAATAATCGAGAAATTTATTAGGATAATGGCAATTTATGTTTATTATAAAATAAAAATTTTAAATTATAATTTAATGATAACAACGGATACAGAAAGTGCAGAACAAAAATTAATTAATAATATTAATGAATTATTTATTGTAAAAGAAAACAATAATAATAATAATAATAATAATAATCTGTTAAATAAATACAATTATCACAAACATAAAATAAATTTAAATAATTATTATATTAATTACAATTATAATAATAATAAAAATTGTAATATTAATTGTAACAACAATTATAATAATTATTTAAAAAAATTCATTAATATTAATTGTATAAAATTATCATCATTATTAATACGTGAAAAATTTTTAATAAATAAAAATAATTTAATCGTTACAATAACAAGAAATTTAAATAAAAAATTAATAAATAAAACTAAAAAAAATCTGAATGTTAATTGGAATAGAAATTTAAATAATAATAATTATAATTTGAATGATAATAATTTCATAAATTATTTAGTAAAAAAGAACAATAAAAATTTGTTAATTTATCAAGAGAAAAATTTTAATGAAAAATTAAATAAAAATAATAAGAATTTCTATGAATTAAATAATAAATTAATTAAATTAACAAATAATTGTAATTTAATAAAAAATAATAGAAATATTGAATTAAATTATAAAATTAATAATACAAATAATAATAATAATAATAATAATGATAATGTTAATGTTAGTGATAATAAATTAAATATAAATAATAATAATAATTATAATTATCAACATATATTTGATAATATTCCTGGTTTAAAAACATTTGATTATATAAAAATTTCATCGGAATATCGTAATCCAATTGTTCAAATTGTTGAATTAACAAAAATTAATAAACAAAAAAATCTTAATAATAATAATAATCAAATGTCTACTACAACACAACCAACAACAACAACAACACTTATAACAACAACAAGAATGCCATCAACGTTACCTTCATCATCAACAACAACATCATCATTATCATCATTATTACATTTCAATAGTAATAATAATAATAATAATAATAATGAATTGATTAAGCCACAATCACATCAGCCACATTTTAATATTTTATCACAACAAATATTAACGCGTGGTAATAATAATGTGCAACAACATCAACAACAACAACAGCAACACCATCAACAGCAACAATATCAACAAATTAAAAATATAATAATTAATAATAATTTAAAAAAGTTCTTAAATATTGAACAGCAAAATAATGTTGGTACAGCAGGAACGACAACAGGTACAGCAACATTTACAACTAGTAAAACAAATGATAATCAAATATTAGTAACAATACCGTCATCATCAACATTAATACCAATAACATTAACACCAAAAACAACAATGTCAATAACACCAACAACAACATCAACATCATCAGTATCATCATCATCATCATCAACAATAAATACCCGTTCAATGTATGAAGAAAATTATGCAAAATTTATACAAACATCAACCAGTAAAGAATTATTACCACAATCATCATCATCATCATCATTATTGTTATCAACATCACCATCAACAATTAATGGTGCAACATTAATACAACAAACAAATATTAAAAATAATGTAAATAATAAATTACAACAAAATTGTATGACATTACCAAAATTTAATCAAGTATTTGGTAAAACAATATTTGAAACAAATCAAGAAACACAAACAAATTTAAAGAAAATAGTATCTGGTGGTATAGTAACAACTGGTACAACAACAAGCACAACAACAACGGCCACAAATGTTATTGCAATAACGACAACAATTGTACCAGCTACTGGTATAATAACAACAACAACTACAACAACAACACCAACAATAAATAATATTATATTGAAAGATAATAATTTAATTGATATTATTGATAATAATTTGGTAGAAAAGAAATTTGATAAACAAAGAATAATAAATTTACAAACGATAAATGGTGGTGTTATTTATACACGCCAATTACCAGTATTAAGTAATATATTAACAACATCACAAACACAAACATTACAACAAACCACAAATAATATATTATGGAAAAATCATAATAATCGTATATTGATAACAACAAATGGTAATAATTATAACAATAATAATAATAATAACAATAATAAAAATACTAATTACAATAATAATACTAGTAATAGTCAATTACCAATAGGAACAACAACATTAACAAATACATTACAAAATGGTAATAAAACAAATATATTACAACAACAACAACCAATAAAAATTCATACAAGCGATGTAACAATACCAACATCAATTATAAATTCAGTAATATCAACACAATCATCATTGTCACTTTCATTAGGTACACAATCAACAGCAACAACAACATTAGTATCACCGTTACGTATAACTGTACCATTATTACAAAAAACCAATATGTCTTCTCCTGGATTAATACAAACACGTTTAATACGTCCAATTGTACAATTACCACAACAATTATTAAAAAATTCAGTAACAACAACAACAATAACAGGAACTGGTACAACAACTGTAACACCAAAACCACAATTTCGTATAACAACGTCAACCGTAACAACACCATCATCACAACCACCACGTTTAATAACAACAATAAATGGTATAAGTCATAATAATATACGTTTGGAAAATTTATTACTCACTACTACTACACAACAACAACAGCAACAACAATTGCAACAACAACAACAATTACAACAACAACAACGTGATAATCGTAATGTAGATACATCAACATTAGAACAATTACGTGAATTTGATTTAGTATTAGAACAAGTTAAAGAACGTAGTACAGTTACAACTTCTACAGCTGCTGCAATTGCAGCCGCCGAGGCAGCAAAAAAACAACAAAAAGTTACAATGATCCCTTTAACCTTAACAACAACAACATCAACACCAACCACATCAAAAATTGCAATCAATAATAATATACAAAATTCAAATAAATTAACTTTATCATTTGAACAACAAAATTTGCAGCAAAAGCAACAACAACAACCACAACAACAGCACCAACACCAACAAACCGATGCAATTATTATAAATGATTCTATTATCAAAACAATGCCATCTTTAAAATTAAAACAGATTAAATTGCAAACATTAATAACACCAACACCATCAACAGTAATAACAACAACAGCAACAGTTACAAGAACAATAACAACAGTAACACCAACATTATCATTATTATCATCATGTTCATCATCTTCTTCATCAACATCATCATTATCATCAACATCATCACTCTCATCAATTAATGCAATACAAAAAACATCCACAATACAAAAACCACCACAAAAACCACAAGAAGATGAACAAACTGTTCAACGTATTTATGATATATTAGCTGAATATGCAGAACAATTACGTAATTCACCAGATTTAAATAATAAGCCAGCACCACGTCGTCGTTCAAATCCACCAACAAATCCAGTTATAAATACATCAAAACGTAAAAAAACATCAACATCATCAACAAAAATTTTTTTTAATCAAAATTCATCAATGTCATCTGATATGAGTCCCGATAATAATGAAGAATTAATTTGTAGTGATAATGATAATAGTTCATGTGGCATTGGTAGCAGTAGTAGTGGCATTATAAATTTACATAATAATATTGATTTATTAGATGAACAATTAAATCTGAATAATATTAAAAGAAATAATAATGATGATGATATTGATGATTGTATTGTTAATTGTAATAATATTGCAATTGATCAAGAATTAACACAATCTGATTTTATACAACTTCCACAACAATTAATTTCACCAATACCAACACCAACATCACAAACATTATCATCATCATCATTATTATTAACAACAACTACATCACCAAATCATAATTTATTAACAAAAACAATAAAAACATTACCAACATTACGTCAAACACGTCAATTAATAATAAATAATGAACCAAATACAATTATCAATAATAATAATGATGATAATAATTTTGAACAAAAAAATAATATTAATAAAATAATAACGAGTATTAATAATAATAATACTATTAATAATAATAATACAACAACAACAGTACTTGTACCAAGTAATTATTTATTACCAATGAATATGATAAAGGGACAACAATTTACAATTGTATCAGCTGGTGTTGGTTGTGATACATCAAAATTATTAACAACAACAGCAACAAGTAATAATTTACAACATCAACAACAAATACAAACACATCATCAATTACAGTTACAACCACAACAACAACAACAGCAACCGCCACAGCTACAACAACAACAATTACAATTACAATTACAACAAAATAAAACATTACTTAGGAATCCATCAATTTTAGTAATGACTAGAAATGCTGTTGGCGCTGGTAGTAGTGGAATTGTTGGTAATGTTGGTACATTAGGTAATTTATTTCAACAACAAAATAATCAACGTACATTAATTTTACAACAAAGTAATTACAGTATTGATATATTAAATCCAATTGAATTAATAAAAGATGAACAAAATAAAATTATTATAAATAATAATAATAATAAAAATAAAATAATCAATATTGATAATTGTAATAATGATTTAATTACAGCTACTGATACACAATTTAATAAAACAATTAATAATAATGAATGTTACACTAATAATGATATAAATGATAAACAACCACATCAAATAATACCAAAAACAATATCATTAACAACATCAACAAATAATTTTAGTACAGAACAATTTTTTAATGGTAAAATAATATTAACACCAACAACAACTATGCTACAACAACAGCAACAACATCAACATATAACAATACCATCATTAACAATAACAAAAACTACACCAACATTAACTTCAACACAAACACAAACACCAACATTAACATTAACTGCAAATATAAATTCTGGTACATCATTCAATATTAATTCAATACAGCAACATCAACAACAGCAACAACAGCAACAGAAAAAAAATCGTTTACAAGAACAAAATGAACAACGTTGTACATTTATTAATCAATTACAAAATAATAATAATATTGAAAAGAATAAAAATTTTATACAAATAAATCATCAATTAAATACAAATAATTATTCTACATCATCATCATCATTAGCATCATATTTAACAACAATACCAAAATTAACAACTGCATCATCATCACAACCAATTATAACTACAACAACAAAAACATCAACACCAATAACAGTATCAATTCAATCAATATCACCGACAACAATAAATAATATACCAGTTACGACAACAACAATAACAACACCAATAACAACAACATTTTTATTAAAAAAAAATTTATTGAATATTGATAATAATCGTAAATTAATAATTGGTAATGTACGTAGTAGTAATATTACTAGTAATTGCAGTGGCATCGTTAATGGTAATTTATTATTAAATTCAACAGCAGCAATAGAATCAAGTAATATTAATATTAATAATAATAGCAACAACAATAATAATAATGGAAGTTTATTATTACAACAATTATCAAGTAATAAACGTAAATTTACAGTAGCAACAACAAATACAACAACAACAACAACATCAACAGTAACAACTGAACGTGATAGAAAATTTAAAAAAATATTAACAGATGATGATGATGATGATGATATTGATAATTTTCAAAATTTTGATGAAACAAATATATTCCCGGACACAAATGATTTATTATTTAATGCAAATCATTTAAAAATAACTGATGATGATGATACGACCGATAATAATGATTATGATGATAATAATTTAATAACAACAACAACAGGTACAACAATAAATCCATATAAATATGATTATAAAAAATTAATAAATGGTAAAAATATAAAATTTAATAAAATTATATTTATGAAAGAGAAAGATGATAAATTAATAAAGAAAAATTTTAATAATAATAAAATTAAAGAAAATTTATTTATAAATGATGATCATTTTATTGATGATGATAATAATATTGATGATGATGATGATGATGATAATAATATAAATAATGATTGTAAATTAAATTTAATTGATAATAATTGTAATATTAATGATAATAATGATGTTGATGATGATAATGATGATGATGATGATAATTTATTATTAAATAATAATTTAATAAATTTAACAGAAGTGAAAAAAATTAATAAAATAAAAAATTATTTAATAAATAATAATGATAATGATAATGATGAAAATATTTTATTAAATGATTGTTTAATTAGTTCTAATCATCATAATAATATTATTGATAATGTTAATGATGATAGTAATGATTTTATTTGTAATTTTAATCAAAATAATAATCATAAACGATTAACAACAACTACAACAACAAAAAGTTATGAAAATTTAAAATGTAAAAAAAAAATAAAACAAGAACAACAAAAAATAACGACAACAATTATAACAACAACAACAGCAGCAGCAACAACACAAAGTACATCAACAATAAATAATTATAATAATAAGAATATCAGTAATCAACAATTAGGAATAAATAAAAAGAATAATAATAATAAAATGTTACGTAAATATCCTGGCAAAATAACGAATATAAAAAATTTATTAAAATTTAATAATAAAGTGACAACAACTACAGTAGCACCAGTAGTAACAGCAAAAGTTACAACAACCGCAACAACAATAGCAGATAATAAATTAAATAAAAATATTAACAATATTGAGTCAACATCAATTTATAAAAAAATTAATCAATTATTAACAACAACAACATCAACAATAACAACTAATCCATCAATAGCAGTAACTAATACAACAATAAATTCAATTACCGCTAGTACATCTAGTAATAATAAATTGTTAACGCCTCATATGATATTTTTTAAGCAACAATCACAGCAACAAAAGAGGCCTGCTACAACTGTCATTCCAACAATAACAACAACAGCAACAATACCGACAACAAAGAAAATTTTAACAACAAAAAAGTTAATTACAAAAGTAATGCCAACATTAAAATATAATCTGCCAATAAAAACAACAACAGCAACAATAAAACATCAAACAAAACAAATTAAAAATAATATAGATGAAAATTATCATAATGACAATGATTATGATGATTTTAATTATAATAATAATGATTACGTTGATGATGATGATGATGATGATGATGATGATAATGATGATAATGATACAATGAACAGTATTAATATTTTTAATAATGATAATAATAAATTTAATAATAAAAAAAATGTTTTAATTAAGAATAAAACATTGATCGATGGTACATCAACAACAATAAGTAATAGTAATAGTATATTAGGTTGTAATAATAATAGTAATAACAGTATTACAGATATTGATGATGATAATGATTATGATGATAATAATGATAATAATGATGATGATAATGTAAATACAATAAATAAACAAAGAAAAACATTAATTGGTTGTGGTAAAAAACGTCGACACTCATCAACATCAACATCATCATCATCATCTTCATCATCATCATCATCAACTACATCATCATCATCATCATCAACAGCAACATCATCATCATCATCATCATCATGTTATGAAGAAATAATTAATATAAATGATAATAGTAATTTAAAGTCTTCCACTTTAAGAAATCTTCCTGTAATTAATTTACTTACAATTAATAATAATAATGATGGTGATAATTTAATACAACAACAGCAACCGATTAGAAAAAAAATGCGTTTATTAAATTCAACACAAACAACATCTACAACATCACCAACATTATCATTATCATTAATTAATTATGATACAACAACAACAACAACAGCAGTAACAACGTCCAGATAACAAAATTAAAAAACAGAAACAACAAAAAATACGCAAAAGTTTGAACAACAACATGACGAAACAAATAGATAAAGACAGACAGACAGAAAAAAAAATCTTTCACAACGAGAGAAAGAAAATAAAAAGAAAAATTAAAGTAAAAAAAAAGAAAAAAAAAAAAAATTCCCACCAAACAAAAAAAAAAAAAAAACAAAAATTAAAAGAAAAAAAATTTAATAAATGTAAATTTTTAATTAAATTTTAAAACTAAGATTTAATAATTATTTAATATAAAAAGTTATAAAGTTTAAAACTAAAAAATTAATTAAAGAGAATTATCTGAGAGAAAATAAAAAACCATAAATAATAAAAAAAAAAAAACAGCATGAAGAAAATTTCAATAATCAGTATTTTAGGTAACGAAAGGTAATAAGTTAAGAAGGGAGTGGGGTGGGAGTCGTGGTTGTAAGGATTAGTAAAACACAAAAAAAAAATAGAAAATAAGGGGGAAATTTTTAAATTTAATGAAAATTCGTTAGAAAAGATAAAACAAAAAAAATGGATAAGAAAAACAAAAGAAAACTAATAGAAAAATTATATTTCCTTGACGTCATTTTTTATTTATTTTTTTTTTCAATTTACAAAAAAATGAAACATTTTTTTTTTTTTGTTATCCAAATTTTCCTTTTTTTTTTTAATTAAATTAAATTAAAATTTTAATGGGAAAAATAAAAACAAACAAAACAAAATCTAGTCAATTTATACAGGTTCCTTTTATTATTTATTTTTAAAATTAAAAAAAAAATATATATTTACATTAAAATTAATGAAAAAAAAGAAGTAGAAGAGATGGAGGAGGAGGAGGATGAGGTAAAAAAGGAGAAAGAAGATTGACAACAAAAAGATTAAAATATTGAAAAATATTTAATGTCCGTTTGTATTTCTCAACGAACACAGAATATGTACAAAGTGAACAGACACGCATACGCATAATAATTGTGAATAATTGAATAGAGAAAATAATCAATTGGTGACTTTGTGAAAACTCATTGACACTTAAGAATAATTTATTATTTATTTGAAACAACCAAAGAAGAAGAAGAAGAAGAGAAAAAAATGTTTCCTTTTTGTTGTACAATTTTTTTTGTTCCTAATTTTTTTTGTTTTTTTTTTCTTTTTTTGTTAGATTTTTAAAATTTTCACGACATTTTGAAAAATTTTCATAGAAAAAATTGTAAAATATAAAAACGAAATAATTCAAACCAAATTAGTACAAAAATTAAAAATACAAAAAAAAAAAAACTCAAAAAAAAAAAAGAAGAAGAAGAAAAAAAAGGGGTAACTTTTTTTATTTCTCCCATTAAAATAAACAAAAAAAAAACTATATTTTCTTTTGTCTCTTTTCATCCAAAAAAAAAAAAAAAAAAGAAACAAAGAAATTATTTTCTACTTTTTTTTTCTAGTCAAAAAAATAAAAAAAAAAAAAATTCTAGTTACAAAAATGTTTATTTTATATTTTAAATTAAATATTAAATTAATAATTGAAGAATTTCAAAAATTTGGTTTTTTTTTTCTAGTCATTTTTTGTTTTTGTTCTTTTGTTATTTTTAAGAAACCAAAAAAAAAAACAAAACAAAAAACTAAACTAAAAACTAAACTTAAAACGGATAAAAAAGAAAAGAAAGAAAAAGAAAATAATAATTTAAATGTAAAAGTTAAAAAAAATTAAAAAAAAAAAAAAGAATCTAGAAAATAATTTAATTAAGGGAGAGTAAATAATTAAAAAAAAAAAAAAAAAAACAAAATAATGAAAATGAAAGAAAAAGAAAAAAAAAAAAAAAGAGAAAAAGAAAAATTTATGGCAACTATTTATTAAAATTTAAATTTAAAAAAAAATTATTTATTGTAAAGTTAAATTAAAATGTAAATTTAATTTTAAAATATTTCATTAAGAGAAAAATAAAATAAAGATAAAACACACAAAAAAGAAGAAGAAGAAGAAGATAAATGAAAACAAAAACAAAAAAAAAAAACACGTTATGAGAAAGAGAAATAAATGAAAATTGATTAAAGTTGGAAAACAAAAAGGAAAAAAATTATTGAAAGGAAGGGGGGTGGGGGGTGTTTAACAAAAGAAAGGAATAGAAGAAAACTAACTTTAGACCTAATTAAGAATATTCATTTGTGTAATAATAATAATAACAACAACAACCAGTGCCTAGATTACGATAAATATGTGAGTGGACTGATGGTGAGTAATGTGAGTAGCGACTCGCACTCGCATATTTATCGTAATCTAGGCACAGAAGAAAGCAGAATTAATAATAATGAGAGGAGGACAAAAAAAGAAAGAAAGAAAGAAAGAAAAAATAAAACAAAAATGACAAACAAAAATTTATCATAAAAAATAAGACTTAACAAAAAAAAAAAAAAAAAAACATAAAAAGAAAATAAAAATTAATTAACAAAAAAAAAAAAAAAAATTAAAGAAAAAAATAAATAAAAATAAATGAAAAATATGCATGTTTGTGTGTGTATGTAAATTAACAAAAAAAAAAAAAACAAAAAAAAAGTAATAAAATTAAATGTTTTAAACGTTTAACAAATTTTCAAAATGTGAAGACAAAAAACAAAAAAAAAAAAAGTTAAGAAAATATTTTAAGCAAAAAAAAAAAATGTCTATGTTCTGGTCGAGTGTTAATTTTAAAACGAGAGAGAAACATTTAAATAATTAATTAAAAAAGATTAAAAAAAAAAAAAAAACTCACCCTCAACTAGACTTCAATTAGTTAATTTTCAATTATATAATTTATTTGTAACGTTCAAAAAAAAAGAACAACAACAACAATAATAATACAAATGTCACTACAAATGTCTCTATGTACCAACTGTATCGTATAATTGATACATTTCAATTCTTACGATATTGATCAGGACATTATGATATTTTATGTTCATAATAAAAATATTCAAAGTTTAACAACAAGTCGAATATAGGAAAAATTTAACAATTTTCAGTTATTTTTTTTTCTCTCCTCCCTCTTTTATTTTTCTATTTATGATTTGTTTGATACAAAATAATTACAAATAATAATTCTAATATATTTGTCTGAATTTTGTGGTGGATTCATTGTAATTAATTCTACTTGTGTTTCTGTTTCTTTTTTCTTTTTTCTTTTTCCTTTTTTGTTTTCTTAACATTTGTCAATTGTGTTAATTTTAATTAACACAAAATTTAAAATCACAAAAATATTTTCTTACATTTACATTAATTATTTTTACGTGTAAATTAATTTTTTGTTAATATTTGGATATGAAGAAGGAAGAATTAAATCGGAATTTTCTTTAGTTTTTTTTTTCTTTTTTTTTAGACTGAAAATCAATAAAATATAAAATATAAAAAACAAAAAAAAAACGTCAAAAATTAACTCGTTACAATAATTTATAAATTGCGCTTATCCCACTAAATTGGTTGTTTTTTTTTTTTATTTATTTTATTTTAAATAAAAAATTAATAAAAATTCTTGTATTGATGTTCATTTTTTTTTTTTTTTTTTTACCATTCATTTTTTATTGACAACAATTTAATTTCTATTAATTAAATAATTAATTATATTTGTCTTAAATTTATTGATTTATTTTCATATTATAATGAGAATATATTCTTGACACAATAATTTCTATTATAATTTACAATTTACAATAAAATCTGGATAATTGAAAATCATCAATTTTTATATAAAAATAAAAAAAAAAAAACAAACAAAGTAAAAAAAAAATATTCATGAAATTTTGGTTCTAATCGAATTTAGTTAATGCAAATTAAAAACAAAAACACACAGATGCCAATATATAAATTCGTGTATCCTGAATAATTGAATAATAATAAAAGTTACAATTGGACACAGGTGTGTGTGTGTGTGTGTTTATTTTTTTGTAACGTTCAATTAAATGAAAATCTTTTCTTTATCAACGTTTACACCTAAAAATAAATTAAAATTGTTATCTATCAAAAAAATAATCAGCAAAAAAATGAAGAAGAAGAAAGAGAAAGAAAGAAATTCAAAGTTAAAAGAAGAAAAAAAGGAAAAACTAAACTATATTAATTGTGTTCAATTTAATTAATTAAATTTAATTATAAATTTTTTTTTTTCTTATTCGCGCACAAAAAAACAAAAACAAAAAGAAAATCAATAAAAATTCAAAGAAGAAGAAAACAATTTTTTTTTTTCAAAATGCACAAAAATATATAAAAAAAAAAAGAAAAACAAAAAAAAAAAAAACAATGTGTACTTTTTCCTTATATATTTTTTTTAAATGATAATAAAAATATAATTAACAAAAAAAAAGTGAAAATGAAGAAGAAACTGAAAAAAAAAAAAGAAAAATTATACAAAAAAAAAAATATGAAGAAAATAAAGAAAAATAAAGAAAAACCTGTATTATAAAATAAAATAATATTAAATCAAAAAGAAAACCAAAAAAAAAAAATCTTTTTTTTTTTCATTTAATTTAATTTTCATTTAAAAATTTTCATTAATGCGTTGAAGTATTTGACGTAAGTTTGCATGGAGCTGCCATTGGCACAGATCTTGGTAGTCAACAGATCATCAAATAGTGGCAGAGTGACACAATAGTGGAAGTGTTGGAAATCTTAAAAGTTCTCAAATACTGGATTGTAAATTTTCTAAACAAATTTTTTATATTTGATTCCATGGCAACTATTAAATTTTAATTATATATTTAATTTGTTGATTGGGAAAATTCCAACAATAATCATTGTTATTTTTTTTATTCATTACAGATTTTTTTGATATATGTTTGAATGCAGTCCTTTAGGGGACCATTAAATAGTCTTGCAGCCCAAATTTCATGACAATCGGTTAAAATTTGAACGAATTATTGTGTCTTTGGCTTTGTCTAAACTTTACAATTTTTTCCTTTTCAAAATGTTACATTTGTGTCAGTGATTTTTGGTTTGAATTTTTTTTATAGATTGAAATTAAGGTAAGTGAAATTTTTTCTTAAATAGATTTCTGAAAGTTGTAAGCACTCAAAGAGAACGTAGCTTTTTCTTATTTGCATGATTCTAATAAGAAAAAATAGCACAGTGGTTAAGTTGTTGTTCTACTACAAGAATTCTGTGGGTTCGATTCCTGCGAGAACAAATTTTTTTATTTATATATAAATAAATATACTTCTAATATCAACTGTTCCAGTTTTGAAGGCAAAAATTTGTCCAAAAAAGTTGGCTTCAGTATTTAATTTTTCAATAATTTCAAAGATCGTATAATAAATGCTACAAGTTCTAATTGGATCTCATGTAAGAGGATAGCGTAGTAAGTTAGATGGTGGCTTACTACGCTTGGATCTCGGGTTCATTTCCTTCCATCACTTTACTTTTTTATTACAGATTTTAATAGAAAAATTATAGATACAGGAATGTAGAATTCCAAGCAGTAAAATAAGTGACAAAACAATTTAAATTTTTCTGAAATCAAATAAATTCGTATCATAGGATGGATTTCAACGCATTGATTTTAATAGGAAAATTATAGATATAGGAATGTAGAATAAGTGACAAAACAATTTAAATTTTTCTGAAATCAAATAAATTCGTATCATAGGAAGGATTTCATCGCATTGATTTACATTCAAGTCGTGGTGTAGTTGGTTTATCATGGACTTCTGTTGAGATGGCTTGGGTTCAAATCTATGATTCTAATGTAATTTTTTTTAACATAAATCTCTACTCAAAATTGAATAAAAATAAACCCAGAACCAGACGAATCTCATATGGTCTTTTGGTGTAGTTGGTTCGTGGTGGACTTTGGCTAAGAGATTCAGATGTTCAAATCTATGAATCTTTAGGAAAGTTTTTTTCAAAAAAATTGAATTTTTATAAGCCTCCTCAAAGTTATGTTCGCCTGTTACAACTAATAATTTTTTTTCTCACTCGATTCTTACATAAAATAAAAGAAAGAGACAGTTATATATATAACCGTCTCTTTCTAATTTCGAAAATTCACCAAAGAAATTGAAAATTTTTCAGATCTCGGTAACAGGCGAACATAATTATGAAGAGGTAAATTAAAAATTTTTTCGCTGAAAAAAAACATCCAACAGAAGATATGAACCCAAGAACTTCTTGACCAAAGTACAATCACATACCAACTTCGCCACAAGACTATATGAGATTTTGATGTTTGTGAATCTATTTTTGATCAATTTTGAGCGAGATTTTTGTTAAAAAAATTTTACTAGAAAAGTAGTTTTGAGTTTTGAACCCAAGACCATACTACCCAAAGTCCAGCACAAACCAACTACAACAGGACTTCTTATACTGATGATTGGGTTGTGGATTTATTTTTAATCCATTTTTAGTTAGATTTATGTTGAAAAAATATTTGATTTCCATCAAAATCTGCTTCATATAAATATGAAGAAGAATTTCTTTCATTGTGTTGTAGAATTTTAATTAAAAAAATTAAAACCCTAATAAGAATTGAACCCGAAGACTTTCAATTGGAAGTCTATAACACAAGGCACTGAGCCATTCCAGACATAATAAAAAGACGATTTGGGAACAATTTATACAAACAGATACATCAATTAATATTTCCAGTTCTCAAGTGAAGTGATTTAATGCAAGAATAATTTAAACGAATTATTGATGTCATAAAAAAATATTGAAATATTAACGAATTTAATAATTTAAAGAAAATGAAATAAAAAAAAAAGAAATGAAAGAAAATGAAGTAAAAAAAAAAGGAATGAAAGAAAATGAAATAAAAAAAAAGGAATGAAAGAAAATGAAACAAAAAAAAAGAAAGAAAGAAAATTAAATAAAAAAAAGGAATGAAAAAAAATAGGAATGAAAGAAAATGAAATAAAAATAAATGGAATGAAAGAAAATTAAATAAAAAAAAGGAATGAAAAAAAAGGAATGAAAGAAAATGAAGTAAAAAAAAAACAGGAATGAAAGAAAATGAAATGAAAAAAAAAGGAATGAAAGAAAATGCAACAAAAAAAAAAGGAATGAAAGAAAATGAAATAAAAAAAACAGGAATGAAAGAAAATGAAATGAAAAAAAACAGGAATGAAAGAAAATGAAATGAAAGAAAATGAAATAAAAAAAAACAGGAATGAAAGAAAATTAAATAAAAAAAAAGTTCAGCAACAAAAGTGATGGCCGGAAACGTTAAGAATTGAATAACAAAAAAAAAAAAAATAGAGAGGTCGGGTGGAGGGTTAAATTCCAAATAAAATTAATTTTTTTTTAGACCCTTAAAAAGTAAGACCATTAAATAGACCATTAAATAGTAAATAAAAAATTAATTTTTTAAAAAAATGGTACTTTTGGACGAATGGATGACCCACTTCTAGGTGCAACTTTTTTCGAACCAAAGACCATCATATTTTTAAATTTAGGTGAAGAGAAACAAAAAAAAAAGAAACAAAAAAAAAAAATAAAAATAAAACAAATAAAATTTGTGTCAATTAATAAAAAAAAAAGAAAAAATGAAAAATTTTTTTGTCATCAATATTTTTTTAATTGTTAACCTAAATTTGTTTCTGATAATTACGAAAAATTACCAAGAAAAAAAAAACAAATTTAAGTCAAATGAAAAACAAAAACAAAACAACACAAAAAAAAAACAAATTTTCAATTGCATAAATTTTGACTAAAAAAAAAAAAATCATTTTCAGCAATTTTTTTTTTTTTTTGTTTTTATTGAAAAAAGTGTAAACATTTATTTATTTGTTTATTTATTTGTTTGTTTGTTTGTTGTTCAACACGTTAATAAATATTTCTTTAAGTAACATTAAATAATGAATTAACTAATTTTAATTGTAACCGTCAAACAGTGAACATCATTTTATTTTATTTTATTTTGGTTGCTACCAAAGTAACGTGCAAATTTTCTAAGTTTAAAATTTTTTAATAAAATTTTATGTGTGTGTGTGTGTGTGTGATTAAAGACAAAGAATAATTTTATTTAAATTTTTTAAAAGTTCTTTTTCTTTTTGTTTTTTTTTTTTTTGTTATTTTAAATTTAATTTAATTTAATTTCTCTTTTTTTTTTTTACTTTTATTTAAAATTTAATTATTTTTCAATAGAACAAAATAAAAAAGAAGCAAAAAAAAAAACAAAAGAAAAGAAAAAATGTTTAAATTAAAATGGCAACTAAATATTCTAATAATATTATTAATATTATTATTGATAAATGTCAATGGTGATGAACAAATAATACAAATAAATTTTAAGAAACCAATAAATTTTTTAAGTGATAAATTTTTAAGTTTTTCTATTGATGATAATAATTTTGATAATGGAAACATTACAATTTCAAGGTAAAATAAATTAAAATTCATAATAATAAAAAATGACAATAAATAAATAAAGAAAATAAGAAAAATCAATTTTCTATAGAAATCATTTAGAAGTTTTAGGTAAAGAATTTCTTCTTTTTTTTTGTTTATTTTATTGATAAAAATTCTTGTGAAAAATCTCAATAAATCAATTGAAGGAATAGAGTAAATTTAATACAGACACACACACACATTGCATATAAATTGCAGATAAATTGTACACTGATTTTGTTTGATTACTACATACAAATTAAAAATTTCATACAATTGAACTTTAAATAAAATCGAATTTCATACAAATGTTTCTTATGAAATTTATAAATTTAATGGCAAAGATTTTACTCGTATCTTGTCATATCTGATTTTGATAAGACGAACGAATAATTATTCAAAAATATATTTCACATTTATTTAATTATTGTTACAATTAATACAATTTATACAATACATTTCATAAATATCATCCCCCCCAATAAATGTCCTCATCCCAATAAATTGCATTCGCCCCAATAAATGTCCTCATCCCAATAAATATTTTTTATTTTAATTTTTATGTAAAATATAAATAAATAAAAAAGAATTTTAATTTGAATTTTTTTCTTAAAAATAGTGAACAATTGTATGAGAGTGTAAAAAAATTATCACCAGCATATTTTAAGATAACACAAAAATCAAAATATTTTTTAAATGGTACATCTGGTTATGATACGGAACAACTTGAATATTATTCAATAAAATGGAAAAAATTTTATAATTGGGCTGAGTAAGTAAAAAAAATATGTTGAAAAATTCTTTTAAAGTTTCAATGAAATATTAGACGGATTTTAACTTTGTGCCACAAATTTTTATTATTCATTTTTTTTTTGTATTTGTTTTTTTTCTTTAAAAAAAAAAATAATTTTCATGAAACTGAACAAAAGTAACAACGTAAATTATTTATTTCTGTGTTTTTATTTTTCTTTTTCTGTTTTTTTTTTTTTCTTAGAACAAATAATTTAACGCCTGTCTTTGCACTAAATTATAATCCAAAAATTTGGCAACCACGTGACGTACTGAAAATATTAACAAAAGCATATCAACTTGGTATATTAAATTGTAATTGGCAGTTGGGAATAGGTAAGATTAATATTTGTGGGTACGGTTTGTGGTGAGAGGGATGGGGAGATGGGAACAATTCATTGTCAATATTTAAAAAAATTATTTTGTCAAAAGTTCCAATTTTTTCCCCTCTTTTTAATTGTTTCACTGGACTAGAAATATTTACTGAGACGATTTTTTTTTTTGTTAATTAATAAAAAAATAAATAACAATAAAATTTAAAAAATAAATAATTTAATTTAATTTTAATTTATTTCAATTTATAGAATTTAATGGTACCAGTGCTGAAAAATATGCAACTGATTTAAAGACGTTACGTTTGATGACAAATTCATTTCCAAAAAATAAAAATGATTGGGGTATTGTTAGTGCTGAATTATCATCAAATAGTGATCGAAATGAAATTTATAAATTTACAGAACTTGTGGAAAATATTGTTGATGCAATTGGATGGATTGAGTAAGTTTTGTTTTTAACATTTTATAAAAATTAATAAAAAATTTTGCTACATTTAAAATTTTAGTTGTGAAATTAAAAAGATAATTTCTAATCCATTAAAGTCCATTAAAATTTGATTTGATAAAATACAGAAATTATTAATTTATTAATAGAAAATATTTACGTTAAATTTTTTAATATTCGAATCAGAACAATTTTAATTCGTATTAAATTTAATATTTTGTTATGGAAATATTGATAAATTTTTTTTTTCAATCAATAAAAATTAAAATTTTATTTCTTAATTCGATTTAAGTTTATGTTACCCGAGACCCTATCACAAAACAGTTAATTAATTTTCTAATCATTTCATCAATTTCTATTAAGAAATTCTATTAATTTTTTCCATTTTTTTTTTCTTTTAAATTTTAGGCCAACCGATTATCAATTAGAAAATAATAATAATATATTTTTAAATACTGACAATTCATTACAAGTAATATTACATTCAGAGACACCAGTATGGATAACAATACCAACAACAAAAATTTCTAATCATTGTGATTATAATTGTTTAATGGATGGACTTAAATGGTGTAAAATATTAGGTGATGCTGGTAAAATTGGTTTTAATGTTTTATATAAAACAATTGAAATGAATGATTTAATAAATAATAATTATAATTATTTTATAACATTATTGTATAAAAAATTAATTGGACAAATTGTATTTGATACAAAATTAATGAATGTTGGTGTACAGAAAAAGTTAACCAATTTTTATACATATTGTACAAAAAATGTAACCGGTTCATTTACAATAATGGGAATAAATATGGATAATGATGAACATAAATTTATACCAAAAATACAACAATATTTTGGTAATGAAATCCATCAATATTTATTAACAATAAATAATGGTAAAATTTATTTCAATAATCAACCAATTAATTTTAATTATAATTTATTACCAATTATAAAAAGAATAAAAATAACAAAACGTTTAACAATCAAATTACCATCATATTCAATTGGTTTTTGGACATTTCCATTTGCAAATTTACGTGAATGTATTAATTTAAATAATTTCAATGATAATATAAAATATTTGAAAAATCTACAATATTCACATGAACAATTAATACAACCAAAAACATCAACAGAAAAATTATTACAAAATTTAATATTAGATAATATAAAACAATTAAATGAACAAAAAATGACACGTAATAAACGTGAGAGTGAATTAAAAGAAAATGAATTTAATAAAAATATAGAACATAAAATAATAAAACGTAATAAACGTTTTGTATCAATTGAAACAAATAATTTATTAAATACAAATTTATTAAATGATAAAAAATATAAAAGGGATCGACGACAAATTGATCGTTTATTTAAAAATTTACCAAAATTAAAGATAACAGAAAAATTACAAAATAAACAAATTTTCACTATACCAAATGTACCAATTATAACACAATTACAAGAAAAACAAATTGATGAACGTACAGTATTTGCACAACGTGATAATCCAACAATACCAAATGGTGATATTTTTTTACAAATTGGTAATAATAATGAGAAATTAACTGATTATGATTATGTTGAATTTAATATTGATGGTAATCATACAAATAAAAATTTACAATTAAATAAATATGATGAACAAATTGATGTACCAGATGATAATAATGGTTATGTACCAAATGAATATTATGAAGAATTTAATAAAAATTTTGAAAAAATTATAAAAACAAATGAGATGAATGAAAGGGAACATCATGAAATATGGGAGGTTCAAGAAAATTTAAATGATTATGAAGGTAATAATAATAAAGAAATAACAGATGAGAAAAATGTCAATATAAATTTTGTTATGAAAGAATTAGAACCAACATGGAAACAAAATCAAGAAAATTATATGAAATCTGTACATAATTTAAATACATTTTATGTATTAAATAATAAAAATTCAAAAGAATTTTTACAATCAACAAGTCAATTATCACAATCACAATTATTTCCACCACCTAAAAATGATTTCGATGATGATAATAATGATAATGATGATAAATTTTTTACAAGACGTGAACATCGTTTACCAAAATTATTAAATGTTAATTTTCCAAGAATAAAACGTAATATTAGAAAATCAAATGGGAAATTTACTAATGACAATCTTATTTTATCAACAATTATAAATCTTATAAATAAATTTGAAAAGAATGGAATAAATTTTGAGAAAATTAATAATAAAAATAATATTATTAAAGAAAATAATGAAAATATGATAAGAAAAAAACGTTCGATAATTTATGGTAAAGACAATAAAATAAAACGTAAATTAAAAGAATTATTACCAAATAGAAATTCATTTTTTCCACGAAAATTATTTTCAAATAATAATCAAAATTTAATACGTTATCCACGTCATATACATTGGGAATCAACATCATGGGAATCAAATGAACTTTATAATACAATACCAAAAGAATTAAATACAGATGAATTTGTACCATCAATTAAAATAAATAAAAAACATACGTTACCATTAGACAATAATGAAATATTACAGCAAAATAAACCAATTATATCCGTAAATGTAACGAAACAATTAAAAAATAAAAATGTAATAGAAACAATTAATGTAACTGATACAAATTTAACAGCATCAGTTACTGATAATACAAATAATAATAATACAAATTTAAATCATCATGTACATAAAATAATGAAAATTATGGGTAAAACATTCTTAAATGTTATGGAAAAAGCACATAAACATATCCACGGTTGGTTTAATATGTTTGATTAAGAAAAAAATAACAAAACAAAACTCACAGCTGTCAAAAAATTTTGTACTGTCAAAAATTCCTGTACTGTGAAAAAACAACAACAACAAATTATTACTGAAACAATTTTTCTCTTATAATAAATTTTTTCTATTTCCTTCCTTTACTAAAGAAAAAGGGAAATTTTTATCGTTTTATTAATTTTTTTTTTTTTTAGTAATTAAGTGAATTAATTATAATTCTATTTTATATATTTATTTGATGTAAAAACTTAAAAAAATAAAGAATTTTATTTTATAAAAAGAAAATTTGTTTCAATTTTTGATGATGACTTTTTTTTTTTTTCTCAATGATACTTTTTTTTCTCTTACCTTTTTTCTTCACTTTCAAAACTGAACAGAATAAATTACATTATTTTGTGTTTTAATCATCAATAACTATTGATGAGAAAATAACTGAAAAAACAATTTCTATAAAAATCAATAAATGTGTTAAAGAAATAAAAGGACAAATTAAATATTTTTTGAAATTAACATTTTGAAATTTTATTTGACATAAAAAATTTTTTTGTTTTTACAAATTTAATTGAATATACAAATCTTTAAGGCAATTTTGTATTTTATTACAAATTTATTAAATTTATTTTAATTTCATTTTTATTTTTAATTCATTTTAATTTCATTTTTATTTTTAATTCATGTTCAAATTTTTATTTGCATTTTTAATGAAATTTTTTAGTTTTTTATTTTAATTCAATTTTTATATTTTTTTTTTTTTTTTGTTTTGTGATTATTGTAAAATGTAAATGAATTCATTTTAATTTGATTTTAATTTATGTTCAATTGAAATTTTTTATTTGTATTTATTTTTGTTGTAAATCTAAATGTTTTTAATTGTTTTTTTTTTTTCTAACATTTACTATTTACATAAAAATGATTTTTTTAAATTTTATTTTTATTGAATTTCATTCAATAAGAATAAATAATTATATTAAATAAAATATAATTGATCAAAATAAATAAATTACTCTTTAATCCACATAACAATTTGATTAGGTGGCGGATTTATTAGATTAGGTGAATTCGTTGGAACTATCATTGTAGGAAATAACCATACTGGATGATGGGGTACTCCTTCAACTTTGGTATATATTGGTGCAACAGAAGGTACACGATATAAATTCGCGTATTGCTTTCTGATTCTGAACGAAGTTTGTGATGACCGGAAGATTTCTGCTGTTCGAATTTCTTGTTGGGTATTATGTGAATCGCGACAAAATAACCAACATATAATGGTATGTTGATTTGGAATACTAAGAACATGTTGGTTTTGAATATTTAAATTGTTTCCAAAAGTAGAAACGTAAGGAATTATATTGTATTGCAAATTTTCGTTTATGTTGTGGACGTGTTGATTTTGGTTATTTGGAACAAATACGTTTTGTATTGGTACAAATTGCTGTTGACAAGGGGGAAGGTATTGGTTTTTATATGGAGCTTTTACATTTTCGTTCTGACAAGTTTTCTTTTGAATATTTGAAGTGATTCCATCTTTTAAATGGGGAAGGGGGAGGGGGAGAGTGAGTGAGGAAGGAGGAAGGTTTTTATATGGAGCTTTTACATTTTCTAATTTTTTTATCCTTTGTGCTGATTGTGTAGATGAAAATGGTGGTCGCATTATAGGAAATGTATTTAAAGATACAAATTCTGGCATGGTTACTGATGTTGGAATTGTATGTTCGTTTTGACAAGGTTTGTTTTTAATATTTGAAGTGATTTCATGTTGTAAATGGGGAAGGGGGAGGGGGAGAGTGAGTGAGGAAGGAGGAAGGTTTTTATATGGAGCTTTTACATTTTCTAATTTTTTTATCCTTAGTGGTGATTGTGTAGATGAAGATGTATTTGAAGATGAAAATTCTTCGTCGGTCATCTTTTTATGAACAATACAATGTTGTTGTTGGGATACAATGGTATCAAATTGATCAAATATCTATAAAAAAAAAATTAAATAAATAACATTATTTCTGTTCAGAGTTGATTAGTGAAAAAGGGATGGATCATAATTGAAATATATATGATTACCTCGATATAGTCTTCCGCATATTTAGCTACTGATGGAATATCAGTCCGTTGTGGGGTCCATATTGTTTTCAGGTTCACTTTTCTGTCATGTTCCGTTTGCTGAATTTCTTCTGCAGTTGTGTCAGTTTTTGTGGGAACCAACGAATTTTGTTCCTGGTATACATAATGCTTCTCATTTTAAAGGTTATCAAGTTCATCAAATATGTTTAAAAAAAAAAATAAATAACATTATTTCTGTTCATAATTGATTAATTTTATATTGTATGGAAATATTTGTGTTATGTGAAAAATGGATGGATGATAATTGAAATACAATATAATTACCTCATCTTCCGCATATTTAGCTACTTTTTTAGCTTGTTCTTTTTGTGCGTTATAAATTTCATCATCCCATTGTTCCATCGAAAATCCTTCTTTAGATGTATAGGCCGTATAACTTGTTGAAGTTTTATCTGTTCTGGCACTTATATTAAATGAGTCAAATGTATCAAATGAATCCGTTGTAGAAGTTATATCAGGGGTAGTAGTTCTACTAGTTGAATCGGACGTAGCAGGCATATCAGTTGTAGCACTAGTATTGCTTATTTTATCTTGATCACTTTCATTGTGCTGTGGTGACTCTATAATTGCATTAGGTATTTCTTCTTGGTCATGCAAATATGGTTCCGGGTATACATCATTCTTCTTCTCATTTTCAACCATATCAAATTCAATAAAAAAAAATAACATTATCAGAATTGATTAATTTTATATTGTGTGGAAATATTTGTGTTAATTTAAAAAGGGATGGATCATAATTGAAATAATATATAATTACCTCATCATCCTCTTCTGATGGAATATCATCCTTTGGTTGACGCCATGCTTTATTATGGAACATCTTTAAGCTTTTTAGCTTATTCTGATAAAAAAATAAAACAAACCAAAAAAAAAATTAAATAACCAACAAAATCAAATACTAAATGAAAAACGAACAATCTTTGAATAGAATCTTAAGGAGAATAAAGACAAATTTTCATTATAAGTTAAAATGAAATTATAAGACTTAAGCCGAACGTTAACCGAACACAATTCTAAAATACGAATTCTATAAACGTGTTTTTATATTAAAAAAATATAAATTATGATTTTAATTTAACTTAGTATTACACTGATAAAACATTTTATGCATGAGAAAAATTAGAAGTAAATTACATCATCAGAAAATATATGTTTAATAATAAACGGGAGTTACAAAGAAATTATATTGAATCATTCTATATAAAGAAGTAAACGTTTTTATTTTTAATAGTGTTTGTCTTTATAGTTTTTTCTCAAAAAAAGGAATGAATAATTTGTTTAGTCTATATGAAACATATAATATGCACATATAAATATTTCTATATTAGGTATTTCACAAAAGAATTCTTACACTATATTTTTTGTTGTTTCATATAAAAAAAAAAAAATAATTAGAACTAATTGATTGGTTTTCCTTTAACTGAATAAATATAATTATTATTTTATTATTTATTAATGAAGAAAAATAATTATAATTATTTAAATAATAAGATGATATGTTCTGATGGTGACTTTATGTCTGAACAAAATAAAAAAACAGAAAAAACTGAAAAATATTAATGATATTCTTTAAATTATCATTTCAGATCATTCAATTTGTGTTCAATTTTTAATGGTATGAATTTTACTATAATTTTAAGATGATTCAAAATATTCCTCAAATAAAATATTAAAAAAAATAAATAAATAAATAAATAAATAATATAAAACAAACAGCGAAAAAATAATCACAAAAAAAAAAACGATCAGTAGTTGTCTTCGCTAAATTAAAAAAAAATTTAAAGTTTATTGGGTTTGATGCCGTGCTAAATTTAAACCGTGAAAAACCATGAACTAAAGATTTTTAAGCTTTTTTTTGTGAAATGCACAAACATAAAAAAATTGGAATTTTTTTTTTAATGAAAATTATTAAAATAATATCAATAAAATGAAGATATTTGAATAATAGGTAAAACTTTAAAGGAATATGAAATAATTATTTACATAAAAAGAATAAAACTGATAAAATATGAAAAAACTTATTAAAAAGTAAGCGTCGCTTCTATTTTTCCGAAAGAATTCTTTCTTTGAAACTAGAATTACTTTAATTACACGGTTTTAACACTAGAATTACTTTAGTTAAGGCATATTCATTAATTTAATTATTACATTAATTAAATAAAGAACACAAACAGATAACAATTAATTCATTTTATATTAACTTGAAGATGCAAATTCACTAATTTTAAATTTTACACCCAAAATTTTATATAAAATTCAATTTTTTATTTAAATATACAATTAATTAATAAAATTATTGTATGTTGTGCATCCGTAATAAATTATTAAAGAATTAATACGTGATTTTATCCTTTAAAAAGTAAAAGAAAAAAAGAAAAAAAAAAACAAAAGACGCGGATATCACAAATTTAAAATATAAATGGCGGAAAGACGATATAGAAACAATAAATTTTAGAAAATATGTAATTAAATAAATATACTTACACGAAACGAAAATCAGCAATCTAATTATGTTAACAAAATTCTTACGATTTATTTTACATTAATTTCCTTAATATAAATAATCTAGAAATTATTTCTTTAAAATTTTTCTGTGAATCTCAATTAGTTAAAAAATATCATACGATATTTCACCCACACAACTGCATAACAATAAGGTTTATACGCTAATAATCGTTTCATACGAATGAGACAGAATCAATCCTTTTATTTCTCGAATAATTCTATTAAATTTCTCCAATCTCTCGATTGGTTAAAAAATATCATACGATATTCACACACACAACCGAATAATGCAGAATCAGAGGGGTTGACAAAATGTCGAAAAAAACCGTTTATTTTTTGTTTTAGTTTGAGATCTCATTTTTTTTTGTACTAAATTTCTTTATAAAAAAAAAAAAAATTATCTGAGTAAAAATTACAAAAACAAAAAAAAAAAAAAGTGGTAGAATTATTTTTAAATTTCCTTAAAAAAAAATACTTTTTTTGAATTTCATTAAAAAAAATACTTTTTATGAATTATATTTCTATATTTCAGTGCGTACGTAAATTGGAGGAAAAAAAAACGTGATCTGTCAGATTTAAAAAAAAATTTCTTTACAACAGGATTACTCAATAAATTATAAAATTTAAGTGTTCCATGTTCCATTAACATTAAAATCTTTTGTGTTAAAAAATTTATAAAACTAAAATTAGTTATTTACCTTATAAGTAAAGAATCTTCAGTTCTGTCCATTCTGTCAAATTTATCGGAACCAGTTCTTGATTTACATCTGTAAACATTGTATGGTTCTGAAGAATCAAACAATAAAACTTTAAGTAAATCATCTTAGATATATAATCAGCTATCCAGGGAACTTTTAAAATTAAAACTTTGTGTTTCTTGACAAAATATTCGACATATTGACGAAATCTACAAATTGCAAAAGAAATTAGTAATGAAATAAATATAACTTTATACGACTTTTATGTTGTTTACCTGTGTCGGTATTATTGCTTCCAGATTGATAAAGTGCTTCTTTTTGTATATTGACAGATGAGTTGATAAAGTTCTGATTAAAACTATATATTCTTTGCTCCATGTATTTGATCATATTGTCTATATAATCGATTATTATTATTGCCACTCTCGATACAATAGAATTCCTTTAGGGAATAAAAAAGAAAAAAAAATCAAATGTCAGTATTATAATTAATAACAACTTAATTTAAATCACTTTATCCTCCAAAACTTACATATAATTTTCTAGAGAACAAAAAGGATTATCAATCAATCCTAATAAATTGATAATAATATTAAATTTAATTTATATTTTTATCCGAATTGTTAAAAAAAAGAAAAATAATACAAAAAAACCTAACAACATTTACAATTTACAGTTAACGAAAATATTGAAATAACGGTATCACAGCTGATGTGCGAGAGAGAAAAAAAAATTCTCACTCTCTAGCAACTCTTATGAAGAAAAAAAAAAAGTAAATCGCTAACTATTTTTTTTTCTTTTAAACTTTTTATTTGTTTTTTTTTTTTTTAAAATTACAATTAACAATTGTAATATGATTCAATATAATGTTATTACATTATTTATAATGTATATTATTCTGTTTATTTTTTAAATTGATAAATTTATTTTTAATTTTAACATTTAACTACGTCGTTATGTTTCTTTATTTAGTGGTGTGTGTGTGTGTGTATGTATGTGTATGTGTTTGATGTGTAAAATGAATTCAAATAAAAATTTTATTTTGTTCTTTCAGAAAAAATTTTCAAATTGTTTAAATTAAATTGAAATCTGTTCGTTTAAACAAAATTTGCAATTTTGAATCTTTACATAATGTTTCTCTTTGATGACTTGAATGAATAACATGCAGTGTACGTACATTTTCATTAATAATGGGTACAGTGTTTAATTTTATTTATTAAGACATTAAGTTGTACATTGTCCTAGAAATTCAAAAATAACTGTGTACACATAAAAAATAATTTACAAAAATCAACAATAAGATTCTTCATTTTTATGTTTCGTTATATTTAGATTCTTAATTTATCATTTTTCAAATTTTAAACTTTTATGAAAGTCAAATAAAATGACAAAAAAAAAACTAAATAAAAAAAACGAAACATTTAACATTTTATTATTTAAACAAACATATTTGAATATATTTAATGACATTTTACCTAAGAAACATATTCAATTGTTACAAAATTGTATTGTTATTTTTTTTTTTTTTTAAAGTAAAATTAATTTCAATATTACATCATTTTAGAAACATAAATACAATTTTTTTTTTTTTGAGTGAGAAATTACAAATTCAATTATTTTTTTCTTTAACAGGGTGAATACAACCAAAAATTATACATAAATAAATGAACAATAATGTAAATGATTATTTTTCTTAAATTGAAAAGAATATTTTCAAAAGATTTTTGTAAAATCGAAAAGTATTTTAATCAAAAGAAAAAGAATCTTTATTCTGTTTTTATTGTTTTCATTTAAATAAAATCAATTTAAAATACCCGTAACAACTCGCTCTTTCTCTCTCAACATCTTTCTCACCACATGTAATATTATAAAATTTAATTATTTTTTTTTTGTGTTTTTTTTTGTTTGTTAATAAAAAGAGAAAAAAAAAACGTAAGTAAATATATAAAAAGGAACTTCATTTTGCTAATTTTTTATTTAGAAAGAAAAATAAAAGGAAAAAAAAAGAATACTTAAAAATGTGCGTGGAAAATAAATGTTCAATTATATTTTTCTGTATCTCTTTGTTTTGAGTTTAGGTAATGTTGGGGGTGGGCAGAAACAATGTAAAAAATAAAAAAATAACAGACCTACCAAAATTGAAAGCAAAAAAAAATATATTAAATATTGTCACATCTGTCCGTTAAACGTTTTTTGTTTTTAACAAAAAAAAAAATAATAATTTTATTCAATTTGATCGCTTAAATATGTACAAACACTAAAAGTCTTATTGTTCTTCTTTTTTTTTACACGTCTTTATAAAAACAAATTTTATTTTCTTTCTATTTTGTTTCCCCCCACACCACCGACTCTCACCCAAACCCTATCTATCTGTTCTCCAATTAAATGTTACACAACATTTTGTGTGAAGAGAAGAAAAATATATAATGAAATTCCAACGATTGCACCATCACAATTAATTTAAAAAAAAAATAAAGAAAAAATACTTTCATGAAAATTAAAAGGGAGATTATTATTCTTTGTATTTAAACCAATAACCTAATTTCTTTAATTATATAATTATATCATTGTTTAAAACGAAAAGAAAAAAAAAACGAAAAAAGAAAAACTAAATTAAAATACTTACAACAACCAAATAGTGTGTTGTTGGTTTTTTTTTATGAATAAACAAAAGAAACAAAGTAAAAAAGAAAAATCAAATGATAGAATAGAAAGATTATTGTATTGAAAATAAATTTAAAATGTGATCGGTAAGAAATTAAAAGTAGACAAAAAAAAAAGTTTGTAGAATATTTTCTGTTTTAGTTTTTGTTCTTGCTGCCATTATTATATTTTTTTATGTAGAAATTATTCAATAATTCATTATTCTTAATTATTCTTTTTTTAATATACTTTATTATTCAATATTTATTTATTGATTTTCATTTATTATTATGGTTTTTTTTGGGGAAATACTAGGATAAGTGATTCTTATCTAATTTCTAATACTAAATTTATTTTTTCTTCTTCTTCTTCTTATTCATCTTCTATTTTTATTTCTTTGTTTGTTTTTTTTTTTGTTTTTTATCATTCTATTTATTATCATTTTTATCGTTTTAATTCTTCTTAACTCTTACAATATTTTTATGCTTCTTTTTAATTCAATATTTTGTTGTGTTTTTGCTATTTTTTCCCTATTTTCAAAAATTTCGTTTTTTATTTTATTTGTTTGAAAATCACGTTTCTTTACTGGTTCGTCAAATAATCTTGGTTATCATTTTTGAGGTGACAACATCCAATAAAAAATAAAAAAAGAGAAAAGAAAGACAAACGAAAAGATAAATTAGACATGACAACAACAACAGCAACAAAAAAGTGTTTTCGACTTTATTATTGAATTAATATTTAAGAACGCATATATGGATAATCAATATCCGTTAATGGTATAAATGTTTCTTTAATTGCTTGTGGTGTTGTCCATCTAAGTATATAACTTGGACTTCCTGCTTTATCATTTGTACCTAAAGTAAAATTAAAAAAAAAAGGAAAAAGAAAGCATCAGCGTTTATTGTATAAAGAAGATTTTGTTAAAATAAGAAAATGAAAAATAGTATTAAAATAAAATTTTTAAACAAACCAGAATGACGTCCACCACCAAACGGTTGTTGTCCAACTACAGAACCAGTTGATTTATCATTTATATAAAAGTTACCAGCAGTCATTTTAAATTCTTCAAGTGCTTTCACAAGAAACTCTCTACAAATTATGAACGGAAAAAAAAAGAAAAAAGTTTTCATTTAATAAACAAAATGGAAAATACTAATTATAAGTAAAGAATCTTACTCATCTTCAGCAAATACAGCACCAGTTAATGCAAATTTAGTTGTATCACCAACTAATTTCATTGTTTTATCTAAATCATTATCCTTATAAACATAAATTGTTAGAACAGGACCAAATATCTCTTCAATCATTAATGTTTCAGTTGGTGTTGCTGCCTGTACAATTGTTGGTTCAATAAAATAACCTTTACTATCATCACAATTACCACCAGCTAATATTTTCAAATTATCAGAACGTTTAGCATGATCAATATAATTTTTAATACGTTTATATGCGGTACTATCAATAACAGCTGAAGAAAATGATTGAAAATCAGTTGGATCACCAATTTTTAATTTTTTCACTTCCTCTAATAGACCATCTTTTATTTTTGGCCATAATGATTCTGGTACATACATACGTGAACATGCTGAACATTTTTGTCCACAATATTCAAATGCTGAACGTATTGTACCATTTATAACTGTATTTATATTAGCTGTATTATGTACAAAATGATAATTTTTACCACCACACTCACCAATTAAACGTGGAAAATTATTATAAATTTGTATATTTTCACCAACTTGACGCCATAAACGATTAAATGTTGGTACAGAACCAGTAAAATTAATACCAGATAAATGTGGTGATGATGTTATTGTATCACCAAATACAGGACCATCAGCTGGTATAAAATTAACAATACCTGGTGGTAAACCAGCTTCACGCATTATTTTAAATATAATCCAATTTGATAATATTGCTGTATCAGATGGTTTCCATAAAACACCATTACCCTATTTTATTAAATTAATTTTTAATAATTAACGTTTGTTCTTTTTTTCTTTCTTTCTTTCTTTCATCTTCTTTTCATATTAATTTCAAAGAAATTTTTATATACAGACGAACATGCATGTTATAAAGTTAACAGTGACTTTTTAAAAATAATTATTGAAATTAATTTTCTAACAAAATATTATTTCAAGTACAAGTTTTAACAAAATTCTTCTGTTTATATATATATATATATATATATATATATATATATATATATATATTTGAAAATGTTTTCTTTGAAATTAAGAAAACTAAAAGAGTTTCATGAACTAATCATCTTACCATTAATGCTGGTGTATAAGCTAAATTACCACCAATTGCTGTAAAATTAAATGGACTAACAGATGCAATAAAACCATCAAGACCACGAAATCTTATTGAATTTTTGGTTACACTTATGTCTTCGCTTATTGGCTGATATTTAATACCTTCTTTTAAATAGAAAGCATTTATTCTAACAACAAAAAAAAAGTAAAGTATGAAAACCAAAAGACAACATTAAATAACATAAAAAAAACATAACAAACCTAATAAAATCAATAAGTTCAGCAGCAGCATCAATTTCAGCTTGTATAGCTGTTTTAGATTGTCCCAACATTGTTGCTGCATTTAAATCAGAACGATATTTACCAGCCATTAATGTTGCTGCTTTCTCCCATATATTTATACGTGTTGATAATGATGTTTTATCCCATTTCTTTTGTGCTTCACATGCTGTATCTATTGCTTTTTTTATTGTTTTTGCATCAGCATAATAAAATTGTGCCAATTTATGTTTATGATTATGTGGCATTACCTGATATTTTTTATCATTATTTCTTATTTCATCTGTACCAATAACAATTGGTATATCTGTTATATTATCTGTTAATTTTTTTATTGATAAATTTAATTGTTTACGTTCATCAGAATCTTTAAGATAACCCAATATTGGTTCATTTTTAACTGTAAACTCATTAATTTTTGGTGGGAATATTATTGATTTTGTTGCCAAAAATCTTTCAGCAATTCTAAAATAAATAAAAAAAAAAAACAGAAACAATAAAATCTACATAGTTTTTGAATTTGTGACAAAATATAAAAGATTAAAAAACATTCAATTTGTAGGCATACACACAAACAGACAACACATGTATATATTTGTATGTCATAGTTTTTTATTTTTTCTAAGAGAATTTCCTTAAGTTGAGAGAAAATACAGAAAATTAAATAATAACGAATCAATCAATCTGTCATGCGGCCCTTTACTTTTTTTCCAATATTGAAAATTCAAATTGAAGTGATTTAAATTGATTGATTTAAACCAGACTAGTTTCATAGAGTTAGTTAAGGATTTGACATTTTCAATATTTTAAAAATAAATAAATAGAAATTGGAATGACGACAATTGTGACATAATTACGTCAAACAATCATTTTCTTTCCCTTTCACATAATTGATTACGTAAATAATTACCTGAGAAAACGTAATCATACCATCCCCCCCAATGACAGAAACAGTTTCGTAACAGAACATTTTTGGTAGATTAAAGGGAATTTTTTTATTACGTAATACGAAAATGTACGTCAATGTTGTGAGAAACAAAAAAAAAACAATTTCAAGACAAATGGAAAGGTTTTGAAAACAGCCTTAATTCAGTTAACAATTTGCTTCTTACATAATCTAAGACATTCTCATTTGTTGTTATTATTTTTATCTTGTTATATATTTTCAATTAAATTCATTTTATTACTGTCTGTTTTAAATTGAATTTAATTTCTGGACTTGGCAAAAAGAGAATTTTTTCATTTAAAATTTTTATTGATTTCAATTTAAATGTTTTTTTTTCTGTTTCTTTTTTTCTCTCTCACACTTTCATTCCCCTTTCTCTGTTTCTCTCAATTGAAGGTGTAACATTGGAAATGAATTTGTTTTTTTGTCTTGTTCTCTTGACAATTTTTTATTCTTAAATTTCAATCATAATTCGAATTATGAAAATTTTTCTTGATGATGATTTTTAATTAATTTACAAAAATAAACCGAAAAAGAAAAACTAAAGTTAAATGAAAATAGAAAAATATTACAAATAAACTAGAAAACTCGTAGAAAATAATTAAATTAATTTTAAGTTGACAATCTACAAAAAAAAAAAACAAAAAAAAACAATTTAAGTTCAAGATATTTTATAATCTTCAGAAAACTATAATTAAATAAATTGGGAATTCCACAATTCATTGAAAATTGAAATAAAAAATAAACTAATTATCTTATCTTTTATTTATACAATAATTAACCTAAGTAATTAGTATAATTATATTAATTGCACTGACCTTTGAAGATTAACAGATGATACAGCTTGTTTACGTATTACAAACATTGTAAATTTATATTAAAATTTACTTTTAGCCTTCTTAATTTTAATCAAATTAATTATTAATTTCTTACAATTTTCACTTGCTTTCTTTTTGCAATCAAAACAAAATAAAAAAAAACAAACACTTTCGGATAATGAGAAAGGATTTTATATATAATTTTCTTTTTATTTGATTATTATGTGTTTTTTTTAGCAAACCATTCACTAATTTAATACTAAATTGAAAAACAATTTAATTTGTCTTATTAGTTGAATTGTTACTTTTTTTTTTTCATTTATTTGAAAATTATTAGATAAAACTTCTGTTACATAAGTTCAACCTTGTCACTGACACTATGAATATTAAAGAAATACACACACACACACTTATACAAAAAAAATTCGTCCAAATTCACGAATTGCAGTAAATAAATATAAAAATTTTCACACAAATAAAATAAAGCATTGTCATGCGCAATAGAGCTTCTTTTTTTTTACGGCAGGGATGAAAACATTACGAAACATTTTTAGTACTACTTGTACTACTTTTACATGTGTAGCCAAATTTTTTTTTTCATAATGTTTGTGCAAGGCTGTGTTATTTATCGTTAAATTAATTTATTTCGAAAAATCTCGAAATTTGAGTTCAGTGTATAATGTGTAACTTCAATTGAAAATTGTACGAAATTTTAGAAAATACTACTAAGTAGTATAGAATATTTTTTTGTGTGTCAGTGTCAGTTTTTTCTTTACCAAAAATTTTCCCAATGAATTAAATACACATAATAATTTTTTTTCATAAAAAAAAATAAAAGATGGGGACTTCTAGCTCATCACAACCTAGAACAGTGACAATTGATAATGATTCACCAGCTGGTGTTATAGATGTATCTGATGCTGTTGTACAACGTTTAAAAGGTGGACTTGCAAAAGGTATAGTAGACATTAACCTCTAATGTTATGCAATAAAATATAATAAAAATATATAACTATTTATTTATAAATAAAGCAAATGCAAATGCAAATGCAAATGCAAATGCAAATGTTTTTGCACCAGAACCAGAACGTGTACCAAATGATGTAAATTATTATGTTAATTCTTCTGTTCCACAAACACATCAATGTTATGGTGGATCAATTACTGCCGCTGATGTCATGAGAAAGAAAGAATTAGAATTAAAAAATAATGATTTGTACTGGAGCAAAAGAATTCAAGATGTAGAAAAGAATTATCAAAAAACAAATTCCATACTAGAAGAAGAATATAATAAAACTGTAAGTTGTTCAATGTTTTTCATACATAGATAAAGATCTTCGTGTCTGAGACTCTGAATAACCTTGGCGCTTGATTATATTTTTTGGCTACATAGCTAAAATTCAAAATAAAATGTTAAGATATATTTGTTTAGATCTTCAATTTTTATTGAATTAATTAAAATCATTTTCAGTCACTTAGACGAAGGTTCAAAATCTTGGGCAGTTAGAAGTAGAACAATTTTTATTAAATAAGAGAATTTACTGAATTTTAATGAACTTCAATTTATAAATTCAGAATAACATTAAAATAACTAATTGCAATTATTTCTATTTGTTTAGATTCAAGAAGTAAAGAAACAATTTAAAACATCAATGCCAGCCCATCGTTTACCAGCATGCTTAGAAATCAAATCAAAGTTGATTAAATGTTTTGAAGATAATTCAAAGGAGCCCCTAAAATGTTCCAAAATTGTGAATGAGTTCATTAGCTGTCTTGGCTCGAGTACTACACCATCAGTGAAATAAAATATACTTTTAGTTTGAAATTTATAGAGAAATTATGAAAAAATATAACACACAAAAAAAATAAAATAATTGTTTATTATTTTGATTTTTTTTTCTATGTAATTTTGATTTTTTTTTTCGTTCAGTTTTATTTTTGTTATTTAATGATTTTTACAGTGTGTGTTTTTCAAGTTGGTAACACTGACAGCAAATGTCAATTTTTTGACGAAAATATATATAAATATTTTTTTTCCGAGGGAATTTTACGATGTTATACATTTTTTAAGTGTTCTGACTGGAGTTGTAATTTATTCAATTGTTTATTTGTTGAAATTTATATAGATTATTTATAACAGATGTTATTATATTTTTATATGATTAGTTAAAAAATAAATATAATGAATGAAGTGTGTCGTTTTTGTGGTGATCAAATTAGTGAATTTATTGATTTATTTGAAAAGAAATTGATTGAAAAAATAACATCGTGTTTACAACTAAAGGTAAATTTTATTTTTATTTTAAATAACAAAAAAAAAAATTAGCGTTATTATTATTGTATTTTCTTATCAGTTTCCTTTAGATGATGATCTGCCAAAAAAAATATGCTATACATGTAATGAGAAATTAGAAAATATTTTTGATTTTATTGATGTAATTTTGTGTACAGAAAAAAAATTTAAAACACAACAGCTTCCAAAATATTATTCACAAAGTCTTAAAATAGTACCAGTTGCTAATTTATTAGCAAGAGAAGTATTAAATGTAAGTTATTTTTTATTAGAATTTAATTATTATTTTTGTGAAGTATTTTTCGTTATCCTCTCTACATAATAAACATAAAAATCATACTAATTTCTTTCATAATCACATCCATACATATCCTCCCCTCCCATAAACCTAATATTTTCTATTGTTTCTTTTTTTTAAGGATTGCAATACACTAGACAACGTTAAAGAGAAAATTTATAAACTGCCAAATTTAAGGTGAATTTATTGAAATTTTTTAATAAAAAATCATAATGTTTTATCTGAAAGTTTCACTTAAAATTCTTAGTATACTAAATGCCCGGTATTTGACTAAATGAAGAAGAGTAAGATTCTTATCATCTTATAATGTAAGATTAAAGGGAGCAAAAATTATTGTGAAAACCCAACAAAAATGTTATTATTTAATTAGTTTTTGGTAAAGACAATTTAAAATTTAAAAATAGAATAAAGTATTGTTAAAATTACGATGTTTATATTCTATGGAAATGAATTCTGTGAAACTTTTAGATACAAATCACTAAAATATAACAAAAAAAAAAAAACCTAATTCTAAATCATCTTTTTTATAGGATACAAAAAATAAATAAGAAACCAGTGAATTCAACAGTTGTCGAGCATTTGGGTAATTCATTAGATAAAAATAATACAAATGAACCACAAATATCAAATTTAATACAAAAATTACAAAAGAAATCAACAAATTTAACAATATCAAAAATTGGTAAAAAAGCATTTGATTTAAAGAGAGAATTAGATGATATTAAACTGGAATTGGATGATTGTAAGATAGAGGATGTACAATATGAACATGATATATTATTAGATAATATTAGTGACATTAATAATATTGATAATGTTTGTATTGATGATGTTATACATAATGTTATTGATGAAGATATTGATGATGATGATGAAATTGATGATGATGATGATGAAGATTATGAAGAAGAAGAGGAAGATGATGATGATGAAGAAATTGATGATGATATAACAGAAAATTATGAGCCAAAATTTAAAAAAAATAGGTTAACCACAACAACAACAGCATCAACACCATCAACAGTAACATCATCAACAGTAGTTAATAAAAAAATTGTAAATACAAAACAAAGAGTTATGGTTGTTAAAATGGAATCACCAGCAGCATATGTATGTATGACATGTAAAGAAAAATTTCCAGCATTTGAACCATTAAAGGAACATATGAAAAATAATAATAAATGTAAAATGGTACATTTAACATGTGATGTTTGTTCAAAAATATGTGAAAGTAAAAAAGCTTTATATCAACATTCATTAACACATAGAGAAAAAAATACATATATATGTGATGAATGTGGTAAAACATATTCAAATCGTTTTAATTTAGAAAATCATAAATCATCTTTTCATGGAGAACAAGTTGAAGAATATGGCAGTATATATAAATGTAAAGTTTGTGATAAACAATTTACAAATCGTAAAGAACTTTATGCACATATTAATTCACATACCAAAGAGGTAAGAATTAATTCATTTAATTTGATAATCAAATGTCTAAAGTTTCACAACAATTTAACTGTATTCCGTTAATCGTTAAACGAAAGTGATGATAATGTAATATAATAATAGTTAAGATTGATGTGAAATTAAAGTGACATTAAAGTTTTATTTGCTTATTTATTAACAAATTTTCATTTTCCTTTTGTAAATTATAATTAATTGAAGTTTTTTTTTCTTTCTCTTTTCTTTGAATTGAATTTAGCCATCAATACATCTTTGTGATTCATGTGGTAAATGTTTTAGTTCATTAGAAACATTACGTTCACATATACGTATACATTTGGATATAAGACCATTTGGTTGTGAACGTTGTGATAAACGTTTTCGTTCACGTTTACAATTACAACAACATTTACATGTACATACTGGTATAAAACCTTTTACATGTGAACAATGTGGTAAAACATTTGCTAAAAAAGGTTCACTTGTATCACATGTTAGAATACATTCTGGTGAAACACCATATCAGTGTAATATATGTTTTGAAAAATTTTCATCATCAAGTAAAGTAAAGACACATACTAAAACTCATCAATAAATTTAATAACAAACAAATTACAAAATACAAAATACAAAAATGAATTACGTGCTTAGAAAATAAGTTTATTTTATAAGAAATTTTTATAGATAATTGATTGTTTTAAAATATTAACATCTGTTCAAATTCTAATCCTTAAATTTCTTCTTAATTTTTGAATTTCTTTTTTTTTTAATATTATTTACAATTTGTTCTTGGATAACGAATTCAGTTTTAGTTTATTCACAAATTCTATTATTTTAATTGAAATGAAAATGTATTATTATTTAAAACAATCGATTTTATCTTGTGACGTACTTTTTCTTTTTTTCTTTTTGTCTTTAATTTTTTTTGTTTTTTCTTTTTCATCTTTTCTTTTGATTTTCTTAAAGGAATCTTTAAAGAATGTTTTATTAAAAAGAATAACCTCATTGAATTTGTACATAAATAAATAATTATCTCTCTTCTCATTATGAGTAAACGATCACCTAAACTATCCCATCGCTATGTCTATTCTATTACCATCTAGTGCATAATTTATAACAAGTTAATGATACAATTATCATGGAAGAAAATTTATTATAAATTTTGATCAGTTTTAATGAATTCTGAGACGTAATTTTTATTCGATAAAATAAGAAAATGAGATATAAATGTAATCATTACAGAAAATCATAAATTTTCTTTATTTTTATCAGTTCTAATATTATCATAGAATCAGAATTCCGTCCCTTTATCAGATACCATTAGATTGTGTGTATGTACACGCTGAGAAATTACTCATCTACGATTATAAAACATTACTAATTTAAAAAGAATATTTGTTTAAAGTTTAATTTGTCAATAAGAAAAGTAAAGATAGAAAAGAGCAACCAAATAAAAAAAAAACTATAAAGAGAGAGAAAAAAAAAGAAACGTTCTGTAAAAAAAAAGCCCCCAAACATTTCTTTTGTTTTTCTTTTACCTTATTTGAATTTGTTAAGAAAATTTTATTAATGTCAAAACAAAAATCAATCAACAAAAAACAAACAATGAAATAGTGAAATTCCTTCTTTTTTTTAAAAAAAATATTTGTGCTCAATAAATGAGAAAAAAAAAATTATAAACTGTGAAATAAAAAATAAAAAAAAAGGAACAATTAACGAATAAAAAAAAAACAAAGCAGGAAAAAAAAAATGAAAATTGAATAAAATAAAAGAATAAATTAACGTGTGCAAATTTTATTAATTTATTTGTATTTATTTGTATTCTCATCAATGAATATAAAAATATTTAAACACAATAATGGAAATATATCCTACAGGGATTATTATTAAATTAATTCCATACAAAAAAAGAAAAATAGACTGCTTTTTTTTTATCTTTTAAATTATTTTAACATTTAAAAAATGTACACCAAAAATCTGCAGTGAAAATTTTTACTAACGCTGTCTACTGTGAGACTTTGTAGAATTACAACAAATTCAACTAAAACAATTTTAGTTTTTTAATCGTATCAAGAAAATTTTAATTAAAAATCAAATAAGCACACGTTAAAAAAAAAAATGGATAAAAATCTCTTAAAAGAAAAATAACAAATTGTATAAAAAACAAAAAAAAAAATTTTTTGTCAGCAGAAAATGAAAAAAAAACACATAATTTTAATTTTAATTTTAATGAGAAATTTTTTTTGTTATAAAAAAAAAAGGAAGAAGAAAAAAAAATTGTAATTTTTCTTAAGAAATAAATAACTTAAATATGAATAAAACAAATGAATCTTTTAAATATGAACAAAATTTACTTTTCCATTCTTCTTTTACTTTTATGTTTTACAGTTTTAAGTCTAGACATTTTTTGCCGCCAAAAAAATAAAGAGAATGATCAAACTTACCGACAATCCTGCACACCGACAATTGATTCTTGACATCAATAATCAAATGGAAATTCCGTCAAAAAATCTGTAGATTTTAATTTTTAGAATTAAATTTAAATTAGACAATAACTATTTACATTAAAGGATCTACAAACGGAGTTCAATGAAATACGAATCAATTTGAGAGGGTTGCTCCCAATTATACAGATTCTTTTAAATATGAACAAAATTTGCTTTTCCATTCTTCTTTTACTTTTATGTTTTACAGTTTCAAGTCTAGACATTTTTTGCAACAAAAAAAAAAGAGAATGATCAAACTTATCGACAATCCTGCACACCGACAATTGATTCTTGACAACAATAATCAAATGGAAATTCCGTCAAAAAATCTGGAGATTTTGTTAAATGATTTTTAGAATTATATTTCAACTAGACAATAACTGTTTTCATTAAATGATCTACAAACAGAGTTCAATGAAATACGAATCAATTTGAGAGGGTTGCTCCCAATTATACAGATTCTTTTAAATATGAACAAAATTTGCTTTTCCATTCTTCTTTTACTTTTATGTTTTACAGTTTTAAGTCTAGACATTTTTTGCCGCCAAAAAAAGAGAATGATCAAACTTATCGACAATCCTGCACACCGACAATTGATTCTTGACAACAATAATCAAATGGAAATTCCGTCAAAAAATCTGTAGATTTTGTTAAATGATTTTTAGAATTAAATTTCAACTAGACAATAACTGTTTTCATTAAATGATCTTCATTCGGAGTTCAATGAAATACGAATCAATTTGAGAGGGTTGCTCCCAATTATACATTTTATTATTATTTTCTTTGCTGTAATTAAAAGAAAAAAACAAAATAAGAAAAACAACAACACCGATTTTTCTTAGAATTTACATTTTTATTAGTTTTTTTTTAGAAGAATTTTCAGTTTAAATATTTTCCTTATAAATAATTATAAAAAATGAACGGACTTTTCTACATAAATCAGTATTTTATTTAGGTGATGTAAAAAACGATAAATTGGCTTTTATTTCTATTTCTATAAATGCAACAATAAAATGAAAAGTCAAAAAAATAATCAATATTTTTTTTTTAAATGACTTTCAGAGGATATAAAAATTACCGTTCTGTTTATATATATTTTTTGTTAAAACTCTAATGAGATTATCAATTTTTTTTTATTTAATAAATTTCTATTCTGATGAATTTATTATTTTTAAAAATATTTTATCTAAACAATTATGAGAAAAAAAAAAAAAAACAGTCAAAACAAAAATAATTCACAAAATGGAAGTACAAAAAACAAAAAGAAAATGGCGAGTTAGCAAAAAAAAAAAAAGAAAATATTCTATTTTTTAAATTTGGCACAGCTAAGAAAAAAAAATTGTTTGTTATAAAAAGATACACTTTGTTTTTTGTTTTTTTTTATGAATATTATTTAGCCAAAAAATTAATAAATAAACAGAATGTAACGCTGTGATCAAAATCGATACAGTTTACTCAATTTACACAACACAAACTAACAATTTGAAATTGATGGAAAATCTACTTAATAAAAGTTTTCAAAAATTTACTAAAGAGAAGAAAAAAGTCGTAATATTATATTGAGAAAATTGTAAATTTTATAATTTCACTTATTCATAGTGAAAAATTTAACAATTTAGATTTATTTGAGCCACTATTAAATTCTTTGCCAATTCTTTGGATCAGCTTGGAAATATTTACCGATTAAATGAAGATCATAATTAAGCATTGAAGAATATCAAATTCTTTCTTTTATCCAATTGTTTTTTTTTTCTTTTTCGACACAAAAAAAAAAATAAACAAATTTAAAAAATAAGGCACTTTTATTTTATTACGTAATTTTTCCTCAATTTCTGTTTTTTCTCTTTTCCTAATCAATTTCAAAAACGAATTCTTTATTATTTTCTTGATATCATAATACTTATAACTAAACCAGAATTAGATAAAATCATATTTCCTTCAATTAATGATAATTTTGTAAAATCATAACCATCAATATCTAATATTTTATCGCCACGTTGTAAACATTCAGATGCATGTGTATTTTCTTCAACATCATTTACATAAATTCCCTAAAAATAAATAATTTTTAAAAGAAAATATTTATAATTTTTCTTATTTGCATAATTTAAAGGAAAAGTGAAGAGATTTAGATTGACAGTTTTTTTTTTATTTTTACCTGATTTGGTATTTCAATTATATTAAATCCAGGACTTGTTGTTTTTTTAATACTAAATTGAATCTGTTAAAAAAAATTAAATGAATTTAATGGAATAAATAAAAAAAAAACAGATTAATCTTACCACAGTTGGATTTTTATGTTGTCCAAACATAAAAACATAACGTTTACTACCAATTTTTGTTGGTGTATTACATTGTTCATCATTATTTCTTTTACTAATATCATCATCATCAATATTCATTGAATTATACGGTTCATTTGTATTTGAATTCTCTTCAATAATTGTTGATAATTCATATTCATCATATTTTTGTTGTTGTAGCTGCTGTTGCTGCTGTTCAATATCATTTAATAATTGTTCATTATCAATTATTAAATTATTTGTTGTTTGTTTCATTTGATTATATATATTATCATATAACATTAAATCTTGTTTTGATTTTTTTGTATATGCTTTTGCAATATGATATGGTGGCGGAATCCGATTATTTATAATTGTATTTAATTTTATATTATCATTATTATAATCATATGTTAATAAATCTTTATCATTTATATTATCAATTATTAATTGATTATCAATATTATTTTTTAATGTATTATAATAATCATTTTGTTGTTTTATAACTGGTATTATTGTAGCTGTTGTTATTGTTGTTGGTATTGATAATGATGATGTTGATGATGTTATTGTTGTTGTTAATGTGGTTGGTAGTACTGTTGTATCATATAAATAACGATCATAATTTAATAAATCATTATTTATATTGTTATTATATTTTTTTAATATATTATTTGTATTACTTATTGAGCTACTACAATTACTTAAATTATCATAATCAATATCATTATTTGTTAATTTTTTATTTTTATTACAATTATTATTATCTGTTTGTGTTGTTGTACTATAACAATATGATGATGATGAATCAAATTCATCAATATTATAATTATTATATTTTGTTAATAATTTATCTTGTAATTGTAGTAATGGTATATTTTCATTTAAATATTTATCGTTATTATCATTATCAATATTATGATTATTTATAACATTTGTATTTATTGTTATTTTAGCTTCTTTTATTTCAATTATTGGTTGTTTTATATTTGTTAATTTTATAGGTGTTTTATCTGTATTTGTTTTTATAATATTACGTGCTGATTTTGCCATTGTACGTAATTCTTTTGGATAGGGTGTTGGTGATCTTAATAAACGTCCTGGATTATCAATATATGTAACTGGTTCTGATGCAAAACATATATGACGTGATTTTTGTTCAATATCATTTTTACTTTCATTTAATGATACATTTTTTGTTGTTGATTTTTTCATTTGTGAATTATAAACTGAAAATATTCATTAAAAAATTAAAAATAAAATCAAATAATATAAAAATTAAATTTACAAAAAAATTACCTTGATTATCATCATTAACTTTTTTTTGTGGTAATAAAAAACATGTTAAATAAACATTATCTTCAGAATCATGTTCTGTTTGTAATTGTATTAATGGTTGACTTTGATTATCTGTTATCCATAATGCTGACAATTTTGTTAAATTTAATATAGACATTGGTAAATGACTTATAAAATTATTTACAATATTAATAACACATAAATTAATTAAATGTCCAATATCAGATGGTATATCTTGTAATTTATTACCACGTACACTTAATACAGTTAATGATTGACAACTAGTTAACTCATTTGGTAAATATCTTAATAAATTTTCATCAACAGATAAAAATTTTAATTTACGTAATAAACCAATTGATGATGGAAGATTATATAAATCATTATGGCTTAACATTATTTCTTCTAAACATTGTAATTTTTGTAAATTATCTGGTAAATCTTGTATCTGATTTTCACTAGCCTTTAACGTAACAAGACATTCTAAATTTCCAATTGTATCTGGTAAATTTTCTAGTTCATTTATTGATACATTTAATTCTTGTAATTTTATCCAATTTCCAATTTCATTTGGTAATGTCATTAATATATTATTACTACCTTCGAAATGTACTAATTTACGTAAATTACCAATATTTGATGGCATACGTCTTATTTGATTACCATCAATCCATAATTCTGTTAAATTTATCAGATTACCAATAACTTCAGGCTGGAAAAATTTAAATAAAATTTTCATTATAAATATTAACAATAAATTAGAAAAAAACAAAACACTACAAACCAATTCTGTAAATTCATTTTGTCCAATATCAATTCTGGTTAAGTTTTGTAATCTGGCCATAGATTTTGGCAATGTTATTAAAGCATTATCTCTTAATTCTAATATTCTAAGATTATTTAGACGCCCGAAATTAGCTGGTAAAAAATCCAATGATGTATCATTTAAATATAATTCTTCTAATGTTATTAAACTTGTTATAGCATCTGGAAGTTTTTCTAAATTATTAACACTTAAATCTAAATATTTTAAATGTTTGCATGATTTTATATTGTCAGATATTGTGACTAATGTATTACGACATAAATTCAATTTTTGTAAATTATGTAAAGAACTAATTGCAGATGGAATGTCTGTTAATTCATTATCATTTAAATATAATATTTTAAGTTCTTGACAAAAAAATAATTGTCTTGGTAAATCGGCAATCTAAAAAAAAGAAAATAAAAAGAAGAAGATATAAAAACAACACAATAAATAATAGGAACAAATATAATAAATAAATAAACATATATACTAACTCTATTTGAATTTAATAATAATTCTTCCAGAGTACGTTCATATTGAAAAATATTGGGTGGAACATCTTGTAATGAAAAATGTGAAAAATCCATACTATAAACATTGTTAACATCATTAAATTTAAAACATTTAAAACATGACCACCAAGGCATTTTATTATTTTTTTTTTTTTTGTTCCTTTTTCCTCTCGTTTAGTTCTATTTAAAAAAAAAATCACTTTAAAACCATTTTTACACAAATCATATAGAACAAAATTTTGGTTGTTTATTTTTATTTATTTTTATTTTGTGATTTTTCCTTTTTGTTTGTATCGATGGAAAAAAAAAGAAAACAATTTTTTTTTTTGTTTTTTTGGATAAATTATTTTAAAAGTTAATTATCAAAAATAACAAATAAACATTTATATTAATATAATTTTTATTAATAAACATTGTTTAATTTATGATTCATTTGTTTTTATCATTTTATTTGATTAATTTAAATTTACAGATAAAGCGAATAGCGAAATAAATAACATTATAAAAATTCCACGATGACATTGTAATTTTTTATTTTTTATATGTTGGCAATCAAATTTGTATAAAACTTGAGAACAAAAAGAAATTTATTTGAATGCAATCATGTCTTTTTAAAACCAAAAATTGTTTATCTTCTTTTTTTTTTATAATAATTTTAATAATAATAAAAATAATATTCATAAATTATTATATTATTGTAAAAAAAAACTGAGAAATTTTATTTACTTTTGTTCTTTTAAATTAAATTAATTATAATTAATTTGAAAAATATAATTATGAATATTCATAACGTGTTTTTTTTCCAATAGATGGCACATAATGCAATGAAGAAATATTTAAATATTTATGAGTAAATTTACTGAGAAGTTTAACTACTCAAAAATTTTGCACCCCCACTAATTGCACTATTCAAAGGATTGCACAAGGATTCGCAAAAAGATTCAAAAAGTTTCACAAAGATTTTTTTTCTTAAATTTCTAATAAGAAATTCGACGCAAATTTTTCACTTTTTTTTTTCAAAATACTTTTCGATCAAATTAATATACAGAAATTTAGGAAATTTATAAATTATGAGAAAGTTTACCGAAAATGGCGTATTATAATTTTTGACACCAAAATAATAGAAAAAAAAACATACGAAAAGTACAAAATCTAATATATAATTAATAAATTCTAGTTTTGTGTATTTTAATTTACGTTTTCTATTAAAATTTTTTATTTTATTAACTCTGTGCTCTGTGGTTTTGCTACGACAGAAACAGAAATAAAAAACAAACACTTTTAAACAATTTTTTTTGTATAGTTTTGTTATAAATTTTATTGTTTTAAAATTGTGTAATAAAAGTTAAATAGTGTAAGAAAATTGTATTACTAATGAAAGCAGTTTATTATAAATAGTGTTTAGTTTTATAAATAAAATCGTGTTTATTTTATTGATTTGAATACAATGAACAATAATATAATATTTAGTTTGAATTCTTTTCTAAATCTAACGTCAGTAAATTTTATATCTACGCATTATAAATGCATAAAATAAATATTATTCAAGTATCTGAATATATGATACGAAAAATAAATAAATAAATAAGTAAACATTAAATGTAAATTTTAATAAAATCAAAAATTAAAGCAAAATTGAAAATAAATCAACAAAATAAATAAATGTGGTTGCGGTGATAAAAAATTATTTAAATTTATTGTTGTTTATATAAACAGAAATCTGAATAAAAAATAACGCTTACAATAGAAAAAAAAATGCAATAAACAAAAATAAAAACAAAAACAACAGAAAAAAAATATCTAAAATCAAAGCAAAAGAGAGAGAGAGAAAAAAAAAATACCACCACACATTAACATAAATCTTACCGCCGTGGAGCAGACGGATTCATGTATTTAACAAAAAAAAAATAGGCTTGACCAAGACCAAATAAAGAATTTAAAATAATAATAATAATAACAACAAAAAAACAACACAGTGTTGGTGGGGGTGACAACAACAACGACAGAGGAAGAACAAAAAAAAAATATGAAAATAAATTAATAAAATAGTTTTTTTTTTTTTTTATTGAAAAATGTCTGTTTATTAAAGTTTGGTGTAGTGTTGTTGTTGCTGGTATTTTATTTCCAAATACAACAAAAACAAAAACAGAAAAAAAAAACAGCGATGACATTTTTTCTCTCTTTCGCGTTTTTTTCTTCTTCTTCTTCTTTTGAATCTCATCACTATTTTTTTTTTTCTAATCGAATAATTTCATTTCATTCATAATTCATAAACTACAACTGTCAATTTGAAAATTATTTATGAGGAATATATAAATTTTTAATTAAAAATAAAATACAAAAAAAAAAAAAAAAAAAAAACGAAAACGAAAAAGACAATTCTAAATGGTATAAAAGGCGATTACATTTTCAATAAATAAAGAAGAAGATGAAGAAAAAATAAAAATTAAAAAAGGAAAAAAATATTTTGATAAAAAAGTGTTAAAAAAAAAGTTTTGCAAAAAAAAAAAATGACGATGAATTAATAGAGAAAAATTATTTTTCTTTTAAATATTAAAAAAATAATTTAAAAAAAAGTTAAAATTCAACTAAATAAAAAAAAAAACACTAAAATAAATTTAAAAGAAAAAATAAATTAAAAGTTCTTTTTTAAACGTGAAAAAAAAAAAAAAAAAATAGGATAAGAGAGAAAAGTAAATGAGATAAAAAAAAAGTAGTAATAAGTAAGAAGTGAATAAAAAAAGAGAGAGAAGAGAGAAAAATAGGTGTGTGTGTGTGGGTTTTGTTGATGAATTCATTTTTGTATTTTATTTCTATTCAACAAAACACAAAAAAAAAAAAAAACAAAAAAAAACTAAATAAATAAAAATGATTTCATTTCTATTGATTCTAAAATGAATTAAAAAGAGGAGAGAATATTTTTTTATTTTTAGTTTTTTTTAGTTTTTTTTGTAGTTTTAGTTTTTCTGTAATAATATTAAAAATATTGACCATAAACAGAATAACGGAAGAATAAATATAAATATAATATATACAAACACACACACATATGAATACGAATACATATGCATTACGTATACAGATGTTGAATAAAAAATAAATATAAATTATAGTTGGTTGAATTTTGTTTTTGTATTTGTTGTGTTTTTTTTTTTTTTTTTGATTTGTGATTTGAATTCTTTTTTTTTTTTTGTTTGTTTGTGATTTGAATTGTGTGGAAGAATTGTGGAAGGAGGGTTGATAAAAAAAAAAACAACAAACACCAACAACAACAACAACAACAGAAGAAGAGAAGATAATAAAAAAATATATATTTTTAAAAAAATAATAAAACATTTGTTTAGAAATAATGGATATAAAAAGTGATCGTTTAGCTTCAGCATCAGAAATACAAAGAAGTAAGTTTTATTTATTATTGTTGTTATTATTATTATTTTTATCTTAAATCTTTTTAAAATTATTAATTATTTCATTTCATTAAATAAAAAATTCTTTTAAATCAAAGTCATCTGAATTATTGTCTTGAGATTCAGAATTTTATAAATTATATTTTACATTGTGTTCTTCTTCTTCTTCTTCTTATTCTTTTATTTTCTGCTTATTTTATCTTACCAAATAAATATCAATTTTTATTTAAGATTAATTTCTCGATTATTAAGTAGGGATAATAAAATCAAGCCAATAATTAATTAAAATAACGTTTTGTTCTTAGTATCCGGTTTCTTTTTTATTTTTTATTTGTTCGTTATTCCCGAGGTTCTTCCCCGTAAAATTTATCATGAAAACCAATTTAAAGAATAATTAAAAATTTCTTCTAAAAATTGAATTTTTTTCAATTTTTCATTTATTATTTTATTATTAATTGATTGTTTTTCCTAAAACTAAAGTTTTTTATTTTATCTACCTACAAAAAAAAAATATATTTCCTATTTGAGGAGGCAGAAGGGATTAGGGTGGAAAAAAAAATTTGAAAATTTGTAAGAATTTACTCTGGGCTCTATCGGTTGAGTGGAGAAAATTTCTAATGTGTCTGTGTGTAATTTACTTTATCAAAATTGTTTCATTGAACACGTTCGGTCTATATAAATTTTTTTTTATTGATTTTTCAAAAATTTTTTTTTAAATTTTCCTAATGCTGTGCAAAAACACAAATGAAAAACAACAACAACAACAACAACAACAAATTATCGTCTAATGTTCAACTTTAACTTGAACAAAATTTCAATAACTTTTTTTCTGATTAAAGTTTTAAAAATTCAATAATTCATAATTCATAATTATCGCCGATAGTAATTAAAGAAAATTTTAACAATTGCACAATTAAGTAGAAAGAAATGAATTCAGTTAAAAAAGTTAAGAAAATATGAATTTTTGTTACACTTACGATACAACAATAAAAGACGAATGATTTCTTAATTTTGTCCTTCATTTAATTTAATTTTAATTCTTAACGATTTATAATTTTTAATCGATTGAATTTTAATTGTATCTCAATGTAATTGAAATTATTTACAATTAAATCGAATAGGAATTATGTTGAAAATTTTGAAATGGGCACGTTCCTTATTTTCCTCTATATTGATGTGAGTCAAACGTATTGCCCACTCTAAACAGGTTAAAGAGAGAGAGAGAGAGAGAGAAAAAAAAATTAAAAAAATTTAATTTTTGTTCGATTTTTATTTTCTTTCCATTGAATTGAAACCCACGTTTTTTGTGCTCGTTGTTGTTGTTGTTGTTCTGTGTTCATTCACAGAATTTTTTTTTTTATAAATTAATTTATTTTTTTATAGAAAAACAAAAACCTTTAAATGGACTAAGAATAAATTCTGCTTAATCTTTCATATTTTGTCATCTTCCATATTTTTTTTTTGCTTCAAAATTTCCAAAGAAACAAAAAAACCAATTTTGGTAAAATGAATAAATTTAATTAAAATTTTATATGTTGTTGTTGTTGTTGCTGTTATTGTTGACCAAAAAACATCTTTAATTCTTAATCGTAGGCTGAGAAATCAAATAAAAAAAAAATGAATAAGTGACAACATTTTTTTTCTGTCTGTCTGTGTGTCTGTGTCTTGTCTTGTAGGGAATTAAAAAATTTAAAAATAAAAAATGTTTGTCAATCGTGTGTTTGTAGAAAGTCAGTAGTAATTCAAATCCACCCACCTTTTTTTTTCTTTTTCTTTCTTATTCTCAAATTCTTTACTCTATTTTCTGTGTATTTTCTTTAATTTAAATACAAAATTTAAATAAAAAAATTTAAATAAAAAAATTTAAATAAAAAAATTTAATTTAAATTGTTGTGTTAGATTATCGGAATGCAAGAGATTCTATTTTTTTTTTTCTGTTCCACGTTGAGATAAAAATGAGCAAATTTATCGAATTTTTAATTGGAAACTTTTTTTAACTTTAGGAAATTTTTTTGTTCCATTATTTGTCTGATAAAATAAATGTGTACAAATGGGTGGGGAAAGAGAGGATGTGTACCTAATTCCGTTTTTTTTTAAATTATTTTTGTAATGTCGGTACAATTAGTTGGTTGGAGTGGGTGATAGTGGGGTTGGGTGCAAATCTTCTAATGATTAATTTGTTGATTCTCGTTTAAAAGGAAAAATTATTACCGCATTGATTGATTTTTCTTTTTACTCTTTTTTGTACTTGTAATAAAAAAAATTTATCCATTTTTTTTTTAAAACGGAAATATTTTTTATGTCCTATAAAAATTTATTCACTAACAAGAAATGAACGTCGTACGTCGTACCGTATTTGCATAGAAAAACAAAATGAACAGAAAACTCATTTTTTTTTTGAATATTAAGTTTACATCCATCAGTGGATTTATATCGAGGGTTTAACCTTTTACACTGTGTGAAATGTCCTGGAAGAAATCGTGGGAAATCTTTGTGCAATCTTTGTGCAATCTTTCACAATGTACAATCAGTGGGGGTAGAAAATTTTTTTGAGTGATTTTTATTGTTAAAATATTTTTATTTTTTGGAAACGCAAATTTGGTAAAAGTTCCCACAAAAAATCTATCACTCCTTTTATTGTTTCAATAAATAATTTTCTATTTTCTTCTATTTCTCTTTTTAGATCGTTTGTACTTTGTTGCATTTAATACAACATTAAAACCAAGAAATACACCGCATACACATTATTTTACAATTGATACAGAATTAGTATATGAGAATTTTTTTAAAGATTTTGGTCCATTAAATATTTGTATGATTTATCGTTATTGTCAAAAATTAAAAAGAAAATTACAATCAAGTTTACATAGTAAAAAAAAGATTGTACATTATACATCAATGATACCAGAAAAACGTACAAATGCTGCATTTTTAATTGGTGCCTATTCAATAATATATTTAGGTAAAACAGGTGAAGAAGCATATAAACCTTTAACAATTGGTAATATACCAGCATATAGTCAATTTTGTGATGCATCATATGGTTCATGTACATATAAAATAACATTACTTGATTGTTTAAATGGTTTATATAAAGGTTTTAATGTTGGCTTTTTTAATTTTGATGATTTTGGTGCTGAAGATTATGAATTTTATGAAAGAGTTGAAAATGGTGATTTAAATTGGATTGTACCAGATAAATTTATAGCATTTTGTGGACCACATCCAAAATCAAAAATAGATAATGGTTATCCATATCATGCACCAGAAGCATATTTTGATTATTTTCGTATGCATAATGTTACAACAATAATACGTTTAAATGTTGAAATGTATGAAGCATCACGTTTTACAAATGCTGGATTTGTACATAAAGATTTATTTTTTGTTGATGGTAGTACACCAAGTGATACAATATTAAAAGAATTTTTAACAATTTGTGAATCGACAAAAGGTGCAATTGCTGTACATTGTAAAGCTGGTTTAGGAAGGACTGGAAGCCTTATTGGTGCCTATATTATGAAACATTATCAATTTACAGCACTAGAAGCAATTGCATGGTTACGACTTTGTCGTCCTGGTTCTGTTATTGATCATCAACAAAAATGGATGATAGAGTAAGAAATATCATCATCATTTTTCTTTATTCTTATTAATAAATAATTTAATTAAATAAAATATTATTTTTTTAACAGTAAACAAAGTTGGCTTCTTGATGAAGGTGAACGTCATTATAAAAATACAAATGGACAATTAGCAAAAGTTCATCAATATGGTATATACAGTATAAATAGTTTAAATAAACGATCAGCAACACTATTACAAACAACAACATCCAGAACAAATGTTAAAGAAAGAGTTAAACGAATATCACAAAAGGTTTTATTAAAATTCTAATAAAATTATAAATAAATTTTTATTTAATGAAAAAATTTTATTGAAAGGTTGACACAATGAAATTAAATGATGAACGTGAAATAAAAAAATTATCCGATGAAGAACAATGTAAAGATAAAGATGATGAAGAAAATTGTAATGATGATAATGATGAAACTGATAATACAAATAATAATGATAAAGTAAAAATAGTATTATTATCAGCACCAGCAGCAAGTACATCACGTTCATCAATACGTTCAGCACAAATAACAGAAAAAACAATACCAACACAGGGTGATAAATTAAATCAAATAAAAGCAATGAGAAGACGTCATTCACGTTCGGCAAATATTTCTAATAATAATTGGTAAATTTAAAATATAATTTTTATTTTTTTTTATTTATAATAAAAATAATTCTATTTATATTTTTTCTTATATTTAAATAATTATAGCAGTAAAGATGATGTAAGTATCAGACATTTAAGAGCAAAATCACAACCATTCCGTGCTAGTATGACTAGATATGGTACAACATCAACACAATCACCTATTAAACCAGTAACATTAATTGATTCACAAGCAGTAACAACACGACAAACATGTAGTCGTTTATCAATTTCTAATAAAAGGTGGGTCGACGATTCTTAATAATAATTTTAATAGTACGTTGTTTTTTTTTGATATTGTATTTATGTAATCTTATTCTAAAACATACACACACACACACACAAATTCCTATTCCACCATATAATTTACTTAAATCAAAAACATAACATCATCAAAATGTGTAACATAAAGATGTTTTATTTGATCACCCACCCCCGACCTTTATACTTTTGTTTACACTTCCCCTCAACCTTTTTACATTCCTCAATTGCATGTGGTTTTGTTTATATTTTATTTATTTTTTTTTGTTTTTCTTTAATTAATTTATGATTCCTTTTTTTTTCTCTTTCTTTTGTTGATGGGTTTTTTTTTTGTTTTTTCTTCTGTTTTTCTTGTTGATGGTATTTTTTTTGATTTTACATTTTACGAATTAGTATTGTTATTGTATTTTTAATACATAACGTCATTTGCATTTAAAATGTGCATGAATTTTACACGGTTTATTGGCTTATTTGTATATAAATGATTCAATATTATTTTAATCTTAATTTATATAAATATTATTTGCACACTACAAAAATACACACAACGTTTTATTTGTTAAGTTTAAGAAACTTAAAAAAAGTTAGAATAAATAATAAATATTTATTTAATAAATAGAAACTTTTAGTAGCTAGCTAAATTTTCTTTTATTTGTTTATTTTTTTTGTTTGGCTTTTTGGATTATATATTTTTTTTCTGTGGATTTTGTTGTAATTATTGTATTTTTTGTAAATTTATTCTATATTTGGTTTTATAAACTTTTACAATTAGAAAAGAAATAAAACATAACATGAAATTGTATTAATTTATTCATTTAATTGTTTACGTTATAAATTTTAACGAAAAAAAAAAAAAAAAAACAGAATGAACATCATCCAATTGAGAAAACTTGATAAAACATCATCATCTGTTGTACAACAAAAAATACAAGATGTAACAATTATCGGTAATACAATTAATAATAATAGTAATATAAATAATAATAATAATCAATCAACAACAATTGTGAAAATAAATAATACAACAAATTTAAATAAAGATGATTGTAAGCAGCGTTTATCTATTAAACGTAATCAACAAGATAATAATCAACAACAACAACAATTACAACAATCACAATCACAACAACAACAACAAACATTTCATTTATTTCGTCCAAGAGCACGTTCTAAAGGTACTACAACTACACGTATTATAAAAACCGATAGAAATACATTACAGCCAACATTTATAAAAAATAATAATAATAATTTATTAACAACAACAACTGTCACTGGTACAACAACAACAACATCATCAACTGTATCTGGTACAACAACAATAATTGCAAGTGGTTCAACAGAAACAGTTATAATGAGAAGAAAAAATCTTAAGAATATGGAAGAAAGAAGAAATTCAGATGGTGAATTAAATTATTTAATTGATATAAATAATACAATAACAGATGATTTATTAAATTGTAACAATGATGATTGTATTAATTCAGAACCATTAACAATTGATAATAATAAATTATTAATAAAACGTGGTAAACGTTCAATAAGTAGTACACGTATTGATAAAGAAAAATTAGATGAAAAATGTAATAAAGTTTTACGTAAAAATTGTGTTAATAATTTATTAATAAAACCAATTACAACAACAACAACAGCAAATAATAATAATAATAATAATAACAGTAATAGTAACAATAATAATAATATTAGTAATAGTAACAATACTGATAGTAATAAAAATACAAAGTTGCCAAATGATACAACAAATGTTAATCTTAATAATAAAACTGAACAATTAAGTGTTAAATTTAGGAAAAGATAAATTCAATGAGAATTAAATGAAAAAATAAAATAAAAAGCAAAATTCAAAAAAAAAAAAAGAAAAGAAGAGAACTTTAGAAAGAAAAATTGTATAGAGAAAAAAATGTAAATGAAACAAACTAAAAGTAAAATTCTTTCTTAAGGATAGGAATTATTTATATTTATTTATTAATAAAAATAAAAGAATATGAAGAAGAAGAAGAAGAACAGAAAAACGAAACAATTAAAAAAATATATAATAAAACAGAAGAAAAGTAAGAAAAAGAATGAACAGTTTTAGGTTAGTGAAGGATTCTTTTGGCTTTAATTTAGAGTCGAGAAAAAAAAAAACAAACAAACTAATTAACGTAAAATAAATAGAAAATAGAAATTTTTTTTAGAAAGATAAACCAAGAAAGCTCTACAAATTTTTAGAAAGTGCACTTTGATACATAAACCTAAATCTAAATATAACGTACATGATAATTTTAAAACATAAATAAACGAAGAAGAAGAAGAAGAAGAAAAAAAAATTCCACAACAAAAAAAAAAAACCTTTCCAATATTTTCTAAAACAAAAGAGAACAAAACAAACAAATGAATAAGAAAACTAATTTTCTATTGAAATTATCGTTTTTCTTTTCTAAGAAATAAATTCATTTAATATTTTTTTTCATATTTAAAAAAGATAAAAAAAAAAAAAAAACTTAAATCAAAATGGAAAACAGTGAAATCCTTTTAAATTCTGTTTTCCAACAATTCATTTTTAATTCTCAGATGACAAAGAAAAAAAAAAGATGCACGAATTGTGTCTTGACTAAATACTTGTTTTTTTTTTTTTTGTCTTAATTTAATTTTTGTACTTTTTTTTTGTTGCTCTTTGTACTTGACTTCCAACTAAACTCATCTTTTTAAACCGTCAAATTACGGTCTACGCATTAATTCTATTTTCTATTTTAAGATATTTTTTTTTTTCTTTTTTTATAAACTTTATTAAAATATTCTCTAAGCGGCCATATTAAAAAAAAAACACTCCATTGTTGTTGTTTTTTCTTTATTTTTTATTTGCTTCAAATTGTTGTTCCAAATTGTTGCTTGATCGTTTTATTTTTTTTTTGTTGTATAAAAATTTTGTCCATCATATTAACTAAATAAAACAAAAACAAATAATGAAAAATTCACAAAAACTAAATGATGATATTGAATATTGGAAGGATTAATGGGAAAGGTGGTTGGGGAGGTGCGGGGGGGGGGGGGGGGGGGGGGGGTGGGGTGCGGGGTGGGTGATTATTCTAAGGATTGTGGATGGATAGATTACATAATTTTAATATTAAAGTAAATGAAAAAAATAATCAAAGAAGAAGAAAGAAAATATTTTACAAGAAAAAATTTTTTTTTTCTATTTTTTATTTGTAAATTTTTTGTTTTTTTTTTTTTTTGTAAAACAAAAAAAAAAAAATAAGGGAAAAGGAAAAGGGAAATGAAAGGACCATTAAATAAAATATCAATAAAACATTTTTCTATGTGATTAGGTTTTTTATTTTATATAAATAAAATTGATTAATTTTGTAACAAAAAATAAATAAAATATCTAAATAAAAAAATGAGAGAAAAAAGAAGAAGAAAAAAAATTTGTGATTTATTCTTCATTTTTTCTAGTTTTTTGTTTTCTCCTTTATTAACAACTTTTGTTGTCTACACACACACACACACAATTATTATTATTATTATTATTATTATTATTATTATTATTGTTGTTGTATTTTATATCATTCAATTGTAATTAACTCTACTGAATTAATTTTAATTATGAAACAAAAAAAAAAAAACAATCAAAAAAAGGAGGGGGAATGGTGGGAAGAGAGAAATTAAATGACGTCCTCAAAGAAAATCATTTAAAATTTAAATAAAAATGGCCATAAAAATAAATAAACAATTTTCTTTAAAAGACGTTCAACATTTCTCTTCTGTCTGTCTCTCTCTCTCTCTCTCTCTCTCTCGGTTACGAGAATAACAAACAAATCATTTGAAGCGAAAATGTAGAATTTTCTAAATTTCATTGAATTTTAATCAAGAAAAAAAAAAAACCTATAAAAGTAAAACAAGAAAATATTAAACAATAACAAAATTATTAAAGAAAAATCAAAAACACAAAAATACAAAAACAATTAATTATCATAATTTTAAGAAAAACGAAAAAAAAAAAATGTAAAAAAAAAAAATTTTGTTCAAAGTTTTGTTCAAAGTTTTTGTAAAACAAAAAAAAAAACGTACCTTAAATAAATCAAAATATACAAAATACAAAAAAAAAAAAACAAACAAAAACAAAAAACAAACAAAAGAAGAACAACAACAAAAAAAAAAACTACATAAAAACATAATTTTTAAAGTAAACATAAATATATTTTTTTAGAAATCTTTTATTCTAAGTAAAAGGAACAAGAAAAAATAAAACAAAACAAAAGAAAAGAAAAGAAAAGGAAAAAAAAAAATGTGTATGAGAAAATTAGAAAATTAAAAAAGGAAACAGAAATAAAATTAAAGTCTAAACTCTAAATTCTAAAAACAAGAAAAACAAAAGAAAAACAAAAGAAAAAAAAACCATAAGAGAAAATTTAGTTTTAAGAAAAAATAACGAAACAAAAACAAACAAACAAACAAACAAAAAACAATTTAAAATTAAAATCAAAATCTATAAAATTTAAAATTAAAAAAAAAAAAAAAGATAGAAACAAAGAAACATTTATTAAAGGCGAAGGAAGAAGAATAAGAAGAAGAAGAAGAAGATGAAAAAAAAAAAGATAATATTCTAATAAAATTAATTAATTTAGAGAGAGTGAAACAGAAAATATATATCTATCTATATCTATATAAATACTTATTATATCATTTCTTAAAAAGAAAGAAAAAAGAAAAAAAAAAAAAAAAAAAATTACAAATGAAGAAAAATTAAAAAATTAAAAAATTAAAAAAAAAACTAAAAAACTTAAAAACTAAGACAAAAAAATTAAGAAAATTATAAAGAAAAAAAAACAAGAAAAAAAAAAAGCTTATTGAAATGTTGTTGTAAATTATAAGAAAATTTATTATTATTGGATTATTGAAAGTTAGAAAATATTAATATTTTCCTTTTTGAATAAAAATAAAAGAGGAAAATTGTGGCGATGCAAAAAAACTAAAAGAAGAAAAAAGAAGAAACAAATTAAGAAAAAAGGAAAAAAAAGAAAACAAAAGAAGAAAAACTAAACTTCATTTTTCCCCTCCTGTAAACATCTTACAATTTTTTTTTTATATCACTTCATGTACTTGAGGAAAAATTACAATTTTCTTTTATTGAAAATTGAAAAATATTTTAGATTCTTAATTTCGGTTTGTTTTCTTTTATTGTTCCTTTCTCTTCAATCCCCTTTACTTCTCTTTCAATTAGAGAAATTATCTGTTTGTTGAAATGTTGAATTAAAAATTTGAATTTATTTACAAAAATCTTTAGATTTTGTTAAATTTTCTTTTGAATTTTATATTTCGATAAATAAAAAAAAAAATGAAAATCTGTTTTAATGAACGTAACAATTATGACATCATTAATTATTTTACATACAAACACACACACACATACATACAATACTATTTATATTGTAGGTGAAGGTAAATCTGTGAAGAATTATAATGACAATTTTTCCACATTTCTAATTTTATCAAAATAATTTAAATTTTTATCTCAGACACAAACCTTTTTTTTTTACTAAATTTTCTTATTTGCCTTCCCTAACCCGAACACAGAATTATTCTTATTGTCAATGTAGTATTTGTGTTGACATAGATAATTATATCATTCAGTATAATAAAAAATTACAAATAAATTAGAAAAAAAAAAATAACGATATTTTGACAGATTTTTGACTTTTGTTGTTGTTGTTTTAATCGATTCCATTAGATTGATTTTTTTTTTGTTTTGTTCATAAAAACAGAATTTCATCTGACAGATACAGATAGAAAGAGAAAGAATAATTTGAATTCATTTTCATTTTTTTTTAAAATTGAAACTTTAAATTTTCATTATTTTTTTTATTTTCCACAATTTTTATAAAAAGAAAAACACAACTTTCGTGTAAATGAAAGTTTTTCTTCTTCTTTTGTTTTTATTTTTTATAAGAAAAGCATCCAAAGTAAATAACTGAAATAGAGAAAAAGGAAAACTATTGAATATAAATTAAATGTTAAAATTTAAGGAAAAAAAAAAATGGGAAAAAGAAATTTTTTTGTAATTTATAATTTTGTTTTTTTTTTTGATAAAAAATAAAGAAAAATGTGGGATAAATGGGATGGGGGGGGAAGAGAGTAAAGGAGTTTAAGAAGAACTTTTTTTTTTATCCTGTATTCCTTTGGTGATTTAGTAGAGTTGATTATACAATTGTTTCTTTTTTTTTTACTAAAAACACGAAATCACCAAAATGGAGTAACACAAATTTTTATTCAATTTATTAAAATGTCAAATCACAAATAATTGAAAATTATATCGAAATTAATTTTAACGTAAATTTTTGTCCATTTTATATGTTTTTACAATTAAAATCACATTGAAGGCAACATCCTTACTTTTTGAGGTTTGCTTAAATTTGAATTTGTATTTTTTTTTTTTCCTCTAACCGAAAGAAAGTTTGAGTAAAAAATAGATACAAAAATAAAAACGGTAAATTAGTTTCTCTAAGAGTCAAGACTCAAACCGTTTTTGTAAAGGAAATTTTTGTATTTCTTCCTTTTTTTTTAACACACTAAATTTATACTAAAGGAATACAGAATTTAATAACATTTTTAATATAAAACAATATAAAGATAAAATGAAAGAAAAATGGAAGAAAATATTTGTGTAAAGATAATTTGTACTTTACAACAAAAACAAAAATCTATTTTTCCTTTTTTTTTTGTTTTAACAATTTATTGAAAAAATTTAAATTTTATAAAAATTTCAAAAAAAAAAAAAAAAAACAATCATAGACCGAGAGGGTAACCACCAATGTGTAAGAGTGGGAGAACCAATATTTAAAACTTGTTCAAAATGTGCAAGGCTTGTGCAAAATGAGCAACTCTTGTTTAAAATGCACAAGCCTTGTTCAAAATGTGCAAGGGCTGTACGTAAAATTTTAAAGTGGTTACCCTCTCGTTTATTTGAATTGAAACATACAACAATTTGTTTCTTATAAAAAAAACGTAAAAAAAACATTTTTTCTCTAAAAGTCAATTAAATTTTTTCAAAGTGATTCGTAATTAAAAATTTTAAATCAATGTACTGGTCCCGGCCCTCCATAACACTGAATGTTGAATATTTTTCTTTAGCACCCACCCCTTTTTGAAAATTTGTTTAAAATTAGTATAATAATGACAATCTATCTTACATCTTGTAATGTTCTGGCAGCGTATAAACAATTAATGATAGAGTCCTAGGTTTAAACTTATTTAAATTCCATTATGTGTCCTTCCATTAGTCTGACTCGTTTTGATAAAAGACACGCCAATAAGCCTAGCCTACCCTAGCTTACATTAAAAATCATATCTCATGACATTTTCTCCTCACTCATGACTGCCTTATATTTAGATTCATGTCTTCCAGTACCCTGACTCGTTTTGATACAAGACACGCCAATAACCGTAATCAACTTACCTAAAACACTCCTGGACACTTTTACATTACAGACACGAAAGTAGATTAGATAATGGAACATGTTCGCAGAGCACAACAATATATTCTATCACTTACAACAAAGCCAACCGGTCAGAAGATATGATTTTTGACTGTACTTACCACCTTACTTAGATCTAAACATAACACGAAAAATACGTAACAGAATGTGTTTTAGTCACTTAGAAAACACTTAAGTTATGGACGTCCAACTTGTATATTGATAGAATTCGATTCACTTTTTTGACATTACTTACAATCATTTTTTTGTGTTTTTATTTTCCTTTTATCCGTGTGTTTTGTTTTTAAATTTACAAAGCCTTAAAAAGCCTTTCGAACATTGGATAAAAGTTAATTGAGTTGGACGGTTGTTTATACCAATGTCGGCAAACAAAACAAGTAACGACAATTTTTTTTAAATATTCAATAATTCCGTACGTATAATTGTTGTCATACTTACGTGATTAGGAAACAATCAAAAGTAATTAATAAATTATTTTAAATTAATGAAAACAGAGAAGATTTTTTTTTGTTTTATTTCAAACACAATTGTCCACTCTGGCCAATAGACGTAAGATTTTTCATTTTTGTATTTTTAATCAATAATTTATTAAGGGAGAAAAATAAATCGAATTTTCCCTTATTTTTTATTTAATTTTATATTTGGTGGAAATTTGCTGGTCTAAATTGGACGATTAAATTTTAATGGACAAAACTTGAATTAAATTTTAAATGTAAAGAATAAAAATTTATAAGATTCAAAATTTAAATTGTTGTAATTTTAAAGAATGTCTGATCCGAATGTTATGAGACACACAGGTTCTGTGTGTGTAAAACACAAATATATTGATTTTATAATCGAAAGAAAAAAAATAAAAAATAAAGGAAAAATTGTAAACTTTTAATTGTTGGTCGACATTGTTTATTTTTTTTGTCTTTTTGTATTTTAAAATTTTTTATTGTATGATCCTGATTAATGAATGATAAAATTATTTTCTTTTTTGTTTTTTTTGAAAAAAAAAAATAATGACAAAATAAAATGAAGACACAACAAAGTGAATACTTTTTTTTATTTTATTTTAATTATTTAATAGAATTTTTTGTTTAGTTGTTTTTTAAAATAATAAATTGTTTTGTTTAGTTTTTATTTCAGAAAAAAAAAAAAAATTTTTAAAAGAAAAAAAAAATAAAGAAAATTTTTTTCAAAAGTTTTGCTTTTTTTTTTACCCTCCGCATCCCAATTTTTTCAAATATTTTTCTTCTTCATTCCAATTCTTTCCTATTTCTCCCACTTTTTCACTAAATTTCACTAAAATTCTGTTCCTACTTTTTATTTAAATGACGTAAATGTGACAAAGTGAAAAAAAAAAGAACGAAAGAAAAATTAATGATGAGGGGTGAGACGAAATTAATATTCTTGGCTACTTTTATGGTTTAGCAGGACTAGTTTGAAGATTGGACGTAGTTAAATCACCAGTCAGAATAACGAACTATTTTTCACACACACATACACATACACACACAGAGAATACACTAAATTATGAGAATCAATTGAATCAATTGTAAATTGTCAGTCAAAAAAAAAAGAAAATTGGTAAAACAAAAATTAAAAATAATAAATTGTGAGAATAAACAATGGAAATATTTTTCATCTTTAACATTCTACCATACATATTCTTCTTCTTCTTCTTTAAAAAAAAAAAATTAACAATTAATAAAATTTTCATGCAAACATGAAAATGATTTTTTTCACAATCGGGATCGATAACGAATTTCTATAAATTCTTCTTCTTCTTTTTTTTTTTTTTTGTAGGTCAAAAATCAAAAACTCCACCATTTTTTTTTTGTTATTGGACAGCGGGACAACCCAGAAAAAAAAATAAAAAACAACATTCAACCAACCCCCCTGTCATTCATCAACTTTTTTTGTATTTGTTTTTGTTGTTGCTGTTTTTAAATTCTTTTTGTTGTTTTTTTTTTTTTTGTTTTTTCAATCAAATGTTTTGATCAAAATAATAAGAATTAAAAAAATAGTAGGTGTAAGGGGGGGGGATGATGAGGTTAGGTAATGTGTGAGTGTTTTTTTTTTTATTAAATTTTTGTTAATACAAGTAAAAGGAGTGGGGTGTGTGTGTGTGTGTGTGTGTGTTGGGTTTGTGTTAAAAATGGAATTATGACGAAAATTTCAGATCGAGGAGGATGGGTGATGGGATATTTGTGTTGAAGGATGGGAAAGTTAGGAGAGAGGAAACATAATTTTTATTTTTATTTATTTTTATGAAAAACATTTTCTTTTTTTTATCGTATAAAATTATTTTTTGTTTTTGTTTTTAAAAGAAAAAAAAAAATACAAACTTTAATATTTTTTTTTATTTACGCCAATTAAAATTTTGATTTTTTTTTATTGTTTCTTAAAATCAAAAATAAATTAAATTTATTCAATTTTTTTCTAATTTTTTTCTTTTTCTTTTCCTTTTTTTTTTTTTCTTTTAAAATTTTAGAAATTCCTTTTTTGTATTTATGTATTTTTTTTTTTCACTTTTGTTTTGTTTTTTTTTTCTCTCTCTCTCTAAAATATAAATCGATTTAATCGAAATTTTATATGAAAAAAAAAAAAAAAAAAAAATACAACAACAAAAAAAAAAGTATTTTTCTTTTTAACATTTTTTTAACAAATTTTTTAACAATTTTTTTTTAAGGCAGATTAGAGTGAGATAGACTATTAATTAATTAATAATATTTTAGAGTTTTCTTTTTCTTTTTTGTAGTTCATCTTTTCTAAAGGTAAATTACCGTGTGCTGGTGTGGGTTTGTAGGGGTGGGGGGTGAGGGGGTGTTGTGGCGTGGGTGAAGTTGGTGTTTAGAGTGATGTGAAGAATTTATCAGATTTTTTTCTGTTTTTGATCTTTTTTTTTTTATTTTTACTAAATTAAAATTTTTTTTTTGCTCTGAACGATTTTTTTTTTTTAAAGTGAAAGAAAAAAAAAAAATTGAGTGAATTGAAAGATTTAAATATTTTGTTATTGATAAAATCTTTTATTGATGTTACCCATCATCCCTCCCCTACACCCCCTTACCCACATATCACCGGATAATCTGCCTTCATCGAGAACTTTTTATATATTTTTTTTTTCTAATTTTAAAGTTTTTTAAATTACACAAAAATTTTTTTGTTTTTTTCTTTTTAATTGACTTCAATTTTCTTCATTTTCTTCTTCTTCTTCTTCATATATATTTTTTTAGTAAATAAAATCTTTAAGATTCTTTAAAAAAAAAAAAAAAAATAGAAATTTTCTATATAAAATTTCCAATAATAATTTTTTCTTTCTTTCTTTCTTCTTCTTCTTCTATTTTTTATAACAACAATTCAGTTAAAATATAATTAATTAATGTTTTTTTTTTTATTTTTTTTTTTAAATTTTTTAAAGTTAAATTTTTGTTATTTTTTTTTTTTACTTTTTCATGAACACAACAATAAATTTTTTTGTTTTGTTTTGTTTTGTTTTGTTTTTTTTTAAAAATGTTTTCGGTGTTAATTTTTATTGTGTGTGTGTGTGTGTTTGTTTATTTTTTATTTTGTTGTTGTTGTTATTATATTTTTTATATTTTTTATAATTATTCTATTAAAATATTGATCAATTTTAATGAATTCAAATGAAAAGCGTTAGTTTAGTTTTTCCGTTTGTTGTTATTTTTTTTTTTTTTTGGTTTTTTGTCTTTTTTTTTTCTTTTCTTTTTTTCTTTTAATTATTTTATAATTATTTTAAAAGGGAGAGTGAGAGTGAGAGAGAAAGAGAGAGAGAGAGAGAGAGAAAGAAGAAAAATAGAATTTTCTTTTGCTTTGGCACTAAAAAAAAAAAACATAAATTTAAAATAATTAATTCTTCCCTCTTCTTCCCTCTTCTTCCTTCTTCTTCTTCTTCCTTCTTCTTATATTTTTATTACAATGAATTGAAAATTCTCAACATTTTTTTATTGCACTTTCATTCTTGGATCAATTTCATTAATTGCATTAATTTATTGTAAATTATTTTATTAATATTTTTTTTTATTTATTAATATTTTTTTTTTTTTTTGTTAAATTTTAGAAATTTTTTTTTTTATTTCATTTTCTTAAAAAAAGCGTTTTTTTTTTTTTTGTTTTTTATATTTTTAATTTTTTTCTTTTCTATTAAAAATTAAAGGATTTTTTTGTTTTCCTTTCACTAAAAATTTTAATTAAAATATTTTTTCTTCTTTTTCTTTTTTTTTTGTTTTATTTAAATTTCATTTTTGTTTTTCTTTTTCTTTTTTTTTTATTGTTTCTAAAATCTAAAATTAATTGTTAGAATCACAAATAAAAATCAAAAATAAAAAGAGAAGGCACATTTTGTGTTGTCGTATTTTGTTTTGTGTTGTTGTTGTTGTTGTTGTTGTTGTTCTTTATTTTTGGGAACAAAGTTCAGTTGAAAATTTATTGATTACTTAGAGAAAACAGAAACGGTCAAATCGGATCAATCAAGTTAGAAGTGACTTGAGTTTAATTTTGAATTGGGATTCGTCTAAATTTTTTTTTACAAATTCAATTATGTGAGAAACGAAATGAAAAATAGAAAAATAGATTTACGTTTAAAATGTTGGTACCGATTAGACAGGGGGGTTTTTTTTTTTTAAAAATTTAGTAAAGATTCATTTGTTGTTTTTGTTTTGTTTTTGTTTTTGTTTTTTTCTTCATTAACTTTTTAGTTTTGTTTTTGTTTTAAAATAAATAAATTAATTTGATTAGATAAGTTTTGTTAAAAATAATATATTCTTTTTTTTTTTCCTCTTCTTCTTCTTCTTCTTCTTCTTCTTCTTTTTCTTCTTTTCTGTTAATTTTGATTTAAAAAAATTAATTCGTTGTTTGTTTTTTTTTTCTTTGTTTTGTTTTGTTTTATTTTCTCTTATTAACTTTTGTGAATTTATCAAGAGTAGAAGGAAGAGAGGTATACAGAATGTAGCTTCACTCTAATTAATAGACTAATATTTAAATTTTATCTCAAAATTTTACACTTAATAAATTCACAATCAAATGCATTTCATTTACTTTTGTGTTACTTTTTCTGTTACTTTTGTATTTTTCCTTTTTGTGTTTTTCACTTAATTGTTACGAGAATTTTAATTTTAAATTTTTTTATTTTATTTTTGTGTATTATATTTATATTGTTGTTGTTCTTGTATTAATTTAATTATTTTCTATCAATATATAAAAAATTGTATTAAATTTAATATTGATACCATGGTTGACGGCGTACCCAACGTAATCGATGATTTGTTTGATCTGAACGTATTTTAATACTAGCACCTTCAGCAGCACGTACTGTTTCTTTAACACTTTGCATTAAATTTTGTGCATTACCAACAAGCATTTCAGTTGCTTCACGATCTTCATCAGAACCTTGTGCACCTAACATTGTTGCTTTAACAGTTGATAAAATTTTTAATTGTGTACCAATTGTTGGTATACGTTCACATACTTGAAGAAGATTCTTAAAATAGATAAAATTATTATTAATAATTATTGTATAATTAATTAATTAATAAATAAATACAAACCGTTCTTATTCTTTTATCTGTACATTCTCTAGCCAATTGTTTTGCTAATCTTGTAACATCTTCAGATGCTTCAGCAATTAATTTTGCTGTTGCAATTAATTCACGTTTACTACCCTTTGAATCAGCTCTAACTAATTCTGATAAACGTGCCATTAATACAGCCATTTTTTTAGCAGCTGCAATTATTTCATTATCTTTGGATGACCATTGTCTAACTTCTTGATGTAAACCATGTGCAGCAATCTAAAATTAAATTAAAAATTATACAAAATTAATCTGAATAAATAAAAATTAAGAGTTCAAATTTATTATTTTTTTTTTTGTGTTTTTTTTACCAAAATTGGTTGATTAGCGTGTGGTGTCTGTTTAAAAACTTCATCTTCATCATCTGTTTCTGGTGGTGGTGGACGTATTGGTGCTGTATTTTCACGTGGTAATGGTGGACGTGGTGGTACACGTTCATGTTGATAATTTTGTTGTTGATGTTGTTGTAATTGTTGATGTTGTTGATTATGTAAATTTAATTGTGACATATCTGGTGGCATTGGTATATTATCAATTGGTGTTTGTGCAATAACACCACGTATATTTTTAACACTACCAAGTAACTAAAAATATAACAAAAAATTATATTGAAAAAATTTTGAATATTAAGAATAAAAAAATATTTAATAAATTTACATTTTTATTTGATTCTCTCCATGCAGAACCAGCGGTTGGATCTGATATATTATTAGCAACAAATTTAGCATCTTGTACCATATGTGGTATTGAATTATGTAATCTTTCTGATGCATTATTAACATTTGATGTAAAATCTGGATCTTCTGAATTATCTGATTCTTGTTTAGCAACTGATAATACACGATTTGCTAAACGTGCAATACTTGATGTATTATCAACCATTTTTTGTGATTGTTTATTACGTATTGCTTCTTCACATAAAAATGTATGCTTTTGCATTTGTTCCTCTGTAAATTAAAAAAAAAAAAAAAAAGAAGTAATTAATAACAGTTTTTATGTTTCTTTATTTTCTTTTTTTCTTTTACCTGATGCTTTTATAAAATCAGCTGGATCAGTTGCTTGATCACATAAATTTCTCATACGTAATATTGTATCAGCATATTGTTGTTTTAAATTATTTAAATGTTCTTCAGCTGCTTTACTTGTTGGATAATTCATACGTATTCTACCAGCTGATATTAATTGTGGTGTTAAACTATCAACTTGTGTTGCTGATGATAATAATATTTCAGCTAATTTTTTATTACCACCAGAACCACCAGCAGCAACCATACGACTTGTTTTTGATGCACGATCACTAAATGATTGTAAACTATTTGATTTTTGATTAAAATTTTGTTCACGTCCAGGTGTACCTTCTTGTACATTAACAGCATCAGAAAAATTTTTTAATGGTGTTGATATATCCATAAAATCTTCAACAACACGATTAACAACAGCATTTTGTATACGTTGTTTTAATTCATGTAATTTTGCATTAAGACGTCTTGCTATTTCTTGTCCTTCTGGTGTATTACCCATACCATTTGAACACATTTTACCAAATTGATGTGATAATTGTTCAACTTCATCACATAATTGTAGTATTTCTGATTTTTGATGTCCTGGTAAACCTTCAGCAACTTTTTTACCTTCATCAACAATAAGTGCAATTGCACGATGTCCAAGACCACGATCATCAGTCATTGGATTTTGTAACCAACGGCATGCTTGTTCTAAACGTCCTTGTACTGTATGTGCTGTCTGTTGTAAACCAGCTTTATCAACACCTAATACAGCATGTAATACTGTTTGTTCAAGATGTCTTAATTTATCACGACAATCTTTTGCTAATTGTTCTGCCTGTGGTGTTGTACCTTTACCATCTTGACGTAATTCACATAAACCATTTGTCATTGTTGTTATATTATCAGCTAATTTATGGATTTTATTAGCATCTTCTGGTAAACAACGTTCAGCAACTTTATGTGCATTTTCAATTATTTGACGTAATGCTTTTTCACCAACACCACCACGTAAAGCATAAGGATTCTATAAATAGAAGAAAATAATGATATTATTTGTATAAAATTAAAAGAAAAATTGAAACTTACTCTTAACCAATCATTAGCTGGTTCCAATTTATTTATAATTGCATTATTAATTTTTTTCAATACAGTTAAATTATCCAATTCACTTTGATCTTCATCATATGTTGTTAATTGTAATACTCTTATTATTTCTTGTATTTCATCACTCATTCTTGATGCAAGATAATTACGATTTTCAGCTGCTTCTTCAGCACCTTTACCACCTTGTTCCATTATATGTATAAATACTTTCATACTACATATTAATATTGGTGCTAATATTTTAACTTGATCCAAACATCGTACTAATATTTCACTATGTACACGATGTGTTAATTCTTTTTGTCTACCATCAACTTCACGTGATACTTTACTTAAACATGGACTTAAATCTTTTATAAATTGTACTAAATCTTCCATTGCATCAATAACTTCTGATATTGCCAAATAATCAAGTACACGTTTACATTCACGTATTATTTTTCTAACTTCTGATTCATCAAAACATAATAATAATGATGATGTACCTTGTAATATACCACGTGAACCTTCTATTAATTTTTTACGTGCTGGTCCTGAAAATGGATCATTTCTAAGCATACCAGATGCTTCTTCTAAATATTCTGATGCACTTTCAACACGATCTAATGCTGATGGCATATCTTGTTTTAATATATCATCATCAGAACTATTTATTGTTTCACGTCCAACTTTAACTAAATTTGTAACAGCTAATGATACTGCTTGTACAGGACGACTAAGATCTGGCATTGCATTTCCATCTTCAGCTTCTTCATGTAATATTACAAGACGTGAAACCTAAAAGAAAATTTTGTTTTAAATTTTTAAATTAATTTATTTCAATTTACTAAAATTTTTTATTAATTTTTTTTTGTTTTTTTTTTTTTTGCATAATAAATTTTTGAAAATGACAAAAATATTTATAAGCGATAAAGTAAAGGCCACAACAAAAATATAACAAACGAAACAATTGCAAAATTTTCTTTAATTAACAATTTGTATAATTAACAAGAGCAAGAGAGAGACAGAATATTTTCTTTCTAAAATTAATTAAATTTTTTTTTTCTCTTATAAAATTTCACAATTTAATCTGATTTAAGTAGAATTTAAAATTATTGTGAAATTCTATATAAAGGAGGAAAATGTTGTGATTTGTGAGAAAAATTACAAATATATATCATCATTATCATTATCATCATTGTAGGTGTAGGTGTAATTAATACAGGAGTGGAAAGTGTATCGAATTCAGAATTTTTAATCATAACTTTCATTTTATGTTACTAATTAAATTATCTTGAAGATCATTAAATAAATTTCTTATAGCAACAATAGAATTTTTACATCAGTACCCACCCCCCATCCCTCCTTATGATTACATATCGTTATTCATTTAAAAATTAACAATTAAAAATGTATGGACCAAAAACAGAAGAAAAAATGAAAACATCAACAGGAAGTCGACCCTGTTATCCAATTACAATAATAAATTCATTGAAAATATTTGTTTTTATAATTTATCGTTTAATTATTATGTGTAACTGGGTGTATGCGTGTGTGTTTCTATGACAATAATGTGTTGGTGTTAATGTGTTTACTTCTTATTATTTTGTGTCAAACAAATTCAATAATAAAAAATAAAAAAAAAACTAGTGAAATAAAAAACAGTGAAAATTATTGTCAATGTTTAAGATAAATTTAAAGGTGGGTGCGCTTTTTTTTTTTTTTATTATAATGATCAAATTAAATCAAAAAGAAAACAACAACAACAATTAATGAAGAGAGAGAGAGAAAAAAATTCAAGGTTAACTAGCGTGAATTTTTATGTTGGATGTTGTTGGTTGGATGTTTTTTTTTTTTTTTTATTTGCTTTCAGACAACAACAACAACAAGTAAGAAATCTATTTTTAATAATTTAAAGCCAACTCAAAAAAAAAAAAAACGAATATACGAAAAAAAAACTTAAAAACCAAGAACAAAAATAACAACAATGAAACCTCTCTTAACGAAAGAAAAAGAAGAAGAAGAAGAAAAACAAAAAAGAATTGGGTCAAACATTTCCATAAAAGGAGTTTTTTTTTTCTCCTCTCCCACTTATTGACTAATATTGACTATTTACTGTTTATTTTTGTTGTGCTTTTTTTTTTCCCTGAAAATACAAAAACAAAAACAAAACAATTGTTTGTCTGGGGTTTCTCGTCTGTTTTTTTCTGTTTTGACATAAATTACAAAATATAGAAAAAATCTTCTTAATGTCTTCAAAAAAAAAAAATTTTGTGTGTGTATCCCACCCCTCCGTGTGTGTGTCACTTTGTCAGCCCACGCTAGCAAAAATTACAAAATTTACAATAAGACAAGAAGAAAAAAAAGCGACAATAACAAGAAAATAGAAGAAGAAAAATGATGATGAAAATCCAAACAACAACAACAACAACAATAATGAATAGGCTTTCCCAATTATTATGAGTTGTGTTGTTTTTGTTTTCTTCACATTTTCCTTCTAAATTACCTAAATCTATATTTGTACTTTATATACGTATGTGTGTATGTGTGTATGTGTGTATGTGTATGTTCATTTATCTGTCTGTTTGTCTGACTGTGATATGATCATGTCAAATCTTCAACTAAAAACAATCCATTCACATTTAAAAAATAAAAAATGTGTGAAATAGAAAATTTGCCAATGACTTTTGTTGTTTGTTGTACGCGACTGCGCGCGCCACAATTCAAAACCAATTCAAAACCAACGCAAAAATATAAATGAAATCAATTCCAATAGTTTTTTTTTTTTTATCATGTTGGACATTTGATTGTTGTTTTTGTTTTTGTTCTCTAGGATTTTTTTTTATTTATTATAAAAAAAAAAACTTGTATTTGAAAAGAGTGAAACAACAACAACAACAACAACAACAACAACAACAACAACAACAACAACAACAACAACAACAAAAATCAATGCTGTCTTCGTGTTCAATAGAAATAAAAAATAACATTTGTTGTTATTGTTATTTTCTTTTCTCTTTCCCTCCGAAAAAGAGAATTATTTGTTGTTGTTTTTGTTAAATTAAAAAAAAAGAAGAAAAATTGAATTAAAAAATTGAATTAATTGAATTAATTGAAAAAAACAAGAATTATTCGCTTCTGGATTAAAAATTCCAATTAACGGGTACACACATAATTTTTTGTTTTTGTTTCAGTCACATGGCACAAGCCAAAAAAAAAAAGCGAACTCTTTTCTTCTTCTTCTTCTTCTTCTTCTTCATCGTTTTTAGTTTGTTTTTTTTTAATCATTTCTTAAAGATTACCAAATATGGATTCGTTTCAAATTTTGTTGTAGTTTTTTTTTTTTTCTGTTTTGTTTTCAATTTTCAGTTTTCAGTTTTCAGTTTGTTTGTTTTTTTTTCTTCTTGTTTTCAAAGGAAAAATGAAAAACGCAAAATAAAATAAAAGAAGAAGAAAGAAAAAAAAAAACAGAAAGAGAGGAAAATTTATTGTAGCACAGTAAGTGTGTGGAAAAATAAAGAAAAATCTGTAGGAGGAAGCAAAAAAAAAACACAAAAAAAAACAAAAAAAAAAAAACAAAAACAAGAAAAAAATAAGAAACTTTACGAGAAACGAGAATAAGAAGAAGAAAAAGAAGAAGAAAAAAAATTGAAACAAGATTATTATGTAATAATTTCTTGTGCTTTTTCTTTACAATTTTTTCTTTATGTATTTTTTTTTCTTCTTCTTCTTCTTCTTTCTATGATGACTAATTTTCCTATTTTTTTTTCTTTTTCTTCTTCTTTTTTAGTTTGTTTGTATTTATTTATATCAACATCATTCTTTTTTTTACGATCCCAGTGACGTACACAGGCTTTCTTCTTTTTCCATCAATTTTTGCATGTATTTTTGTTGTTGTTTGTTGTTTGCTATTTGATTGTTTTGTTTGTTTTTGTTTTTGTTGTTGTTTTTATTTTATGGAAAATTCTCAGAGTTATTTTTCTATTTGTTTAAAAAAATAATAATTTAAATAATGTAAGACGATGAACGGATATCACTGCACCCTAATTTTAGAGAATTTATTATCTGTCCATTTTTTTGGTTTGAACAAAACAAAAAATTATTCGCCTGTCTCACTTTGTATGAATGAAAGGATACAATTGAAGGTAGTCCCGTTACATTACAACAATTGCCAATATTCGATTTTTTTAGTGGTGCCAAATGTAAAAATTTAATTTAATTTTTGATTTATTAAATTTTAGTACCAATGCTCACCACTAAAAAATTAATAAAAAAAAAAAAAAAATGAATTTTTATTCCAAAAATTTGTTCGAAATCAATCATCAGTACATTTTTTTTCATTTTCCATAATTTTGATGAAAAGAAAAAAAAAATCACTTTTTTTTTTCTCATTTTTCATTTCTTCATTTTTTTCTTTTTAGAAAATCAAATAAACACAACCAAAAAAAGAATTTTGTTATTTTTATTCAATACTAGTTGGGTGGGGCGCGATAGGGGAGTGGGGTGGGGTGGATGGGCGGTGTAAAGAATGTTAGTACATTCAAATTGAGTTTATTGTATAGAATTATCGTAAAAAAAAAAAAAAAAAATTTTTTTTATGAGTCAACCGGAATAATGAAAAACCAACGTAAAAAAAAAATTGTCCAATCATCAATAACCCAATTTATTTATATTTTTTTTTCTATTTAATTTTAATGGAATCGAATTTTTATTAACAAAAGTAAATGACAACAACAACAACAACAACAACAACAACAACAACAAAATGTGTAGCGATGCAATTTTTGTTTCAAATGACGTAATTTTATTTAAATTGAAATTTAGATGACAATTACAGTTACACATGGGGACTGGGGTGTGAAAGAAAAAAAAATCAAAATTGTTTTTTTTTTCTTTTGGATTAATGTGCAATTTTTGTTGTTGTTGTTGTTGCTGTTGCTGTTGCTGTGGTTGTTGTTGTTTTCTGTATGGGAAGCATTTAGATTAGAAATTGTTCATTATTTTTTCTCTCTCTCTGATAACAGAATAATTTTAATATTATAGAATTTTAATCTTACAAAGATTATTTCTTAATGAAATGAAAAATTTTATACAAAAAAGTGAAAAAGAAGAAATAAAATTGAATATCCATAATAAAGATCAAAATTAAATTGTTTGTAACTTGAAATTTGTTATTTGACTTAAAACAAAATGTAAATGATCCCGTTAAATTCTCATTTTACATCATTTTTTTGTATCGGAATTTTTCTCATTGGTGTATTGTATAATTTATTTACTAAAAAATTAAAAAACAACTAAAAAACAACAGTAACAAACAATATACAAGAAAAAGAGGGGAAATAAGAAAAAAAAATTAAACGAAAATTACATCACATCATCAAAATAGATGTTTATGTTACTTCTTCTTCTTCTTCTTCCTCTTCTTCTTCTTCTTCTTCTTTTTTTTTGTTTGTTTTTCAATTTGCTTATTTCTTCTTCTTTGACTTCTTCTCTTTTACTTCTTCTTTTATATCGTCTTCTTCTTAATCTTCTTCTTATTTTATCATTTAATATTTTCTGTTTCATATTTTTCTTCTTCTTCTATTCCCCCCCCCCCCCCCCCCGCCCCCCTATTCATTTTCATAGAAATAAAAATAAAAAAAAAACACTTTTTAATTTTTATTCTTTTCTTGTCTCTCTTTTTTTAATTCTTGTCTTATTATTCTAGTTTTGATACCTTTTTACTACTTTCTCACTCTTACTTAATGTAATTAACAAAAACAACATTTTTTAGTACTAGTAAAAATTAATCATAGAATTTAAAAAAGAAGAAGAAGAAGTAGAAGAATAAAGTGGAAGTGGAAATGGAAGTGGTAAAAGAAAAAAAAAAAAAAGAGGAGAAGGAGGAGAAGAAGGTGGAGAATGATGACTAATTAATATAGAAATATTTTTTAATAAGAAAATGGAAACAATTGAAATGAATGAAAAAGAATTAAGAATTGGTAGAAATGACGCAATTAAAGGGAAATAAAAAAAAAGGGAAAAAGACAAAACACAAAATGTTTTGTTTTTGTTTTTTTTTTTTACCTGTTGTGCCACCGGCTCCAGAATACTCTCAATTGTTTTTGTATGAAACACAGGCATTTTGATTCCGTTTTCTTTTTTTACTTTTTACTTTTTACTTTCTCTCACTACTTTTTAAAATATTCTTAATACTTGAACTTAACACGCACCACACACACACACACAGAGCAACAGAAAAACAAAAAATAAATTCACAAAAATTAACAAAAAAAAATTTTTTTCTTCAAATTAAACGAAAAAAAAAAAAAAACACACACACACAAAAGGCGAAGAGAGAAAATTCACTTCACTTTTCTCTGTTTTTTTTTTTTTTGTTCTTTTCTGAGCACCAGTGAAATTTTAACCAAGAAAAAAAAATAGAAAGAAAAACAAAAACAAATAAAAAAAAAAGACAACAAAAACACCAAATAAAAAATAAAACAAAATTCACTTTTTCCTTTTTTTCTTGATTTTTACCGAAAAGAACAAAAAAAAAAAAAAAGAAAGACAAATGGAAAATTTCTCTCTTCTTCTTCTTCTTCCTTCTTTCTTATTCTTTTTTTTTTTTTTTCCTTTAATTTTTTCAGTGAAGAAAAAAATGTGTGTGTGTGTTGGTTTTTTTTTTTTTTTGGAAAATTTTCAAAAGAAAATAAAAAAGAAACAAAACAAAACAAAACAAGAAAATAAATTACATTTTTTTTGCAATTTTTTATAAGAAGAACAAAAAAAAACAACAACAATAACGTTTGAAAAATTTCAATGAATTAAAAAAAATATTAAAAAAAAAAAAAAAATCTCTAATTGAAAATTAATATTAAAATTTAATTTTGTTCGGCAAAAGGTTTGTAACAATTTGGTTTGTCAAAAAGAATTGAGAATCGGAAAATACAAAAAAAAAAAAACGAAAAAATTTGCCCTTTTAACTAAACACTACACACACACACACACACACACACACACATTTATACACTGTTCACTGTGTGTGTGTGTGTGTATGTGTATGGTGTGTGTGTGTGTGTGTGTGCGCGCTTGTGTGTGTATGCGCGTGTGATAATATTACGACAAGATGTTGTATATTTTACAAGAACAAGAACAACAACAACAACAACAACCAACATAAAATTTGAAATAAAAAGTATTTAATTTTTGTTTTTTCACTCGTTTCTTTCAAAGAAGAAAAAGAAGAAAAAGAATTAAATAATATTTATTTTCCTTTTTAATGTGTTTTTTTTTTTAACTTTTTATTTCTTTTCTTTCACACGATTTTATCTTTACTGCGATTTTTTTCTCTCTCTCTCTCTCTCGTTTTTTTTACAAAATTATTGAAAACATTTTAAAAGAAAAACCGATTTTCTTTTCTATCTTATTTCTATGATTTAATTTCTACTTTTGTTGTTGTTGTTGTTATTGTAGTAGTAGTTGTTGTTGTTATTTTTTTTATCATTTACAATATTTATTATTTTTTTCTTCTGAATTTCATGAATCACCAAATTTTTTCAAATTATTAATAAATAAATAAATAAAAAAAAAAAAATGTTCATTTATTGGAATTAATTCTTTTTTTCTTTTTTTATAAATGGAATTAAAAAAAAACTTGTTTTTTTTTTTCAATTTTGGAAAGAAATAAAAATACAACACACACACACACACACAGAACCAATTTAGTTTTTTTTTTTTTTATTAAAAATTTATTTTGTTTGCCTTTTTTAGTGATTTAATATTTTTAAATTGATTTCTTCGTCTTCTTCTTCTTTTCTTTGATTGGGTTTTTGTTTTTGTTTTTGTTTTTTTTTTTTGTTTTTTGTAATTTTTAAGACAGCAAAAAAAAATGTTTGAACTTTTTTCTTGTATTTTTTACCTTTTTGTTTTTTTTTTTTTTGTTTTTGTTCTTTAACTTTTTCTTCCTTCTTCTTCTTCTTCTTCTTCTTTTTTTGTTCTTCTTCTCTTATCCAAAATGTAAATGAACTTTAATTTAATTATAAATGAATTTATTTGTTTTTTTATTCTTCCTCTTTACTTTTGTAAAAAGAGGATAACAAGAGATAAATTACAAAAAAAAAAAACAAGACACAAAAAGGTTTTAAGAAGAGAAGGAAAACAGAGAATAGAAAAAATAAAAACAGAAAGAAAAACAAAAAAAAAAAAAAAACAAAAGTAAAAGACAGAACACAAACAGTAATTTATAAAGAACTAATTAATTTATAAAAAAAAGAATAATCAACTTTAAACACACACAACACACACACACACACACACACTAAACACACACACAAATAATAAGAAATAAATTTAAGAAAAAGAAAAAAAAAAATATATTTTTACTTTTTGTGTTAATGCGCAAGACGAGCAACACGAAGAACTTTACCACAAAAAATAATAAATAATAATAATAAAAAAAAATCAAAAAATGAAAATGAATCGAAAAAAAAAACACACACACACCGACACACACACACACTGAAAAAATAGACAGAGTCAAACAGATATTGAATATAAACTAAAAAAAATAACTAAAAGCAAAAAAAAAAAAATAAAACGCACACACTAAATTAAATTAAGCAACAACAACAACAACAACAACACCAACAACAACTACAACAACAACAACACCACCAACACCAACAACATAAAGTAGAAATACAAAAAAAAAAAAAAATGGTGAAAAAAAAAACCCAAGAACAAAAATTACTGATTAGTTTGAAAAAAAAAAAAAACAAAATGATTATAAAAACTAACAACAACAACGACAACAAAAAAATTGTAACAGACAGATGTTTTTATTTTTGGATTTATTATCCCCCCACTTCCACTACCCCACCAGTATATATTATAAAATAATAATATTTATTTTTGTATATTATTTAAACAAGATGAGATGACAGTAGATAACGCTTTTGGCGTGACTAAATGTCAACTTAAAACATCGAAAAAAAAATATATGTTTTTCTTTTTTCTTTTTTGGAACAATTTTTATAAGACGACGTTTGAATTATTAAGATTTTCCTGTTTTTTTGTATTTTGTATTTTTTTTATTATTTTTTTTTGACTAACAGACAGAATAATAGAAAATAGAATTATCTTTAGATCTTTTCGGTACAATTTATTATTAAGATTTTCCTGTTTTTTTTGTATTTTTTGTATTTTTATTATAAAGAATCGTCAAAGATTTAATTGATTTCTAAGATAGAATAATCATTATTTACATTAGAATAATTATTGTGTAAAGTTTTATTACTATAAATGAATTAAGTGTAAGATTTATCATAATAAGTATGAAACAATTAATTTATTTATAATTTACAATGATTGTTAATTTAATCGTACAAATAATATTCAGTTAATGATTAATAACATTTATAAAAAATTTTAAATCTGGTTTTTCTTTTAACAAATTTGGATCATCTTTGTCAGTCAGCTGATGAAATCTCAGCTATTGATATAGTTTTCGTATGACCAGTTCCTTTATTTAAAGTATTCAATTGTAGGCCGGTTTGCAGGATAAGATTTTAATTGAACAATTCTTCATAGGAAATCTGGCAATGCGTCGAATCAGAATTAAAATGCATATGCAGATGGCTAGGTGGCTCAGAACCCACCTCAAAAAATAGAAAGTCTCCTAGTTACTAATAACCTTAGTCGTTGATGTACTAATTACAATTCAATATTCAGTTCAATTTAATTTTTGTGTGATCCTACACACACACACACACACACATTAAATTTTATGCTATAAAAAAATAATTCATGCAGAAAATAATTGGATCGTTTCAAAATAAAAAAAAATAAAAACAGTAGAGAAAATTATGGTACCGCAGTTACACAGAATATTTGGTTCTGGTGCAATAAAACACAAATAATTGAAATTTTAATTTGAATTAATTTTTTTCTTTTTTTTTTTCAAGAAACATTTTTTTTTTTATTATTCTTAAATTTCTTATTGACAGAAAAGAAAAAAAAAACTTTTCTTATCAAAATGTCAATATAATGGCTTCAGTTCAATTTTATTACCTTCCCTTCTTTTTTTTTTTTTTGTTTATTTAGTAACAAACTGTAAGGAGCGTCATAAAGATTTATGGAAGAAAAAGAAAAAAAAAATGTTGAAAGTAAAAATCGATTTAATTTGTGAATTTATTTGCGAATAAAAAAAAATATAAAAACATCAAATGGGGAAAAATTTAATGACAATAAAAGATAAAAGAAAAAAATAATAATAACAAAAGTTAATAAAAAGGGATTTTTTTTACGATTCGATTTTAAAAATCACTTTACTCCATTTGGTTTCTCTTCATTTTTTTCCTTCTTTAATTTTCTTTTATTGTTGTTGTTAACAACAAATTAAAAAATTTGTTGTTTTTTTTTTTGGCAAGCATAAAACTTGTACTGCTGCTTGGCTTTAAAATAATTTCTTTTCTTTTCTCTATACAGTTTTTTTTTTCATTTTTCATTTTTCATTTTTGTTGTTGTTGTTGTTGTTGTATCCTCTTTACTTGTTTCCATTTAGACAAAACAAGAAATAAGAGATTTTTTTGCTTCATATTTTTTTTTTCTGTTCCAGTGCAATCCTATAAATAAATATAAATCATTGATGTAATCCCAACAATAATCTACACACACACACACACATGCCAATTTAAATGTATAAATTGAAAAATAAAAAATAAATTAAACAATAACGTTAATTTATTTGTGTTGTGATTTTGTTTTTGTTTTTGTTTTTTTTTTCAAATGTTGTTGTTGGGTCTAATTTGTAATTTCTAATTTAAAGAATAAAAACAGAAAAATCTTTTTATTTAAAGATTTTTTCTATCTGGAAATTTGTTTTTTTTTTTTTTTTCATTCTTCTTTTTTATTGCTATTTTAATGGTTAAATTTATTTTTAAAATCAAATTGATTATTAACGAGTAATTTAATTGGAAATCAATTAAGAAAATTCTCTCACTTTAATTGTACTTTAATTTTTTTTAATGTTATTTAGAAATTTTTTTTTGTCTTAATACAAAAACTTTTAGAATAATTTTTGTGTACATTTTTCCAACAATATTTTCTATTAATTTATTTATTGTATTTTATTGATTGATGATTCGTTCTTTGATTGACAGTTCATGCTATATGTCACAAAGTGTTACATGCCCTACCTCTCCTACACCCTCAAAGCGTTACATAATTTAGGTACAGCCCTTAAATTATTATGATTTGATTTTTTTTTTATCAATTTTTCTTCTTTTGTCATTTAATTTTCAGTAAATTATTTTTTTTAGTTGATTGAAGAAAATGCTTTAAAGTTCAATATAGTACTAAAAGAAAATGCTTTAAAGAAAATTAGGAAACATATAAAATACAAATATATATATTTAAATTTGCCGCTATTTTAGCCAATGGCCATTTTTTCTTTGCTTTTTGTTAAACTTGTTTTATTTTTGTTGTTGTTGTTGTTGTTGTTGTTTTTTTTTTTTTGACCATGTGTAATTTTTTTTTTTTTTTTACTTAAATTTTGAATGTGTATGTATTTTCAGTGTATTTCTGGATTCACATTTGAATGTGTGTATATTAAACACCGACAGATAAAAAGTTTTAGAATCAAACAAAAAAAAGAAGAAGAAGAAGATTCAAAAACATTCTGAATAAAAAAAAGAAGTGAATCGAACAACGTAGACGTCATTTTTTAAAAGAAAATCAAAAAAAAAAAAAAGAAGAAAAATATGATTGAAAAATCAAATGAATTAATAAAATTCAATAATATATTAGCATGTTCACTACAAAATTGGTATAATCAATATAAAAAGATTACAATAAAAACATATTTTATAAAATTAGAAAGTGATATATTAAATTATTTACGTGATGAAATAATAATATTACCAAAAGAATGTAATAATAATGTTAATAATGATGATGATGATAAATTAATAAATACTATTAATAATGATGGTTATGAAGATGAGGATACAGCTGAATTAGATGTACCAGAATTTCCATTATTTAGTGAAATTATAAATAATATTATAAAAAATAAATTAAATGGTAAAACATTTATAAAAACAAATTGGCATTGTCCAAAAGATGCATTTTGGATAACAGTTGGACAAACATTAATTGTTAAAGATTTAACTGATTTTTATCAATTATTAAAAGCATCTAGTATATGTAAAGAAGATTTATCTATAACTGATATATATAAAAATGATATTGATTATTTTGTTATATTAAAAAAATGGAAAGATATACATCCAGGTACAGAATTTCGTTGTTTTGTTAGAAATAATAATTTAATTGCAATATCACCTAGAGATTGGCCACAATATCATGAACATATTGTATTTAATAAAAGTGAAATTATTAATGATATTGTAACAATATTTAAAGAGAAAATAAAGGATACATTTACATTGGATGATTGTAAGTATTTTCGTTTATTAAAATCTCATTATTTTATGATGTAATTTTAATGTATAAATTTGACTGTCACTCTCATATAATAACTTTACCAAAATTTTGACTTAAAATAATCATAAAGTATTTTTTTTTGTTTTGTTTTCATTTCATTTCAATTAAATAAATTTTTATTTGTTTTAAATAAATTTTAATTAATTTCATTATTAAATTTCTTACAGATTGTTTTGATGTTGTACGTGATCGTAAGGATAGTGTCTATTTATTAGATTTTTCACCATTTGGAAAAGAATGGACAGATTCATTAGCATTTGAATGGGAACAATTACATAATGAATTTCATTTAAATGAAGTAAGTAAAATGATTAATCCATTTATTTATTCATTTGTTCTTATTGTTTTACTTTTTCTATTTTCTAATTAAGATTGAAGACGATCCAGAATTTCGTTATTTAATTGCTGACTGTGGTATACAACCAAATAAAAGAAATAATTATGGTATACCACGTGATATTATTGATATGTTTAAACCATCATCAGATGTAACTGGTACTGGATCAGTTAGTTTAAATGATTTAATATTAAATTTTGTAAGTAATTCATATATTTTCTTAATTAGAATTCGTTATATTTAATATTATTTAATTGTTTTGTTATTTACAAAAACTCTTTTCTCTTTCTCCAAACATAAAAATAGGACCAACTTCAAGCCCGTGAAGGTCTATAAATCGAGCAATATAACATTTTGGAATAATTTTAATTGGATTTCTAATAATGCATGAATATAATAAATAATCAAAATGAAAATAATAATAAAGAACAAAAAAAAAATTGGGTTTCTTTATATTTTTTAAGTTTAATTTTTTCCCTTGAATTTCCCTATTTATCTGTTGGATTTTTCACACAAAATAAAACTACAATGTTGTATTTCAGGTATTTTATTCTTCTGGATGCTTAATTAAATACAATTAAATAATTATTATTGGTATTTTGAGTTATTTATAATTTATTATTAAAATATGAAAATATTTACTGCAAATAATGTTGACAATGCCATCTATTGGGAAATTGAAGTTTGAGTTTAGGTTCATTACTTTTATTTTATTGATTATTAATTTTAATTTTAATAATGTAATAATAAATTACTTTTTATTGTTTGTATCGTAAATAATTAATGCAATGCCTCCAAATTATTATAGCGTAAAATTACTAAACATTAACATTCTAAAACAATAAAAAATCTAACGAAAATGTTATCGTATTGTTTATAGGGAATTTGGAAATGTTCTAAAAAAAAAAAAAAATGAATCCAACACATGCACAAAACCTCAAAAAAAAGTACTGTTTTATGTCACACATACAGAAATTTAATATAAAAAAATTCTTTATTATTTGTACGCATGTACATCCCGTCTGCCATTTATATTTATATTTGTGTTTGTGTGTGTATTCAACAAACATAATAAACAAAAAAAAAATAATAAAGAAATACTCAAAAAAGCGCTTGGCGGCCTGTCTTGAGTGTGAAGAATTATTATTATAAATATTTATTTCTTTTTATAAATGAAATAAGAAAAATTAATAAAGATCAAAGATAAAGAATATTTTATAAAATTAGAAACGAGGTAAACGGAGTGCAGATACCATTACGGTATAAAGTAAAGAAAAAAAAAGGAGATTTTTTTAAAACAAAGGAAAATTAACAACCACAAAAAAAATGTCTGGAACAATTCTGGAAAATTTAAGTGGAAAAAAATTAACAATTTTAGTTGGTTTATTATTAATATTTCAAGTGATTTGTTTTTTAATTGGTGGACTTATTGGTAAGTTTTATTTATAAATTATATTCCGGTGAATCATAAACATAAAACAGAACAAATTCTCCTACAAACAAAAAAATGTAATTTTTAAGAGTAAAAACCAACAACAAATTAATAGAAAAAAAAAGGAATCATAAATTAATTCTCTTCATTTCCCATTTTATTAAATAAAAATTTCAAATAAAATTTAATTTTCATTAAATTTACATTTTTTTTTTGTTTTGTAACAAAAAAAATCCCATTAAAATTCAATAAAACAAAACATATTTATAAAATCTATTTAAGTTCATAAGTGACTTCCAAGTTTGTCTAAAATTTAAAAATTTGTAATATTTGCCTTTGTGAATTCTAAAGAAACTAATAAATAACTGGGGGAATTCATACAAAAAAAAAACCTTCTTATCATAGAAAATCCTCTGTCTTAGTATGGAGTCCTTAAATTTTTTTTCTAATCATTTGTTCATGATTTATTGACTAGAGACAAGAAAGATAAAATAGAATTATTCTAATGAAAATATTTGTTTTTTTTTTGTTCTTTTTCTAGCACCAATACCAGCAAGTGTACAAGCAATACTTGGTACCGTTTGTAAAGATATACCTGGTTCACATAATGATACAAATATTTGGTTATATTCACGTGGTGAAAAAAAATGTAATCATATTGAATATGATAAAATAGAAAAACATGATGTTAGAATGGCTAATCAAATTGTTTTTGTATTTCAGGTAAAAACAATTTTTTTATTAATAAATGTTTAGTAAATATAATGAAAATTAATTTTATATATTGTAAATTTTAATAAACATTTACTTCAATACTGTTTGAATTGAACTAATGTATATTTTCATGTTAAATATTAGAACAATGAATTTCAGATGTATTATGTATCTGTAAACTTAAACCAATTAATGATTTAATTATAATTTATGTTATCTTTTAATTTATTTAGATGCCTTTACCTAGAGAAGGTAAAGTACTTGATTATTCTAGATGGCAACAAAATTTAATTGGTGTTCTACAAACAGATATTTCATTTCAATCACAAATTTTAGTTGGTAAATATTTTTTATATTTTTATTTCAATATTTAATTTATTTATGAATGTATGTGGGAATTTATTAATTGTATGAAAATTTCAATGTAATTTTCATTTAAATATAAATTAAAAATATTTTTATAGAACCTCATTCGATTTTAACAATTGATGCAAGATTAGCGTATAGAAATAAAGGTGATCGTGATGATGATTGGAAATATTATGCTGGATCATTAGAAAAAAGGGACTTAGACTGTTCATCTGATAATGTAAATATTTTTTATTGAAAAATTATCTAATTTTGTAAATTTTAAATTATTTATCTGTGTGTTGTGTGAGTACAATGAACTCAACTGAATTAATTCTTTATATTAATGAAAATAGTTGTGTTTTTATAAACATTTTGAAGAATTCTAATAACTAGTTGAGTAAAGTTCATTGTAATCACAACACATTTAAACTAATTATATTCATTAAGTTCTTTTCTAATAAATTTTCTTTTAATTTAGTTAACAGAAGGACATTCATATAGTTGCTCAACTATACCATTATTTGAACTTGGTTCATTACATCATGATTATTATCTACTTAATATACGTTTACCAGTTGATTCTGATCGTAAAATGAATTTAAATGTTGGACATATTAAAGATTTACATTTAAGTGTTATTTATCAAAATGGTGGTTTTACAAAAGTTTGGGTCTCATTAAAAACAATATTTTTTCCATTTATTGTTGTTATAATGATATGGTTTTGGCAACGTGTACATTTATTACAACGTGATCCTGTTTTACTTGAATATATGTTAATTTATTTGGGTTCAGCATTAACATTTTTAAATTGTAAGTATATTTGTGTTGATAAAATACTTTTCCCTTATTTAATTGTACTAATTTTATTTTTGTTTTTCATTTGTTTTTTTCTGAAAAAATCTATAAAGTGCCATTGGAATATTTTACGTTAATATTTGATATGCCATATATGTTATTACTTGGTGATATAAGACAAGGTATATTTTATGCAACATTGTTATCATTTTGGCTTGTATTTGCTGGTGAACATATGCTGGTATGTATTGAAATATTTTATTACAAATCTTATCATTAATTATGCAAATAGTTTAAAATTATTTGAGGTATCTGGTCATTATTATTAAGTTAGAAAATAATCATCATTTTTTTTTAAATTTTATTAAAAGTTCTTTTATTATGATTATTAATTTTATGAGGTAAAACTTTCATTCAATATATTGTTTAATTTTGTTTGTTTTTAATTATATTTTTTATTGTTTTATTCTACGAAATAAATAAATTATTTGCCAAAAGATATCCTTTCGTTAAATTAATTGATCTCGTTACTATGACTTATAAGACAAACTATAATTAGTTAATTTATTCTATTAAATATATTTTAATTACAGATACAAGAATCAGGAAAACGTAACTCATTAAAATTATATTGGAAACATTTAAGTGGTGTTGTTGTCGGTTGTATATCATTATTTATATTTGATATGTGTGAACGTGGTGCAAAATTAAGAAATCCATTTTATTCAATATGGGTAACACAAATTGGTACAAATTTTGCATTAACATTTATAATATTAGCTGGTCTATCAGCTGGTATATACTTTCTATTTCTATGTTATATGGTATGGAAAGTATTTAGAAATATAAGTATAAAACGTACATCATTACCATCAATGTCAACAGCAAGACGTCTTCATTATGAGGGCATTATTTATCGTTTTCAATTTTTAATGTTGACAACATTAATATGTGCAGCATTGACCGTTATTGGATTTATAATGGGACAGGTAAAACCACATCTTATTCTATTCTATTATTTTTTTTTGTAATTTTGTGTATTTGTTTGTTTTTTCTTCAGGTTGCTGAAGGCCAATGGAAATGGGATGAAAATGTGGAACTTGAATTTACTTCTGCATTTTTTACTGGTGTTTATGGAATGTGGAATATTTATATATTTGCATTGATTATATTATATTCACCAAGTCATAAGAAATGGCCAACTGATAATAGTCATGGTAAATTAATTGTTCCTTTTTTCATTGAAATATATTTATGAATTAATTTTAACTTATGAATTACTTCTAACTGAGATTTGATTAAAACTCATTATTGTGTTGTTTAACTTTCTAATATACACGAAAGCACTTTGAAATTGTATGTGACGTTTCAGCAATTCGTTTTTTTTCAGAAACTAAAGTTTAATATTATCGTTGTCCTAAATGTTTTAATTGGATTTATATTTCTTTTGTATTACAGAAAATATAGTCAACGAAGAGATTGAATTCAATCAGCTTCCATCCGATTCTAATCCAAGTGAAATATCATCACTAACATCATTTGCTAGAAAGACAGCATTTGATTAAGAGGAAAAAAGAAAAAGTAAAAAGAAAATAAAAGCCAAGCCCTAATTACTTAAGAAAAGAAATAAAAAAAAAAAATAAAAAAAACTTAATTAAAAATAATGAATAATTAATAATTTTTAAAATAAGTTTTGTTTTTGTCCTTTTTTTTTTAATTAAAAGAAATTTTTTGTAAACAGATTAATAAAAAAAAAAAGAGAAAAAGAGAAGAATAACAAAACAAAAAAAAACAGTATTATTATAGATGTGTATATTTTTTAAAATAACATTAAAAGAAAAACATAAAAAAAACTTAATCTTTAATGTTAAAATATATTTAAAAAAAAAAAGAAGAAAATTCTTAAAAATTACTTTAAAAATTCTTTAGTAATTTTAAATGACTGTACTGGAAAACTAGGTGTTCAGTAAAAAATTAAATACTAATAATTAATAACTAATTAAACTAAATATTATATATTTTATTTTTTTTTTTGTAATTTTGTAATTAAATAATAGGTATTAATATTTTCTCGTTTTTGTTGTTTATAAATTAACTTAAAACTAAAAAGTGTTTGTTTTTTTCTTTGATTTTATTTTCAAATATAATTTGTTTTAACTATAAATCTAAAAATTTAATAAACTTATTACAAAACGCTTTACATTATAAAAGAAAAAAGAATAAATAAACGAGATTCATATTTGAAAAACGAAATAAAGAATTTTTTCTTATACACGACAGAAATTGTTTTTTTTTGGAGACTTTATTGTGTAGAAAAAATATTTAAATTTTTTTATGAAAGAACAGTTATATTTTTGTGTAGAGTCTGGGTCTGAGCTTTGTCTGGTCAGTTGTGCGGTATTTGCGCGTTTTTTAAGATCGTTTGATCGGTAGTGTAAGTTTTATTTAAATTTTAATACGAAAAGGACCGAAATTATCCTATTTTCTTTCCTGAAATAAGATCATGGTACATTATTATAAAGTTTCATCATAATTTTAATGAATCAAAGTTTATTCTATAAGTGCAAAAGTGTTTTTTTAGTTAATACAATTTTTTTTTAAATGTGTTAGTGTTAAAAGAAAGCCAAACAGACATTACAGAATATCATTTTTATGGCTTAAATGAGGTAAATTCAATAATTTATTTTTATTTTACTAATATTAAATAAATCCGTAGCATTTTAAATTAATTCATTATTGTCGATAATGAAGTTTATATTGTAAAAATGATTTTTTGTTTGCAATATTGAATGCAGTTTATTCTACCATCATAAAGTAGAATAAACTGCATTATCGATCCAATAAACTTTCCGTTTTTTTACAATCAAAAAAATATATACAGAGAAATTTAATTGATCTAAAATGAAAATAGAGAAAATTCAAATAAATCAAATAAAAAATCCAACAAATTAGTTAAGAAAAATTTAGATAAAAAAACCATCGAAGTTAAAATTCTTGTAATGAGGAAACAGAGAAAATTAAATAATCGTAATTGTTGGCGAAAAATTAATTTTTTTTTTCTAATTTTAAGAGGAAAATCAGAAATTTCCACTTAGTAAAAAATAATATTTAATAACTAGAAATTTCCTGTTGTTTCTTTCTTTCTCTTTTTTGGCAAAAAAAAACTTTGGAAATAGAGAAAACTGAAAAACTCAATAAAATTCCAATAAGACGCATTTATTTTGTTTTACTTTTTTGTTGTGTTCTTTTGTCTTCTAAATAATAATAATAAAACCCAAAAAGGAGAAAATTATTAAAATAGATTTTCATATTTTATTACAATGATACAATTTTTCCACTCGTCATTTTATACTTATTTATTTATTTTTTTTTTTTCAAAAGAAAATTCCATTTTTATTTTATTTTATTTATTAATTTTTTTTTGTAAAAGAAAATTTAATTTATTATTTGGTGTTGTTGTTGTTGTTGTTATTGTTGTTATTGTTTAACTTGTTCCCATTATTCAACAATATTTCTTATCGTTATCGTTGTAACGCTGAATAGGAGATACACACACACACACACACACTTACAACGATATTAAAATCAAGAAAAAAAAAACACAGAAGAAAAAGATGGAAATTTTACTGGTATTTTTGTTGTTGGTTTTGTTTTTGGTTTTTGTTGCGAATATAGAGGATATTTTATTCTAAAAAGGAAGAGAGAAAGAGAGAGAGAGAGAGATAGAAAATGAATATTGACTGAATATAAATAAGATATAAGAGAGACAGAGAATGAAATAAATATAGTGTTGAAAAGAGAAAGATGATTTTAATAAATAGATAGAGTGAGATAAAAGAGGTAACTTAATTAACGTAAAAGTTTCATAAAAAAGAACAAAAAATGAAAATGAAAATGAGTGTAAAAGTGTAATTTCAGAGAGAGAGAGAAAGAGTAAAAGAGAAGAATATAGTAAATGTTTGTATGGTCGGAAAATTTTTGGGTTGGTTCTCGTATGTTGACGGGGTGGTGGATATTGGTGTCAGGGTAAAAGAGAGAGAGAGATACAGATAAAGAGTGAGAGAGAGAAAAAAATGGAATTAAAATTGATGAAACAAGAGTGAAGAAAATTATATATGTTTTTTTTTTGGGAACATAAATTTTCCGGCGTCTAAACATACGAAAATCAGCATTTAAACATCAAAAGAAAGGAAAAACAAAAGAAAAACAAACAAAAAAAACACAACAATCGTTTCTCATAAATTTAATGAACTTGGTAGACATTTCACTTTTGACTTTTACGATAAAGAATGAAAATGGAAAATTTTTAGGGGTAGCTAGCTGTCTTAAATCAGTCAAATCACCACAAACATCAAAAGAAAGAAAAACCAAAACATTTTTATCGTATTTTTGTGTTTCTCCTGAAACATTTTGTCGTCTTAAATGTATCTGGACCAATATCAACAAATAGTAGAATGGAAAACGTTAAAGAAATAAATGGAAAATAATAATTTTTTATCGCAGATTTTTCCATTTAATTAATTTTTCCTTTTTGTTTTTCTTTAAATTTAAATTTTGACATTTTGCGTCATAGTTGTCGTCATTTCATTTTTTTTTAGTCGTTATTTTTTTTTAGGTTGTTGTTGATGTTGGTACACGATTATTGTTCTTATTCTTTGGATGCTATAAAAAATACAACTTATAGCATAATAAAATCGTTATTCCCATTAGCGTAGCCATAAAAACAAAAACAAAAACAAAAATGAATAAATGGATAATCTCGAATAATCTGACTTTGTGTATCGTGGGATATACGATTAATAATTAATATGCGTTGTGTGTGTGTGTGTGTGTGTGTTTGTTGTATGTTTTCTGTTGATTTTCCTTTATATTTCTATTCTGTTTGTTTTTTTCCTTTCCTCCTCTCTTCTGTTTCTTTTTCTTCAATTTCGTTTTCTTGAAAGATTTTCATTTTGAAAAAACTTTGTAAAAGACAAAAAATTTACCTAGATCAGTTTAGACTTTTCACCTCGCTTTTCACATATATGTACTTAGTTTTGTTTTTGTTGTTGTTGTTGTTGTCTTTCTCAACAAAATGTAAAAAAAGAAATTTTTGTTGCCTTGATATGTACGTATGTTGTCGATTTTTCTTTTGATCTTCATTTTCTTTTTTTTTCTTTTTCACTCCAATAGGAATTTTACTATTTCCATTCTTTATATTTTCTGTATATTTGTTTTTCTTTTTTCTTTTGTGTTAAATGAAATAATTAAAATTTCTTTCGAAATCTTTTGTAAATTTACTGTAGCATTTACATCCTTCTTAAGTTCTTACCCATTAGAATATATTTTTTTCTTTCTTTAATTTAACTTAAAATTTATTATTAAGGAACAAATTCTATTTGTATTGTAACGTAACCTAAGACTAAAATTATTTAGTAACTAAGGAGATCTACTATTTTTGAGATGACTTCTGAATTACGTTAGCGCATCTGTCACATACATTTAATTGAATTACGAACAGTGTCCAGCACTATAGAATAATTGTTTAACTGAAATGAAAAACATTTTCTATATGTGACAATTGAGACATTTATAATTTTAGTTTGAAATGTTAAATTTTTGACCAGACACTTGTAGACACAACAGAGGTAGAGGAGTCATTCGTGGATAGTTGAAAGGTTCCGAGGAGTTTGTGTCTCAGTTTGTGTGTGTGTGTGGCATATATGAATGAATTAAATGATATAAATTTTAATCCGTTTTTAATGTTTACCTTCATTTTCTTTATCATAATTTTCTTTACCTGTATCTATCCTGTAAGATAAGTATATCCCGTAAGATTTGTTTTGTTTTATTTTCTGATTTTAATAAATAACGTAAAATATTTTTTTAGATAACGATTAAAAAAAAAGGTCAAAGATGATGATTGATGTGTAAAGTAACTGTGGTAAGAATTATTTTTGTTTTATCGGATTTTTTTTTTATGTTATTTTTCATTTCATTAGTGAAAAGTTTCACTAATGTCAGAAATAAATTGTCCAAAATAGGAACATCAACTTTTTCAATTAGTTTCAAAAATTAGGAAACGTTTCAATTTTTTTTAATTATTCACAGAAATCAAGAGTTAAAATAAACTTATTTTATCTTGAAGAAAACTTTCTAATCAATCAATGAAAATTTAGTAAATAAAAATTCGTTTAGTAACAGAATTTATGTAAATCTTCAAAGTTGAAATTGGCCAATGAAAAAAAAAAGAAGAAACTTCAATAGGTCAATAATAGGTCACCTTAACTTCGATATGGTGGAAAAAATGAAAAGAGTTTTTTTTTTCTATTCAAAAAACAAGAAAGAAAATTACTTTTTGGTTGTTGTTACCACTTCTCGTAAGTTAAAAAAAAAATTTGATTCTTTTCAAATAAAAAAAAAAAAATTCTCTCCGTTCATTCATTCAACACAAATTTTCTATTTATTTATTTATTTATTTGATTACAAATAAATCTAATATTTCCCTCCACTCTTTCTTTCGTTTTTCTTTCTTTTTTTTGTTTTTCTTTTTTTTTTATACAATTTCAGAAAATCATGAAAATCATGATGAAAATGATGAAGAAAAAATAATTATAATGAAGAAAAAGAAAAAAAAAAGAAAAAATTGAAAAAAAAAAAAATAAAGTAATACAATATAATAAAATATATTTCCTTCTTCTTCTTTTTCTTCATTTTCTTCATTTCCTTCATTTTCTTCTTCTTCATTTTAATTTCCACAAATACAAATACACACACTAGCATAAACATTCTCATACATGCATTGATAAGGTGAATGTATTATGTACGGAAATTTTTTATTTTATTTACAAATAAATGTATAGAGATGGACAAGAAAAGTGTGGAATGAGATAAAAAAAAAATAAAATAGAAGAAGCCATTAATAAATTTGAATGCGCTTGCGTAACAAATTTTTTTATCCTATATGTATGGTTGTGTGTGTGTGTGTTGTGTGTGTGTTGTGTGTGTGTGTGTGTGTTGTGTGTGTGTGTGTTGTATGTGTGTGTTGTATAATAATAATAATGATGAAAAACAACAACAACAAGAAAAAGAAGAAGAAGAGGAAAAGGAAAAGAAAAATTGAAGAAGAAGAAGAAGCGCAGAAGAGGAGAAACAAAAGCTAAGAACTTTTTTTTTTTTTTTTATATAATAAAAAAGAAAAACAAAAAATGCGTAACGAGAACAGAACTTTTATCCCTCTACACAGAGAGTGTTCCAAAATAATAATAATAATAACAGCAACAAAACAACTACAAGAAGAAGAAATAAACCAAACAGCAACAACAACACTACCACCACCGCCAACAACAACATACATAAAAATCTACAATGTTGTCAATTTCTTTTTTATCAGTAAAGAAATTTTGCTTTGAATATTTTTCTGTGATTGTTGTTGTTGTTGTTGTTGTGATTTCTGTTTTGCTTTTATTTATTTATTTTTTTTTTTTTTTAAATATAGAATTTTTTTTGATGATAATCACAAATCACAAATACTATGATGATAATTCTAACCAGTTACAAAATATATACATTCGATTGTAAATAATATAATGGGTCGCGATTTACATACGCACACACACACTCATAGAAAAAAAAAGAAACAAAATTATTGATAACAAAATTTTTTTTTCTTTTTTTCCTGTTTTTTTTTGTTTTTTTTGGAATATTTATTTATTTTATGTTTTTTTTCTTGTTGTTGTAATCTTATTAAGTAAGTATAAATTTAATTATTTTTTTTTTACAATTTCCAAACGTTAAAAATGAAAGAGACAGTTATATGCAGTTATTTTTTATTTTATTTTTTAATTATTAGAAAAAAAAAAAAAAAATGAGAATTTTTATATAAAATATAAAATAGATAATTAGATAATATTTGAAACATTGCATTTTTATAATATTTTCTCTTTCTTTCTCTCACTCTCTCTTTGTCTCTCTCTATCACTTTCTCTCTCTCTCTCTCTCTATTTATGTGTATGGATGTATATGTGCTTTTATGTATATAGATTTGAATTTTTATGTGTTAATGTGCTTTTTATGTATTTGTGCTTTTATGTAGAAAATTTATTTAAGTTTGAATGTGTGTGTGTGTGTGTGTATATATATATGCGATTATCCTCTATTCTATTCCACCCAAAAAATTTATGCATATATGTGAAATGAAAATAAAGAAGAAGAAAAATACAACAACAACAACAAAAATCAACGAATGAGTAAAAGAGAAAGAAAATATATTAAATGAAAAGGATGGAAAGTTAAGAAGAGGAGGATGAAAAAGAAAAATCAAAAAAAACATGTAATGAAAAGCGAAAAGAGAGAGAAAGAGAATGAGAGAGAGAGAGTGTGGAAAAGAGAACACTTAATGGGAAAAAGTGAAAGAAGAAGAAGAAAAAGAGAAGACGACGACGAAAAAAAAAAATGTTTTATTCGAGTACAATAAAAAAAAAAATGTATTTCTGTTTTAAAACAGTCGTGTTCGATCAGTTGAGAGAATCGGTATTTCTAAAAACTTAACTTAACTTAACTTAATAAAATAATTTTTTAATAAACAAAAAAAAAAACAAAAAAAAAAAAAGAAATAAAAGCTAAAAAGAAAAATACTTTCACATAATTAAGAATAAGAATTGGAAGAGGAGCTTTTTTTTTTTGTTTTTTTCTTTTGTTAATTTAATAAGCGATTGAGGGTAGAAGGAAAGAGGCAATCAAGTGAAATTAAAATAAAAAAATAAATAAATTAATAGAACAAAAAAAAAAAAAAAACGGAAGAAGGTGTGTGAGTGTGGCTTGTGAATTTTCTTTTCATTTTCATTTTCATTTTCTTTTCATTCTTTCTTTTTTTGTTGTTTTAAAAAATTAAATCAAAATTAAGAAAAGGAAAAGCAAAAACAAAAAAGAAGAAAAATCTAAATTAAGAAGAGGTTGGGGGGGGGGGGGGGGGGGGGGGGGTTGGACTGGAGCAGGATGAGTTTTTGATAGAATTGATGAAGAAGAAAGATGGTAGAGGAGGAATAAGAAGAATTTTTCTCATTTGCCATTTTTGTTTTATTTTTCTTCTTCTTCTTCATCTTCCACTAAATCATCTTTATTTATTCGTCCCTTTATTTTTGAAAATATATATTTTTTTCCCTGTTTTCTTGTTGTCGGTGAGAAACTTTTAAAATAAAAGAAAAAGGAAAATTTTTCATTTGTCAGAAAAGAAAGGAAGAAAAAATTAAAATTAAGGAAAAAAAAAACACGTGCATTTAAAACATTTAAAAAGCCAAAAGCTAATAAATCTTTACAAATTTAAAACAACAACCTGAGGGGGGGGTTTTTTTTTAAAATTGTTTTTAGAAAACAAAAATTGTTCTTAATTAAAGAAATAAATTTTCACTTCTTCTGAAATTTACCAGCAGTAAAGAGAAGATTACAAAAAAAAAACACAAAAAATAATCTTCCTTTTTTTTCTGCTTCTCGTTGTTGGTTTCGTATTTTTCAAAATTTTTACATTAAAATTATAATAAAGCTTCTGCGGGGGGTTGGAGGATTTTTCTCAATCATATTTTTTTTTAATTACCTTTAAAAAAAAAAACAAAATAAAAATCTCATAATTTTATCCACTGTTTGTATTTGGTCCTTGTCTTGTCCTGTTCAAGAAAATAAAAAATTCGATTGTTTTAAAAACAAAAAAATGTATGTGTGTGCAATGAAGAATATCCTGTTAACCGTCCAATGCCATCAAAAAAAAAAAATAGAAATTAAATAAGAAGAAGAAGAAAAGAGAATGAGAAAAAAAAATTTACCCATTTTTCTATCACTGTATCCATTCGGGCCATCCAACCTACCACCCCCCTCACCAACCCATTACATCACCACTCACCAATCATACAATTCTCATATACTTATGTAGAATAAGAAGAAGAAGAAGAAAAAAATCCATCTCATTTGAACCACTTCTCTCTTTTTTATCCTGTTTTTCTTCTTACTCTTGATTCTCTTCTATTTTTTTGATATCAAAAAGTAAAGGAAACAAAAAAAAAATAAAGAAGAAGAAGGGAAAAATAACGAAAATAATTTCCCCTACATTTACATTTTGGGTTCCTTTTAATATTGACTCTCTGTCTCCTAAATTACCACTACCATCACACAATCCACTAACATTTACCACCCACAATTTTCCTATTCTACTTAATTTCACCTCATTTTCTCATCATCTCATTCTACATTTTTCCACTCTCTCTCTCTCTTTCTCTCACTCACTTTATCTTTCTCTTTTACTCTTTCTATTCATGCATATCCTTTCTCTGATGTAACATACACTCTTATAAAATTTGGTACATTTATTTTCTGTTACGACTTTACAAACATTATATGTGCGCACACATTCATAATAATTGGTCGAAACTTTTATTTGTATTTTATATTCTTCTCATAGAAGGGGTGTGTAAAATTGTATATGATTATGCATGTATGTATGTATGTTACACTAAATACAATGATACACAACATTTATTCAATATTTTATTTTCTTCTTATTTTTGGCTGCGTATTTCAAATAAAAGAAAAAAAAAACATTTATATAGTGTCAGTTGTAAAAGGACGCGTGTGTTGTGTGTCGTCTATATAATGTATTTGATTGTAAATTGATCGTTTCCTTTTTTTTTCATTTCATATTTTCATTTTATTCCAATTTTATTTATTTGCAAGTAGCAAGTACCCTACATTATTATCTTATAATATAAATTTTTATAATATCTACATAATATCTGTGGGTGTGTGCAATATTTTACAATTTTCAAATTTTTCCAATTTTTCCAATTCTCCTAAATAATTTCCCTTTTTTTCTTTTTCTTTATTTTTTGATTTTTTTTTATTCATTTTTAAAAAAATTCAATTATTTTTTTTTTTATTCTGTTTGTTTGTTTGCTGGTTTTTGCTGTACTTGGATTATAAAAAAAAAAAAAATACAATAAAACCGAAATAAAAAAAAAAAAAACAGAAAAAAAAAAATTAAATAAAGGGGGGAAAAGATGAAATAGAGATAGTGTGTGTGAGTAGAAGATAAAAGAGAAAATAGAAAGATAGTGAGTGATAAGTACATACTACATACTACATGCTACATACTACATACTACATATAGATATATTTATATACCTACAGAGAGTAAGTGAGTGAGAGAGAGAGAGTGATAAAGTGTGATTTAGTAGAGTAAAGAGTAGAAAGAGATAAATATATAGAATTAAAAAAAAAATAAAATAATACAACAACTAACAACAACTAACAACATCTAACAACATCTAACAACAACCAACAACCTACAACCAACAACAATATAAAAAGTGGTGTTATTTTTTTTTTCCTTATAGCAAGCACACTCACATTGTGTATTTTTCATCTGCAAACGTTTCCTCCTCTGAATAAAACTTTTCTAATATGCCACAAAATTTTCTGTTTCCCTATTTATTCTGTATGTGTGTGTTTGTGTGTGCCTTTTAATGTTTTTTTTTGCATTTGTATTTTTCAATTGTATATTTGCATATGTTGTGTGTGTGAGTGTTCTTGTGTACTGTTATTTTAAACAAAATTCGACTTTTCAACAGAAAGAAAAAAAGGCGAAGAAAACGAAGTTTTTCTTCTGTTATAAATATTTATTTATTTATATTTTTTACTCGTTGTTGAGTTCAACTCAAAGTCAAAAAATTAAAAGAAAAATAAAAAAAAATAAATAAAAACTAAATAATAAGAAATATTATTATAAGAAAGGGAAAGGGAAACAGAACGAAAGAACGAACGAAAAACAAAAAGAAAAATGGGAAAGGTTTTTTCTCTTCCTCATTCCACAAAATACAAAATACACAAAAAAAAAAAAAAAAAAGAAGAAAAAAACAAGAAGAAGAAGAAATAAAACAAGAAGAAGAAGAAATAAAACAAAAATTACGAAAATAGTTTTACATTTTGTCTTTAGAATGAAAATTCTATTCAGAGTTTAACGATTGGGAAATAAATTTTCACAACCAAAAAAAAAAAAAAGCATTTTTTTTTTCTTATCGCAATAATTTAAAAGAAGCGAAAAAAAAAATAAGAAAAAGAAGAAAAAACATTTTTTAATGATTTTTTATATTTCTTTCCATCATCCGCCGTACACTCACACACACACACACACACACACACACACACACACACACACACATACATATTACTGTGTTCAGACAATTTTTTTAAGTTCCGTATTTATTTTTTTGATTGTATATTTTTCTTCGTACCAAAAGTACAATTTTTTCTTCTGTTTTTTATTTCGTTTTATGGTTTTTCTTTTTTTTTTTTTGGATTTTCACAAATTGTTTTTCTTCTTGTGATTGTTGTTGTTATTGTAATCATTTATTTGTTGTTATTCGTAAGTTTTAAAGAAACTAAAAGAAGAAAAAGTAAAAATACGAAATTTGTGTGAGTTTTTTTTATTGAGGCACAAAACGGAAAACCAAAAAAAAAAAAGAAAATCGACAAGGAAAAGAAAACCTCTTCAAGTGTGTAAGAGAGAGAGAGAGAGAGAGAGAGACAGATAGAGAGAGAGAGAGAGAGATAAAAAGAGAAAAAGTGAGAAAGATAGATTGAAAGGGAGTAGGTGAGAGAGAAATATATCGTAAATAATGAAAAATCAATTTTTTCTTCTTCTTTTTCGTTATTTTTTTCTTTTTCTTACGGAAATTCACAGAAAATGTTTGTTAAAAAAAAAAAAAAAAAAATTTCCACTTCGGAAGATTTAGGAAAAATAAAATCAGGGTCTAAGAAAAATGTTTAAATTCATGTTTGTGCGGCGTGTGTATGTGTGTGTGTGTGTGCCATGTATCTCTCATAATACCGATTTGAGTTTTCTTTTTTCTTTTCATTTTTTTACTTTTTGTATTTTTTCCACATTAAAAAAAAATAAATAAAAATCGCAGCTGAAAGAATTCTCCTTCCATTATTTTTATTACATTATGTCTTCTACTTCTTCTTATGCGTAAAATTTTTCCTGTTTTCTTACAAAAAAAAAAAAAATAAAAACTCCTTTTTTTTTCTCTTATATTTTCATTTGAAAATTAAATTTTTTTTTTCTTTTCTATTCATTTTTATTTCGTCGTGTTTTGTTTTTTTCCTCTCTTTTCAAAAAAAAAATAAAAATTCTTAAGAATAAATACGAAAGAAAACGTAGAAGAAAATGAAGAAAATGTTATATGAGAAAAGCGTGTTTTCTTGTGTTGTGTTGCATATTCACCCAAAGCCATATATTCATTTTCTCTTGTTTATTGTTTTTTTCTTGTTGTTGTTGTTTTTTTTTTCTGTAAAGAATTTTTTTTGTTTTGTTTTTAAAGAAAAACTTCAACTTTGTTTTTTAAACTAAAAAAAAAAAATTATTCAATTTTCACAATAAAATTTTCTTCAAAACTTTCTCCAATAATTCAATCATGAACAAAACTAAACACAATTTGGTGTAACACGATTGTTTTTTTTTTTTTTGATCTAATCGATCTTATTGATTACAATTGACAAAAAAAAAAAAATTAACTTTCATGAAAATTCAAAACAACAACAAAACAATAAAAAAAAAAATGAAAAAAAAAAACTAAACCTAAATTGATAATAAATTTTCCTTATCAAGTCAAATAATCACAATAGTTGTGAGGGGGCGGGGGGCGGTAAGGGGTTGGACTATAATAGGTATCTACCTATACATTTTCTCATATTTTTCCTTCTTTACCACAAATACAACTACAATGAGAACAACAACAACAAACAATGAGAGAATAAAAGAAAAATTGATAAAAAATAAACAAAAACTCTCCAAATACAGAAAAATATCATTAAACCCCACCATCAACCACCCCACCAACCAATATAAAGTAAAGTGTGACAATTTCAGAATAATTGATTTAAAACAAAAAATCAAAAAATAATACACAACACCAACAACAACAAATAACAACAAAAAAATAAAATAATTTAATTTACATTGCACCGGAATAAGTTGTTGTGCTGTGACGTACCGACATTTCCACTTAATGTTTCTTATGAATTTCTTTTTTCTTTTTCTTTATCTTTTTGGATCCTTCTACAAAGATATTAATGTACGTACGTACGTACGTACGTTGTGGATATTTGAGATCCTTCTGTTTATTTATTTATTTATCGAAAAAAGGGATTTTTACGGATAATTTCAAATCACTTGATAATTATTTCATCAATTTAACACAAGCTATCAGTTTTCATATTAATTTGAAATTTATTGTATAGAAAAAAATTTGTTGTTCAAAAGTTAGAGGGAAAGATTCATTGTAATTTTTTTTTTCATTTAATCCTTTTTCTAATCTTTCTCTTTCTATCCAATTTACGACCATTTTTCTTATATAAATTTTGTCTTAAGCTTTTAATTATTTTATTAATTGTAAAAGTCACAAAACACAAATGTTTCTAAAATGATTGGATTGTAAGAGAAATTTAATGGAAGTGAAACAAAATGGAATGAAAGAAAAAAAAAAAGCAAACAGACAATCTGCACCAACGAAGGTCAAATAAAATATTCAACTCATTTTTGGTTTTTTTTTATCAAAATTAATTTCAAAAACAGAACGAAGAGAAGAGAAAGAATCAAGAGCAAGAGAAGAAGAAGAAAAAGAAAAAGAAAATAAGAAAAAAAAAAAAGACCTTTTATTTTATAAAAATGTTTTTAAAATTTTATCGTATAAATTTTACAAATGAGGAAAAATGGGAAAATTAACAGTGTAAAAGTTTTACAAGGGAAACAAAAGGGTTTTGTGTTTTGGGTTTTTTTTTTCTTTCTATTAAAGTAAATATTATGAAAATCTTTTATCTTTCTTTATGAATTAATTAAAAAAAAAAAACTTATCAAGAACAAAAAACAAAAAAAAAAAAACGAGAGAAAAATGAAAGAAAATTTAAATTTAAAAAGAAGAAAAAAGAAAACGGAACAAAAATGTTGTTTTTGTTTTTAACCCGAATTTTTTCTCTTCTATCTTGTCTATAAATTTCCAATTTTCAATATACACACCTTTATGTGGGTGTGTGGGTGTGTGTGTGTGTTTATGGTAAAACACATAAACCTTATTAAATAAATTTAGGTATTTATCTCTCTCTCTCTGTCTCTAATAACAAAAATCATGTTTTTTGACTCCTTTTTTTGTTTTGAAAAGAAAATTTTACCATTTTCATTTTAGAACATCGACATATTCACATAATTAATTTATTCCTTGGGTTTTGTTTCCTTGGGAAAATTAATATTGCGTTTATCTGTTTTTATTTGTTTTATTGTTGTTTTGTTGTTTTAAGAAAAACAAGAAAATTAAGAAAAAGAAAATTTCATTAAAATGTTGCTGTTGCTGAATATTCCTCTAATGGGAAACATATACACACCTCCTGTATTTTGTAATTTATAAAAATCAATGAAATCGATTCAAATATTTCACTAAAAATTTTTTTTTATTGATTCTTCTTGTTGCTGTTGTTGTTTTTTATGTAAGAAGAAGAAGAAGAAGACAAAATCCATTTATTACGACCCTCCCCCGCTTCAATGATAAAATTTTGAATTTTCATTTTCAAATCAAAACTAAAAAAAAAAGCAGAAGAGAAAAGAAAAATGTATTTTTTGATTAATTAAAATTTACTACAAAAAAAAATTAAAATTGAATTAAATGAAGTGACAGAGAAAATTTCACTGTAACTCTAAAAATAAGACAAAATTTAATAATAAAAAAAAACAACAAAAAACAAAAAAGAAGACATAAGACGCGTTTTGTATTTTTCTATATAGAGTGGAGTGAGTGACATTTATTCTTCTTCTTCTTCTTCTTCTTTTTCTTCTTCTTCTTTTTCTTCTTCTTTTTCTTCTACATTTTTGACTTTATCTATTTTTCATTTTTTGTTGTTGTTATTTTTTCTTCTTTCTTCTTCTTTTCTTTAATTTGTTGTGTTTTTTTATGAACTGACAGTAATCAATATTTTTCATTGTTTTTAAAAATATCATTTTTATGTATTTGTGTGTGAACTTTGAAGAAGAAATTCACTTATCTAATAATCTTATACCAACAGTCTGACAATTAAACAATTTCGACCTGTCTTTTCTTTTCATTTTCATTTTTATTTGCTTTTCAGTTTTCCTTTTTTTTTTTTGTTAAAATAAATTTTCCCAACCATTTTTTTTTTCTTTCGTTTCACTTTTTTATACGATTTTTCTTTTTTGGTGAGTTTTTTTTTGTTTTCTTTTTTTTTTTTTATTCAGAACAAAAAAAAAATATAATTTTCACCTTTATTCTTTATTTTTCTTTCTCTCTATATTCGGGTGAAATAAAAAGGAAAAAAAAGAAAAAACGAAATTTGTTGGTTGTGAACTAAAGATTGGAATCTAGATTGTGGAAAATTTATTTTATTCTTTATTTTCTTTTTGTTTTTTTTTTTTTTCGTTGTCGTTTTTTTCCTTTTTGTTTTTTTTTTTAAGCTGGAACCACCAATGAAATTTCATCCCGCCCGTATTCTATTGTGTTTCTAAATATTTTGAGTTTGTTTTGTGTGGGTGTGTGTGTGTGAATGTTAAGTTGATAAATTTTCATCATTTCCTGTTTCATATTAATTTTATTGAATTTTCCAAATTCTCGTTACAATTGAAGTTTTTATTGTTGTTGTTGTTGTTATTCCTGTTGTATTTTATTTTCGTTTAGACATTTTAACTAAGTCCTTGTGATTATTATCTTTCTCACACATTTTGTTTTCCCTCTGTTGTTTGTTGTTGTTGTTGGTTGTTTTTTTTTTTTTTTGGTTGCAGAAAAATCTTTAAAAAATTATCATTCCAGTTGACTTTTGTTAAATGAATTTTTCATCTTCCTCCTTTCTTTTGTTTTAGATTATTTTTATTCACCGTTAACGTTTCGATTCATATTTTAACTTATTTAACCCTTTTACTAATCATCATCATCATCATCATCATCTTCATCATCGATAATCATCTGAATTACAATAATTGTGGTTACCTATTTTGTGTTTTTAGTATGAAAAGAATTTTTCTTTTATTTAGTTGAAGTTCAATCATTGTGTGACAATGAGAATCATTTATAATTGGTGATCATATTCTTTCTAGTGCTAGTCAGACAAATATTTATTCCGTTTTTTCCACTTTTTTCATCGTTTTCTTCTTGGAATATTTGACAAAAAAAAAAATGAAGAAAACTTCATGAAATTTTGTGATGTATCTTCTCTCTTTTTTAGTGTCATTAAATGTAATCGATAGTATTATGTATGTATGAATGTATGAATGTATGTATATATGTACGTGTGTGTGTGTACTGTTTTATTGTATAAAATATTTTGTAAGATAGTTAAAGAAATGAAAAATAATTGTATGTGTGTGTGGGGTGGGTGTATCAGGTGAAGTACACAGACCGGAATAAATCATTTAATTAAATTTATTTCTGTCGGAATGAAAATCTTTTCATTTTTCTTGCTTTACTTTTTGTTTTTCTGTTTTTTTATTGTGTTTTATTCGGTAAACTTTTCATATAAAATAAATGAGAATTGACTTTTCTTTTTCAAGATGGAAAAAAGAAAAAAAAAAAAAACCAAACGAAACGAAAATAAAACAAATAAAACATAAATAAAAAGGAAAAGCGAAAAATATCCGTTTTCTTAATTGAAAATTTTAACTTAAAAATAAAAGTAAGGAAATAAGTAAAATGAAGATTAACGATTTTCTTTCGTTTTTCTTGTACAATTTTTTTTTTTACTTTTTCTTCTTCTTCTTTATTTTTAATAAACTTCACTTCTTCGTCATCTTCATTTTCTTTACCTTCTATTTTTTAAATTCGTCATTTTTTCTTTTTTTCTTTTTTTGTCTTTGTATCCTTTTGTTATCATCCAAGAGTTAAAAAGAAGAAGAAGAATAGAGACGAAGATAGGGGAAAAAGAAACAAAAGAGAAGAAAAAAAAATGGTAATTTTTTTTACTATGAAAATTTTTCATTGTTTTAAAGTTTCTTTTACAAACGGAAAAACAGAGAACAATGGAGGAAAAATTTTCAATTTTTTTTTACAAACAAAAAAAAAAAAAAAGAAAATCCTTTTTTATGTCTTTTTGTTAAGAATAAGGAAAATATTTCTTCTTCTGTGATAAGACAAAAACAAAAAACGTAAAAATTTATCAAACTGACTTTTTCCATTAAAAACAAAATGAAGAAGAAGAAGAAGAAGAAGAAGAATTGGTAAAAAAAACAAGAATCGTAAAGGGGAATTTTTTTCTCTATTCAAGATTTAAGAAAGAAAAATTAAAAAAAAAACAAACGAAAAAATTGCATAAAATCAAAACTTTCACTAAATAACCAAACCCAATCAACCGTCCACTTTTACCAACATTGAATCACCAATTCAATCAGATTAACCAACAAAAAGAAACTTTTCCTAAAGGAAACCTTTATTATTTTTTTTTTACCATTTTTTTTGATGTTGTTGTTGTTGTCGTTTTTATTTTAAATCTGACATCATAAAAGAGGCAAAAACTTTTGTCTTTTAACCAAAAGAAAACCACAAAAAAAAATTGATTATTTTGACGTTTATAGATTTTTTTTTTGTTAGTAAAATATTTTTCAATTAAAAAACAAAAATTATTGGGAAAAACACAAAATTCAATACAAGTATTATGCGGTATTATGTGTTGTGTGTGTGTGTGTGTGAGAGGGAGAGAGAGAGAGTATGAGAGGGAGAGTGAGAGTGAGTGAGTAAATAAATAGTGAAATCTTATTCCTATTTAAGATTTGAATTATACAAGAAAATCAATAATCAATAATCAACCAATAAACAAATATTGCTATAATAACAACAACTAAAATAACAACAACTAACATAACAACAGCTAAAATAACAACAACAACAATTAAAAATAAATGACAAACAAATGACAAATAAATAAAATAATAAACAATAAAAAAATGTATGATTAAAAATACAATCAATCAATTCATCTTTAAAATTCTTCTTCTTTTTTATTCTTTTTCTTCGTCTTTATTATTCTTCTTTATCTTCTTCTTCCTTCTTTTTCTTCTTCTTCTTCTTCTATATATTGTACTTCTTGTATTTGCGTAATTTTTCTTTCTTATTTTATTTCTCTTTATTACGTTTTGTTTTGTTTTGTTTGTTTTTTTTTTTATGTTACAAATAAATTTAAATATTTTAAATTTTACAAAGAAAAGATACAAATAAATAAATAAACAAGCCAAACAAATATTAACAATAAAAACAACAACAATAAAAAGAACAACAACAACAACAATAAAAAGAACAACAACAACAATAATAATAAAAAAAATAATAACAACAAATAAAATAAAATGATGAAAATAATTGAAATGAGAGAAAAAAAAACAACCTTTACTTAATTTTTATTGTTTTAAAATTTAAATATTTTTAAGACTTATTTAAAACGAGATATTGAATTTAATTTATCATGATAGGAGAGAGAGAGAAAGAGAGAGAGAGAGAGAGTGAGAGACTGAGAGTGAGAGAGTACAAAAATAATGCTTCATTTTATGTGTTTAAATCTGTTTTTATGAAAAATCAAAATCAAAAGAATCAATTTTATGTTTTTCTTCTTCTTCTTCTTCCTCCACTGGTTTTTGGAAATAAAAATTTAAATTTTTTCTATAATTATTGATTTTTCGTTTCCACAAATTTCACTCAGTAAAACAACATAAAAAAAGTTGGAACAATAAAGAAATTCTTAAAATGTGTAATGTACATTAAAGAGTTTTTTTTTGTTACCAATTATGTTGTTGTTGTTGTTGGTGTCGTTTGTCATTTTTATTTTTAATTTTGCATTATTGCATTATTGCATTATTGCATTTTTTTTAAAAAATATTTTGTTGTTATTACCTATACAATTATAAGCAATACAATCAATTCAATCATCACAATCATCAATTGTTTAATGTTACTAAATATATTTACTCTACGATATAATTTTTTTGTTCGTTTAATATTTTTATTATTACCTAATTCTTTATTTTTTTGTTGTTTTTCTTCTTCTTTTTTTTTGTCTCTTACCACCAATACATATAACTACATTCTATATAAAATTCAATACATATACATATTAATATGCATATGCAAATTTAGTAATATATGTATATAATAAAAACTACAAATAAATTAAAATAAAGTAACAACAAATATAAAGAATAACAAACAAACAAACAACAACAACAACAACAACAAACAACAATAATATATAATAAATAGGAACAACAACAAAAAGTACTTTCAATTTAAATTTTAAAAATCGAGACAGAATAAGAAGAAGAAGAAGAAGAAAAAGAAAAAGAATAAAAAATAGTATTAAATTAATAAAGTCTCAGAAAGAAAGAGAAAGAGATAAGTTGGTTTGTTTAATTCTGTATTTATTATTTTTTTTTTTTGTAAAATAACTTTCGCCATTTAATATTTTATTTTTTTTTTTCTTTTTTTTCGAGTGATGATGATGATGATGATGATTATGATTATGATGATGATGATGATGATGAGTGGTATTTCAACTCTCAGTTTTGTGTCTGTTTTAACTTTATACACTAGTCACTAGTCACTAGTCAAACGTTACTCTAGTCATAATACATTCGGTCATTTATTTAGTTTGTTTTTTATTTTATTTTTTCTTAAGTAACAAAAAAAAAATTTTTTTTTGTCTTATTTTTTTTGGTTTGTTTTATTTTTTTTTATTTTTTTTTTCTCTCTCTCTCTCTCTCGAATGACTTAAATTAATTAAATAAAATAAAAAATATATCACTGTTTGTGTGAGTGTGTGTGTGTGTGTATGCGTATTTCTTATTTTTTTTTTCTCTTGCGTTTTGTGTTTGAGTTTTAATTTAGTTTTATTTATTTCCATGTGTGCCATAGAAGTGTTTGTGTGTATAGTGCGTACATTGCGTATTTGTGTTACGTAGTAACAAATTTAAATTAAATTTTTTTTCTATAATCTCTCTCTCTCTCTCTTTATCTTTATCTTTATTTCTCTGTATTATCTTCTGTGTGTGTGAGTGTGTGTTTTTTTGCGCCTCTTCAATTTTAAAATGTATCAAAAAAAAAAAAAAATTTATATATATAAAAAAAAACGAAAGAATAATTTTGACTTTTGTCAGAAAGAAAATGAAAAACACCTTTTCTACCATTTTCAATTTCAATTAGTGAGATTTTCTTTATTTTTTTTTTGTTGATGAAAACGTTGAAATTCTTTCAAAAGAAAAAAATAAATCAAAATTCAATTGTCTTTATTTTTTTTTCTTCTTCATCAAAGAATAAACAAAACATAAATAACAGAATTTTCCCTACATAAAAAAAAAAGAAGTTTTTTCTTCTTCTTCTTTTTATATTAAACAATTTAAATTATTTTGTGTTTCTCTCTCTCTCTCTTTCTCTCACTCTCTCAGTCTCTCTCATTGTATGTTCAGTGGCTCTCAAGTTTTTTTTTTTGTATATGACAATAATATCTTTTGGCTAATTTGATTTCTCACTTTGTTTTTGTAACCTTGACAAATTTTTGTGACATTCTTTTTTTTTTTTTTTTGTTTTTGTTGTTTGTTCATTCGTTCGTTCGTTTGTTTGTTGTTTTTGTATTTTGAAAGAAACAAAAAAAAAAAAGTAAAAAAATAAAAAGAAAAATAAAAAGAAGAAAAATTAAAAGAAAAAGATGAAGCAACAAATAAAATCAACAACGTGATTGTAACACAAAAAAAAAAGAAAAAAGTAAAAAAGAGAAAAAAAATAAATAAATAAAAAAACAACAAAAACAACAACAAATTTAAAACAAAAGTAAAAAATAAAAAATAAAATGACAATGACAAAAATAAGAAGAAGAAGAGAGTCAAAATAATTTCAAAATATTTTCCTTTTATCTTCTTTCTCCCTTTTCTGTATTGTTGTTTATTTTTGTCATTTTTACCGTTAATTTTTTCGTTTTTTATTGACTCTCCTATTTTTCAATTATTATTAGTGTCCTTGTCTATCCCCCCTCTTGCCAACAACGTAATCACCAAAAATATTGTTTGTAACGTAAAAACAAAAAATTTTATCGCATAAAAAATTTAAAGTATAGAAAAGAAGAAGAAGAAGAAGAAGAAAAATGATGATGATGATGACGATAAAGAAAGAAGAAGAAGAAAAAGAAGAAGAAGAAAAAATACAACAACAAATAAAATGAAAAATGAAATAAAAAAAAACAAAAAACAAAATAGAGAATAAGAAAAAGAATAAGAAGAAGATAAAAGATACAGAGCAAAAGAAATAATAAAGAAAGAAAAAAAAGAGAAAATAAAACTAAATTTTCATTTCTAAAAATACGTCGGGTTTTTCTTCTTTTTTTTTGCTTTTTTTTTGTTTTTTTTTTGTTTTCTGTATTAAAAATAAATAATATTTAGGTATTTGATATTTTTAGCCGGGCCAAGTTTTTCATCTATATCCCCCTATCCCCCTATCCCCCTATCAATCTATCACTCTCTTTCATTCATTCATTTATCTATTCTTTTTTCTTTTCTTTATTTTAAAAATTTTCACACACATTTTCTTTTATTTAAATTTTGTCTTTTTCTTCTTCTTCTTCTTTTTGTTGTTCTTCTTCTTCTTCTTGTTCACTTTGAAATGTTTTTGTTTTTTGTTTAAAAAACTTCTTAAAATTATTCATTTCAAAAAGATATTTTTTTATTATTTTACGTTTATCATTTTTATTCTTCTTCCTTCTTTAAGTAACAAGAAAATTTATGTGTGTGTGTGTGTGTATATGTGTGAATGTAAAGTGTAGATGAGAATCAGAAAGTGGCGTGAAAATAAAAGAATTATTTTATTTATTTTTTAAACTTTTGTGAATAAATACCGGGCGCCTCCATCTTCTGTTCTTTTTTCTTTTCGTTTTATTTTTGGTAAAAATTTTATCTTCTTTTTCTTTCTCTCTTTCTTTCTTTCTTTCGTTTTAGTTTTTTTTTTATTTTTTTTGGTTGCTCCAAAATAATTACATAAAAAAAAAATTAATCAAGAATTTAGAAAAAATTGAAAAGATTTTTAATTTGAATTTTGACTATTTTCATTTGATTTTCCAAAAGCAAAAGAAAAAATAAAACAATTACAAATTACAAATCCGTTTTATTTTTTTTTTTATTTCAACTATCAAAATTTTACCAGAATAAAACACAGAAAAGTCAAAGAGGGTCAATTTGAAAATTTGAAAAGAAAAAAAAAAAAAATGAAGAAAAACTTTTAAAAAATTTTTCTCGGCTTTTTTTTTTTCTTTTTAATTTTCTCTCGTGTGTTAGATAAAAAATACAGCTGTGTGTGAAACACGACTTAACAAATATTAATTAAATATATTTAAACAACAACAACAACAACAACAAGAAAAATCTTAAAATCTTTTAAAATAAAATTATTTTGTTTTCTTTTATTTATTTTCAAATTCAAGAAAGAAAAGTAGGGGAAATAAAATTTGAAGAAAATTGAGGAAGAAAAAAGAGAAAATTGGAAAAATTTGATATTAAAAATTTTATTCTAAAAGACAACAAAAACAATTTAAATAAAATAAATAAAAATTAAATTAAAAAAAGTTAAAAAAAAAAAATTAAAAAAGAAAATTTATAAAAAATTTAAAAAAAAAAAGTGTTGGTTAAGTTTTTTTTTTCTCTTCCTAATTATTATTTTTTTTTTTTTTGCTTTTTTTATTTGTAATAAAAGTAAAAAAAAAATCAGAAAATATTTCTTGTGATTTAGTTAAAGAATCAACAACAACAACAACAATAATAACAGAAGCAACAGCAGCAGCAACAGTAACAGAGTAACAACAAATAATATAATAAACAGAGGAAAAAACACAACAGAAGAACCAGTAGAATAACAGTGAATTAAAGAAACACAAAAAAAAAATAAAAAATAAAAAATAAAAAACAAAAGAAGAAGAAATACAGAAGAAAAGTGAATAAAGAGGAAAAGGAAAGGAAATCCTTTAAATAATTCGCGATGGCTGCACCGGCAGCCTGTACGCGCTTTTCGGACAATTATGACATCAAAGAAGAACTTGGAAAGTGAGTACCAGTTTCTTTTATTTTTTCTTTAAAAAAATTACAAAAAAATTCTAATTATTTCGGTATTTTTTTTTTTTGGGGGGGTTGGTTGGGTAATCGTGGAGTGTCCGGGTAGGGGGAAATGTGGAACGATAATTTAGAAATATAGTATTTTTTTTTATGTCTTGTGTTCCTAAAATTAAAATTTACTTTTGCCTATAATTTCCACACTTTTTCTCTTTGATCGCCAAGGTCTAATGAACGGGACTGATCATCCTTATTATTTATACAAAATGAAAATGAATAAAAATATATTAATTTTCATTTTTTTCTAACATTTATTTATTCACAACTGAAACTAGTCCGTAGAAGTGAAATGAATTCATTTGTCTTAACATATTTAGAACAGTAAATGTTACTTTACCTATTTTAACTTAACTAAAAAAACTGAAATTGAAAGAAATTTATATAAATATCGAAAAAGAGAAAGAAAGACAAAGAGAGTGAGAGTGAGTGAAGTATATTATGAGATATTATTGAGGAGAAAAAAAAAACAAAAAAAAAAGTTTCATAGAAAACTTTTTTTTTTTTTGTTTTCTTTTTTAGAAAAACGTGAAACCTTCAAAGTGAAAAGAATGACAACAAGAAAAAACTTAAGTCAAAATAAGAAAGTTTTTCACCGGAAAAAAAAACGTCAATTATTTTAGACAATAAATTTTCATTTTCATATGTTTCATTTAGTGAAAATATAAAGACAAATTATTATCTTACATTTTTTTTGGATTTTGTAACAAAGAAAAATTAAGAAACTATATAAGAATTTAAGGGTCATGGTGGGATGTGTGATGGGGTGGGATTAGGGGATGGTGGTGTGGAGTGAGAGGGGAGTATAGCCACAATATAGAAAAATAATAAAATAAATTCCGTGTCACATAATATTTGAATAGAATTAAATGAATTCCGTTTTTTGTGGATGAAAGATGGATACGAATTTTATTTGTTTTATTTCATAAAATTTTATAGTGTGGCTAATCATTCTCTCTTCTTACCCTCCCCACTTCACCCCGACCCGCCAAACATCCCTTCAAAATTGTCCACTCAAATTTAGTGTAGAAAAAATATAAAAAAAAAAAAACGTACTAAAATTTTAGTATGCATTTGTGAGAACAGAGAACACTACAATTGTAACGAGTGGAAAAGGAAGAAAACCACAAATTCTTTTAATTTCTTTTTAATTTTTATTTTCTCTGGACAAAATCCAAAGATTATTATTATTATTTTTTTTAATTTTAACTGAAAAACAAAAAAAAATCACATTTTTTCATCCTTTCTCTCCGCCCCCCACTCCATTGTATGCATTTAGCAGTGTAAAGTTGGGTGGTGTGTGTGTGTGTGAACAAAAGGTGAATTTCTGTATTTTATTTGTTCTTGTAAATAAAAAAATTGTCTAAAGATAATTTTCTTATCTTTCGGTAAGCCCAGTCTAGCCGCACCCATAACGTGGAAAATCTTTTCACATCACAGAGAGTGAGAGAAAGAGAAATTTGTTACTTTAGGTAAAAATTCCTTTAAATTTAATGATTTTGATTTGAAATTTTTTGAAAAATTAAATTAAAATAAAAAATAAAACAGAAAATTTTACGAAATCAAAAAACGATTTAAAAGAAAATGATTTAATTTTTCATTTTTGGAGATTTAAATTTGTTTTTTTTTTTACAACAAAAAAGAAGCAAAGAAATTTGTCGAAGAATTTAAAATTTTTTATGGGTGTATGTGTGTGTGTGTGTGTTTTGGGTGGGGTCATTCAAAAAGGATAGAAAGAAAGAATTTACACTTTTTGTTGTTGTTGTTCTGTTTTGATAAAGATCCATCGTTTACTTCTGTCCGTTCTTATTCTAAAGCACAAAGCGAAGCGACGAGAAAAAAAGAATGTTAAAAAAAGAGTTCGGGGGGACTGGATTTCATTTCACACACACACACACACACACCCACACACAAAAAAAAAACAGTGAGAAAAAGGATCGCCGGTAAATATTTGAACGTATTTTGTGTGTCATTCAACTAATATTTTGTATCCGATTATCTGGGGATAAAAATCTTAAATTCTTCCCAATCTTACCAGTCTTTTTTTTTTCTTCATCTTCACCATCTCATCTTCTACTTTTTTCTCATACTTTTCCCTTTTCATTTTAATTTTTTTTTTCTGTCATTTATTTCAAAGAAAAAGAATTTTTGAGGTTACAGACACACAACCCAACACATACACACACATATATCCCCACAACAAATATACAAATGTATACGTACACAAAAAGGACTTTATTAAAAAAAAAAAAGTATGGAGAGAAAGAATTAAGTGAAGAAGAGGACAATAATAACAACAACAAGAAGAACAACAACAGAAAATAATAAAAAATGGATTTCGTAATTCTCTTCATATAATCCCCCCACCCACCTCTCATCCTTTTTCTTTCTTTTTTGATCCTAATTGTGTGTACCTACCTAAATCCATATTAATTTCTGTTTAACATTTTTCTCTAGTTAAAATTCTGTGTTTTTATTTTTGTTATTTTATTGTTGTTGTTGCTGTAGTTGTATTGAATAAATCAGTAAGATTGAACCAAAATTGTAACAAAATAAATTCCAATTAAATATTAAAATAGTAAAAATTTGTTTCTCTCTCTCTCTCTCACACACACACATATATACACTTTTTTAGACTATCAATAGAATATTTTTGTTTTTTTTTTTTCTGTAAACGAAAAAACGAAAAATGAATAAAATTGAACGGATAAAGAAAATGTAGTTTAATAACCTCACTTAACTTTACACACCCATTTACCCAATTTTTTTTTTATTACAATTTCTCGATTACGATTATATGACTAATCGTAATGTATCTTGGTATATTATCTTTGTATATAAATAAATGGTGGCTTTTAAAAGCTCTTTAAAGCAACAAATATATGTAGACACACATATATACATACACACACACACATATATACATATACATACACATATTAGAAAAGGGGTTGATCAACTTTCATGGACAAAAAAAAAAGAGAGAAATAAAAACGTCAGTATAATAAATAAAAGGAATGGAGAAAAAAAACGAAAAAAAAAAAAAATAAGTATAAAATGAAAGAGAAACAATATAGAAAAGGGAAAAAAACTTTAGATGGGGTGAAAGTTGGGGTTGGGTAGGGTAGGTGAGTGTGGGTGGAAGGGGGGGGGGGCGGGTGAGTGGTTATAATGTAGATGATGGTGTTTGGTTATTGTGCAAAGAAAAAAATAAAATGCATAAAACTTGTACACTTTATTTGTTTTTTCTTTAATCTGCAAACATAATTATTATTTACATCACGTGGTTACGTGATTATATAAGCTAAGTTAACTATAAACGCACACGCATACACACACACACACACATTATGCAATCAGAAATATTTAAACACGCAGATATAAAACAAATACAAGTCATATGGAGAAACATTATTGTACATGCAAATATGTTGCATTCAGAATTGTACGTTCATGATCATGTTGTTGATAAATTTTTCCGATAAATTTTTCTATAGTTTTGTCTATTCGTCCTTATTTCACTTTACTCTTTAATGCATTTTCCCTTTCTCTTTATTTACATATTCTTAACAATTTTAAATGGAACATTTTTACAAATAAATAAAAAGAAAATACGAGCTTTTCCCATTTTTTCTCTATTGATGAAAATGTATTTGACTGTGTTGTGACTGCGTTCAATAAACGATAAAGAAAAATCATAGACATTTTTTTTAGTCCTCATGTGATCACCATTTTTTTTTTCTTTTCTTCTTCCGATATTTGTTTCTATCTTTCCATCTCCGTTGTTTTTGTTTGTTTTCTTTCTCCTCTTTGTGTTTCTTATTTCACTAAACAAAAATATTATTTTTTCCTTTTACCATTCCCCTTATGTTTCTTCTGTAAAAATATTGTTCTTTTTTTGTGACAGTGAACAGAAAAAGGAAATAACCCTTAAGCACATTTTTTTTTTACTCTCCCGTCCCCATCCTCACCATGAACTTCTTAATTCTTTCAAAACTTTTATCATTTTATTCATCTTCTCGTTTTTTTCCTTGATTTTTACATCCTTTGGTTTTTGCGTTTTGTGTGTAAAACTGTTAAATCGTAAAAGCTATTCAACCTACACACACACACACACACACACACACACAATTATTTTATACTTGTACGATTTTGTGCTTTTACTTTTTTTTTTTAAAGGAAATTTTTATTTTTTCCATATTTTCTGTTTGTGTGTATATTTTTCGACTGCATTTTCCGAGACATTTTTCTTGTACCTGCAAATTGTCTAACTTTACAACTGATCAGGGAAAATTTTCATACTTAAAAAAATACCTATACTGACACATGTGCAGAAATGCGCTCCTGTGTGTGGTCGTGTATGTATGTAAAAATGTTGCCACAATTAAGTTTTTTTTCTGGTTTTTATAGCGTTTTCTCTTTCTTTTATTCTATAATATGGTTAAAAACAAAAAGGAAATTTTTCTTTACTTTGGAAATTTTTTTGCGTTTATAAAACAGGAAAAAGAAGAATAAGAAGAAGTAGGAAAAAAAAAACGAAAAATAATAAATAAACCCATAATAATCAAAGTCTTCTGTTCGCCTACTTTCCCCTCTAGTCCTTCGTTCTCATTCTACATTTTTTTTTTATACGCATACACACACACGCACACACGTATACGTGAATTTATATAGAAAATCGCGTCTATGTATTGTAATATAATACACATAAAGGAAAATTCGATCGAGAAGCTTTTTTGAGCCCCAAATGTGTTAACTATAAAAATACATGCATAGACACAAAATTTTATACTTACACATGTACACAGTAATACATACAAATATATAAACTTTTGAATTATACAAATACATTTATGAATATGTATGTAGATGATTGTAGAATGTAGAGACAAATACAAAATCTATAGAGAGAGAGAGAAAAAAAGGGCACAATACATGTGTACATACATTTATACAGAAATATTATATGAGGACATACTGATAAACGGTTTTGGTAGGATCAATAGAGAATGCAAAAAAAAATAACAGTAAAAAAGAAGAAGAAGAAAAACAGAAAAAAAAGGAGTTCACAATTTATGTAATAAACATTTTCTTTCCATTTATAATTTGTGCTGTCCCTTTCTATATGTATGTGTTTGTGAGTGTGTGTGTATGCATTGTGGAAGCTTTTACTTTAGTCATCATTTTATATAACAAAAAATAATGTATCCTCTCTATGTTCTAATTTAATGCTGCCTGTTACGTATTATCTTCTATAGAAATTTTAAACTTTATATGACGTCATTATTTTTGTCTAATTCGTGTAATCAACAACAATTGTTTTGTTTAGTTGCAATAATGAATATAAATGCAATTTGTACTTTTCTCTCTCTCTCTCTCTCGCTCTATCTATCTATTTCTCTTTCTATTCTCTCTTGCTTTTTTTGTGAGAGGTTTTTTTAAAAAAAAAAATGTTTTAGCATCATTTTCTGGCTGCTGGATAAATAAAAATGTCAACTTTTTGTTGTTTTTCTTTTTTATGGATTTTCTCATATATTTGTATGTATATGTACATCTGTATGTGTATCTGGATCTGTATCATGAGCAATATGGGAAGTTATAGATTTTTGTTTTTTTTCCTTATGATGACAAAAAATATTTATCAGTTTTTGTTGTTAACAAATATCATCTACTTTCTACTTTTAACTACTTTTAACTAATTTTAACTACTTTTAACTAGGTTTTCATTTTTTAATTGGTGATTTTTGTTGTTCTTCTAAAGAAGAATATTTTCAATAATTTTATTTTCAATTTTTTGTGAAATTTTCAAATGTTTTTTTTTTGTCTTCTAAAAAATCAATAGAAAATGCAAAGCCAAAAAGAAAAAGAAAAAATAAAGAAAGAGACAAATAATAAATTATTTTGTTTGGAAGAGATAAAAGTAAAATGTAAGAAAATATTGTAAGGAAAACAAATTTTACTTTTTTAAATTCACCGGTCGTTCTATTGTAATTTTTCTATATATGTACTTTTTTTTTTCTTTTTGTATTCTTCTGGCTTTTTGTCCTTTTTTGCTCGTATTCATTTTAACACACCATCACACACATTTATATTTAATGTCTTGAAGGCATACACACACACACACACACACACACATACACATAAATATATACACTAATCCAAGTGAATATCGTTATTCTATTCTTTATATTATTTTTATGTGCATTTTCTTCTGTGTCTTCTTCTTCTTCTTCTTCTTCTTCTTCTTCTTCTTCTTCTTCTTCTTCTTCTTCTTCTTCTTCTTCTTCTTCTTCTTCATCCTCTGTGTCTTCTTCTTCTTTTGTGTCTTGTTCTTCATCTGTCACCATCGTTCTTTCTTTTTTTTTCTTCCGTTTTTCTATAAAAAAAAATATATATAAGACACAAGACGGTAATAAAAAATACATAATTTCCTTGAGCATTAAACTTTTTTTTCGTTTTTCTTCTTCTTCTTTTTTTATTTTATTTTTTATTTTCTTAAAAACGAAGAAAAAAATGTATAAAAAAAGCTTTTCTCTTATTAATTTCTTCTTCTTTTGCTTCTTCTTCTTTTGCTTCTTCTTCTTTTATTTCTGTTTTCTTCAGTTTATTTTTTTTTCTTATTCTTTTTTTTTTGTGTTCACTGTTTTCTGTTTTTGTCGTTTTGTTGTTTATTTTTTTTTTGTTCTTTTCAACTTCAACTTCTTCTTATTCCTTTTCTTTCGTTTAAAAAAAGTCAAAATTGAAAAAAAAAAATGAACAAAAAAAAAAAAAAAGAGAGAGAAATCAATAATATTCTCCATATTCGCCACTTTATTATGATACTGTCTGCGGAAAGGGGGCAGTGGAGAGGATTATATATATTTGTATATAATTTTAAGCTCCTTTTAAGCAGACAAAATATACGTAGAAAGAGAAAAAATATAATTATATGTATTATTATTTTATCATTCTCTCTCTTTTTCTCTCTTTGTTTTTTTTTTCTTCTATTTTTTCTATTTTTACATTTATTAATTTTCATTAAAAATTGAAAGAATTTTTTTTCTTTTATCTCTTTCTTGTTTGTTTGTGTGTGTGTGTGTTACATTGTTGTTGTTACTTTTTAAATGTTATTAAAATAAAAATAAATAAATAAATTGTTAAAAAATTTAGTCAGAGCGTTGGGTCAGATTACAACAAAATAAATTTTAATTTAATTCACTTGAACGTAGAAATTTTGTATTTTTACGTGAGGATGATGATGGTGGAGGAGGGGAGGTACAATGTATCTTTTTCGAGGTTACTTTAAGTCATTCAAATTATAATTAATTGGGACCGTCTTGAAAAAAATTATTAATTGCTTAGAGAGTTCGTAAATTTTGTGTGTCTGACATAATTCCATATATTTTGCTTCACCTACACCCACAACCCAACCCCAACCCCACCCGTTCATAATGGTTATGGTGAAAGGAATAACGGACGGATGAGAGTGTTTTTTTTTTTTTGATGAATACGAAAAATTTTTTCAACTATTTACCTTAAAATTAATTCTTCTTGGAAAATTTATGAATTTCTTCTTCTTCTTCTTCATGTTGTTGTTGTTGTTCTTTTACTAATTTGTTTTTTTTTTTTTTTTCAAAAATCCATCAAAATTTTATTTTAAGAAAATTAAATCCGATCAATAGTTAAGATGTTTTTCTTGTTACTCTTGTTGGTTGTTTGTTGTTGTTTCTGGTTGTTTGTTGTTGTTTTTCTTTTTATGAGGAGGCCCAGTATTTTCTTCATGAATTTAAAGGAAACATAACAAAATAAGAAAAAGAATAAATGAAAAATAATAAGTAATAAAATGAACAGGAAGAGAGAGACAGAGAGAGAGAGAGAGAGATAGAAACAAATATTATTGTGATAGTTGACGATAGAAGAATGATGAGTTTGAACCCGTATAGAATGAGATGAGGAAAGTATAAAAGGAATTAAGTAGAAAAATGTGAGGATGGGTTGTGAGAAAGAAAGAAAAAAATAATAAAAATAAAATATGGGAATGAGTATTTTTTTTTTGTTAAGAAAATTACATTTTGAGGTTTTTTTTCTTCATCTTTTAAAATTGTTTTCCTTTTTTTTTTTCTTTTCTTTTGTTTTTTTTTTCTCCTCCATATAAATTTTAATTGGCGTTTCAATATTTTTTCTTCTGTTTTTCCTCCATTTTTTTCTGTCTCTCTCTATCTCTCTCTCTCTCTTTAAAGAAGAAGATTGACGTGAAGACAAGTAAAACGCACAATCCCCCATAACCACCGATTTCACTCCCAAAAATTATTTTCACAAATTTTCTCTTTAAATAATCCCTTTTTCTTACATTTTACTTTCTATTCTTTCTCTCTTCCCTTTCACACAAGTCTTTTCAATTTCTTTTTCTTCGTCTTTCAAATTAAAAATTATGATTATTTTATTTTATTCGTTTTCCCTCTGTTCACAAATGAGGTGTCTGGCAACATTTTTTTTCTTTAATTTTCTTCTTTTTTTTTTTTTTTTCTTCTTGTGGGTTTAACATGATTGAGACCAAAGTCTGTAGAAAATGGGGAGCAAGAAAAAAAAAAATAAAAAAAAAGAAGTGAAATAATTTGATTGGATTGTCCAGTCATCAATTAAAAGAAAGAAAATTTTAATTTTTCTTTTTGTTTTATAACTTTTTTTTTTAAAGTTTATCAGGCGGCGTCATCCTTTTTTTTTTTATTTTTTACCAAAAACACAAAATTTTCGAAAACACATTTTTTTGTCGTGTTTGTTATTGTTGTTGTTGTTGTTTTTTTTTGGTTTCTCTTACAAAATAGAAAATTTAGAAGTAAATTAAATTTTTTCACAAATCTATGAAAAGTTTCCATAATTTTTCATGGAAGGTAAAGAAGAAGAAGAAGAAGAAGAAGAAGCGAATAAAATAATTACCGTTTTGTTATATTAATTTTTATGACGCCATTAATAATTGATTATTATTCACAAATTGAACGCACATTAATTTAAAAGGAAAAAAAAATATGAAAAGCGAAAAAAAAAACACAATTGAAATTTTATAAGAAAATTGTTAATAAATTTTCTTTTAAGAAAAAAAAAAAAATTAAAAATTGATTTTTTCTGTTTCGGTGTGGTGTCCAGACCACTCACATAACATGAAGTGTCCACTTCCACTTCTATAGAAAATTTATGTTTTTTTTTTTCGTCTTTTGGCACAACCCCTTATTTTTCTTTTCCATTATTGATTAAGTGAGAAATTGAGCCACAACAACAACAACAACAATAACAACAACAAAGTGTTGTAATAAAAAATAGAAGATGGAGACGCCTAGTTTTTTCTTCATAATTTGAAATAAGGAATAAAATTTTGTTACGATTTTAACTTGATTTTAATAAATTTAAAAATTAAATTGATTAAAATTAATTTTCTTTTCTCTTCACCCCCTCCTTCACACACTGACTCATATTTATTTGTTGTTATGCTGGAGGATTTTATTTTTTTTCTATTTTTTATTTCGTTTATAACAAAAGTGACAATTTTATTCGTACTGTTTGTTTTTTGTGTTGTTGTTGTTTCTATTGAGAAGAAAAAAATCGAAGACAATATAAAGAAATACATTTTAACAACTCCACCTACCCCCTCCACCCCCACACCACCTTAGTTTTTTCTCTTATTTTCCATTTTTTGTAATTTTCTGTTTTTATATTTTTTATTTTTGGTTTTCATTAGTTTTCACTATTCTAGTCTAGTTGTCTAGTCCAGAGTTGAATGTCCTTAATTTAGGCTAGATAAACTAAAACATCAATGATTCTCTATTCTTTTATCCTTTCTTATGGATATTTTTTTTTTCTTGTTATAAATTTTTTCTTTTATTATAAAAGTCAGTTTCTTACTGACCGATCAATTTTTTCTGTTCCCATATAAATTTCTGACAAATTTTACATTAGAATTTTTAACAATATTTATGTGAAGATAATTTAAATTTTGTGTCTCAATGGTGTCGGATACACAATTAATCATAAATCTTCATTAAATATGGTACCAGGACTATACAGAATTAATTGAACAATTGATCTTACATCATTTTCAAATCAAACAAATTTTTTTTATTTTTTCTTTATAACCGAATAATCGTTAATTTTTTATTTGTTTTTCATTTTTTCACAAATATATAAGTTTGGGAACTCTGACGTAACAACCAAATTTTATGATCCAACTCCTTTATATACAATTAGAGAAAATATTTCTTATGTCTTTAAAATGACACGACACGATCATAAATAAAATTTGTATTTTCTTTATCATCTTTTTTTTTTTTTGTTTCTTACAAAATTAGCTTGACTTTTCCGCCCACAAAACATAAAAATAATTTTTTATTATTGATAATTTATTTACTTTTTTTTTATGTGCAAATATTCATGATTGTGTGTGTGTGTTTATTTGTGTGTATGATGTGTGTGTGTGTGTGTGTGTGTTTTTTTTTGTTTGATTAAATATTTGAGGGGCTCTATATATTTTTAAGTTTAAGTGTGTGTGTGTGTGTGTATGAGTGCGTTTGTATATCGAAAATATATATTTGAAAATCAAAAGAAGAAAAATAAAGTTGAAAATTTTAATTAAAGTTTTTATAAATTCATTTTATTTATTTTTATTATTTTCTTTTAAGTTTTTCCTCTTTTTCTTCCTCTTCTTCATCATCTGTTTATTATTACTATTTTCTTTTGTTGTTGCTGTTTTTTTTTTTGCTATTTGCACTTAAGTTGTTTATGTGAAACCAAAACATAAATTTGTTTCTCTCTCAAATATCAACAACAACAATAATGAAATATTTCTAGAATTCTTTTTCATTCTAAATTGGAACAAAAAGCAACAACAGTAAAAATAGTTAGACGAAAAGAAACAAACCAGGAAATGGGATAAACCTCTCTTGTTATCCATTTACAAGTATTTTAATATTATGACTAATTTATCTAGCTGTCTCTTTCTAAAAATACTTTCTTCTTCTTCATTATCAAAAAATTAAACATTTATGCGGTCTAGAAATCAGTATTATTGTTTACTCTTTACTGTTATTATATTTGTGTGTATGTGTGTACTGTATATCGTTTGTATGTTAATTTGATGATAACATAATGTTCATGATGATGATGATGATGATGGTGATGATGATGAAATACTCCTACTCTTGTTCGACTTTTACCCCCACAACCACCTCCATCACCTTTACACAATTAACCCCTTGTATTTATTACATTTTATATTTTTATATTTTTAATCATGTTAGAACACACAAACTCAAACACATACTTGTACAAAGATAGATTATTTTGTACTTAATTTTACTTGTGTGTTGTTTTTTTTTAGTTTATTTTACTACAATGTTGTTGTTGTTACAACTGTTGTTTCTTTTTTTTTCTTTCTGACTCAAATCATTTGGTATTACGCAAATGAATCATTATGACAATAACAATAATAATAGAAAAATAATCACAATAACAATATAATACAAACACACACCCACATACCGACACACACACACACACATATTACACACGTTATTATTATAATGTAATATTAATAATAAATTGACTATATTTTATCTATTTTATTAAATCTATTTGTCTCACTTTCTCTCCTGCTATTTTTCATTTATTTTTCTTTTTGTAATTCTCGTGTTTTTTAAGTAACATAATCAAATATTATAACGTATTATAAATCAATAGAAATTAAAAACAACAAGAACAATAATAATAATAGTAATGAGTATAACAACAATAACAACATCAAAAATAAAATCAAATAAATATTATATGGGGAAGAAGAAGAAGAAGAAGAAGAAGAAGAAGAACATCATAAAGTAGCAAAAAAATACATATTTGTTGTAAATATGGAAAAATTGATTTAAAATTATTTTCTAAATACAGTTTTTCGTCTTATTTTTTCACCAAAAATATATTTTCTCTCTTTTATTTTTCATATAGGAACTTTTTCTGCTGTTTGTTGGTTTTTCTGTTTTGTTTTGTTTTGTTTTCGTCTTGTTTTGATTTTCCTTTTTTTTTTTTTGGTTGTTGTACACAAAACAATAAAAATGAGAGAAAAATCAATAAATTCAACAATATTTTGTTATTTTCTTTTTCTTCTTCTCCTTCGTCGTTTCTTCACTTTTCATAATAACAATTTTTTTTACTTTAAATTTTATAATTTTCATTTTTCCAAACAAAAAGAAAAAAAAAAAAGAAAAAATTATAAAAAAAAAGTGATGAAAATTAGAATGTTTTGGGGTAAAACAATGGGAAAAAGTGGGTTTTGTTTTTTTCTTGAATCAAAAGAAAATTAGAGGAAAAAAAAACATTTTATCGATTTTTTTCCTTGTTGTTGTTGTTGTTTGTATTTATTTATTTTTTGTCCTCTTTTTTATTTGAGTCGGAATTAAATTGAGTTGTATTTATTTAAATCATTTTCCTGACTTAACATTTTCTATATTTTGAATTTTTTTTTTGTGGACTAAACTGAAAAATTACCATAAATTTTCTAACTTTTTTTTTTTTGTTGTTTTTTCCTGACATTGAGAATAGCGAAAATCTAAATACAAATGACATTTTACTTTTATTTATTTTTTTTTTCCTTTCCTATAAATAAAAATGTTTGCCGGACACAAATAAAACGACACACAAAAATTTTATTAACCGATAAATATTTCGGATTGTCAACCGGTTTGGGTAGGTTAGAGTTGGGTAGGTTGTGGGGTTTTTTGTGTAAATGAGACGGAAAGGAAAATTTTTTTTAATTAAAATTGTTTTTTTTTTCTTTCTTTATTTTAAAAATGTAGAACAAAAACAACGATTTTCTGTATTTTTTCTTCTTTATTTTATTTTTTCTGTATTTCATTTAAAAAATTTCCAATTGTCGTGGTTTTCTCGTGTTTTTGCTCAAAAAAAAAAAAAAATAACAAAAAACAAAACTAAAAAAAAAAAACGACAGAAAGAGAGAAATGAATTTACAAAATGAGTGAAAAATTAAAAAGTGGATTTCTATGCGATTATTAAATATTATGGTGAAAATTGTGACAGAGAGAGAAAAATAGAAATAGAAAAATAATAGAAGAAAAATGAACAAATTAATAAGAAAAAAAAATTTTAAATAAAGAGGAAAAGTCACGTTTCACTCGGCCCCATTTAATCAATTTAAGTTGAAGCTTATAACTTACTTTTAATTATAACTCTCTCCCCCCTACATTACACTAATACCTATAATAGTTTTCTGTCCCTCTCTCTCTTTCTTGTTCTTCTAATTTGTTTTGTTTTTCCTCATTTTTGCGTTTTTTTTTAAATATTTCCCGTTTTGTAATTTTGTTGTTGTTGTTGTTATTTTAATTTTCTTTTCTTTAATTTTATTTTTCTTTATTTCAACACGTTCTTATTTTTGGTGAACTTCTCACTATCTCTCTCTCTCTCTTCCACCATTTTCTTAAAAATTCATTTTTTCTTTTTCATTCATTTTTGAGTTGTGTGATGATTGTTATGTTGTTACTGTTTTTCTCCATCACTTCACTTTATTTATATGAACAGACACGTTCATTTAGTTTTCCTTTTTTGTTTCCTTGATAATTTCCACAAAAATAGAAAAAAAAAATTCCCATAAATTTTACTTTCGTCATCGTCATCTAATTTTTTATGACCTTCCGTACCCCTTTAACCCATCCAAACTTCTCCTAAGCGGTACATATACACACACACACACACACACACACACATATATAGAAGACTGAAAACAATAACAACAAAAACAAAGTTAAAACAAAGAAAAAAAAAAAGGAAAAAACGTGAAACAGAAAAAATGAAGGAAAGAAAATCCATTCAATTTATCAAAATGAATTCACTCTTTTAATAAAATCTGAAAATAAAAGCAAATGACATTCAACAGTTTTTTTTTTGTTGTTCTTCTCCTCTTCCCTCTCGCTCTTCTCTGTTTCTTTTTATTTATTTTTTTTTTTTTTTTACTTTTTACTTTTTATTTTTTATTCAACAAAAATTTTCTTTTATGTTTTCTATTATTATTATTATCTACATTTTCTACTGTTTTTCATCTCGAATTTTTTTTGTTTGTTTTTCTTCATTCTTCTTCTTTCAATTTTTACAAATTTTTACAAATTTTCTTTCACTACGAAAACAAAAAATAAAAAACAAAAACGAATCCAACCAAATTTCATTGAAACTTTTCCAGAATTTTTCTTTTTCTCATTTTCATTATTAAAATGTTTTTCTTAAGATTCTATTGTTCATTTCTGTATGTGTGTGTGTATGTGTATGAATTTTAACGTAATACCAAAGTGTTACCTTTTTCAATTGACAAATAATCGTGGGGACTGTGAGATTTTGAATTAACTTTCTAAGATAATCGGGAGTGTCCTCAACAATCCAACAATCCAACATTGAAGGAAATTATCGAATTAAATTTTTTTTATTGTTGATTCATTTAATTTTACATACTTTACACTCACACACTTGTGTAAAGGAAGAAAAACTCTAGACGAACAATTTTTTTTTTAACGTATTTTAAAGAAAATTTAATTCATAAATTTTTTCTTCTTCCTTAATTTGGTTCCATTTTTTTTTTTTTTTCTAAATCCAATTTTGAACTGATTGAATTTTTTTTTCTCTTCTTTTTATTCTTCTTCTTTTTCTCTCACTTTTTCTGTATTTATCTTTTTCTCTCTCTCTCTCGCTCTTTCTCTTTTGTAAAGAAGAAGAAGTAGAAGAAGAAAAAAAGAAATTTAAAATTCGATTATGACAAAATTGAAAATAAAAAAAAAAAAAAACGGACCAGAACAATTTGGAGTTCTTGTGAATAAAGTCAAAGAAGACATTTTTTTTCGTGCGGAAAAATTGTAAGGGAATTCATAGAGAAAAAAAGTAAAAATAGAATTAAGACGGAAAATGGAAAAATTGGGAAATATTGAAAAGAATCCAATCAGCCAAAGTTTATCATTGAAAATAAAAATTTTATGAAATCAAAATGAAACAAATTTTCCATCAACTTTCGTTCTATACACACACACACACACAGACAACAAATGTACATACATGTTTCTTAAAGCCTTCCCTAATTTGTTGTTGTTTGTTGTGTTCCTCTCGCTCTCGTTTTTTTTTTGTTCCACCCAAAATTAGAAATTACAATTTTTTTTTTCTATTTTTATTGATTTTATTAATAATTTACTTGTGTATTTCACATAGACACACACACACACACACACATAGAGGGTATTTCAGAGAGGAAAAGAAAACCGAAAAAAGTCTCAAATGAAGAATAAAAAAAAAAACGACCAGAAAATTATAGAAAATATTTGATAATTTTTTTCGTTTCTTTTCTTTTTTTTTGTCAAAAGTTACGCAAAAAAAAAAAACAGTAAATGTCATTTGCGTCTGTTGTTTTTTTTTGTTTTACACAATTAAAATGGAAAATGGATTTTCTTTTTTCTGTTACGTAATTAAATACATTTTTTTTTTGTTGTATTCTGGTTTTGATCGAATACACAAATGTGAATCAATTCGGACACAGATTTAAACGTACGTCACGTTTAATATTTTAAAATTAAGTAGGACAAAAGGATAGGGGGTGGGGTGTTTTTGTGGGGCTGTTGGTTAAGTAGGAAGGGGGATGGAGTGGAGGGTTTGTATTGTAGGTAAATAATTGTTAGATAATAATTTGTGTTTAATCCTCCCACATATAAAAGATTGGGGGCGGAAGAGGGAAGCTTTTTTTTTTTTTTTTTAATTTCTTAAAATTTTCTTAATCTGATAAAGAAGAAAAATAACAATAGCGTAACAGCAGTAACATATTCTTACGTCAATTGTGTACAAACATTTCATTATGTAAATTTGTTTTCTTTTAAATAAATGGAATTTTTTTTTATTTTTTAGAAAATTGAAAAGAAAAGGAAAAAGAAAAAACAAAACAAAACAAAAACAGTGAAATTATTGATTTGTTTTTCTTTTATTTTCCATTTTTTCCTTTTTTTTTGTTTTGTTTTTTTTTTCTTTTTTTTTTTTTTGTTAAACCCAATCATAAATAATAAATATAAATTATTTACTTGACTACACACCTGGTCTTGTCATATTCAATTACAGATTTTCATTTTCTTTTCATTTTCTTTCTCTCTTTCTTTCTCTCTTTCTCTGTCTCACGCTCTCTTTTGTTACGCTCTGTTTTTATTCTTCATCATCATCTTCTTCTTCTTCTTCTTCTTCTTCTTCTTCTTTTTATTATTATTATTATTATTATTTTATTTCTTTGTCCTCTTCCACCCTTCTTCTTCTTTTACAATCATCCTCTTTTTTTTTTTTTACTTTTCGTCTGTTTGCACCAACACCGTACCACGTTCTTTCTTCATCTTATTCTTTTTATACCGAATTTCAAGGATTTCGATTTGAAAATATTAAAAAAAAAAATAAAGAAGAAAAAGAAGAAGAAGAGAGAAAGAAGAAAGAAGAGAGAAAAAAAAATGTAAATCATCCTTTTTTTGCTTCTACACAAATTTTCATTTTACAAGAAGAAAAATAAAAAAAAAAAAATATGAGAAAAAAAATATTTTTTAAAGAGGAAAAAATAAAAAATATAGAAATAAGAAGAAGAAGAAGAAGAAGAAGAAGTGAAAAATAAAGAAGAAAAATGAAAAAAAATTGGAAACATGGTAAAGAAAAAGGAAAAAAAGAAGAAGACGTGGCATAAAGGGGGGAAAAGAGAAAAATGAATGTCAATACAAGAAAATAAATTTTATGATGGGTTATTACATTTATATGCTTTCTTCAATTTTCTTTCCGTTTTCCTTTTTCTTTTTTTTTTTCTCTTTTGCGTCTCAAGAAGAGCAAAAAAAAAAAAAAATTGGAAAATTGGAAAAAAAGGAAAATGGAAAATAAATGAGAAAAAGCATAAGAAATTTTTTTTTGTGGATACTTTGGGGAAGGTGGGCGATGAGGGATGGGGGGGGGGAGGGAACGGTGGAATAGAGTGAGATAGATAGAGAAAAAAAGTAAAGAAGAAAAGGAAAATGTATAAGGAAAAATACAACAACAACAACAACAACAACAACAAAAACAACAACAGGAATAATAATAATAATAACAACAACAACAACAAATATATGTAAATAAATTGGTTTTCTTATGAATTTTCCTTCATCGTCTATTTTTTTCCCCTTTATTAAAATTTAAAAGGAAAATCCAATCGAAAACATAAATATATTTATATGTTGGAAAATTTTCATTTTCATTTTTTGTTTTTTTTTTTCACAGAATCTAGAAAATTGTGTAAATAAACATTTTCATTGGTTCTTTCTTTTATTCCCTTTTATTTACCTGACTTATTCTTCTTCCATCTTCTTCTTCTTCTATCTTCTTCTTCTTCTTCTTCTTCTTCTTCTATCTTCTTCTTCTTCTTCTTCTTCTATCTTCTTCTTCTTCTTTTATTTTCTTTTATTCTATTCACTATGGTAACGTCGATTAAGTGACCAGCTTCTCCATTTTTAAATTTTTTTTTATAATATTTTGTTATTGTATAAAATTTTGAAGAATATTTCGATAAAAACGATCAGACAAAATAAATCTTATAAATATAAAATGAAAATGAATTGTTGAAAATGGTCGAGTCACAAACGGTGACTGTCGGTTGTCAGGATGAGTGTTTGTGGGAAAAGGGGGGGGGGGGGATGGTGGGGGGGTTAGTGGATATAAAATGATAAATAAAAAAATAAAATGAAAAAAACTTTTCTTCATCAAATCGAAAATATAGAATCCTTTTCATTTCAAATCAAATCATCAGTCTTTAGTACAGAGAAAGAGAAAGAGAGACAGAGAGAGAAGGGAGAGAGAGTAAAATTTATTTTTGTTTTTTATCGTAATGTTAGATGACAGTTGAATACAAGACACTTTAATAATGTCAAATCAAATCAAAATCAAACATCAAAATTAAATTACAAGAAAAAAAAAATTTTTAGATGTTTTTCTTGCGTTTTTTTTTTCGTTGAATTTGTTGAATGTGTGATATCCAATTATAGAGGTGTTACTATGATTTGTTACTGACTACAGTTGTTGTTGTTGTTGTTGTTATTATTATTTTCTATTTCTTTGAATTGGAAAATTATTTCTATTTTTAAAATGTGTGTCTTCTTCTTCTTCTTTTTTTTTGTAGATTTTCTTAGAAATTTTCCTTATATTTCCATCCTCTCTACGACACCCCCAATACACTGATTTCATTTTTTATTTTTACCTGATGTTTTTTTTTTCTTTTCCTCAATCGTGAGAGATATTTTCCTTCTAATTTTCCTCCTTTATTCTTTTTTTTTTTTTGTTTGTCTCAATATTTTTCCTTCTATTTTCTTCTTCATATTTTTTTTTTTTGGTTCTTGTTTCTTCTTCTTGTTGTTATTATTGTTGCTTTATTATTTTATTCTTCATGTTCGGAATTGTGTTACATTTATAATTCAAAAGGTGTTTTGGATAAATTCCAAAAAAAAAAACAAAAAAACAACAACAAAGAAACAAACAGCAAACAACAACAACAAAAAGTAAAAGAAAAAAAAAAAATTGAAAGGAAAACCAAATAATATTAAATAATTCTAGTTGATTTTGTTTTCTTTCTTGTTGTTCTTGTTGTTTTTGTATTTCATCCACATAATATATAAAAGGGAAAAATCGATTTTAGACGGCTGGAAAATATATTTATATATATATATATATATATATACACTCACACATACACATACACACTAATACAATAATACAATAATATGTACTAATGCCTAGGTCACAATATAAAAACCAATAATACAATCCTATAATCAAATATTATTAAATAAAGTTACATTTATTTTATTTATATCAATGTGTGGATATCTGTCTGTTTGTATGTGTAAGTGTGTCTGTTTGCCTATGTGTGTCGTGTGTGTGTGTGTTGAAAGAAAAATTATTATTATTTTTTTTATTTACTTTTCAAAATTTTCATTTTATTTTCTCTTCTCCTTTTCTCCTCTTCTTGTTCACTTCTCTTCTTCTTTTTTCTCTTCTTCATTTAATCTAATTTTATTGATGTTATTTTTTATTGTTCTTTATTATACCGTAAAAAAAAAATTGAATTTCACCTAAAATTTTAGTTCTTATTTTTTTTTTTTGTGTCTGGCTGTCTTTAATTTTTTGTTTTTGTTTTTGTTTTTTTTTTCTTTCTCTTGTTTGTGTGTGTTGTGTTTTATTATAAATTTGATTGCTTCATTTTTTCTTTTTTTGTTTTTTTTTTTTGTTTTCACAGATTATAGATTATAGTTTTTTTTTTTCCTAATATTGGAAAATTATTAATAGAAATCAAATGAAAATATCAATATTGTATGTAAAAGAGATATAAAGAGAGAGAGAGAGAGAGTGTATATAAATTACATAGAAAAGAATTAAAATGTAGAATTGTTGGGTTGGGGTTGGGGTTGGGGTTGGGGGGGGGTGGGATAGTTGTAATATTTATATTAGGATATGAGACGATGTTAAGGTCAAAGAAATAATTCTCTAAATGTCTAATGATCCTGTTCCTTTTAATAGAAATAAAATTCATTATTTATTATATTAAAATAATCAATAAATTTTTATAGGATTAAAAATAAACAAAAAAAAAAAAAAGGAAATTTCGTTTAAAATTAAACAATTATCGAACAATCATCTAACCAATATTATTATTAATTAGACAAAATATTCTATTTCTGTTCATTTATAATTAAAATCTATACAATAATTTTTATTGACTGGTCTAAATGGTACGCTCGAAAATTCATCACATACGCAACTTTAATTGACATTTTTTTTTTTTTTTTGTTTATTAAAATTAATTGTTACATTTGTGACAGGATTTTGAAAAACAAAAAAAAGTGTTTGGAAATTCTTTTTTAAAAGTAAAAACCAAAAACAAAAAATTTGTCGTCATAGATTTTTTGTTGAGATGGGTGGGGGGATCTGATAACGTTAAAACTTTTATAAATAAAAAATTACAATAAAATTACACAGAGATTATTTACAAAAATGTAACTATTATTTGTTGTTGTTGTTGTTGTCTGTATATTATTTATTACAAAGTTTAATGTTATTGTTGTTTGTTGTTGTTTTTATGTTTGTATGTTTGTGTCTGATGTTTGTATGTTTTGTTGTTGTTTGTATGTTTGTGTGTTGTGATGTTAGTTGTTCTATTCTAGTTCTAATATTAATCACGTCATTAAGAAATAAAATAAAATATTTATATGTTCAATTTTATTGAATTATTTTGTTTGGTTTTGTTTTGTTTTTTTTTTTTTTTTAGTTTTGTTTAATTAAGGGCTAAAAAGGAGTAAAAGAGATGACACTATACTAAAATGTTATTACAGACAGAGAGACAAACAAAATAAATTGTATTAATTTTTTTTTTCTTGAATTTTTTGGTCATTAGAATATTTTTGTTTTTTTTTTTTTGTTTTTTTTTCGCTTTGTTAGAAGAAGAAGAAGAAGAAGAATTTTATTTTTGTGTTTAATTTTTCTTGATAAATCGATAATTGGTCAATATTTTTGTTGTTGTTATTTCTTCCTAAAAACTTTTTTATCTTTTTCGTGTGTGTGTGTGTGTGTGTTTGTGTGTGTGTGTGTGTGTTTGTGTGTGTGTGTGTAGATGAACCTTTAATATTTTTTCCATCGTATATATTTTCATTAATCGTTGTAAGAAAAATATAATTTTCTTTGTAATATTTCACACATATGAATTATCGTTCATTTTAACCAGTTTTAATGAATTTCATAAAACAAGAAATATTAGATTTACGACACGGGGTTGGGGGGGTGGTAATGGTTACTGTCTTACAATAATTAAAGGTTTTGTCCAGAGGGTATCGAATTCTGATAATAATAACAATGGAATATTTGATGTTCGTTTATCCTTATGTATTGATTTATGATTTCCTATAAATTACAATACAATAATTATATGAACGATTTTCTGTTAGATGCTGGGTGCTGGGTTTGCATACAGTAACAAAATTCACGTCATGTGAATTATAAAAGTTTCTGTTAAAGAAAATTCCAACTTAACAAAGAAAAAAATTTAAATAATTTTGATGCAAAAAAAAAAAAAACAAGAAGATTATGGTTCTGAGGGGTGTGTGCGATGTGATGGGGATACAATCTAATAAAATTCAGAATTAAAATTTCTGTACATAAAACAATTATTATTAATGTAAAACAAAAGTTTTGTAGATTTCACAAAAAGAATTAACGAATTATAATTTAGGAAGAAATTCACTAGAAAATTATTTTCTGTACGGCTGGATCACAACACGAATATCTGATTTGTTGTTATTGATCCGAATGAAAATAATTATTTATTCAAATTTAAATTAATGTTAAATTTTTAGGAAAATGTGAAAATGTGAAAATTATAGATAAAGAAAATTAGTTTATTTCTATTGTTTTATATTTTCTGTATTTTGATTTGAGGAAGATAAAACTACAATAACAATAAAACAACAATTAACAATTTTCTTATAAAAACTTAAGAAATCAGTTAAATTGATGTCATTGTGAAATTTTATACGGAATCAGTTTTTATTTTTTTTTTTTTGTTTTTCTAATTTGAAAATGAATGAACAAAAAACGAACATTTAATGACCAATTATTGTGTGTGTGTGCGTGTGTGTTTGTGTGACAAAAAACATCAAAATACACAAACAAAAAAGAATCAAGAATAATAAAAGACAAATACTAAAGAATTTGTAAGTGGAAGCTAAAAAATTCTTTAATTTTTGGTTCTTTTTTTTTTTTGTTTCGTGTTTTCTTCTTACGCTTTTTTTTTGTTTTAACTTTTTTTTTTGTTGATAAATTAATGAGAGAATTTATTGAAATTGACACAATTTTGGTAATTTTTTTTTTGTTTTACAATATTTTATTATGACGGGCGTAACAACAAAATCATCATTGGAATTTTTATGTTTCATTGTTGTTGTTGTTGTTGTTTCTCTTAATTGATTATTATATTAAATATAGGACAGATACACACACACACACACATATATATAAATCCACCAAAAGCAAATACAACATTTAATTTTGTATTTGTGTTTTTTTTGTTTTGTTTTGTTACCAAAAAGAATCAATTTAAATTTTATCATTTTGTTTTTTTTTTTTTTGTTTCTCTCCACAAGAATTAATTTAAAATTTGTGTAAATTCAAACGATCACGATCACTAAATAGACTCTCACTCTCTCTCTCTCTCTCTTACTCTCTTAATCTCACTCTTTCTCTTTTGTAATTGTACGATTTAATTTTGAAAGAATGTTGAAATTATACGATTATTGATTTGACTTGACTGATTTGTGAAAACAACAAAAAAAAAATCAATAGAAAAAAAACAACAACAACAACAAAAAACGTGATTAAGAAAAAATCTTTAGAAAAACAGAAAATTAGTGAAAAATCATAACGGAAAACTCGTGAAAACTATTTCACACAATTGATAACTTTTCTATACGTAAAGTACGAAAGAGTTGATTGATTTGTGTTAAGTGGTGAAAAATTTTATGTTAAGGAAAAGCTTTCAGAATCAAATGAATCAAGAAAAATGAGAAAGAAAAAGAAAAACTACAGAAAAGAAGAAGAAGGAAAAAAGGGAAAAGAATAAAGAAAATTGAAAATTGTGGCGATTTTATTGCGTCGGTAAATAATTGAATTCGATGACGTTTGTTCAAACAACACCAATAAAAAATAATGTCCATAAATGGTAGGGTTGGGGTCGGTGGGTGTAAAGAAGGCGCGATTTAGGGTAGTGATCAATTTATTGAAGTGTTTTTTTTTTCATTTTTTATTTTCTTCATTTTTAAGTATGGTCTGGTTGGTCTCTAAATGGATTTTAGGTTGGATGGGCGGATGGGTGGATGGGTGAGTGGAAAACAGAAAGGAATTGGTCATCCATTTAAAGAAGGTGTGGTTTTGACTTATAAAAGTTTTTTTTTCTTTTTCAATTTATGAATTTTTCAACTGTTTTGGGTAAAATTAGGAAAATTTATGAATTTTCTTTTAGAAAAAAAAGAAAAGAAAAAACAAAATAAAAATACTCTTGCCCTTCATTTTTGTCTCACTCTCACACTCTCTCTCTCCACTCTCTTTCTCACGAAAATCAAAAATAGAATAAGAAGAAGAAGGAGAAGAAAAAGAAGAAGAAGAATGGAAAGTATGGGAAAGAATTATAATAATTTATTTGATAAAAAAAAAGAGTTTTTTTTCCCATTTTATTTAATTATTGATTACAGTTTGTTGTTGTTGTTGTTGTTATTGTTGTTGTTGTTGTTGTTGTTGTTTGCTATTCAACTAAATATCAATTATAATGGAAAACAGTTTTTTTTTTTGCAAAAAAGAAAAAACGAAGAGGAAAATGAAGAAAATGAAAGAAAATGACCAATCCTTAAAATAAGAATAAAAAAAAAAAACAAAATTCAAATTTTTTATTCAACTTAAATCAATTATTTTAATTGGATTTTCTTTTGTTTTCTTTAACTGAATTATTTATTTCAAATAATTTGTTGTTGTTGTTGGTGGTGTATGTGTGTGTGTGTGTGTGTGTGTGTGTGTGTGACTTGACTTTCTGTCTCTTTCCTTTCTTTCCATTTCCCAATAGTTTCACAACACGTCAACATTTTTTTCTTTCGTCTTCCCAAAAAAAAAAAAAAAAAACAAAACAAAACTAAAACAAGAACAACAAATACAAAAATTTCCCAAACATTAAATATTATTTTTTCTTCTCCTTTTTATTTTTTTTTTTTTTCCTCTTTTCATTCTGGCTCTCTATTTTTGTTTTATTGATTTTTATTATTGAAACATTTTGTATCCATGCATACAACGATAAATTATTCAATATTCTAATTATTATTATTGAATAATTTTATTTAACTTTTATTTTATATTTTCCAATTTTCTAAATGAGAAAAAGAAAAAAAATGAAAAATTAATTTATTTTGCTTTTTGTTGTTTTTGTAAGAAAATCCATTTTAACCAATTTTCAACAATCAAATACCAGAGTTAATTTCTTTAAAACATTTTCTTATTTTATGTTTTTCTTTTCCTTTTATGTCTCAGATTAAATTTTCTTTTATTGATAAAATTTACAAAATAAAAATTCTTACAAAATTATCAAGTTAATAAATTCACAATTGTATCATAATAATTGTAAACGTTTTATTTTATAATTGATCAAAAGTCTATTTATAAATATCCGATTACACATAATCATATCCAATTACATGTAATCACACACACACACACACACAAACACACACAAACACAATGATTGAACATTAAAATTTACTCTTTTCTTATTAAATTTGAAACGTTAGTTTTATTTTTCTTTTCTTTTCTTTTCTTTTCTTTTCTTTTCTAATTGTTCGTCAATTATGATCGAATGACCGATGTCTGTCTGTGGGGTTGTAGGGTTAAAGTGAGAAATTAGATAAAATAATATAGAATATATAAAGGACAAAAGAAAAGTACGATACATATGTGTGTGTGTTGGTGTGTGTGTGTGTGTGTGTGTGTGGAATGGAGAAAAATACGAAGACAATGTGTGAAACGAAAAGATGAAGAAAAACTTTGAAAGTTTTCTCTTTTGACAGTTTTATTTATTTATTTATTTTTTTTATTCTTTTGTGTTGATTTTTTTTTCTCTTACAGAAAAAATCTTGTCTAAGAGTTATGTGAAAATTAATATACAATTTTCCTTGTAACATAATTAAATGTGTAACAAATTTTCCACTTTTATTTTCTACATTTGTTTGACTTTCTAATTTACTTTTACTTTTCTTGTTAATTATGAGGAAAAAAATTATAATTAACGTTTAGTTTATTTTTGTTGTTGTGAAAATTAAAGGAAATTATAATTCAATTGAATTGAATTGAACTTAAATTGGGGGGTTTATTATCCAAAAATTTCTCATTATTAATAAATTTATTGTTGTTGTAATTAAATGTTGTTGTTGTTTTTTTTTAAATAATCTATATCTGTCTCTTTCTTTTATTTACAGGGGTGCATTCTCAGTTGTCAAAAGATGTGTACAAAAATCAACAGGTCTTGAATTTGCCGCCAAAATAATTAACACTAAAAAGTTAACGTCACGAGGTAATTTTATATTTTATTTGTTGTAAATTTTCCTTTCAATTTTTCCTTATTTGTTTTTTTGTGTTTCGTCAAAAATTAATTATTGACTTTTTTTTTATGTTTTGTTTTTCATTAAAAAACCAAAAAAATAATTTGTCCAAAGTTTTTTTTTTGTTTTATTTGAATTTGTTATTTTCTTTACACACACACACACACACACATATACAGTCACACCCATACCACCCGCCGCCCCAACCGACATAGATACGTGTCTCTTTTAAATGTCATTAACCGATCAAAAATTTTGGTAAAGTTTTTTTTTTTTTTCAATTTCTCCCCTCTAAACACCTCACCCCCTTCTTCTGCCCAACCAATCCATCAGTATTTTTTTTTTTGGTTGAAAGAAATTAACTAATTGAAATGGAAATGAAAAAACAGAAAATACAAAAAAACATAAAAAAAAAAAAAATAAATAAATAGAAAGAAGAAAAATAAAATAAAATAATTATTTTTTTTCACTCAATCTAAATGTTAATTAATTAACTATTTCTCTCTCTCTCTCTCTCTCTTTCTCTTTTTCTCTTTTACGTATCTATCTGTATTCTGTTTGTATTATCTGCACTGCTTCACAGCACCACACCCCTCTCTCCAATCCCACTGTTAAACCGTAATTAATTTTAATATCGTCCAACAGTTCAGTCCATCACAATTCGTTCGTTCGTTTTGTTTTGTTTTTTTTTTTTTGTTGGTTGGTTGGTTGGTTGGTTGGTGTTGTTGTGGTTGTCCAAGAAGAAGAAAAAACATAAAAAATGTTCGTAATAAAATAGAAGATAAAACAAAACAAGAAGAAGAAGACGAGGAAAAATTAAATGAAATTGATTATTATGAGTTTTTACGTTTTATTTTTTTTTTTTTTTTTTGTGTGTGTCATCATGATGTTTCTACTTCCTCTTCTTCCTCTTCTCGTCCTACCGAAAAAAAAAAAAAACAGGAAAGATGGACGAGTGTTTGTACCTCTCAAGGGAGAAACCCTGACACTTCACATATACACAAACACAGTATATATCACACACACACATACATGCATAGAGGAAAAAAAAAACCTAATAAAACATTTATGATGAAAAGAAAGAAAAAAAAAAAAAGAAACTAACGAAATAATTTTTTAAAGTGCAGCAACCAACACCAAAACTTTATCATTTTATTTTTTGTCTCTTTTACACATTCTATCTCTCGCTCTCTCACATTCTCTCTGTTTCAGTTGCTCTATATTTATCCTTAATCAAACGTAATAAAAATAAAAATTGAAACAATAAAATGAAAGAAGGAAAAAGAAAAAACGTGTGATGTGGTTTTGCGGGTGGGTGGGGGTGTTTTGACGTAGAAGGTTGTTATTGGGAAATGACTTTGAAAAATTAATAAAAAGAATACAGAATTTATGTTGACGCGCGTAATTTTCTTAAATGTCATTACATTTTTTATTTTTCTTCACGTTTTTCCCATTTTCACATTTTCCACCTTTTGTCATTTGAAAATACGTAATAATTGAATTTTATATATATGCGCTGAAAGGGAAAAATGATTGACAAAATGTCTTACATTTTTATCGTATAAAATTTTGTGGAAAATTGAAAAATTGGAAAATTTGACCTTTCATGAAAATCTTTATAAATAATTTCTTTATTATTCACTTTTTTTTTGTTCTTTCAAATAATTACAACAAATTCACAATAAACAAATTTTCTTCATGGAATATTTAAGAAAATTATTTATTGAATTTTCCTTGAATTCTAATTAAAATAAAAAACACAAATTAATCTCTCTCTACTCAATAGGAACTTGTCTAAAGTGTCCAAATATTCTAATAGATATTAATGTGACAAAAGTGAAATTCTATTCGAACAATCAACCGGAACCAAACCTATCACTGCGTTCTTATTTTATTTTCACTGACTTGTGACCTGTGACCGAAGACAAATTTTCTACTATTTTTTTTTGTACCATCCAAAAATAAATGAAAATCTAATTTAAAATTCAATTTAATTTGTGTGTGTGTGCGTTTTTTTTTCCCATTTATTGTGTTGTGTTTTCTCTTTGTTTTATTTTTAAATATTTTTCTGACTTTTAAAAAAAGAAACAAATGAAAATTAATTATTTATGAAGGAGGAAAATTGTTTCTATTACTTTTAATTTGTTGTTGTTATTGTTGTTGCTGTTACTGCTCCTCGACCGCCCTTTTGTTTTAATTTCAAATGAAAAAAAAAAGAAGAAAATCGACTCTGAAATTATCGATTCAAAAAAAAAATAAAATAGAATAGAAAATTTGGAAAAATCAAATAACAACAACAAAATAGAAGAAAACTGCAGAAAAAAAAAATAGAAGAAAACTTAAATTAATAGAAAAGAAGAAGATACAAACTCGGACAAATGACAAATTCTTTGTTTTGTTATTGTTGTTGTGGTTGTTGTTATTGTTATTGTTGCAATCAAATAATAATAATTAACTTCTTCTTCTTCTTCTTTGTCTTCTTTGTCTTCTTTGTCTTCCTCCATATATTACTTTATTACTTTAAAATTAATTATTTTTCTTTTCTTTATAGATTTTCAAAAATTGGAACGTGAAGCACGAATTTGTCGAAAACTACAACATCCAAATATAGGTAAGTGAAATTTATTACAATTATATATTTAATGTTTTGTCTCTCTCTCTCTCTCTCTCTCTCTCTCTCTCTCTCTCTCTTACTCTCTCTTTGTAAGTTTTAATATATTTGTAGGTTTCACCCTTTTTCTTTGTCATTACGTAACATTTATAGTTCCAAACTCCCCCCGAACCATCCATTTGGCAGAGCTCTTAAATCAACCCAAAACAATTTATATATTTTTTTTTGTTATTCGCCAGAACCCAGAAGGATAAAAGAATAAAATCTTTGTTTTGTTTATTTGGCTTCTTCTTTTTCTTCTGAAAAATTTGTAAATAATTTTTCTCTAACCCTTCTTCCTCACCCCCACCCTCTCTAAGGATTTAACATTTTTTTTTAATTTTCTTTTTGTTTTCTTTAATTTTCTTTTAAAAAGAAAAAATAGTGAAAAAAAAAATTTCAGTAAAAGTTTTCTTGTGTCTTTTATTGTTTATTATTTTACTTTCTGTATGTATGTGTGTGTGTGTGTGTGTGTGTTTTGTGTCACAAACAAAACACAAAAATAAAATACAAATCATTTAATTGTAGAAAAAGAAGAAGAAGAAGAAGAATGGGAAATTCTAAAGAAATTGTTGAGTTCAGTGAGTCTCGGGGATCTCGAGATTGTTTGGTTTGATTGAAATGATGAAAATTGTGTTGGATTAAAAATCGTTCTCTCTCTCTCTCTCCCTCTCACACTGTTTTTTGTTTATTTTACTTTAAATAATTTATTTAATTTTTTGTTTCAAAAAAAAAAAAAAAAAGGATAATATTTTTTTGTATTAGAAAAGAAAATAAAAATTGTGTAAGACGTAGTAGAATAAGAAGAAGAAAAATAAGAAAAAAGATGATGACCGATAATAACTGCCTTTTATTCTTTTGACGTCTGATAAAAATGACGCCTGATAAAATATGTTTCTTGTTGGTGTTTGTTGTTGTTTGTTTTTTTTTTTTGTTATTCCATTTTGATGGAACGCTGAACTGAAAAGAGAATTTTTGTTGTATGAATGTGTTAACTGTGCAAAGTTTAAGAGTGGGTTGATGTGAGTTGATGGGGATGGACAGTAAATATAGAACTTTTATAAATTGACGATGAAAATATAGAATGAGTTTTGTAGGAAAAATGGAAAAAAGGAAAAAATGAAAACTTGGTGTGGTTCGGAAGGGCGAGTTAGAGACATGGAGAGAGAGAGAGAGTGATAAGGATTTATTGTTAAAGTGATTTTTATTTTCTTTGATTCTCTATCTCTCTCTCTCTTTCTCTCTCTTTTGATAATATTATTAAAGATTTTTGAAACAATTTCCTCACACAAAATATTATTATTGACTTTTTTTTCTTTTCTCTTTTATTTTTTGATTTTTCATCCTTCCGTTTTTTCTTTTTGCTTGTTTTCTTTAGCAAATCAAAAGACAAAAAAAAAATCAACTTGAGAAAAATAAAAAAAAAAAAAAAATGAGCAGCAGTGAGAATAGAGAGACAGCAGAAGATAGAGAGAGAAGAGGGATTTTTTTTTATTGAAAAAAAAAATGGGAAAAATGGAAAAAGAAAAACTGGAAAAAGAAAACGGAAAAGTTTTTTTTTTCTCCATTCTTGTTATCTTTCATTAAAGAAAAAGAAAATCTATAAAGATATAGTTTTATTCCACCGCCCCTATACACACACACACATACGTCCACGTCCACCCGCCGCGCCTGTCCTCTTGATTTATTGAATGATTTTTTTTTTGTTTGGTGTGTTTTGTGCGTTTGTTCGATTGTGTGTGTGTGTGTGTGTGTGTGTGTTCCATATAAAAATTTCTTGAAAGTTTTTCTTCATTTATTTTCTTTCTTAACATTTTTTCTTTTGGTTGTGTTCAAATTATCCTAAGGAAAAAAAAAACGAAATCCTTTAAAAAATGATCGTAAAAATTTATGATAACTTTTTTTTTTTAAAGTCATAAACATACACACACACACACACACACACACACTTATATACGAGATAGATACACGTAGATACACGTACACAAATAAAGGAACAATCACGTACATGAAAAATAAACTGACGTCACGTCATCATCTAAAAAAAAAACCCCCCTTTCGATCGTAATCATCTTTCATCGTATCGTATCCTTTTTATGTATGACAGAGATAAGTGTAAAATAATTAGAAAGAGAGAGATACGTAATGTACATACATACACACACATAAAAGATAAAGGATAAATATGGAAAATTGTAAATGAAAAAGACGATGAGATGATGAAGAAGAAGAAGAAGAAGTAGAAGAATCCTTTTTCATACATAATTTTCCTTTTGGTTTATTTAAAGTAATTTAAATTCAACCAACAACAAAAAAAAACAAAAAATTGGAAAAAAAAAATATTTTTCCCTTTTTTTTTTTCATTTTTTCTTTTAAAAAGAAAGAAAATTGTATTTTACATATTTTTTTTTTTTTACACATTCTCTCTTTTTCCCCTTTCACTTTTACTCTCTTGTTGTGTCTATCATTTTTCCCTAATTCAATTTTTTTTATTTTTTACACAATAAAAGAATTTTCTTTAAAAGAATTTTTTTTTTTGTTTTATTTTCTTCATTCACCAATTCACTTGAATCAGTCTGTTTGTGGTTGCTTGCTACTAACTGAAATATTGTTTTTAGTGTGGTTCCTAATGTTTTTGGTGGATGGGGGTTGGAAGTGGGTCGGTGGTGATTAATGTATGGTATTGATAGATTTTTCTGAAAACAGAAATTATAGAAAAGTGAATGACAAAAATGGTTGCAATAACTTGTTAGGGGGTTTAGGGGGGTGGAAAAGAATGAATTTATAAACAACAGAAGTGATTTTTTTTTGTATTGTGATTGTCAGTTGTATCAATTTTTCAATCGAAACAGTTGTTTTCCAGATGAAAACTAAAGAGAAAAATTGAAAAAAAAAATTAAATTTAAATGTCATCATCATTGTCATCATTATTATTATCGTCATCATCATTATCCATCATCATCATGATTATCGTCATATTTTCACAATAATTGGATTTTTCAATTATTTTTTCTTTTCTTTTTGTTTGTTGTGAAATTTGTACGTGGAAAATTTATGTGTGGGAATATTAAATGGATAAGAAAGAAAGAGAGAGAGAGTATGAGAGAGAGAGAGAGAGAGAAAGAGAGTGGGAAATTGCAAAAGAAAAATCTGTCATAATAAATTCATTATATAAAATATAATCAACTAAATCAATTCAATCAAGTTTTCTTTTCAAATATCCCGTTGTGTGGGGTCCTGTCATAATCATGACCATCCCTAAACAATATAACAACAACAACAACAACAACAATAAAAAAAACCAATAAAACAGAAACGAAAATGGGAAAATAGAAAAGATACAAATTCACATTTTTTTTCTCTTCTGTATTCCCTTCTGTATATTTTCATGGTGGGGGGCGGGTTGGTGCGGCGTGGAGTTTGATAGAAGTTTGTAAATGTTCTCATTAGATTTTGGTTCTAGATTTTTTTTTAGCGTTATTAGAAAAATATTAGGAACCTAATGGTAAATGAGGGGAGTGAGAGGGGGAGCATCCATTAGAAGTTTTTTTCCCTTTTTGTTTTTTTTTTTTGCAAATGAAAATCATTTTTCTTTATGAAAAGCTCCTTCATCTTCTACTTCTTCTTCAGTTTTTTTTTTTTACATATTTTTTTTTTCATCATTAAATTATTATTTTTCAATTATGGTTATTCCTTGGAATAAGGGATTAGGGATGGGGTTGGAGAGGAGGAAGGT